>OY992526.1:8690979-9346523 GCA_963921215.1 Scoparia ambigualis
AACATCCTCCCCGGCTTGAAAATACTAGGGATTTTCGAAACCATGAAAGCGGTATAGGAAGTGTCTTCATCAGAGAGTGATGAGCGGAATTATAATCATAGCGGGTAATAAGCGGAAATATATGTACATAAATATGTTGATATGAAGCTAAGTTAAACAAAAATATATATAGGACTACATTAGGATTAAAATAAACTAAATAAGTGCAGATAATATAACTGTATAACTATTGCGTAGGCAGTGGGCACAATTTCACAACAGGACGTTTGTACGTGCCAGTTGTTGTCCGTACAGAAGCCACGCAAAATACTCCGTCTTTCCATAGGAAGACTTGTTCTACAATGCCAGTAGGCATGCGTAGAGGCGGAACATCGTCTTGGTGAATTATTACGAGAGTACCGGGGCTAACAGAGACGTCAGGTGTATTCCATTTTTGTCTTAGTTGCAGGGTGTGCAAATAATCTACACGCCACTGCTTCCAATAACCACGCACTAAATTATCTAGCAATCTTTTACGAGCAGAGAGACTTAAGCGTTGTATCCAGCTCACACGTGGGCAGTGACTGTAAAGGAGTAGTTTGCAAAAAATAAGCGGAGTGAGAACAAAATGCGGCTGATCGGACAACAAGCATAGCGGACGCGAGTTTAAGAAACATTTGTTGTATTTTTTTATGCCTCGTACAGCCAGGTCTATAAATTTTTATATTCTTGTAATTTAATTTCTTTTATTTTTATATGGCTGTCACGTCTTTAGCTGCTGAGTGTTTTGCGCGGGAGTTGTTGGAATTTGTATCAATGTTTAGTTTCTTTTTTTTAAATGCTTTTTTCGTGTTTGTTTTTTTTAGTTGTGGTACAATATTAAGTATCAGTTACATTTTAAGTTTTTATTGTGAATGGCTGGCGGGTGGTGCAGTATGCACGAGACGCCAAATTTTTTTTTTATTTGTTTTTACTTGTGTATTCACGTTATTTTAGCTATTTTATTTTTATATTTTATTATTTTATTTATTATTTATGTTATCTGACGATGATTATTTTCATCCTGCTAATGATTCTGCGGATTTATCTTGTGACTTTAGTTTTTGCTCGCTATCTGACTCTCTTGGGGACTTTGTCCGACAAAACTTCAGCCAACACACATGCTCGCTAAACATCTGCCACATAAATGCTCAAAGTGTCCCTAGTCACTATAGTGATTTAGTGATAGCATTTCAGGGGCTAATATTCATGCCGTCCTGATTTCCGAGAGTTGGTTCAAGCCTCACCTTCTTTCTACCACCTACCCTCTTTTTGGCTTTATTCTTGTCCGAAATGACAGGATTGGACGGGGAGGGGGCGGAATGGCCATCTACTTACGTAGTGAATTCCCTTATAAAATTGTTGCATCTTCTGTCTCATCTCATTTTCCTTCCGCTGAGTACCTCTTCCTCGAAATTTGTGTTAAGGGGGTAAAGACTCTCCTTGGTGTGGTATACTGCCCTCCCGCTGTGAATTACTTCATGGATTTGAAACTGGTTTTTGAGTCGTTTGGGTCAGAGTATGCGCATCACGTAATCATGGGAGATTTTAACACAGACCTCATCCACCCCTCTCCACGCTCCCGTAAACTCCTTCATATCGTTCAGGCTGCTGGCCTACATGTCCTTCCACTCCATGCCACCCACTGTAACATTACAGGCGAGGACACCTGGCTTGGCCTGATCCTCACATCCACTCCATCTCTTGTATCCAAACACGGTCAATGCCCTGCTCCTGGTTTTTCCCATCACGACTTTATTTTCCTTTCCTATATCCTCAAACCCCCGAAACCTGTCCCTAAAGTGCTGCGTATGCGTTGCTTTGGTCGTATGGGCGGGAAGAGATTGCTTAAAGACGCTTCTGAAATCAACTGGGACCATTTGATAGCAGTTTCCTCGGTTCACGAGAAGATTAGCATCCTTAACCAGACAATCCTTGCACTCTTCGATTTGCATGCGCCAGTCAAGGATATTAAAGTAAAACGTCCACCCGCTCCATGGCTGACCAAGGGGATACGGATGGCCGTGAGACGTAGAAATCGTGCATTTCGGAAATTTAAGATGGAACGGTCTGAGGGGAATTGGTGTCTCTACAAGTCTGCACGAAACTTATGCAATCAGATGATACGCAATGCTAAACGCCGATACATTTCTGAAAACATCTGATCCTCCTCCACATCTGATATCTGGAAGTTCCTTGGAACTTTAGGTATCGGTAAGACGCGTGATGTCGTTCTCCCTAACACAATTGCGTTGGATGATATAAACCGTCATTTCGCCACTACTGCTACTATAGATCGTTCAACCATTTGTCAGACGGTAGACCACATTGCAAGTCTGTCTCGTCCCAGCATTGAGTCTTTTAAATTTTCTTCTGTTACTGAGGATGAAGTCAAAAAGATTATCCTGTCCATTAAATCAGGTGCCGTGGGACATGATGGCGTCAGCCGTCGTATGATTGTCTCGATCCTAAACTACGTCATTCCTCCGATTACCCATATCATAAACTTTTTCCTTGATTCAGGCCAATTCCCCTCCCAATGGCGTAAGGCCTTTGTGCGTCCCTTACCTTAGATTTCCAATCCTTCCCTTCCAGCCCATTTTCGACCCATATCCGTTCTTCCGTTTCTCTCTAAAGCTGTCGAGGCTTATGTTCAAAAGCAGTTTTCGAGGTTTATTTACAATAATAGCCTAGTTAGTTTATTGCAATCTGGTTTCAGGCCTGGGCACAGCACAGTTTCTGCCCTCCTTAAAGTGACTGGTGACATTAGACAAGGCATGGAGGATACCAAAGTCACAGTCTTCGTACTTATTGATTTCTCTAACGCTTTTAATGCCGTCAGTCACGACATCCTCCTTTCAATCCTTTCTCATCTTATGGTTTCATCCGAGGTTCAGGAATGGTTCTCTCCTTATCTTCAAGAGCGTCAGCAGTCGGTCCGCATTGACGAGAGATCATCAAGTTGGTGTAACCTTGATGCTGGCGTTCCACAAGGCGGTATTCTTTCACCATTATTATTTTCAGTATTTATTAACTTCGTCACTCTCCATCTTCAGTGTGCGTATCATCTGTACGCCGATGACCTTCAGCTTTACACTCAAGCAAGTGTAGATGACTTGTCAGACGCCATTGGGAAAATAAATCGAGATATGGAAGTGATTAACGACTGGTCCCGCAGGTTTGGTGTGGCCGTTAACCCCACAAAATGTCAGTCGATACTTATTGGCAGCCTGCGATTGATAGGTAAAGTGAAGCTTGATACTCTTGGGCCAATAGTTTTCGACGCAACAATCATAACATTTAGCTCAAGCGTCAAAAATCTTGGGCTACATCTGGATGGTACACTACGCTGGCATTCTCAGGTTGCAAATGTCAGCAAAAAGGTCACCTGGACTTTGCGCTCTTTGAATCGTCTGAGGAACTTTCTGCCGGTCGCGACGAAGGTGATGCTTGTACAAACTTTAATTTTTCCAATGGTCGACTATGGTGACGTGTGCTATTACGATCTCAATGCTGCCTTGCTTGATAAGCTTGACAGATTGCTCAACAACGGTATACGATTCATTTATAATCTGAAGAAATATGATCACATCTCACAACATAGGTTAGATCTGAAATGGTTACCCATTCGCCAAAGGAGAAGTCTGCGAGCTCTTACCACACTTTTCTCGTTTCTGAATTCCCCTAATGCCCCTTCATATCTCACTCCTCACTTTCAGTACCTTTGCTCCTCACATGATAGGAATCTCCGGTCATCGAATAACCTTCTTCTTCTATGTCCTTCCCATTCGTCTGGCTTTGTACATTCATCCTTTCAAATCCAATCCATTCTCCTTTGGAACGCGCTGCCTCTCGACATCAGGATGGCTACGAGTCGTGAGGCTTTTAAAAAGAAAGTCCGCATGCTCCTTTTAAATGAAACCATGGCAGAATCATCTCAGTAACGTCCTTTTTATATGTTATGTAGTGTATTTATATATATATTTGTGTAAGTTTAAATTGTTATGGAAGTATTATATTTTTGTAATTGTGTAAATATTTGTATATTAAATTTTTAATAGATTATACTGCACTGTGTCACATTAATCGCAGAAAATACCATGTCATCTCTGCACCACCCTATGGTTGACTGGTAGAGAATGCCTTAGGCATTAAGTCCGCCAAGTAATATATTATGTTGCAAAAGTTTTAAATAAATAAATAATTTATTTTATATTAGACTCCCTTAGTCCTCCCATGTGAGGAGCGCGAGCGGGAATAGTTCTCCATTCAATTCTGCGATTACTAAATTCGTTTTGAAAAGCGGTTGATGTGTCATGAGCAGTGGTCGGAGTAGGTATATTGATTTTAGATACTTGCGTCATGATATCATAACATGGACATGCATTTCTTCCGGAATGTACCGGAGTTTCCAAAAATTTGGTAAATAGAGTAATAAAATAAAAAACCATATGTAAGCAAACAAAATTGTTTATTGTTAATACAAATAATCATTATTACAGTTTTATTAAAAATAATTATTTTTAATCCTCATCGGTTACAAGTTCTACATTTTGATTTTTTACTTAGGCCTTACACTTTTATTTAGGCCAAAGAGCCGGCTCAACATTAGCCAACAGGTCGAAACAATAAAGCTTTGGTCACCTATCCGTTGACCGGCCTGTGTGAGAGTGACTTAACCTCTACAATCAACGACCAAATGTGCGGCCAAGTGAGTCAATGAGTTCCAAAGGGGAAATAAGCCCAACAAATCTATAAACTACATTTCCTAAACTAGTTAATCGTTACTTACCCTAAATAATTATTAAAAAGCGACAATTATTAATAATTGTACCATCGTGATGGTTGGTTAGCGTTAGACGGGGGTTTTATAAAGGGGGGACAAAATTTCGTCCATTTTAGCGTAGGACGCACCGTTTCCAAGATATTTAAAGATTAACAAAAAAAAATCACTAATAATAATTTAAGACGTGATTTCTTTTCTTTTGCGAGATTGAGACAATGGATACGGCCAACATTAGAGATGGAGACCAGCGCCACTAGCAGCATAGCGTTGAGAGTATTGATACATTTTTAACTAGTTTCATGTAATAATTTCGATGTTTCGGTATTTTTATCATAATAATCCGGAAACTCGGAGGAGTATCCATATTAACATATACGTTTGATGTCAGTGACCTTAATTCAATATACCTACTCCGACCACTGGTCATGAGCGACAAAAAGAAACTAAGTATATAAATTTTCCAACTGTCGTTTTATATTGCGAAAATATCCAATAGCGTTGCCTGTATTATTACAGACATAACAAGATGCGAGCCAGTGTGACAGTTGGAGCGGTGGCAGTCATCGATATGAAGATCGACGATGTGATGACGTCGCGGCAGCAGAATTGAATGTCGATTACCAAAATGTATAGCGGAGATGTTTAAGCGGCCCCCCACGTGGAGTAGCCATCAACGAACAGATCAAGTTTTCTTAAAGTGGGAGAAGGTGAATTACCTTTATTTACATTTTTTTATTTTCTTACAAAGTATTGATGTTGCAAGGAGCGGAGAAGACTATGTTCTGCTATTTCTAAATGAGAAACTTTAATCCGCGGGGACTAGGGTACTTTTATTTTCATAAAGCGTAAAACATAAATTGTTATGCGTGAATAATTGTTTCCAGGACGAGACCTGGAGAGCGAGTTTAATAAGCGGATACGTAACGGAAGATTTAATTTCGGGTACATCTTCAGTTTGAGAAGGCTCGAAAGGCACAATAGGCCATGCGGATATAGGGCTATGAGTCCACATTGGACCATACAACTGGTGCATGGAGGGCAAAAGGCCACGCGAAACACAATCACGGGGGTTCTGAGTCCCAGGTATGGAAGAAGCGATCAGGAGATAAATTATCCTGTATTTTACTAACACGGTTGGCAACAAATGTTTGCCAACGGTGCGGCGAGGAGTGTATTCACGATAACGCGATAGTAGAAACAGAAAAAGCGAATTTATCTTTTATAGGATAGCGATTATGCAATATGTAGTAAACTTGATTTATTAGCTCAGACAAAAGCAGCGCGGTACATAACTCGAGCCTAGCGAGTGTTATTGTTTTTAGCGGGGCGACTTTAGATTTCGAACATACCAAATGTATTGTGATACGTTGCCATTAGGATTCGAAACGTGTAAATAAATGATACAACCGTAAGCTTTCAGGCTTGCGTCACCAAAACCTAGTAGATGTGCAGTATAATCTGTCGAAATTCCTAAATGCCGCGGTATTTATTTGTAAATGCGATAAAAGTGGTAATTCACTTTCAATTAAAAAGCGGTTGATAATTGGTTGAGGCGGTTCCTCATCCCAATCCATTTTAGCGAGCCACAATTCTTGTAATAGCAATTTGGCATAAAGTATAACAGGCGCGACTAAACCTAAAACGTCAAATAAGCGAGTTATTACAGAAAGAATTGACGTTAAATTACGTTGGGTTTAGAATTAAGTATTAAATTATTGTTTGGCGTAAAGCAGGACGCGAAATGAATTTACGTTCTGTCGACGTTAACCGACGACGTTGAGCCGAAGTGTGCGAGTGCCCTAATGTTGTGTGATACTGATCGCCCTTAAATGGTGAGGATTCAATAAATCGACCAGAAGGGTGGCGCGTTACCAAAGATTGGTTTTTTTTTATAGCAGAAGGAGGCAAACGAGCAAGCGGGTCACCTGATGGAAAGTATTCACCGCCGCCCATGGACATCCGCAAAACCAGAGGAATCGCAGGCGCGTTGCCGGCCTTTAAGGAAGGAATAGTCTCGTTTCTTGAAGATCCCTAAGTCGTAACGGTCTGGAAATACCGCGGCCGAGAGCTGGTTCCACAACACTGTAGTTCGGTATGACCTTTTACATTTGCGATCGTCCGAACTTACATTATTTTTAAGCGTACGTACTTGCTTAAGTTCTGAAAATTTTAATTTTTCATTTAGTAAAGGACCAGAGGACAACGTCGTATTAGTCAGTTCCATTGTAGATATTTCTCCAACAACAATATACCCAAGCGTAGTTTTAAGCGCATAGGGCGCTTTCTTAAACGCGTTCATACGATCAGCTGATCGCGACGGCGGCGGCGGTGTGGAAACAATTTTATTCTCAAGTAATAAATGTGGAAACAATTGAGCGCCAAGGATAGCATGAATTTCACCAGGAATATTCCACGAATCGTCAGCCAACGGTAAGTTTGCGACATTGTAAATAAAGTCAGAATTAATAATTTGGGTAGGTAAATAATCTTTAACTTGATCAACTACTAAACATAACAAATTGTATTGAGCATCCGTAAAGCGCGATTTAATCGTGAGCGGAACTTAACCTAAAATAGGTATAGTAATCCATTTCGGGGGTTAAGTTGCTTTTGGGGGTTAAGTTGCTCGCGTCCGTAGGTTTACCCTTGAGACCCTACACGTAACCCCTGGGTGGTGCTAAATGAGTGACACCAACTGAGTGGTAGAGCCACGCTGCATTGCAGCACGCATTGGGTCGGCTCGCCCGGCGTAATACCACCGGCGAGTGAGGGTGCCGGAGACCCCTCCCCCCCCCCCTCACAATTGATATGGCAGCGAACTTTAATCTAGATTTACCCCAGGGGGGTACCGACACATCCGGTGTCGGAGAATCCCCTACTGAGCGTACTCGCTCAGGCTGCCCTACGTATTCTGGGGAGGGCAAAAGTCCGCTCGTGCCAAGGCATGCTGCAGGCAGGAGAAAGGCAAGACAATTGGCACCCCCCCCCCCCCCTCCTACGCTTCGCGTGGACTTTTGCAATATCAGGGGAATCCACTCTAACTTGAGCGCCGTCCATGGTAATGGAGGTGGTAACCTCGAGACGGCGAAACCGGCCTTGCTCTTCCTCACTGAGACGCAGATATCCCCCCCTCCTGACATCTCGTACTTGCGCTAACCGGGATACAACCTGGAACATGCATTTGTGCCACGAGCCGGTGTTTGTGCCTATGTCAGGGAGGATATGTGCGTTCGTCGCCTTGGCAATCTTGAAGATAGGGACCTCTCCATCTTATGGCTGCACGTCGACTGCGGACGTCATCCTCGCGTCTACGCGTGCCTGTATAGGTCCCACAGCGGTAACATCGGAACTGACCAACTTATCGAGACCGTCCAAACAGCGACAGACTCCCTTTTCCAACGGATCCCCTCGGCCGAGATTGTGGTATTAGGAGACTTCAATGCCCACCACGTCGAATGGCTTGGTTCACGCACAACTGATCACGCGGGTAGAGCCGTTCATGACTTCGCTTTGGCCTACAGTCTGTCCCAATTGGTAACCGAGCCAACACGGGTTCCAGATGTGGAGGGCCATGCACCTTCTTTATTGGACCTTCTGCTGACCTCGCACCCAGACGGCTATCAAGTTTCTGATGATGGACCACTAGGCTCATCAGACCACTGTCTGATTCGCAGCACTGTGCCTCTCACAGAAACTTCAAAACCGCAACCAGCGGCTAGCCGTCGAGTCTGGCATTATAGGTCAGCGGACTGGGGTGGGATGCGAAGCTTCTTTGCGTCCTACCCGTGGTGGCGAGTTTGCTTCTCGCTGGATGATCCTGATGTCGCCGCTGACTCTGTCGTTGATGTGATACTGCAGGGAATGGAACTTTTCATTCCAAACTCTGTGGTTCCCATTGGCGGCAAATCCCAACCATGGTTTGGTCGTTGCTGCAAAATGGCGTCTCGCCAAAAGCGACAACATTACCAAGCCTGGGTTAATGCGGTGTCATCAAAGGATCTAAACACCAGTGCGCTCAGAAAGAAGTACAACTTTGCCGCCAGATCCTTTAAGAAGGACATTGCCAAGGCGAAGTCATCATTCATAGGTAGAATTGGCGAGAGGCTAGTGCGTCTTCCTTCGGGGACGCGTGCGTTCTGGTCTCTCGCCAAAGCTATGTTAGGGAATTTTTGTCAGCCGTCCCTACCACCATTGCACAAGACCGATGACTGCCTGGCCTATACTGCAAAGGAGACAGCCGATCTCTTGGGCTCTCTTTTCGCATCAAACTCGACCTTGGATGATGGGGAAAACTCTCCACCAACCATACCGCATTGCGCTTGTACAAAGCCAAACGTTCAGTTCCTGCAAAGGTCAGTTCGTAAGGCTCTTTTTTCCCTTGATATCCATAAGGCGAGTGGGTCTGATGCAGTCGCACCCATTGTGCTTCGGACGTGTGCTCCTGAATTGGCACCAGTTCTAACGCGCCTTTTCCAGCTCTCTTACACCACTGGCGTCGTCCCGAGCTCTTGGAAGACAGCCCTTGTCCACCCGATTCCAAAAAAAGGCGATCGCTCAGATCCGTCCAACTACAGGCCAATAGCTATAACTAGCAAAATTTCCTCTTACACACATCCCAAGAGTATAATTTTACCAGTCTTATGGTACTCCGATAGACTGCTATAAGTGTGGATTTGGGCGCACAGTCTATTTACCCTTAAATATATCTTAAAATGGTCTCGAGAAGTGTATTTCCAATCTTACAAAATTCTTGTTGATGCTTTAATAATACCAAACAGACTTACAAATGATTTACAAAGGCATTCTTTAAAGGCATTTACCCTTATAATGCACTTACTAATGCTATTTTAAGTGTGATATTACTTGTAGTGCTCTTTGCGAGCTTTTAGTAAGACATGTAATCAGATGTAATCACAGTCCGCCGAAAGGATTGCCAAGTGCTCGTGAAACTTTTCTGAATAATAAGAAGAGTATTAAAAACGTAAGAATTATGTACTGTCCTGTTTAATTCACTTTCCTACAAAATGTGTAAGTATAATTTCATGTTTATTACGCATAACTAACTGTTATTTCATTGCGAAGTCGATTTTATCGAGTATTTTGAAATAACAATCACAATATTTTTACGGGCCATTTCAACAATGTATCTTTAATAATAAAAAATATTATATTAAAAATGAAAAATATGGAAATGTCGCCATTATCACCAATCATGCCTTATAGTGGCTTTAACAAAACCAATATAAGTGCATTACCATTGTTTAAGGTTTAAACCGCACTTCTTAAATCAAATTCAACCACATTTTTTAATCCACGCGGCCATTGCGCATAACCTTTAGGGTTCATTATTAAAGTAAAAGTAGGCTAAAAGACAAATAGGGAAGTTCCTGGTCGACCACCTTTTGACTTTTTTGCAATGCATTAGAATTCTAATTGCAATTATCTAGTTTCTAAGACATTTGACGTGCTAGTACTCTTTACTATCTTTTACAATAGTCACTTCTAAGATCGAGTGATCTTACAAAATGCATTCATAAGAGTTTATAAAGAATCAAGGGTAATTAGGCTTATAAAGTGTGCATATAATACTACTGTTCTTACAAATGTTTTATAAAGTAAGCTTATATATATCTTTAAGAATAAGTTATAAGTAACAGACGATATCTAACAAAACACTTAGTAAAGTCACTTCTATGATTGAGTGGTCTTACAAAGTGCATGTATAAGTGTTAATTAAGACTCAAGGGCAATTAGGCTTATAAAGTGCGTGTATAATACTATTGCTCTAATAAACATTATATAAAGTTTGCTTATATACGTCTGTAACAATAAATTATAAGTGTAACAGCCGATATCTAATAAAATACTTTGATAACTCACTTTTAAGATTAAGTGGACTTACATAGTGCATGTATCAGTGGCGTGCCTAGGGCTTCAGATTGGGGCAAGCCACGAAACCTAAAGTTCCTAATCTTGCTACCTAGGTACAATGTTGGTGCCCATTTCTGACACTAACCATATTTTTTACTCAAATCGTCATAGGCCGTGGCATTCCAAACGTTCTTGTCGTTGGTAAAAAAACAGGCTATTACCTTCTATTACATCTTGAATGTGATTTTTGAGAATTTTATTTTGGCGAAGTTAGGCGTTCTTTATCTCAGAAACAAAAATACAATAACAGTATTTACTTATTGAATAGTGTAGAATAGCTATTGGCATAGTACGTAGCGGCCTCGCTTTTTGTAAATTTCGCTAAACTTTTATTTAAACTCAAAATTGCAGAGAAAGATTTTCATAAATTGCGCGAGGGCACTTTTTTGAGCTCCTGGATTGAACTAATCAAATGAAATAAAAAAATGAAACATAATCAAAAAAACTTCGAAAATCGCGTTAACTGTGAATTTCTCTTATCTACGATAATATTATTGAGTAAAATTTATACCAGAATAATTGTTACTTCATGAGGAATAAAAATGTTATAATGAATTTATTATCCTATTTCGATGAAAACTATAAATACAACTAAGTACAAAATTACAACAAAATGCGATGCGCCGGCCGTCCGAACTCAGCTTATTCTCGCAGAGTGGAGATTCGTAATATTACGCATGCATTTATTATCCTATTTCCATAAAAACGATAAATACAACTGGAAAATTACTACAAAATGCGAAAATGGGCATTTTGCGCGGGAATCACAGTCGTTATGTAGGCCTCTACACTTAATTTATTAATTATTACCTACTTAATTATTAGAATGGAAGCAACCAACAATCCAAAGAGTTTTTTACATAGACCTATTATAATTAATGCCATACAATGATATTATATTTCTTTTTATTGTAACATCATTGATGCCATAGATGACTTTTAATAGTTTGCGAAATACATAAATCATGTGTGATGTTCAAAGAATTTATTTACCTCTGCCTTTCGTATGCCAATCATCAACACGTTTAAGTACACATTTGTTTGCAACACATCACATGCTCAACACATTTTAGTTCGTCACAGAGACCAATAAAGCGACGAACTGAACTAGAAACACATTTTTTTATCACAAATTACGAAAACACTTGTTACTTAAAAACAGTCTCTCAAATAAAGTGAAGTGTGACAATAACAAAGAATAAAAAAAGGCTGGCTGCTGCCTGTGGCTGCTGCACAGCACAATCGCGTATTAACGTTCGCCTCTGATTAGTTCGCCCGAGCTCGAGCTGTCGTCGGTCGCCTCTGATTGGTTCGCCCGCGTTTAAGTTGCACGTGATTCGGTATAAATAAAGCCTGATTTGGAGAAGGCCTTACTTGCGAACTTCATAACGCAAGCTGGCTTTGACGAAGAGTATGAATTTCTCATAGAATCTATACATACTTACGCAGTATTATGTTTATAGAGTAGCAATTTTGTTAAAGTTAGAAGAGAGCGGATATACTTTAAATCCGAAGCCCGGTTGCAAGCCAACTTGTGCGAGAGTGATGTAAAGCGTCGCACGATTTATAAGCAGCTTTATGCGATTTGTTTGGTGATTCTTAATATGAGAAACTTATAAAATTGATAATTTGAATGCTGATGAAAGAAAATTAACAATGGTAAAAAATATTAAGTGATTTTAATAATTGCGTTTTACCAGTAGTGATATTGAGTTTTTGTTAGGGCAAGCCGGGCTTTTCGGCTTGTATGAAGGTACCGCCACTGGCATGTATAAGTGTTAATTAAGAATTAGGCTTACAGAGTGCGTTTATAACACTACTGGTCTTATTGATGTCATTTCTCGTTTTCTTATATACTTCTAAAAGAATTTTTTATAAGTATATATGCTCTTATAGCTTAAATAGACTTATGATATGCCATTATTAGAGTCTCCTCGTTATTAACCCCTCCAAAACACAGGTTTGCGCATTTACCGCGAAAAAACATCCCTTCGTCGTACCTCTGAACTTTGAGGGAGCTCCCCTTGATACCAATCCGATTATTGGAATCCTTGGCGTCGATATTTTGAGTGACGTTCAGTTTCGTGGTCATTTGGAAGGTAAAGCTAAATTAGCTTCGAAAAAGCTGGGTGTGCTTAATAGAGCGGGTCAGTACTTCACGCCGGCCCACCGTTTACAACTGTATAAAGCACAGGTCAGGCCGCATATGGAATACTACTCCCATCTCTGGGCTGGAGCACCCCAATACCAACTCCTTCCATTTGACCGCATTCAACGCAGCGCTGCTCAAATTGTCGGCGACGTGGTTATTTCAGGTTGGCTCGATCCACTGGCTCTTCGGACAGACGTTGCGTCTCTCTGTATATTGTACCGTATATATCATGGGGAGTGTTCTGAGGAATTGTTCGGCTTGATCTCTGCCGCTAATTTCCTTCACCGCACTACACGCAACCGACTGTTGTGGATGGCGGTCGACTACTGTGCGATTTTCAAGAAATTTCTTGCCTCGAACTACAGTGTTGTGGAACCAGCTCTCGGCGGCGGTATTTCCAGACCGTTACGACTTAGGGATCTTCAAGAAACGAGCCTATTCCTTCCTTAAAGGCCGGCAACGCGCCTGCGATTCCTCTGGTTTTGCGGGTGTCCATGGGCGGCGGTGATTACTTTCCATCAGGTGACCCGCTTGCTCGTTTGCGTCCTTCTGCTATAAAAAAAAAAAAAAAAAACAGTCCTACAGTTTTTATGTTAGTGTTATTATCACTAGAGCGCACGCGTGGGGTCATACGTACCCCAGTGTTTGATTTTGTCGAATAACTTGACGAATTGCATTTGTTTGGCCTTGAGAATCTAGCTAAGCTTCGATCATTAACCAATGTATGTGTTTAGTAGTCTGCCGGCACTTGCACGGCACTGTCGCTTGCTTTGTGAGTATTTAAAGTCGCTTGGGGTACACATGATCTCAGGCTTGCGATCGTGGAAGTTTTTTGTGGATATTACCAACATTTTCTGGGGTAAATATTCATTTCCTAAGTTAAATTTTTGTGTTTATTTTGTTAATACAACCTCTATGATTATTTTTATCCATTGTGAGGCAGTAAACATGGCACTACCCGCGGACAAAACTGTGGAATCATGGCTCAATGAAGCAATGGCTAACGATCACTGACAGCAAAGCGGAGGACCATATTTCGGAAGAAGAGCAGATGATTCACTTCCCGCATGACTCAGACACTGATCAAATGAGCTCCTTTTAGTTATATCTGAAGCAATATCACATCAAAATAAACCTAGACGAAATGGAACAAGCAGAAGTGAGTTTTGCTGTCGACGCAGGGATCGGTGAACTCTGCAAGCCCTGTACACTTTGTTCCAAATGGATTTGCAGTGATCATCAGGTGATGATATGGCACATTCTCATTTACCACGTTTTTCGGATATTCCTTTGAAAAAGTCCTACTTTGATTAGGAAGAGCATTAAAAGTTTGCTACTGTTCGATACCTAAACACTTTTACATATAGTCAAACTTTAAATGTATTGATTATGTAAACATATTGTATTCGCGGGTCAGAAGACACCGCCAAATACAGCAGAGTAAAGAAAGGCAGAGTAAAAAAGGAGGATAGGTCGGAAGGCTTGCCTAGGATGATGAGGCAGGAGACGGGAGGCAAGCTGGCGGGCGGTGATGTAGGCGATTTGATGGTCGCGTCACAGCACACAGTTCTTTCACCTAATCACAGGCACTATCTTCACAGGCAGTATCATTAAGGGCAGTCGAAAGCGATATCAGGGCGCGTATTTTCTATCTACACGTCGCGGTCGCTAGCAGACAGAGTGACGCGGGCGCGCGTCCGGTTTCACACTCCTCCCGCGCGCCAACTTCGCGACACACCGCTAGGTGGCGCTAGGCGTATTGTGGCGTACGTCGCGCCAGTAGCGAGTACACTATTTCTGTAAAATGCCTGTCAAACAAGCATTTTCTCAAAATCATGGCGTGGGACTTTCTATCTTTGTGACAAAAAGTATCTCTGAGAGACCGAATCTCCAATGTAAATGATTCGTAAGGTTTCTTTCTCGTGAGTAATGATTTTTTGTATCTTATCCTATGTTTTGTACATAAAAAACCAGAACGGTTTTTTTCAATCGGTTATTAGTACTTACGTGAGCCAACAGTTATCTCAGATTTTGTTGCGCTTACTCAGATCGCTCGTATTCGTAAACGGTAAGTGCTACCTTCCACCCTTCCCCACACATCGGTAGGGCCAGTGCCGTCGCTGACATCTTGTGGGAAGGACAAGCTGCTCGATGTTTGGTGTTTGCTCACGAAGGTTAGTACCATTACAGCCACGTATTTATTCGGTGCAACTCTCAAATACATGGTATCGTTTTAACAACTTTATAACTATGGTAATGGTTTCTATATTTTTATGTTAATTGCTTTTGCTATCCCATAAATAATGAGCAATATATATTTATTTTTTGTTTGTTAGTTTTTTCTTAAACTGTCAAATAAGTCTTTGTGCTCAAATACCTGGCCTCATATACGTGGATGCCGTGGCACTTGCATGCCATGTTTCTGAGAAGATACTCATGTTTTTGAGAGAATCATGTAAAGTGGGAGCCCACTGTTGGGATTAGGTTAAATATCTTCTCAATTCGTATAGGGTGTTCGAACGAACCATCTGAAAGAGGTAAAGTTCTCGGGGCAAGATCATTTTCGGTTCTCACACTTATTATTAAATGTTTGTTAAATTTAAAAAAAAAACTAAAAACATGACATCGTTAGGCTAATTTTAAGACCAATTAATATGAGACTGATTATTTTAAAATTGTGATTAATGTATAATTTAATAATATACTGAAAACTTCCTGTGATCAAAATAAAAACTTAAAATTATAATTTTTTTTATTTCATATCTTGTGCTACCTAACTTGTATAAGTATTTCACATTATATTATTACCTTCAGTAATATTTTATAAATTCATAGTGATTTAGTAACTAGTTTACGAATTTAAATAATTATAATTAAATATTATATAGCTTAATGCCAAATACTTTGCTCTCTGCAATCTCTCAATTCGCTGTAGCAGCTGCTGTAAGTTTTGTATACTGTAACTGGTTTCAGTAAATTATTTATTTATGCATTTTTTTGTCAAAACACTCTCTGACAATCTTTAAATCATAGTTTGAGTCACAAATACTTGCAAAAAATAGAGGGATTCAGTTTTATCAATTTTAGGCAGTAATATTATGGTACATTTTGCTAAATACGCAATTGTATTTTATGATCCTTGTGTTACGTTGTAAATTCAGGACCCTGTCTGCCTTTACTAATCTACAAAAGAGGTTCGCAATGGTTGAATAGTACTTACCTGAAATCATTGTTTTTGAATGATCAGATGTCCAAAAAACATTAGTCCTTGTAGCTTGTTTGAATTAAATCCATTTTTCTTCACATTAAAGACATGGAGCCTTGGCTGACACATTACAAGACACACTTTTCTTGCATTTTCAATTAAAACATATTTCTAAATCAGTTTTAGCAAGACTTTGCGTTGGATTTGAAGAAAATTAAGTTCCTTTGTTTACGTTTTGTATTTGACATAACACCATAGACAAAATGACAGCCACCGTAGCGACGCCTAGCGGTAGCGGGGCGAAGTAGCTGTCAGCTTTTAATTTCACATAAAAGATTTAATTTAAAAAAATAGCCGAAACAGTTCTAATAATAAATTACATAATAAATTAATATGTATAATAATTACTTTAAGTAATTAAATTTAATTCAAGCAAATCCGGAAATAGAACTATTTTTTTCTATAAGGACTTTTATCTAGAACATTCGAACGGGAGTAATATTTTTTATATGGATATTGTCTCTGCCCGTAGGGGTTCCCAGAGAGGAAACTAATACTCCTTAATATTAAGACAGGGTAATTAGTGAGTTAAATATCACAAAAAATAATTTTAAATTAAAGAAAAACGCATTTCACATTGCTAAACGTTAATTTTTTTAAGGTCTTGTGTTGTTATTGTTGGCAAATTCTGTTAGCAGAGGGCGAGTTGTGACAGACGTCATATTTGACGTTTTGATAGTTTGAAGGAAAATTCTAAAAGAACAGGTTTTTATGGATTACCCGACTATGGGAGTAGAAATCATAAGCTGGCCTTCGATTTATAAGACTTCCGTCGAAGGAAAGCAGCCGGGTCTGATGACGTCGAAACGATTTGAATCTCTGGCGTGAAGTGGTGGGTGATGTATTGAGATCAATTCACTAAGGGATCCGTGCCCGAAACGAAGTTCCGGTCGCTGGCAGCCACGCGCACAGATAAAATCTCCCAGCGCATACTTCGAGAGGCCCGTCTCGCCGCCAGGATTTAGAGCTGGGCCCTAAAGCCTGGACGCGAGACCTGCTTCGTCGGGGTACCAGCGGCCACCTGCTGCCAGTCGAGCTGTCGCCGCCTAGCGGATGAGCAGGCGTTGACGGTTTTTTTTCTACCCCTTACTAGGGGATAATTGTTTTTTTTTTAAACTGAAACATTTATTGAATTAGGGTTTTGACACCTTAAGCTTTATTTTCCTTTTATATCCAACTACACCAAGCGTTGGTGAAGTTGTGAAAAATTTGAGGATCTGCGAGTTCGACCTGTGTGAAGTTGTATGGTGACATCGTCTCCAGATTCGGGTCTACATTAGGACCCTGGCGCCCTTTAATATTAATTTTATATCGGTGTAACCCCACGGTTCTCTAGTGTATCGGCTTTAAACGTGTGAGAGTTTTGATACGGTTAAACGGATTAGAACATTTAATTTAATATTTTTATAGACGGAGTAATTTAATTTTAATTTCAACTTCATACTCCGAACGGTATTGGCTTTATCCCGACCCCCCACGACCATAGCTCGTACGACTGAAATATTAGCTGGCTGGTTAGGCAGTAGTAGGAACAGTATTATAAAATTTATTTGAAATTAAAATTATCACCGACCCGCTTGGTCACTTTTGACTCTTAGGATTTTAGTGTGTTTTAGGGGGTGATATAGCTTGGTAATCAGGTTTAGAGTACTTTAAACAGTAAATTATAGTTGGCAAAATTAATAGAAAGTTTGTTGGACTGTCATTTGAGATTGACCCTAGGGTCAGTTTCGACTGACAGTTTTTTTTTGTTATTTTCGGCTCAATAAATTAAAAGGAGTAACGTAGATGATAAGTACCTAACATACTATAAGATAAAATTGTGACTAACCCCCTCTTTTAAACAATAAGAGTGAAATAAAATTTATAATTTTATTTTATTGTTGTTGGACAAAATATTAGTGTGTGTTCTTTTGCAATATACTGCCTAGCTGTTGAACATTTTATGGTTTTATTTGATAACAACCCACTGAAGCTTGCATTTGGGATTTTCTTCCTTTTCCCCAAAAAGGACAAAACCTAAAATGTAACACTAGGTATGTATATTACTGTTTTTTAGATTATTTAATACAAATAGACATAATTAACGATAAAGTATGAGTCACGTTATTTGAAAAACGATACTCTAAGATACATGGATACAAATAGTGGGACTCAAATAACTCCGAAACTACTGGTTAAAAAACTAGGCCTTGGCATTAATTATGTTTCAAATTGAGTAAACTTTCATGTGCCATGGTTATTTTTGCTAAAAATAATTAAAATAAAAAATTGACACGTTTCTGAGAAGAGAACACTTTTCTAGGAGAATTACCCATATGTCCAAACTGTTATCAAAGTCAATAATAATGTACTAATTTCTTTTTTTTTGTACACACAAGGCTTCTCATAATCCAAGTATATAAAAATAAGTGAAAATTTGTTGATCTTATGTTTTATTATTTAAACTTTCATAAAAAAACGGTTACTTTACATTCTTGTTGTAAAACTATTTGTTTAAAAGTTTGTTTTTATAATTATAGTAATTTTGTTTCATTTAAAACACTATACGAAGGAATAAACTGGTATCTCAGGTGGGCTACATCAGTTCCCCACGCGTGCTTTCACGTACCAAACAGAGGTGCGTGCGCCATAGTGTTAAGCGGTTTTATTTTTAAGTTTAATTTCTTACAAGATGCGAGTGTTATTAGATTGTTTTGTGAAGCGCTATCTATTAAACATCGTATAATAGCGTTATCATTATTAGAAGTAGGCACATAAACTTGAACGGTTGGCAAAACAGTTCGCGAAGCTATCATTCACTGCGAACGCACCGGCTGTGTCGCCGCTATGTAAGCACACAGACTCGCGCGCCATCGGAGCTGGCGGCGGTGGCGAGACGGGAGACGAAGGCGCAATGCCATGCAATAACGAACCGGTTTCCGTATCAAAATGTAAAAGTGAATGATGATTTTTATGACATACGTTACAAGTATTATGCGAATTACAAATAGACGTTGAGTGTTTTGCGCTCAAACAGTTCATACATAACTTATTTTGTTTCACGTAATTAAAACGATCCTTAACCTGTAATCTTTTTAATGCGAGACAATTAAATAAATTAAAATGATTCAACATATTGCAATAACTACAAGTGAAAGCGGGTGCCGATATTTGACGGTTATGATTATTGGTTAAAGCGAAGGTATGCGATACCTTAGTTACTGATTGGTCGTGGTAGACTTTGAACTTTCGACTTTAAATTTACGGCGGTATTTTCTAAATTGTTAACGGTCGACGTTCTCTCGAGTAAATACTCGATATGATGACAAACAAAGCTAATTAAATCGGAACTGTTAGGAATATCTTTGTCCTTTAGCGATAGTTCAAACGATTGCACAAGCTGCAAGTCTAACTTTTTTAATGCTATATGCGTGACGATAAAATCAGCCAAATCGGAAATATCTAATTGTCTTAAAGCGGATAGTGACGAGTGTATTTTTTCTATAAAGTTATTTAAATGAGCGGGTGAATTAGCGGGCGGTTGCGATTCAAAAATATTATTTAAATATAAGGTACCCAACATTCTTTTATCTTGGTACTTAGTTATGAGCGATTCCCAAATTATGGGATAATTAGACTCGTTACTCATAATACCTGCAAATACAGAAAGAGCTTTCCCACTCAGTTTACCCACTAAGTACTGGGCCCGTTGCGCGTTAGACAAACTATTGTTAGTATGGATGTTTGTCTTGAATGACTCATAGAAAAGAGGCTAATGTTCCATCAAACGATGGCAATTCAATAAGCGGTAATTTACATTTAACTGCAGGCGGTGATGGCGACTCATTACTCCCAGACATCGTACTCTGACTATTTTCTATCATCAGAGTGCGGGTATGACATAAACGGGTATATAACATATCAAAGGAATCCCAGTCATTATAATTAATTTCCATGTCTGGTTTCTGCTGCAATAGTAGCACATTGTGTTCATCACACAACGAGCTAAATTGTTCGTATAAGCCTTTGATGGTGGATGACATTGTCACAAACTCAGACTTAGATCTGGTATCGACGTCAGGCACCAACTTTTTAGATAGATCATATAAATTGGTAATATGTTTATAAATCGATTGCTTTTTGCAATGACTATTTTTTGTGCTAAAAGCGCGGTTGATTAAAATCAGTTATAAAATTAAGGGAAGGGTAAGGGCCTCTACCTACCACAGAATGTGGGTAGGTATGTGCCAGTAACTAACGACTTTAGAAAATACAGTTATAAATGCGATGGCGTACTTAAAATATATGTAATAAATAAATATAATTATAAGCGGAGCGGGTAAATAAATAAATAAAAACTGGGTTTAATCTGGCTCGAAGGGCCAAAAATTATGGTGTCTCCGTTTTACTGGAGGGCGGGTAAATAATGCTAGGCGCAGTGGACTGTATGAGCGGGGCGATTATCACATATATAAAAATAAATATATGGGGCAGTTTAAACGAACGAAGCTAAGGGCGGAGGTTACGGCCTTCAAGTGTTCCCCTGCGTAAAATAAGCAGCAACACTAACCTGGTAATCGGCGTCTTCAGCATCCTAGATAATAGCAGCTAGCTAAGGCGGCGGTGAATGATATGGACTCGCGCGGACGGAGCGTGCGGCGAGCGGCGGTGGCGGCGGCAGCGGCGGGCGAACGAGCGGGCGTTCAGCTCAGCGGTGAATTTGCAACTGGTTTGACAGTCGTGAGGAATGCTGGGACGCGCCGCGAAATCGCTAGTGTAGACGGTACACCGATAACCATATAAGGCAAACAGATTATATGGATGTTTTAAAGTAAAAATCTTCCAAATATATTAAGATCAGCAGAGACCCCATGAGTAAACAGTTGTGTAATTTCCTTCGTGAGACTTAGTAAGGGTTAAAGTTAGAGTAGATACATAGGAAAATAATAATTGTAGCGTAAGATGTCTTCTAACTGAGAGCACATGGATATGTTCCCAAGAATACCGGCAACTTTATGTCTTGGAAAAGCCAATACGCTGGCATAGGGCAGTCTACTAGAGGCCTCAATAAGGCGAGCACTTAACTGTTCAACAAGCTGGCTTGTCTCCAACCCCTATGGACCCATTGTTTCCACCGCACGCGGAACCAACAAATTATTACGGCAAAATAAATACCTTTAAATCGTCTATATTTTTTTTTACTTTCAGGTGTATTGCTTATTATCA
Source organism: Scoparia ambigualis (assembly GCA_963921215.1). NCBI lineage: Eukaryota > Metazoa > Arthropoda > Insecta > Lepidoptera > Crambidae > Scoparia > Scoparia ambigualis. The sequence goes on from OY992526.1 coordinate 8,712,340, forward strand.
TCCTAAATATGCTGAATTTTTGCAAGAAAATGCACAGCTTTAGAAATTACTTATTTATCAACATAGAGATGCCCTAATAAAAATTTCAAAATAAAAATATTTTATTCAAACCTTCTCCATCTGACAAATACAAACGCAACAAAAAAGGATTAGCCAAATAAGTGCAGCTGTTCTGAAGTGATGCGTGAACATACGTTCGTGGTAATTGATGTGTATTATAAAGAAGATAACAGCGTTTTACCTACCAATAAAACGTTTAATAAGAGATTTACCTTATTCGAAGCCTATAACTCACTTAAGTGCCTGTTTTCTTTTCTTGTATTCGGGTGCGATATTCTGAATTCTCAACTAAACAACATCCCATTATAATGTTTTGACAGTTTACGTAGTTGTTCTCGTACCCTCAAAATTGTTTGATACACAATGATCTAAGCCACCATGCTAGCTAGCTAGGGCAGCATACGCGACAACAGAATGATTATATGGATGTTTTTATGTAAATATCTTTTAAATAAATTAGGATCAGCAAAGACCCCATGCGAACAGTTGTGTGATTTCCTTCGTGAGACTAACTAAGGGTTAAACTTAGAGTAGATACATAGGAAAAAAATAATTGTAGCGTAAGATGTCTTCTAACTGAGGGCACATGGATATATTCCCAAGAATGCCGGCAACTTTATCTCTTGGGAAAGCCAGGCTAATACGCTAGCATAGGCCAGTCTTCTCTTTACTAGAGGCCTCAATAAGGCGAGCACTTAACTGTTCAACAAGCTGGCTTGTTTCCAACCCCTATGGACCCATTGTCTCCACCGCACGCAGAATCAATTAATAATTACGACAAAATAAATATTTATCAACATTAGAGATGCTCTCCTAAATTTCCAAAATAAAAATATTATATCCAAACCTTCTCCATCTGAGAAATACAAACAACAAAAAAGGATTAGCCAAATAAGTGCAGCTGTTCTGAGGTGATGCGTGAACATACATTCGTGGCAATTGATGATTATTATAAAGAAGATAACAGCGTTTTACCTACCAATAAAACGTTTAATAAGCGAGTTACCTTATTCAAAGTCTACAATTCACTTAAGTGCCTGGTTTATTTCCTTGTATTTGGGTGCGATATTCTTATTTCTCAACTAAACAACATATAATTATAATATTTTGACAGTTTACGTAGTTGTTCTCGTACTCTCATAACTGCTTGATACACAACGATCTAAGCCTACAGCAGTGCACACCCTCACCACAACCTTACCGTTTGAGGTGGAGTTCGCTAACATCCGCGGACTCCATGCAAACCTCAATGCCGTCCACCACCATCTTGAGACGGCACGGCCAGCAATATTGTTTCTGACGGAGACGCAAATAATCCGCCCAGCTGGCACCACCTACATGAACTATTCCGGCTTTGTGCTTGAAGAATCCTTTAAAGCCAAAGCCAGAGTTTGCTTATTCGTTCGGGAGGATGTTTGCTGTCGCCGTCTGCACTGTCTGGAGGACCATTCCTTCTCCTTCCTAGTGGTATACGTCGACTTAGGCTCTCATCGCCGTGTCTACGTTTGCGTCTACCGATCCTATAACGGCGACATGGAGACAACTCGACTAATTGAACATCTTAGTCGGGTAGCAGATGATGCGCAGGAGCGGTATCCATCGGCGGAATTTTTGTTCTTGGGGGACTTCAACGCCCACCATGAGTTGTAAGTAGGTTCATCCAAAACAGACCAAGCTGGTAGAACTGCCCACGTATTCGCTCTCACGCATGACCTGACGCAACTAGTAAACTAGCCCACCAGGATCTCAGACATAGTTGGCCATGCGCCCTCCTTACTCGACCTTCTGCTGACGAGTCGCCCAGCTGGATACCGGGTGGAGTTTCGAGCTCCTTTAGGTTCCTTGGATCACTACTTGATATCTATTATAGTGCCCTTGACATCGCGCCCGCCAAAAGCGTTTTCGAAACGCCAGATTTGGCACTACGTGTCGGCAGAATGGGACGGTATGCGGGAGTATTTTGCATCCGTCCCTTTGAGGCAGGGCTGCTTCAGTGGGAAGGACCCGACCGCTAGCGCCACTGCCGTTGCTGATGAAATAGTATTAGGAATGGAATATTATATTCCACACTCCTATGTCATCAGTAAAGGCAGGCGCAACCGCTGGTTCAATCGCGATGTGCCAGCGCTGTTGAGAGCACACAGACGGCATACCGCGCTTGGATCAGAAGTAAAGCTCATGTGGATCCCGAAACTCGCTCACTAAAAGCAGCTTATAATAACGCCACCAAGTCGTGTAAGAGGGCTTACAATAGAGCGGATGCCAAGAACTCCTGACGCATCCTACGTGCAGCCGTAGCTACTGGCGTCTGGCCAAAGCCGTGCAATCCAGCTTCTGCCAACCCTCGCTGCCACTACTAAGGTGTCCTGACGGAACTTTAGCTCACAAGCCGCAGGAAAAAGTCGATCTCTACTACCGAATCGATGACTGTAATGCACTGCCACCCTCAATTCCTCACTGAGTCTGATATTAAAATCAGGCAGTGTGATGTCCATGCGGAGCTGCAGTCAATCGATGTCCGGAAGGTAACGGTCCTGCTGGCATCCCAGCAATAGTCCTGAAAATGTGTGAAGCGGAGTTGTCCCCCTGTATTAACGCGTCTGTACCGTCTCTCGCTCTCTTCGAGTTGTGTGCCGGAATCTTGGAGAGAAGCTAATGTGCAACCGATCCCTAAAAAAGAAGATCGGTCAGATCCGACTAATTACCGCCCTATAGCCGTAACTTTAGTGTTGTGCAAAATCCTAGAACAAATATTGAACAAACAGCTTATTCAATACGTAGAAGATCACTCCCTAATTCCCGATCGTCAATATGGGTTTCGGCCAAAATGGTCAACGGGTGATCTTCTAGCGCACGTCACACATCTCTGGGGTGAGGCCATTGACAAGCGTGGCGAGTCACTGGCAGTTAGCCTTGATATAGCCAACGCTTTTGATCGGGTCTGGCACAAAGCTCTTCCCTCCAAGCTCCCGGCATACGGTTTGCCGGCTCAGTTCTATACCTGGATTGCTAGTTTCCTGCTTGAGCGTAGGATCCGTGTCCTTTCGGATGGATGAGCTTCGCGGTTCATGTCAGTGAACGCTGGTGTTCCTCAAGGCTCCGTTCTATCCCCCACGCTGTTCCTTCTGCATATCAATGACACGCTTCCTCTTGGAAACATTAATTGCTATGCAAATGATAGCATTCTATTCTAGATTTTATTATTCTAATCTAGCTTTTACCGTTAATACCATGGCGAGTGCTCTGAAGAACTCTTTGACCCCATCCCTCCTTCCTCCACAGGAGTACGCGTGCTGCTCCCCGGAGTTAACAATTTACAGTCTCTAATATTCCATCACGCACAAAGAAATTTGGTGACTCGTTTCTTTGTCACACTTCCAAAAGATGGAATAGTCTATCAGCACACGTATTCCCTCCTACCTATGACATAGGCTCCTTTAAACGAGGCGTGAAGAGGCACTTTGTGGGCCGGCAGGTGAGGGTGACTGATGGTACGTCTCTTACGCTGCACCAGTTGTCCTCGCGCCTGGACTTCATTTCCACTTAACTTTAGGTGGAGTGGGCTCATTTGCCGGGCTTAGTATAAAAAAAAACCGCCATGCTAGCTAGATCAGCATACGCGACAGCGCAATGATTAAATGTATGTATTTATGTAAAAATCTTCCAAATAAATTAGGATCAGCACAGACCCCATGCGAACAATTGTGTGATTTCCTTCCTAAGACTAACTAAGGGTTAAAGTGAGACTAGGTACATAGGAAAAAAATAATTGTATTGTAAGATGTCTTTTAACTGAGGGCACATGGATGTGTACCCAAGAATGCCGGCAACTTTATCTTTTGGGAATGCCAGGCTAATACGTTGGCATAGGCCAGTCCTCTCTTTACCAGAGGCCTCAATAAGGCGAGCACTTAACTGTTCTACAAGCTGGCTTGTCTCCAACCCTTATTGACCCATTGTCTCCACCGCACGCGGAACCAACAAATAATTACAAAAAAAATAATTACCTTTTAATCTTCCATTTTTTTTAACCATGACTTTTAGGTGTATGGGCTGCTGAATATGCTGAATTGGCCCAAGAAACTGCACAGCTTTAGAAAAACACTTATTTATCAACATCAGAGATGCCCTCCTAAATTTCCAAAATAAAAATATTTTATCCAAACCTTGTCCTCCTGACAAATACAAACACAACAAAAAAGGATTAGCCAAATAAGTGCAGCTGTTCTGAAGTGATGCGTGACCATACATTCGTGGCAATTGATGTTTATTATAAAGAAGATAACAGCGTTTTACCTACCAATAAAACGTTTAATAAGCGAGTTACCTTATGCGAAGCCTACAATTCACTTAAGTGCCTGGTTTCTTTCATTGTGTTCGGGTGCGATATTCTTAATTCTCAACTAAACAACATTCTATTATAATGTTTTGATAATTTACGTTGTTGTACTTGTACCCTCATAATTGTTTAATACACAATTATCTAAGCCGCCATGCTAGCTACCTAGGGCAGCATACGCGACGTCAGAATGATTAAATGAGTGAATTTTTGTAAAAATCTCCCAAATAAATTAGGATCAGCAGAGACCCCATGCGAACACTTTTGTGATTTCCTTCAGGAAACTGACTAAGGGTTAAAGTTAAAGAAGGTACACAAAAAAAAATTGTTGTGTAAGATGTCTTCTAACTGAGGGCACATGGACATGTTCCCGAGAATGCCGGCAATTTTATTTCTTGGGATTGCCAGGCTAATACGCTGGTAAAGGCCAGTCTTCTCTTTACCAGAGGCCTCAATAAACCGAGCACTGAACAGTTCAACAAGCTGGCTTGTCTCCAACCCCTGTAGACCAATTGTCTCCACCGCACGCAGAACCAATAAATAAATACGACAAAATAAACACCTTTAAATCGTCCATATTTTTTTTACCATGACTGTCAGGTGTATGGACTGCTGAATATGCTAAATGGGTGCACAAAACTGCACATCCTTAGAAAACACTTTATTAAAAAAATTAGAAATGCCCTCCTAATTTTCAAATTAAAAATATTTTATCCAAATCTTTTCCTCCTGACAAATACAAACACAACAAAAAAAGTTAAGCCAAAAAAGTGCAGCTGTTCTGAAGTGATGCTTAAACATAAATTCGTGAAAAGTGATGTTTATTATAGAAAGATAACAGCGTTTTTCCTAAAAAATAAAACGTTTAAAAAGCGAAATATCTTATTCGAAGCCTACAATTCACTTAAGTGCCTGGTTTCTTTCCTTGTATTCGGGTGCGATATTCTTAATTCTCAACTAAACAACATCCAATTACAATGTTTTGACTTCTTACGTAGTTGTTCTCGTACCCTCATAATTGTTTGATACACAAAGACCTACGCCGCCATGCTAGCTAGCTAGGGCAGCATACGCGACTGTAGGGTTCCTTAATTTGTTGTTTTCATATATACATTTAATTAATCAATTATAATTTTTATGTTTAATATTTTAATTGTATGTAACTTTATGGCGAGAGCGAAACCACGCGCGCAAGCATAGCTAGCAAAATCGATCGCACTTGACCGCTGTGACGTAACGATCCTTTTGTTCGCCTGCCCGTGCGCAGCTCCCGAGTCATTCGCATTCCAGCCGCTGCGCCAGTCTAAATATGATCCCCGCGGCGAATGCACGCTCGTTTTCGCTCCCAGCCGCATTACGTAGCTTACGTTAATTATCCAAAATTTAAGTCTATGTTATCAAAATTCAAACTTTAACTCAAGCTTTTCTGTTTCTGGCAATCATTTCTTACTGTAAACCGAATCTGTACCGTTCAAAAATATATAGTGTACTTCTATCGCTTTAAAAACCTTTAAAACTCATAAATAGTTTTCTTTGAGTAATCCCGATAGGCATCGCTATATAATTGGTGACCCCGTTCATAACCGTTTAGCAACGGAGTAGTAGGTAGTTTTCTACCGCACGGCGCGGTTATATTTTTTTTGTTTGGCGGTCGGGTAATGTGCATTCGCGAACGTTCGACAATGTCTAATGAAGACACGGAAAAATCGGTGTTCGAAGTAGGACTCAAGATACCACCGTTTTGGGCACAAGAGCCTGCGCTGTGGTTCGCACAGATTGAGGGGCAATTCCTCATCTCGGGAATAACGGCGGACAGTATCAAATTTTACCATGTGATCGCGCAGCTAGACCACCAGTACGCTGTAGAGGTAAAAGATATAATTACTGCGCCGCCTGCGGATAATAAATATGAGAAATTAAAAGCAGAGCTTATAAAGCGCCTGTCAGAATCCCAAGAACGAAAGGTGAAACAGCTACTAGTACATGAAGATTTGGGAGATCGCAAACCCTCACAGTTTTTAAGACACCTACAGACGTTAGCTGGGCCAAACATTCCAGAATCATTTTTACGTACGCTGTGGTCGAGCCGTTTACCATCAAATATTCAGACAGTACTTGCCACGCAGACGAAAACAACATTGGAAGCGGTCGCGGAACTGGCAGATAAGGTTTACGAGATTGCACCTAGCTCCCCAATGGTAGCCAGCATAACCCAGCCAAGTACCAGCGACACCATGAGCGAGATGGCAAAGCAGATAGAGGTGCTGACACTGCAGGTAGCATCACTTACAAGTCAGGTAACTCGTTCACGTTCTAGTAATCGCAGTAAATATCCAGTGTATGCGCATAGTGATAAAATAAAGCCATACAAAGATGGTAGTCGGTCACGCTCAAAACCACGCGATGCCAACGATTATTGCTGGTACCATAGTCGTTTTGGTAACCGAGCCCATAAGTGTACAACGCCATGTGCTTTCCACGACAAGATGGCGTCGGTAAACTCAAACGGCAGCCGGAATTAGCGGCAAACGACTGCCACAACATGCCAGCCCGCTTATTTGTGACTGATTATTTAACAAAAATGTCTTTTCTGATTGACACAGGTTCCGACCTTTGCGTGTTTCCTCGTAAATCACTACAGCAGTACCGCAAAAAGGTGGACTACGAACTGTTTGCAGCAAATGGATCACAGATAGCTACATACGGCTGGACCTACCTAAAGCTTAACATAGGACTTCGTCGAGCATATACTTGGAGATTTGTGGTAGCTGATGTAGCAAAGCCTATAATAGGGGCAGATTTTCTTAAACATTATAATTTGCTTGTAGATTTGAGGAACAACCGCCTGATTGACGACCTGACCTCTCTCTCTACGGCAGCCAGACCAGTGGGTGAGGCCCTTGTGGAATCAATTAAGGCAGTGTCGGGGGATACCAGGTACCACCAGTTACTCCGTAAGTACCCTGACATAACTAAACCTGCTGGCACACAACGCGAGGTAAAACATCATACATTGCATTACATTAAAACAACACAAGGCCCCCCAGTTTCGAGCCGCCCTCGGCGACTGCCTCCAGATAGATTAAAGAATGCTCAAAAACAGTTTGAGGAGATGCTGGCAAATGGTACTGCTCGCCCTTCAGATAGTCCTTGGTCATCACCACTCCATTTAGCACCAAATAAGGACAATGGTTGGCGTCCTTGCGGCGACTACCGCGCATTGAACTCGAGGACTATTCCGGACAAATATCCAATAAGGCACATTCAGGACTTTACACACCAGCTGGCCGGGACTAAGATTTACTCTAAAATAGACCTCGTAAAAGCTTTTAATCATATACCAGTTAACCCAGACAGTATCAATTGATCGGGTGAAGCCAGCCTACGTCACTGCGGATGATACCGCTGCCAAAGATGACCTCATAGACTCCACACCTGCTGCTGATGTTCCAGTAAAGAAGACTAGATTCGGTAGAACAGTCCGCTTCCCGGATCACTATCAACCTCGGTAGACTCGGTCTCAGCAGGGGGGTAGTATAGGGTTCCTTAATTTGTTGTTTTCATATATACATTTATTTAATCAATTATAATTTTTATGTTTAATATTTTAATTGTATGTAACTTTATGGCGAGGGCGAAACCGCGCGCGCAAGCATAGCTAGCAAAATCGATCGCACTTGACCGCTGTGACGTAACGATCCTTTTGTTCGCCTGCCCGTGCGCAGCTCCCGAGTCATTCGCATTCCAGCCGCTGCGCCAGTCTAAATACGATCCCCGCGGCGAATGCACGCTCGTTTTCGCTCCTAGCCGCATTACGTAGCTTACGTTAATTATCCAAAATTTAAGTCTATGTTATCAAAATTCAAACTTTAACTCAAGCTTTTCTGTTTCTGGCAATCCTTTCTTACTGTAAACCGAATCTGTACCGTTCAAAAATATATAGTGTACTTCTATCGCTTTATAAACCTTTAAAACTCATAAATAGTTTTCTTTGAGTAATCCCGATAGGCATCGCTATACATCATAATAATTATATGGATGTATTTGTGTAAAAATCTTTCAAATAAATTAGGATCAGCAGAGACCCCATGCGAATAGTTGTGGGATTTACTTCGTGGGACTAACTAAGGGTTAAAGTTAGAGTAGGTTCATAAAAAAAATAATTGTAGAGTAAGATTTCTTCTAACTAAAGGCACATGGATATGTTCCTAAGAATGCCGGCAACTGTATCTCTTGGGAATGTCAGGCTAATACGCTGGCATAGGCTAGTCTTCTCTTTACCAGAGGCCTTGAGGCCTTATTGATAAGGCGAGCACTTAACTTTTTAAAAAGCTGGCTTGTCTCCAACCACTATGGTTCCATTGTCTCCACCGCACGCGCAACCAATAAATAATTACGGCAAAATAAATAACTTTAAGTCGTCCATACTTTTACTTAACATGACTTTCAGGTGTATGGGCTGCAGAATATTCTGAATAGGCACAAGAAACTGCAAAGCTTTAGAAAACACTCATTTATTAACATAAGGGATGCCCTCCTAAATTAATAAAATAAAAATATTTTATCTAAACCTTTTCCTCCTGACAAATACAAACACAACAAAAAAAGTTTAGCCAAAAAAGTGCAGCTGTCCTGAAGTGATTCATGAACATACATTCGTGGCAATTGATGTCTATTATAAAGAACATAATAGCGTTGTACCTACCTATGTTTGTGTTATTATGTTACAGAAACAGTATTATCTATCTATTTATCAATTAAACGTTTAATGAGCGAGTTACCTTCTTCGAAGCCTACAGTTCACTTAAGTGCATGGTTTCTTTCCTTTTATTCGGGTGCGATATTCTTAATTCTCAACTAAACAACATCTAAATATAATGTTTTAACAGCTTACGTAGTTGTTCTCGTACCCTCATTATTGTTTGATACACAATGATCTTAGCCGCCATGCTAGCTAGCTAGGGTAGCATACGCGACAGCAGAATGATTATATCGATATTTATTTATTTATTTATTTATTGAGCATAACACTTACAACTATCATTACAGGGAGTACCTAATGCGATAGCAGAGTTAGATTATCAAATAGAAATTAATAATATAACACTTACAAAAATTTTGAAAACATTCAATAAAAATCACATTCATAACATAATATAACAAAAAATAATAATAATAAAAAGATAAATTGATTAGAAATTGAAATATAAAATTTTTGCATTAAAATAATATTTAAAATAAATTAAATTTACAAATAACACAAGACAAACAGTGTTGCCTTAGTGAATTCGGTCAAAGTGCAACAGAATACGTCAACTGCGTTAGATATCTCGTTAAAAGTGCGCAACGTTCGGGTGAAAGGCGCCTCCTTCAAAATATTAGTTCGCGCACGCGGAATTGCGAATAAAGGCGGCCGTCGCCGCCGCCACACGTACCGGTCCGGCACGCACAGCCCTATCGCCTGCAACACAGCTTGGTTGAACACTCGCCCTCTCAATAATTTGAACACATAAGTAGCTAGGCTGACTCCTCGTACCACTTCTATCCTATTGTATCCCACCATACCGAGTACAAATAGTGATGGATACATCAATGGATAAAAGGGGTAGACGCCATACAACTTAAGATACAGAAACCTAGTAAATTTGTTTTGTATTCGCTCTACCATCAACTTATACTTAGCTTCGTGAGGTGACCAAATACATGCATTGCATGCCAAGTGGCTTTTCACTAATGCCTCATATAAAGCTCTTACGGCGCTTAAATTGGTGAATCCTTGAGATTGGCGAAGCACAAATCCCAAACTCCGGTACGCTTTTTTGCAAACTTTGACTATGTGTCCTCGAAAATTGAGATCGGAAGCGAAATGAACTCCAAGGTCTTTTATGTCCTTTACTCGTTGCATTGGAGTGCCACTCAGACAATATTGAAATTCTGAAGGCTCTCTTGACAACGTGAACGACATTACCGAACATTTGGAATCATTAAATTGAAGCCGGTTAGTTTGACTCCATTTGACCACTCTGTCAATATCCGCTTGCAGCCTTTCGCAGTCCGCCTGGCTTCCAATTTCCAGTACTAACTTCAGGTCATCCGCAAAAAGGAGGCAAGTTGATTCCAAAACGACGTCAGGTAAATCATTTATCATTAAATTAAATTCTAATGGTCCTAAATTGCTTCCTTGACTGACCCCTGACCTAGTGAAGTATGGCTCAGATTGTTGCCCGCCCCAGTCTACATATTGGCGTCTGTTTCTTAAGTAACTGGCGAAGAAAGAGAGCGTTTTCGGCGTAAAACCCGATAGAGCCAGTTTCCTAAGCAATACGTCATTATCGACAGTATCGAAAGCCCTCCGAAAATCAAAATATGCGACATCGACCTGAGCCCCAGAATCTAATGCGGGTACTAATTGCATCATTAACTGTAGCAGATTGCTCGTGGTGCTACGCGCAGGACAAAACCCATGTTGTGCGTCCGATAATTGGGCACTAACCTGCGAGTAAACAGAGTGATAAATTGCAGATTCGAACACCTTAGCTGGTGTACATAAAATAGCAACCGGCCTATAGTCAACTGCATTCTCTCCTTCTCGACCCTTTGGCACCGGCACCACTCTGGTCAGCTTCCATTCATCAGGAAACATTTCTTTATTGAGACATGTGTTATAGATATGCAGGAGTGGTGCTGCTAATACCTTGTGACAATCTCTGAATATAAAAGGCGGAATACCGCCGGGCCCCGAGGATTGCTTGGGCTTGAGCTTTGCCAAAGCAAGTTTAACGTCGGCCAGTGACAGTGCATGCACCTGCACTCGCGCCGCGCTAGCCGGAGCCGCAGCGCTCGCCGCAGTCACATCCAACGCTGCTGCCTCCGGGTTGTACACAGAACAAAAATAATCAGCAAATTCCCTTGCACATTCGATCTCAGATAGCACGCGACCGTCTTTCATTAATTTTTTTCTGTTCACACTCCCTCTCTTTGTTTTAACAAAATGCCAAAATGATTTCGGGTCCTTTGCTAGGTTATTCTGCACTTGATCCCTATGTAGATTGTGAGCTATTTCTAGCTCTCTCCTAACTCTCGCTCTACACTGTGAAAACTTTTTATAGTCCGATTTCGAATTACTCTTTTTATACCTCTTGTGCATCTTGTACTTCATCTTAATATCAGCTATGATGTCTGCTGTGTACCACTCCGGATAGTTATATCTCGACTCCGAGGTCACTGGCTTTTTACTTGGAACGCAATATTGTATAGCATTGATAATTTTAGAATAAAAATAACTCACTGCTTCGTTAGGATTAGAAATTAAATATAACTCACTCCAATCTATGTCATTAAAATAACTATACAGAAGGTGGAAGTTGGCTTTCCTAAAATTCCATTGCTTCTTTTGCGGAGGAAGCAATTGGTCTCCTCTACCTATTTGTATGCCGGGTTCAATCGCCGACACTCTGACCGCGAGTGGCGGATGGTACTTATCTACCGGTTGCAATCCCTCGGCTTCCCTAACCGATAAAGCGCCGCATACTCCATCCCCACATAAAACTAAATCCAACTGTCTCTCATTACAATTCGGTACTCCGTTGCACTGACTAAACTCACAAAATGACAACAAGTATTCATAGTAGTTACAGATCTCTATATTAGCGGAATGTAAATTAAAATCTCCTAATACTATAACATTATTTCTATACTTTATACATAATTTTTCGATAAGACTAAACATAGTCATATATTCATTGATGTTAGCCTGCGGCGGTATATATACAACACAACAAGCAAACAAAAACCTATCTCTTAAAAGTACTGATGCCAAAACCATTTCAAAGGAATGAGCGTCTAAGTCTGGTGTTGGTACCTGCCGCAATTCGTACTGAGGAGTGGTGATTAGACACACACCTCCTTGTTTGCGACCATCTGCCCGGTCACAGCGTAGTAAACGATATCCCGGCGGGACGAGCTCCGCGTCATTAATCGATGCATTACACCCAGTTTCCGTGATAGCAAACAGATCAGATCCCGATGCCTGAATAAATGATAGAAAACTCGTTGTTTTTGTTCTCAATCCTCTAACATTTTGGTAATATATTTCTATTATCCTATATGCCTTTCTTTGGTTTAGTGTTGTGTCAATGGGGGCCGCATCGACATCGTTATAACAACAAATGTCGTGATTAGGTTTGTTTAGTTTTATCTGCTTCTCGACTCTTCCGAAAGTTCTGTCGCCATGGCTTGATGCATATGTCAGCCGCCCAGTTTTTGGGGTCTAGAACCGCTTCCACTAATCTTGACGGAGCTCCAATTTTAAAGGACGCATAATTGCCGCGTGCTTTAAGTACTTCGACCGTACATACCGCCTCCCCGCAAACACCCTTAAGATGGCCAATTACCTGGTCGGCCCCTGTACCCTGTTTGACGTAGAACAGATGAAGGTATTTCCATCTTTCAGTCGCTCCTGGAGCCGCCGTCCCATGTAAAACCAAAGTAGTTGAAGCTCGCTGACGATTTCTTTTCACTTCAGTCCATTCACCTGTTTCTTCAGAGTTCCGGATATTTTCGTTTAACGAGACTTTTTGCTGTGGATCAGGTAGGTTGGACAATGAATTGGCCTTCTTGTGGACAGCTCCGGCTTTAACGGATGGTAACTGGCTTGCAACGCTAATCGTACGGTACTCAGGACGGGTAGCTACCCCACCACTTGTAAATTGGCACTCAGGTAAAGTTTGAACGTTAGCTTTAGTTTGCTCACCGGTCTTCGCCTTAATAGTAAGTGTCATTTTATCAACTTTTTTCTCAAGTACTTCTATTTTCCTAGATAAATTAATGACTTGGTTGCCTATCTCTGACTTAAATATCTTAAAATGCTCATTTAGTAATTTATCAATTTTTGCCGTCATTCGACTTTCTAATTCTGATTGCATATTTTTAAATTCCTGTACAATGGATGTGCGTAAGGTGTCAAGTATGCCATCCATTGCATCGCCGCCGCTGCCGCTGGCCTGGTTAGTTGCCTGTGCAGAGCGCGTTCCAGTTCGCACTGTCACATTATCCATACTGCACATTGATATATCGGGACAGTCACTCGCGATACTCATATCATGCGCAAGGTACGTTTGACGCACTGGTGTTCCCGAGTTGTCGACCTTGGGTTTCTTACTACGACATTCGAAGCATACCCAAGAGCTTTTAAACTCTATTGACAAAGATGCGTAAACATCATAAGTTAAACTAGCACAAACAATATCGAACAATTGCTTACATTGTACGCATCGCATAACATCGCTGTCTTCGCCCAAAACATTACAACATCCCGCGCAGCTTACCGCCTTTGTAGCCATCGCTTGTATTCGCTGCGAGCGGCGCTCGCACCGTAGCGTAGGTAGGTAGATGGAGCTCGGCGAGCCTCGAACGTCTTCGGTAGCTGTCGGCGCCGCTCGGCGTGTCGCTCGTGTGCAGCCGCGACGAGCGTAGGTTAACCACGATGATTCACGCAACAAGTGCAGCGTCGTCGCCGCCGTTCAGTTAAAATTTCGGGGCCGTTAATTATTATTTGCAAAATGTTTTTGTTTATATCTCGGCGAATTCTTCTTCGATTAAAAAACTGTTTTCACTACTAGGGAGGTAATTCTATTAACTATACAACAAACTAAGGTGTAGCTTTTGGAGTTAAAGTTATACCACCAATTAACACGAATATTTACGGAGCGAATGAATACAGATGTTGCCTCGATGACGGTTCTCGGACGACCGGATATATTTATGTATAGTCTTCCAAATAAATTAGGATCAGCAGAGACCCCATGCGACCAGTTGTGTGATTTCCTTGGAGAGACTAACTAATGGTTATAGTTAGAGTAGGTTCATAAGAAAAAAAATATTGTAGTGTAAGATGTCTTCTAACTAAAGGCACATGGATATGTTCCCAAGAATGGCGGCAACTTTATTTCTTGGGATTGCCAGGCTAATACGCTGGCATAGGCCAGTCTTCTCTTAACCAGAGGCCTCAATAAACCGAGCACTGAACTGTTCAACAAGCTGGCTTCTCTTCAACCCCTATGGACTAATTGTCTCCACCGCACGCAGAACCAATAAATAATTACGACAAAATAAACATCTTTAAATCGTCCATAATTTTTTTACCATGACTTTCAGGTATGTGGATGGGTTGCTGAATATGCTGAATGGGCGCAAAAAACTTTACATCTTGAGGTAACACTTGAGTTCAAAGAATTTATTCTCATAACAACAAAAATGTTTACATAAAATGAGAATACCAAGTTTGCTTAATATATAAAAATGAAAAAAAAAAAAACAAAAGTGTCAACTTAACTCAGCCTTCGATTACGTACAAAAACCAGACATTTTTCACATTAAATGCCGAAAATATCAAAGTACTTGCATACATTATACATTAAAAAAAAACTTATTTATCATAACTAGAGATTTCCCTTTAAATTTCCAAAATAAAAATCTTTTATCCAAACCTTTTCCTCCTGACAAACACAACATAAAAGGATTAGCCAAATAAATGCAGCTGTTCTGAAGTGATGTGTGAACATAAATTCGTGGAAACCGATGTTTATTTTAAAAAGATAACAGCGTTTTACCTTCTAATAAAACGTTTAATAAGCGAATTACCTTATTCGAAGTTTACCATTCACTTAATTGCCTGGTTTCTTTCTTTGTATTCGGGTGCGATATTTTTAATTCTTAACTAAACAACATCCAATTATAATGTTTTACGTAATTGTTCTCGTACCCTCATAATTGTTTGATACACATAGATCTAAGCCGCCATGCTAGCTAGCTAGGGCAGCATACGCGACAGCAGAATTATATCGATATCTTCCAAATAAATAAGGATCAGCAGAGACCCCATGCGAACAGTTGTGTGATTTCCATCGTGAGACTAACTAAGGGTTAAAGTTAGATTAGGCACATAAAAAAAAATTGTAGTGAAAATATCTTCTAACTAAGGGCACATGGATGATATTATGTTCCCAAGAATGCCGGTAACTTTGTCTCTTGGGAATGCCAGTCTTCTCTTTACCAGAGGTCTCAATAAGGTGAGCAATTAACTGTTCAACAACCTGGCTTGTCTCCAATCCCTATAGACACATTGTATCCACCGCACGCGGAACCAATATATAAATATGGCATAATAAATAGGTAACTATAAATCGTCTATATTTTTTTTTTACTATGACTTTCATGTGTATTGGCTGCTGAATATGCTGAATAGGCGCAAGAAACTGCACAGCTTTAGGAAACACTTATTTATCAACGTTAAAGATGCCCTCCTAAATTTCCAAAATAAAAATATTTTATCCAAACCTTTTCCTCCTCCACCCCATCCTCCTCCTCCTCCTGACAAATACAAACACAACAAAAAAGGATTAGCCTTTGCAATTGCGTAGAGATATTGCGTCACTCAGCGTCTTGTACCGTTTATACCAATGCGAGTGCTCTGAAGAACTCTTTGACCCTATCCCTCCTTCTCCCTTCCTCCATAGGAGTACGCGTGCTGCTCTCCGGAGTCACCAATTTACAGTCTCTAACATTCCATCACGCACAAAGAAATTTGGTGACTCGTTTCTTTGTCGCACTTCCAAAAGATGGAATAGTCTACCAGCACACGTATTCCCTCCTACCTATGACATAGGGTCCTTCAAACGAGGCGTGAAGAAGCACTTTGTGGGCCGGCAGAGTGAGGGTGACTGATGCTACGTCTCTTACGCTGCACCAGTTGTCCTCGCGCCTGGACTTCATTTCCACTTAACATCAGGTGGAGTGGGGTCATTTGCCGGGCTTATCATATATAAAAAAAGCCAAATAAATGCAGCTGTTCTGAAGTAATGCGTAAACATAAATTCGTGGAAATTGATGTTTATTATAAAGAAGATAACAGCGTTTTACCTAAAAAATAAAACGTTTAATAAGCGAGTTACCTTATTCGAAGCCTACAATTCACTTACGTGCCTGGTTTCTTTCCTTGTATTCGGGTGCGATATTCTTAATTCTCAACTAAACAACATCCCATTGTAATGCTTTGACAGTTTACGTTGTTGTTCTCGTACCCTCATAATTGTTTGATACACAACGATCTAAGCCACCATTCTAGCTAGCTAGGGCAGCATATGCGACAGCAGAATGATTATGGTGTCTAGGTTTTACTGGAGGGCGGGTAAATAATGCTAGGCGCAGTGGACTGTATGAGCGGGGCGATTATCACAGCGATTATCACATAAATAAATATATGGGGCAGTTTAAACGAAGGAAGCCAAGGGCGGAGGTTACGGCCTTCAAGTGTTTCCCTGCGTAAAATAAGCAGCAAACACTAACCTGGTAATCGGCGTCTTCAGCACCCCGGATTATGGCAGCTAGCTAAGGCGGCGGTGAATGATACGGACTCGCGCGGGCGGAGCGTGCGGCGGGCGGCGAGCGGCGGTGGCGGCGGCGGCGGCGGGCGAACGAGCGGGCGTTCAGCTCAGCGGTGAATTTGCAACTGGTTTGACAGTCGTGAGGAATGCTGGGACGCGCCGCGGAATCGCTTGTGTGGACGGGACGGTACACCGATAACCATATAAAGTGCTACTACCCTCTCACACAAGGAAACAAAAAAGCGCGCAAACATCCTCCCCGGCTAGAAAACACTAGGGATTTTCGAAACCATAAAGCAGTATAGAAGTCTCTTCATCGGAGAGGATGAGCGGAATTACAATCATTAGCAGCAAGCGGATAATAAGCGGAAATATATGTACATAAATATGTTGATATGAAGCTAAGTTAAACAAAAATATATATAGGACTACATTGGGATTAAAATAAACTAAATAAGTGTAGATAATATAACTGTATAACTATTGCGTAGGCAGTGGGCACAATTTCACAACAGGACGTTTGTACGTGCCAGTTGTTGTCCGTACAGAAGCCACGCGAAATACTCCGTCTTTCCCTAGGAAGACTTGTTCTACAATGCCAGTAGGCCAGCGTAGAGGCGGAACATCGTCTTGGTGAATTAGTACGAGAGTACCGGGGCTAACAGAGTCGTCAGGTGTATTCCATTTTTGTCTTAGTTGAAGGGTGTGCAATTAATCTACACGCCACTGCTTCCAATAACCACGCACTAAATTATCTAGCAATCTTTTACGAGCAGAGAGACTTAAGCGTTGTATCCAGCTCACACGTAGGCAGTGACTGTAAATTAGTAGTTTGCAAAAAATAAGCGGAGTGAGAACAAAATGCGGCTGATCGGACAACAAGCATAGCGGACGCGAGTTAAAGATACATTGTACTTCGACGTTGCATCCTCGAGATTTATATTCACAAGGTAGTCCACTCTTCAATGTACCAGGCATTAAACACATATTAAGAGCTATCTAAAAGAAATTTTATTAAAAAAACATAAAACGTTACCCATAGTATAGACACAGGCGCCATCTAGTGAATACCAACCGAGTGCACGAGTTTGTCACCCGCGCTGTCATCGTCATTCGCTTTTCGTCTTCGGGCATCCGCACATCGTTACCCTAAAAGTGTTTTGTGTAGCAAAAAACTACGTGCAAAAGGAAGCATGGATAATCATTATATACGCATGTGGAAAACTGCGTAAACGACGATCGCCAAGTAAATCAGGTCAGACAGTGTTTTAAAGATTACATTTTGTCGATGTTATGATTAAATTACAAAGACAAACGATTTTTTAAAAACTATGTGATTCGTTAGCGAATATACGACTCAGAACCTCTTAGTGAGACATTCAAAGTAGAAACGTTATTGAAATATATTTCATAGTACGTTTCCTTCTTAATTTCGATTAATACTGTCGCTAGTGCCTTTGTGGTTACCCACATTTTTTGACTTTTTCACTATTTATCGATTTTCAAGAATACATAAGACGTTTAACTTTTTTAAATAATAATAAAAAGTAAAAACACATAAGTAATATAGTAATAGTAAATATAGTCTAATGATAGAAAAAGTTCAACGTAAGTTTGCCCATTGGCTATATAAAAAAGAGTACGGTTACTACCCCTTTTTGTATCCATCTGTATTTGTTTCAGGTATGGTAGATATAGATACCCTCGAAATGAGAAGATTAATCCAGTGCTTATTATATTTTATTTATTTATTTATTTATTTATTTATTTATTGAATAAAGAATACAATATATCTTAAACTACTTGGCGCCTTAAAACCTGAGTTGTTTGTGTAGGCGTTGCACATTCATATATAAAAAAAAAAGGTGAAGGTAAGTCTACAAATTTAGAGTAACAATTTGTATGATGCGGTGTGAAATTGTTTTAACTGCACACCGAATACAGCGCCGAACATAACAATACAATGCAATGGCTTATCTATAATTCTTCTAAAAAACTCCGTTTTATGTTATTTGCTAATTCGGGGATAATGCAACATGATCGCCGCTCACCATATAAGTTATTAGATCTAGGTTTTATTAAAATTCTGTCAGTGTTCTTTCGCGTTTGTATTTTGTGGTTTGGTGTAGGTAAAGACGATAAAGTGTGCAGATTTTCTTTTAATATGGCGTATTTTACTAAATCGTGTATTGGTATTATTTTACAATATTTAAACAACTGATCGTAATTGTTTTTATGTTTTTCTTTTACTTTTTTACCGACTATTATTTTAATTATTCGAAGTTGTAAGTTATAGACTTTATCTAAATATGTTTTATATGTCCTACCGTAACTAGTTAATCCATATGAATAAATAGGTTCCACCATGGCGTTATATAGGTTTATAAGTACAGCGTATGGAATTTTATGCTTTACTATATGTATTTTGGAGAGCATTGATCGCATTTTGGTACATATTATGTCAATGTGTGCGCCCCAGTTGAATACGTTATCTATAATAAGTCCCAGATACTTTTGTTGATTAACTTGTTCAATTGATTGACAACTACAGGGCAACGCGTCACTATGCAGACAATCATGATTATGAACAATAATTTTTACTTCGTGTTTTGCTTGGTTGTGGGGTGAATGAATGTGCATTAGTTTCGTCTTCTGAGCGTTTAAAACTAAACCCATATCATGCGCCCATTTAGTAATTAATGTCATGTCTTGCTGCAGCGCATGCTGAGCAGTTTGTAAATCACGGTCCGCTGCTATGAGGCAAGTGTCGTCAGCAAACTGATACACCGAACAGTTTTTTATTAGGTTGTTCATATCATTGACATATGCGAGGTAGTGCAGAGGTCCCAGTACGGAACCTTGAGCGGTGCCTTCTGTAATTTGTTGACTATTACTATGACTGTTAGCTATTTTAACCGTAAAACTACGATTATTTAAGTAATTTTCATTCCAATTTAATAGTGGCCCTCTAATTCCTGTGCTCTGCAACTTGTCTAATAATGTGGAGTGCCTTAACATGTCAAATGCTTTACTGAAGTCTATAAACACTACCATCACGTGCTTTTTGTCATTAAGGCATGCATTGATTTCGTCGGTAAACTTTGATAATAGTAGCGTTGTGCTTTTTTGTGGTTGAAATCCAAATTGGTGTGGTGAAAGTATAGAATTTTTTTTTGTAAAATTTTTGTATTTGTTCACAAATGTATTTTTCAGTAACTTTGTCTATTATAGGTAGTATAGATATCGGTCTATAGTTTCCATAATCGGATTTTGTACCCTGTTTATATATAGGGCGTACTATACTCGTTTTAAGTTCATCGGGGTATGTTCCACTCTTGATGCTACTGTTAATAAACTTCGCTATTACTTTAGTAATTTTTTGTGAGATATGACTTAGGTCAAGAGCACGGATACCGTCGATACTGGGTGATTTTTTTAGGTGAATGTTTTTTATAATTTTTTGTATATTGTAAGGCGTAGCAGGTTGAAAACGCATAGAAACGTTTGCTGATTGATTATATTGAAAGCGGTCGATTAAATTTTTATTACATTTCGGCAATATGTTACTGACGTTTTGTTGAAAAGTCTCTGCAAATTTGTTCGCAATAACACTCTCGTCATTGCCTTGCTTTATATTAAAAGATTTCAGTATAACGTCATCCACACTATTAGCTTTTTTCCCTATTATCGTGTTTAATAGTTCTCATGTTTTTTTTGGATTTCCCTTATATTCGTTTAATTTACTTTTATAATAATCGTTTCTAGCTTTATTTATTATTTTATTAGTTTTATTTCTATATTTTTTATATTTTAAATGTAATAATGAGTTATAAGGATCTTTGATCCATTTTGAAAACAACTCATCTCTTTTTAAACAGCGTTTATTTATATTTTATTTGTCCATGGCTTTTTGCTTCTTACACTAGTATTAATTTTCTCTTTGTATTTAGAAATACAGTAGCACTTATCAAATTCTTTTTTTATGCAATTAAATATATTAATAGGACACTCTAAGTCTTTGGTGTGATTCCAATCAATTTTCTCCAATTCACAGTGAAACTTTTTATTATTAATTTTTGTAACATATTTTTGCGCAACCTGTATACGCGGAGGAGCCACACACGACACGACGATCATGCGGTGATCCGCCAGTACTGTGTCGAGCGTTGCGGAGAACTAATCTTCCTTGCTTGATCGTATAAAAGCATTGTCGATGCATGATTTAGTTGTCAAATCACGTCGCCTTTCCACTCTGGTATAACTGTTTATCCCACATGCAAAACCAAACCCGCTTAGCATATTTAAGTACTCATGTTTTATTGGGTTGTCGGTTTTTAAGTCTATGTTTGTGTCTCCAACTAGTATTATATTATCCAGATTGGAAAAGCTACTGATATTGCGTTGTAGTTCGCGTATAAATCGGCGTTTGTTACTCTTCAGCGGTCTATACAGTGCACACAAAGTATAATTATTATTATTTGCTGTAGTGATACAAGCCGTCATACATTCGTAGTGAAGAGGTGATATGTTTTTGCTAATAAATCTGTGTTTATTACTAATGTAGATGATAATCCCGCCTCCTTTTTTATTGCTACGTAGTTTTGTGTGCATTGTATATCCGTCGATAGTGTATAACGTACTTATAGCTTCAGAGATACCCGCTTCCGTTACAACAATTGCATCTATTTTATTCATCGTTTCTTCGATACATTGCAATAAACTAGAAAAGTTTTTTATTAGCGATCTTATGTTTATATGTATACAAGTGAATGACGTGGATGGAATACATTTAAAGTAGCTACTTATATTACCGCAATCAATTAATTCCGTAATAACATTTTCTATATCGTTCGCCATTTTATTAATCGAAAGTAAGTTGTTTATACCTGCATTATTTATATTAATCAAATAATAGATAGGTAACTACTTATGCGGAAAAAACTTTGTTCACATCATGCTCGTTTCGCAAAATAAATACCTTAGATTTTTCGTCCTTACGCACTCGCACTAATCCGTCCTTACACCATATAAATTTAAAATTTGGAGATAGCTTCTGCTTCGCATTCCATAACAGTGTTTTGTTGTATGGGGTTAATGCTTCGCGGACAAATAGTTTTTCGGAGGTTTGGGCGGTAGGTTGCACATCTTTTAGGGTAACTTTTGCTTCTTTCGCCTGCTGTATCCATCGATTTCTCTGACCATCGTTAACTTCTACTAGTATAGGCCCGTTTTTATCCCCTCGCTGGAACGTACGTTTGGCTGTTTTAATGGAACCGTTAGGAACTTGCAGTTTTTTGGCCACTGTCTGTACGATCTTCAATATTTCCTCGTCTTCAGTGTAGGGTATGCCAGCAATTTCTAGATGGTTTGATAACTGTTTCTGCTCAAGTTCAAGCACAAGTTGTTCAACAGCATTCAATTTGGTTTCCAGGTGGGTGTTAAGGTTCGTTAAGTGAGCGTTTTTCTTTTCCAACTCTTTAATCCTCTGAGTGAAAGCTTCCATACAGTCGTTAAACTCGTCCACTTTATCGCTGAAGAAGTCTATAGAGTTCTGGATACCTCTCATTTCTTTGTGTATTGTTTTTTCTACTCCTGCTAGGATTTTTTTCATTGCTGGTTTGTCCAAGAGAGAGTCTAGCTCGTCTTCATCTTCAGTTTCTTCTTCGACTTCCAGTAACGACTTTCATTTTGTAGCACTTTTGATGCATTGTTGGCATGTCCATTCCAGGCTTTCTGCTGATTGTAGCGCTGCAAGTTGCTTAGGGGTAAGCCCGGCACAGTTATACGTAAAATGTACCAATTTTGCACATTTATTGCACTCCAATCCTGGAGACTTTTTTGTAATGGTTTTGCTGCATAAAGTGCATTTGGAGGCCATGACAACAGTTTAATGATAGAACGATGTAACTCGTTTAATGTTGTGCATTACCTTTCTATAATACATCATAGGATCGACAGTTCGTCAGTACTGGCCAAAGTTTTGCTATTAGCTCCTACTCGTGTTGGGCGGGATGAGGCGGGGGCGGTGGCGCCTCGCCGGCGTCCGCGTCTTCTGTACAGACCAGTCACACGCATTCGTCGCGGGGCCCAAGCGCCTACCGTGCGTAGTTTACGACTGATGGGGATATGCTTGCTCTGTTACGGCGAAAGGCGTTCGCAGTAACAGCGGCGAAATAAGGGTTAGGCAGGAGATATAAGGGAATATCTGGGGCTTACTTGGTTCGGGCTGGAGCTGGTTGGAGCTGAAGGCAGCTGGCGCTCTAGGCGCGGGGTCGCAGGCTTGAAGGCAGCAACACACAACACAGTTCACTCAGGGCACTGGTCGGTGGCGTTTTAGGGGTAGTTGAGCTGGTAAACAAGCGCTCTCAATGCACATATACTTAACACATGGTTGTTCACGGGCTGAGTTCTTGCGCGCGCGCGCGTGGGTTCTCTATGAACGGTCGGAGCACACTGCCTTTGCGCCAGCGCCGGCGGCGCGGGCGAACACTTCGTCTAGTATAATTGTCACCTCGCTGTGATTGGCCGATCATTCGTTGCACATTCGTTGCACCAATATGCACCTTAATTGACCGGCGCAGCGACGGTTATCCGTTGCGCTGTGGCGAACAAACATCTTCCCGGGCCCCAGAGGGTAGGAGGGGGGGGGGGAAGGAATGGAAGTTAAAGGGGGACTACAGCCCCGATTCGTGCTGTGTTGAGTTAATGTCGAGTGGGTGTGTATATAATGAGCTGAGAGGAATGCACGTGTGTGACTGTATGAGTAAGATCGTGCACTGAGCACAGCAACAAATAGGCACAAAACAACAACAAAAAAGGCTGTACACTGGGCATGCCATCATGTAGTCACTTGAATCATGAACTGAGCATAATGGCATATAGGCACAAAACAACAACAAAAAGGGCTGTACACTGGGCATGCCATCATGTAGTCACTTGAATCGTGAACTGAGCATAATGGCATATAGGCACAAAACAACAACAAAAAGGCTGTACACTGGGCATGCCATCATGTAGTCACTTGAATCGTGAACTGAGCATAATGGCATATAGGCACAAAACAACAACAAAAAGGGCTGTACACTGGGCATGCCATCATGTAGTCACATGAGTCGTGCACTAAGCATAATGGCATATAGGCACAAAACAACAACAAAAAGGCTGTGCACTGAGCACGATAGCATACAGGCACAAAAACAACAACAAAAAAGGCTGTGCACTGAGCACGATAGCATATAGGCACAGAAAAGCGCAATGCGCGCTGTGGCGCAAAGAGCAAAGGCGCAATAAAAAGCGACCGCAATAGAAGCAAATAAAAAGCAGACTGCATGTGTGTATGTGCTGCAGGCTGATGTGTGGGTGCACGTGTGTAGAAGTACTATGCTCTTGTGGTGAGCACGCACGAGATTGAGTCGATTGCCAAGGCAAAAATTAAAAGCAGAAAAAATATAAAATTAACACGAGCGAAAAAATAAAGCACGCTATTTGGCACGCGTGGTGAGCATGCACGAGATCTGAGCCGATTTAACACGACACGACCATAAAAATTTCATTACAAAATAAAACGGGAAAAACAACAATATCGTCGTCTAGACGCGAGTGTGTTATACGTAACTAAAGTTATTTGTGCAACCTAATTAGTAAGTAAAAATATAACACGAATCGAACACTGTTCTTGGAACACGTTCTTAATTTATTTTTGTAGGTAGGTTAATAATATTTCGCAATGCACTTTGCAACGTCTATCGTGCAGAAAGGGTCATGTAAGGTAATGAAATTAGGAATGTTACGCGATAAAATTTAAAAATCAGAAATTAAAATTAAGCTACGTGATAACTACGAAATATGAGTAAATATTATTTTAACGGGTCGAATGACCAACATGTAATGAAATAGTTAATGGGCTGAAATAGTTATCCTATATATATATAATAGCGGACTGTATTACCAATGTGGGGCTACGGTAACATGTACCTACTCCTGCGACCCCTGATCCGGCCGCTGTGCATGCGCGGACGCATGCAGCGTTCTGTCGGTGGGTCGCTTTGCCGGAGTGTCCCGCAGCTGGGGCGGAAGCCACCGCGCCGCCGATTCCGGCTGGTAATGCTGCGTGGCGTCGTCCGGTCGGTGAAGGGACGTGTGGTGGTCGGCGATGCCACACACTCTGCATGCCTTCACCGACTTACATTCGTCCGGGTAATGTGGTCCGAGACAGCGGGGACAGCGCTCGCGCGACACTACAAAATCCCACCGGCCCTACGTCGGCTGGGCATTGTAGGTAGCGCACGCTATTAATCTATGCCCCCTAGTCCTGCAGTAAGGGCAGTAAGGGGTGTTTGGGCTGGCGTGCATTGTGTGGGTGTTGTGCGCAGTTGTGTAGGCGTGTATGGGTGGCGGCACGAGTCGAGGCAAAAAAATGAAGTGTGTAAGGTAGGGTTAAAAAACTAGTGGACTGTATGTATCCGGCTCGTAGGATCATAAATGTTGGCGCTTAAGGCACCAACATGCGACGGAGGGAAATGATAAAATAGGATTGCTGGGGCTTACTTGATTGGTGCGACTCGCGACTTGGCGACAATCAAGTGTATTAAAGTATCTCCGGAGGCATTGAGCTCATGGAGATAAACAACGGCGGCAAACCCGGCCTCAGAGGCATCTGCAAACCCGTGAAGCGAGTATGCAGCTGAGCCTTTGTTTGCACAAACGTGCCGAGGGAAGCGAATGCTAGACAACAGCGGCAGATCCTCTGAGATGTGGTGCCACTCCGTTTGCACTTCAGAGGGAGTGGGCTCATCCCATTCCAGCTTCAGTAGCCACAATTGCTGAAGCAGCAGCTTTGCGCGGAAGATAACGGGCGAAACCCAGCCGTTTGGGTCATAAAGTGAGGCTACGGTGCTTAAAATAGACCGCTTTGTGACATGTGTGATGGGGGGCAGAGAGATGCGGTAGGTGAACTCGTCTGACTGAGGGCTCCACTGTATACCAAGACCTTAATGGACGTGGACTCTGGGTTCATGTCGAAGTCCTTGGGCATGTCGCATTGGTTGTCGGGAAATCTCTCGAGCAGCTTAGGCGAGTTAGATGTCCACTTACTGAGCTGAAAGCCGCCTACATCTAGCAGACTTATCAACTCGTCCTGAAGTGCTTGGGCGGATTCAACTGTGTCATGACCACACAAGATGTCATCAACGAAGATAGACTTGCGAAGAACCTGAGCGGCTCCAGGGTAGCGATGGCCTTCATCATCAGCCAGCTGGAGCAGAGTGCGGATTGCATGATATGGGCTTGATCTTAAGCCGTACGTGACTGTATTGAGGGCGTAGGTGAGCAGAGGGTGATCTGGTGAGGACCGCCATAGTATCAGCTGATACCGTCTCTGGTCTGGGGCAACCAGCACATTTCTGAACATCCTCTGGATGTCAGTGCTGAAAACGACTGGATGCGTTCTGAAGGACATGATGATGTCCACAATGTCCTGTTGAAGGGCGGGGCCTGTGTGTAGGCATTCATTTATGCTGACACCATTGGAGTTTTTGCAGCTACCATCAAAAACAATGCGCAGCTTGTCCGACCCTGACTTAAATACGCCATGGTGAGGGATGTAGAAGTGAGGTTTATGGGCGAATGTATTTGGGTGACAGGGAGCCATGTGCCCTAAGTCGATGTATTCGGCCAAAAAGTCGACGTATTTAGAACGCAGAGACGGGTTCGCCATTAGCTTCTTCTCAATATTGAGGAATCTGCGTAATGCGATAGGGTAAGTTTTACCTAGTTGAGGGGCGTCCTTTAGAAAGGGCAGAGCGACCGTATATCTGCCTGAGGGATCGCGTGTAGTGGTAGAGCCGAAGATTTCCTCGCATTGTTCCTCCAGGGGATCATTATGAGTGTGAGATTGAGGGAGGGGCTCCTCAGACTCCCAGAACCTTTCCAGACTCTGACGTATGTCCTGGGCTGATTCAGCTGAGTCTGGTTGTGAGCTGACGACGTGAGCTGAGTTAACCTGCTGCGCCGGCTGCGCATACAAGTCCTCAATGGGTCCTATCAACGCGAAGTCGAAAATCGTGCCGAAGGCTATGGGCTTGCCCGGGCCCAACGAGACCTTAGTCCCGTCCAACACTTGGCCAAGAACGTCCGACCCCAATAAGAGGTCGATCGGGGCTGGTGTGTGGTAAAGCTGGTCAGCCAATGGCACGGGTGGCTGGCCTAGTACGTGGGAAATGTTTGGTACCTTCTCTAAGGGAAGGTAGCCAGTGACGTTTTTTAAAATGTGGGCTGTGGCAGTGATTGTAGGAGTATCATTGTGAGTGGGTCGGCATACTATTGTTATTGCCGCCTTTGACTCATGTTTGTGCTGATTCCCAACTCCTGTGATTTTTAAAGAAGTGGGTTTTGATGGCAGGTTCAAAAGTCGTGCCATGCGTGACGTTATTAACGTCAGCATACTGCCACAGTCCAATAAAGCTCTGGCTGTGTGAAGATGGCCATGTACGTCCGCGACTCTTAGTGAGACGGTTGGCAACAAAATGGGTGTGCCAGTGGGCACAGAAGGTGAGTGAGCTGATTGGGTATCAGCTGAAATTGTATGAGCTGAGTATGTATCAGCTGTGTAGGCATGAGTTGACTGGGCATGGGCTAAATCTACCTCTTCGCTAGGGTGCTGCGTGCGTTCGCGGGGCCTACCTGGCGAACCGGACCTGGGCGGGCTGGCTCTGTGAGCAGAGCTGGGTTGCGCCTGTTTGGCATGTGCAGGTTCGTGCCGCCTGCTGTTTCTGGGACGCTCCCTCGAGTGCTCTGTCAGCTGTGGTGGGGGCACATGTACAGACGACGAATGAGCTGAGTGCGTTGGGCCGTCTGGTCGATGGAGGGACGTGTGGTGGTTCGTACTCCCACAGTTCTTGCATGCCCCCCTTGACCTGCACTCGCTCTCGTAGTGACGGCCGAGACAACGCTGGCAGCGCTCGCGCGACACCACAAAATCCCACCGGCCCTGCGTCGGCTGGGCATTGTAGGTAGCGCACGCTATTAATCTATGCCCCCTAGTCCTGCAGTAAGGGCAATAAGGGGTGTTTGGGCTGGCGTGCATTGTGTGGGTGTTGTGCGCAGTTGTGTAGGCGTGTATGGGTGGCGGCACGAGTCGAGGCAAAAAAATGAAGTGTGTAAGGTAGGGTTTAAAAACTAGTGGACTGTATGTATCCGGCTCGAAGGACCATAAATGTTACGGCGAAAGGCGTTCGCAGTAACAGCGGCGAAATAAGGGTTAGGCAGGAGATATAAGGGAATATCTTGGGCTTACTTGGTTCGGGCTGGAGCTGGTTGGAGCTGAAGGCAGCTGGCGCTCTAGGCGCGGGGTCGCAGGCTTGAAGGCAGCAACACACAACACAGTTCACTCAGGGCACTGGTCGGTGGCGTTTTAGGGGTAGTTGAGCTGGTAAACAAGCGCTCTCAATGCACATACACTTAACACATGGTTGTTCACGGGCTGAGTTCTTGCGCGCGCGCGCGTGGGTTCTCTATGAACGGTCGGAGCACACTGCCTTTGCGCCAGCGCCAGCGGCGCGGGCGAACACTTCGTCTAGTATAATTGTCACCTCGCTGTGATTGGCCGATCATTCGTTGCACCAATATGCACCTTAATTGACCGGCGCAGCGACGGTTATCCGTTGCGCTGTGGCGCAAAGATGCTCAGTACGAGGATATTGACCTTTTTGCGGACTGTTTGGACGGCTTTATGACAGACCCGCACCTTTGTAAGCAAGATGCTTTGTGACCGTGCATCTTTCCATTATCATTAATTCTGACCATTTACTTTGACATAGTTTAGTTTTTCATTTGTTAAAAGATTGTGTTTATAATTCATTAATTTATTTTATTGACATTTTTAATCCTGATCTGACAATTTGCTGTGACATAGTTTAACTTTCTTTTTTAATTTTAGTTATAATTCAGTTGACATGTTTGTATCCAATTATAAGTTTATTTTTATGACTCTCTAATCTGACATTCACATTTTAAATCTGACTTAAAATATTTTTATTTTAATAATGTGTAATAATCTTTAATAAGATAATGTATTGAATAATGTTTATAATCTTTTGGCATGTGTACATAACAATTTATCTTGTAAGCGCTTTGGATTGATCTGTAAGCTTACTAGACTTGTGTTGAAATAAATAAATAAATAAATAAATAAAAAAATAAATAAATAAATAAGTAGAACCGTGAAGTGATTACGGTCAGTGCTAATATAAAATATAGTATCGTGACAAGATTACGATCAATATTACGGGTACCTACCCTATGCTGTGACGCGATTACGGCAATTATATTCCTCGATCATTCCTTCCAAATGACGCTTTGTTTGCGCGAGGCAGTACCTACATTCTATTTTATTTTTTCTAATCTTTTTATTGGAGTGTTTTTTTGTGTGCAAGTGATTTCTACAAAATCTTACAGTTCCGCCTTACATACTGCACACTTAAGTAGTACCGTGGCGTGATTACGGTCAGTGCTAATATGAAATCTAGTATCGTGACGTGATTACGATCGATATTACGGGTACCTACCTTTATGTAGTACCGTGACATGATTACGGTCAGTGCTAATATGAAATCTAGTATCGTGACGCGATTACGATCGATATTACGGGTACCTACCCTTATGTAGTACCGTGACGTGATTAAGGTCAGTGCTAATATGAAATCTAGTATCGTGACGCGATTACGATCGATATTACGGGTACCTACCCTATGCTGTGACGCGATTACGGCATTTCTATTCTTTGATCATTCCTTTCAAATGACTTCGTTTGCGCGAGGCCTCTCGCCTACCACAAGGCTTAGTGACTCCGATTTCAATAAAGAACCGTAAATAACGGCCGTATATAAATCTAATATTGAAAAAGACTTACGATCTGTCATGAGCGTAGCACAAGTACACAGTCCGGATCTTACCCAGACCATCCAGGACGCTAGGGATACCTAGTCGTAATAATCCAAGCGCAGCAGAGGAGTTGCCAGTTGTAAATCCAGTATCGTCGGATTTTCTTGACTTTCTTGGAGTTTCTAAAGTGAAGGAGGTACCATTGGGACCCAAAATACCAGAAGAGGTCTCTAAACGCTACAAAACAAAGATAATAGAAAAGAACTGTTAGCAACAACTTTGATACCTGTTTGAAGTTGGCCTAATTATGCTGCATTTACATTATGAAAATACCATGAATAGAAAAATGCTTACACTACCTGCCTACTCTTGATAAAAAATTCTTGTCAATGACACAAGATGTATAAAGAGACGCACACTCTTTTGGAGAAAATTTGGGAGAAAAGATAGAAGCTGCTAAGGCCGCTGAAAAATCTGGTTTGCAAATACGGAATACTAACAACATTGGACCGTCAACTTCACTAAGAACTACGTCGCCCAGCAGGGAAAGTGGTAAGACCCATCCAAGCAACAAGGTCATGGGTTGCCAGGCCGGGTGGGAGCAAGCAAAGATTCTCGTATCCACCTCCGAGGAGATCAGCGCAAGCACTGACATCCGCCTGCTATCACACCACGACAGCAGTGAGAAAGTCATACAGACCGATGTTGCGTAAATAACAACCAAGGTAACCTTACACACTGGTCGTATAAAATTTTTTTTGTTGACACATGGTGTTCAATCGCAAATGACCCGGTAGTCTGACAGTACGTTACGGGTTACAAAATACCATTTAATAATACTGTAAAGCAAGCTACTGAACCTATCACTCCTAACTTTTCTTCGGCTGAAATAAGTAAGTTAATCACAGCTATATCTGACTTCTGCCAGTCAGGAGTAATATGCATATGAGAGGATGTCAAAGACTAATTTATTTCTCCCATATTCTTAACACCTAAAAGTGATGGATCGTCCAGATTTATCTTGAACCTAAAATCATACAATAAAGCTGTCGCCTCATACCACTTTAAAATGGAGGACATACGGACAGCAAGCAAATTATTGTTCCAAGACAGTTATATGGCCAATGTTGATATCAAAAACGCGTATTTTTTCTTTAGTGCCTATTGATGAAAACTACAAAAGTATTTAAGGTTCAAATTTTTGGGACACAAAAGTAATACGCATGAATTTTAGTGCCTACCGTTTGGACTTAGTTCAGCACCTTATTATGTCTTTACGAAAGTCATGAAACCGGTCTATCTACCGGATTTATCTTAGAAACAGAGGTTTTTTAATTCTAATATATTTAGATCTTGTGCCTTGGCCATTCTTATAAAGAATGTAAAAGTTTTGTTCTCGAAACTGTTTGTTTATTACAAAATCTAGGCTTTGATAAAAACTTCAAAAAGCTTGGAACCGCAAAAGACTAGAAAATTTCTCGGTTTTGAATTAAATTCAGAAAATATGTGTTTGCAATTGCCAATAGGAAAACGAAAACGCATTCTTGAACAAATAAATATCAATAGAATGGGTGGAGAACAATAAGTTCCTTTAAATAATATCACTTGTCGTTTATGGCAATGGTGCGAGAAACGCTAAATATTTGTCTTTGCATCCTACATAAAATCTAAAAATAACTTCGAGGCGGATAAGGAGTCATGGCGTATGAATATCGATACAGAATGGCAAATGTCGGCACCTGTGTTCGAAAAAATTGTTCAATCGTTTGGGACACCTCTTAAAGATATCTTTGCTACTTACCAAAATTATAAATGCAATAAATACGTCTCATGGCAACGAGATCCCTATGCCTTTGACATAGATGCATTCACCTTAAATTGGAATATATTTTATTTTTATGCTTTTCCCCCTTTCTCGCTCATATTAAAATGCTTCAGGAAAATAATTAACGACGAAGCCACTGGTGTACTAGTCGTATCGTATGGCCAGTCAATCCGGTATCCCCTACTTAGCTCAGTAGCTCACCACCAATATACTTCGGCCCAAGTGACGATATGTTATTATCACCTTTCAGGACCCAGCACCCCCTTTGCAAGAAACTTATCCTTGTAGCATACAAATTCTTAGAAAAGTATTTCAAAGACAATCGTTATGTAATGAAACCATCGAGGTGATGATTTCCTCATTGTCTACATCCTCACTAAAACAATACAATGTCGCTTTTACGAAATGATGGAGTTATTGCGATATTTATAAAATTGATTTCTATAACTCCCCACTTACAATTCTATCAAAATTAATTACGGTCAACTGTTAACAGCAAAAATTGGTTGTAGTTCATTAGATATGCATCGTTCTGCTCTAGCTATTTAGGGCAAACGTTATAGTGAAGCTGATTTAGTTGTTCGATTTTTTAAAGGTATTTACAGGACTAAACCTAGTCATCCGAAATATTCGGAGACGTGAGATCCAAAGAATGTAATCGATCACCTTAGTAATTTATTTTCAAATGAGGAACTTGCTCTGGAGTTTACTACTAAAAAATTAGTAACTCTGCTCGCATTGTCAACCGCACAACGAGTACAGACGTTATCTTCGAATTTCTAATTTAAAAATAAATAATAACTATGTCGAAACCATTGTGGATTATTTAATTAAAACATCTGCTCCAGGGCGACGACCGCCTTGTTTATTTATAACATTTTTTCTAAATAAGATTGAGATCTGCCCGACAAAAACATTACTGTCCTACTTAGATATGAATAAAGTTCACAGAGATAAACCTAGAATGGAAAGGTTATTGCTCACCTGAAGCCTATTCATAATGCAACTAGTTCTACATTAAGTCGTTAGTTTAAAAACACCCTATATAACAGCGGTATTGACACTTCTTTATTCTCAGCACACACGTGTAAGACACGCGTCCACGTCCACCTCGGCAGCAAACAGAAAAGGCCTTTCAATAACTGCAGGATGGACTGGTAATTCTCTGGTGTTTACACGGTTTTACAATCGACACCTTACCATTGACAATGACGATAATGCCTTTGCAGCGGCTATTTACATTGATTAATTTCTAGCTTATCATTCATTATAATATATCATACTGGTTTGTACTAATATGGTACCTAATTATATTTAATCGGTTATACTCGTAAATACTCAATTATAATAGTTGGATTAAATCATATAGGTACTTAAATTATTTCGCAAAATTTGTGTTCTAAACATCTACCTTGTGAATATAAATCTCGAGGATGCAACGTCGAAGTACAATTGATGGTTAAACAAACTTACCTGAAGTGAAGTTTGACCTTCCCTTACATGCTGGCCCCATATAAATTAATTATGCAAAAAGCTCTAAAAGTGAATGACGATGACAGCGCGGGTGACAAACTCGTGCACTCGGTTGGTATTCACTAGATGGCGCCTGTGTATACTATGGGTAACGTTATATGTTTTTTTTAATAAAATTTCTTTTAGATAGCTCTTAATATGTGTTGGATGCCTGGTACATTGAAGAGTGGACTACCTTGTGAATATAAATCTCTTCGGATGCAACGTCTCGTACAATTACGGTCAAACTTCACTTCAGGTAAGTTTGTTTAACCATCAATTTTATTTGCGTTAACGCAGTTAGAAGCTCTTCACATCAAAGCAATTGATTACCAATGGTGCGATATAAATGAGTTTTAATTTATTTTATATTAGACTTCCTTAGTCCTCCCATGTGAGGAGCGCGAGCGGGAATAGTTCTCCATTCAATTCTGCGATTACTAAATTCGTTTTGAAAAGCGGTTGATGTGTCATGAGCGACAAAAAGAAACTAAGTATATAAATTTTCCTACTGTCGTTTTATATTGCGAAAATATCCAATAGCGTTGCCTGTATTATTACAGACATAACAAGATGCGAGCCAGTGTGACAGTTGGAGCGGTGGCAGTCATCGATATGAAGATCGACGATGTGATGACGTCGCGGCAGCAGAATTGAATGTCGATTACCAAAATGTATAGCGGAGATGTTTAAGCGGCCCCCTACGTGGAGTAATCCGTCGCCATCAACGAACAGATCAAGTTTTCTTAAAGTGGGAGAAGGTGAATTACCTTTATTTACATTTTTTATTTTCTTACAAAGTATTGATGTTGCAAGGAGCGGAGAAGACTATGTTCTGCTATTTCTAAATGAGAAACTTTAATCCGCGGGGACTAGGGTAATTTTATTTTCATAAAGCGTAAAACATAAATTGTTATGCGTGAATAATTGTTTCCAGGACGAGACCTGGAGAGCGAGTTTAATAAGCGGATACGTAACGGAAGATTTAATTTCGGGTACATCTTCAGTTTGAGAAGGCTCGAAAGGCACAATAGGCCATGCGGATATAGGGCTATGAGTCCACATTGGACCATACAACTGGTGCATGGAGGGCAAAAGGCCACGCGAAACACAATCACTGGGGTTCTGAGTCCCAGGTATGGAAGAAGCGATCAGGAGATAAATTATCCTGTATTTTACTAACACGGTTGGCAACAAATGTTTGCCAACGGTGCGGCGAGGAGTGTATTCACGATAACGCGATAGTAGAAACAGAAAAAGCGAATTTATCTTTTATAGGATAGCGATTATGCAATATGTAGTAAACTTGATTTATTAGCTCAGACAAAAGCAGCGCGGTACATAACTCGAGCCTAGCGAGTGTTATTGTTTTTAGCGGAGCGACTTTAGATTTCGAACATACCAAATGTATTGTGATACGTTGCCATTAGGATTCGTAACGTGTAAATAAATGATACAACCGTAAGCTTTCAGGCTTGCGTCACCAAAACCTAGTAGATGTGCAGTACAATCTGTCGAAATTCCTAAATGCCGCGGTATTTATTTGTAAATGCGATAAAAGTGGTAATTCACTTTTAATTAAAAAGCGGTTGATAATTGGTTGAGGCGGTTCCTCATCCTAATACATTTTAGCGAGCCACAATTCTTGTAATAGCAATTTGGCATAAAGTGTAACAGGCGCGACTAAACCTAAAACGTCAATTAAGCGAGTTACTAAAGAAAGAATTGACGTTTAATTACGTTGGGTTTAGAATTAAGTATTAAATTATTGTTTGGCGTAAAGCACGCGTCCTGACGCGAAATGAATTTACGTTCTGTTGACGTTAACCGACGACGTTGAGCCGAAGTGTGCGAGTGCCCTAATGTTGTGTAATACTGATCGCCCTTAAATGGTGAGGATTCAATAAATCGACCAGAAGGGTGGCGCGTTACCAAAGATTGGTATGACCTTTTACATTTGCGATCGTCCGAACTTTCATTATTTTTAAGCGTACGTACATGCTTAAGTTCTAAAAATTTTAATTTTTCATTTAGTAAAGGACCAGAGGGCAACGTCGTATTAGTCAGTTCCATTGTAGATATTTCTCCAACAACAATATACCCAAGCGTAGTTTCAAGCGCATAGGGCGCTTTCTGAAACGCGTTCATACGATCAGCTGATCGCGACGGCGGCGGCGGTGTGGAAACAATTTTATATCCAAGTAATAAATGTGGAAACAATTGAGCGCCAAGGATAGCATGAATTTCACCAGGAATATTCCACGAATCGTCAGCCATCGGTAAGTTTGCGACATTGTTAATAAAGTCAGAATTAATAATTTGGGTAGGTAAATAATCTTTAATTTGATTAACTACTAAACATAACAAATTGTATTGAGCATCCGTAAAGCGCGATTTAATCGTGAGCGGAACTTAACCTAAAATAAGTATAGTAATCAGTCCTACAGTTTTTATGTTAGTGTTATTAACACTAGAGCGCACGCGTGGGGTCATATGTACCCCAGTGTTTGATTTTGTCGAATAACTTGACGAATTGCATTTGTTTGGCCTTGAGAATCTAGCTTCGATCATTAACCAATGTATGTGTTTAGTACCAACAATTTGTGGATATTAACAACATTTTCTGGGGTGAGTATTCATTTCCTAAGTTATATTTTTGTGTTTATTTTGTTAATACAACCTCTATGATTATTTTTTTCCATTGTGAGGCAGTAAACATGGCACTACCCGCGGACAAAACTGTGGAATCATGGCTCAATGAAGCAATGGCTAACGATCACTGACAGCAAAGCGGAGGACCATATTTCGGAAGAAGAGCAGATGATTCACTCCCCGCATGACTCAGACACTGATCAAATGAGCTCCTTTTAGTTATATCTAAAGCAATATCACATCAAAATAAACCGAGAAGAAATGGAACAGGCAGAAGTGAGTTTTGCTGTCGACGCAGGGATCGGTGAACTCTGCAAGCCCTGTACACTTTGTTCCAAATGGATTTGCAGTGATCGTCAGGTGATAATATGTCCAAACTGTCATCAAAGTCAATAATAATGTACTAATTTCTTTTTTTTTGTACACACAAGGCTTCTCATAATCCAAGTTATATAAATAACTTTTTCGCAAATATAGGTAAGCAACTTGCAAATGATATTGAAGCCACTATATCCAAAGATGAAGCACAAAAATACTTACGCAACCTTCCAAGCCAACCCCAATCTTTTTCTCTCTTGGAGACAGACAGCGAGGAAGTTGAAAACATCATCAGGAATCTAAAACCAGACAGTGCTCCTGGATGGGACAACATACCCACCAAATAAATTCAACTTTTAAAAATTGAAATATCACCAATAATAGCACATATTGTTTTCTGAGGTTTAAGCGAGCACTACACATTGAAATGAAACACTTTTTACGGATTAACTCGCGTTTAATTTACTATTTACATAGTTTTTATATTATCCTGACGTTTCGAACCCTTTACAGGGTCCGTGGTCACAGGGAGACTGAGGTGTTGGTCGTCTCATTGTCAGAAGTTATTTGCCTACCGTCAATAATTTTTATATTTTACCGGGTGCGTTCAAGTTTACACAATACGAGCTAACAATATTTTTAGGTCTGGCAATGTGTTGCTGTTGGGGCTGGGATTTGATGACCTGTATGATGGGGTCCCAGGCAGGTGGTAAATTCCAACCATCCTCTCTATTGAAATTACGATGTTTTTTAATTTCAATAGCCTCGCGTATCATCCTAGGGATGAATCGTTGTTCCTTGGCGAGTATTTGAGGTTTGTCAAATCTGATGTAATGGTTGGGTCCCTCGAGAGCATGTTCACACACTGCAGACTTATTTTCGCGCCTATGCTTGACGTCGGCTATATGTTCTTTTACGCGGGTTCCTACACTTCTCTTTGTTTGCCCGATGTACGAGAGCCCACAGTCGCAGTCCAGTTTGTACACGCCTGCATCTTGAAGGGGTATATTGCACTTGACAGGTCGTAAGAACTGGTTGATCTTCTTTGGCGGCTTAAAGTAAGTATTGATTGAAGCTCGCTTCAAGATGTGACCAATCTTGTCAGTGACGCCTTTCATATATGGAAGTACTGCAGGTTGGCGCTCGACTGTGGTTGGTTTTTTGCGTTTTTTGTGACGAAGCCGCGGTACTTGCAGTTTGTTATCCTGTAGTACATGCTTGACATGCTGAAGTTCAGCAGCCAGGTGTTGGGTGTCACAGATGCCGCGTGCTCTCTGAAACAAAGATTTCCCTACAGTAGCCAACTGTCTAGGATGGTGGTGAGAATCACCATTGAGGTACCTATCTGTATGGGTTACTTTACGAAACACAGTGTGGCTCAAACTATGGTCAGGATTCCTGATGATTAAAGTGTCCAAGAAAGCTAACTTGTTGTCTGCCTCTAACTCCATTGTGAACTGTATTTTAGGGTGTATGGAGTTAAGATGACTTAGAAAAGCAGATACTTTATCAGTTGGTAAGATAGTGAAAGTGTCATCTACGTACCGCTTATAGAACCTTGGGGTTACGGGTGATGTGCTTAGGGCCCGCTCCTCGAAGTCTTCCATGAAAATATCGGCGACAACGGGTGATACAGGGGACCCCATAGCAACACCCTCTATTTGCAAGTAGTAAACTTCATTCCACAAAAGGTAGCCAGATGTTAGACAATGCTCTAATAGTACTGCATATTCGTTGGGCATATTTTGTTCAACTAGTCTTTTCTTGGTAATTTCAATGCAGTCCTGTACTGGTAGACATGTAAATAGGGACTGGACATCAAAACTAACCATGGTTTCATTGTCAGCAAGATGTAGGTCTTTAATATCACTGACAAACTGGTAAGAATCCTTCACATAAGCTGTTGTATTACCTCTTAGTGGGGAAAGTATTTTTGCTACATGCCGGGCCAAACGGTAAGTTGGTGAGTCGATCTGGCTTACAATCGGACGTAGCGGAGCCTCAGGTTTGTGGATTTTTGGTAACCCATACAGTTTAGGTGGTTTGGGGCAGGAAGGTATTAAATAATTAGTGTCTAGATTTAACGTTTCCGAGTGTTGTTTGACAAGATCACTGGTTTTCTTTAATATTTTGTTAGTTTGATCGCATTTAACGCGTTTGTAGGTCTTGTCATCTGATAAAAGTTGAATTATTTTTTCGTTATAATCTGACGTATCCATAACTACCGTAGCATTACCCTTATCAGCACGAAGGATGGTTAATTCTGGCTTAGCTCGCAGGTTCTTTAGGGCGAAGTATTGATCGCGAGGAAGGTTGGATTTTGGCACTTTGCTCCGGCGCAAGACAGACGATATGTCTTGACGTAGTGCTTCAGCATCAGCCTTCCTAATATTATTTTTAACTAAGCAATCCTCTACGTTACTAATGATGCTTTCATACGGTATCCTGCGAGGGGCTACGGCGTAATTAACCCGGTAAAATATAAAATATAAAAATTATTGACGGTAGGCAAATAACTTCTGACAATGAGACGACCAACACCTCAGTCTCCCTGTGACCACGGACCCTGTAAAGGGTTCGAAACGTCAGGATAATATAAAAACTATGTAAATAGTAAATTAAACGCGAGTTAATCCGTAAAAAGTGTTTCATTTCAATAATAGCACACCTCGCCAATTTATGTTTTGAAACAGGCACTTTTCCATCTTTGCTTAAGGAGTCTATTATTACTCCCATACATAAAAGTGGCCCCGGAGATGACATTAATAACTATAGGCCTATCTCTGTCTTAACAGTCTTATCAAAAATATTAGAAAAATTATTAAATTCCCGTCTTCTTAACTATTTCAATACTTATAACATTCTTTCGGCTTCTCAATTTGGCTTTAGGAATGGAATTTCAACTGAAGATGCTATTACGTCGCTTACTTCAACCATAGTCAATAACTTGGACAATGGCACTAAAGTTGTGTCTTGCTTTATAGATCTCAAAAAAGCTTTTGACACTGTCTCCGTTCCCATTCTCTTATGCAAATTAGAAAAGATTGGAATCAGAGGTAAACAACTCTCTATTTTTAAGGACTACCTCACAGTTAGGACTCAAAGAGTGAAACTTGATGGTATTACTAGCGAAAGTACTAATGTCAACTACGGTGTTCCTCAAGGTAGCGTATTGGGCCCAACTCTTTTCCTCGTCTATATCAATATATCAATGAACTGTGCAACATGAAACTTAAAAACGCAAACATATTTTCGTATGCTGACGACATTGCTATTGTTTTTACTGGGTCAAATTGGGATGAAGCACGTGTCAGAGTTGAACAAGGTATGGCGCAGGTTGCTAAATGGCTTAAAAACAATTTGCTCACTTTAAATACAGACAAAACAAACTACATTTGCTACAATATCTATAGCAGCTCACAGCCTTCCCAAAATTTTGTTATAAAAATCCACTCATGTGACATTATTTCGAATTACGACTGCAACTGTCCTTCAATAAGAAAAGTAAACCAAACCAAGTACCTGGGTGTAGTGGTTGACGAAAGACTATCTTGGTATCCCCAAATCGAACATCTATCAGCTAGAGTTCGCAAATTCATTTGGATGTTTAAGACCTTGCGCCACATAGTCCCTAAAAAACTATTGAACGATATTTACATCTCTCTGGTCCGATCTGTCGTCACTTACTGCATTCCGGTCTGGGGTGGCGCTTTAAAGACTCGCTTTCTGGAAGTCGAAAGAGCACAAAGAACACTCTTGAAAGTTATGTACTTCATGAAACGAACTTTCTCAACTTCTGAACTTTATCAGACATGCAGTCTACTATCTATTAGAAAATTATATATTCTGCATGCAATATTAAGGAAACACAAATACTTACCGTACAAACCTGATACGGTACGGAGAAGAAGAATGTATGCTGTTGCTCACATACCCCCAACTCAAACAAAATTTGCAAGCGTACAGCTCGCTTCTCGCTCTGCCCGTATTTATAATAAAATAAATAAAGAACTTAACATCTATAATAAAACTTATAACGCATGTAAATCCTTATTAATAACTTGGTTAAAAAATATAAATTATGATGAACTAGAGACCTTTATTTCATAATACTTAATACTTTTTATTTATGTAATTATCACACACGCTCTCACACACACACACACACACACACACACACACACACACACACACACACACACGCACACACACACACTCGCACAGTCAGTTAGATATTTAGTTTTTATTTTAACTAGATTAAGTACATGGTAACCTCTATGTATACCTTAGAGATAAGAAAGAGCGGAACCTCCTGGAACCAGCAAATTATGCTTAAAAGGAGGCTCCAGCCACTGATTTGTACCTACCTTTTAGTTACCCAATAAACAATTTTTTTTTTTATTTATTTAAGTATATAAAAATAAGTGAAAATTTGTTATGTCTTTTTAATTTTAACTTTCATAAAAAACGGTTACTTTACATTCTTGTTGTAAAACTTATTTGTTTAAAAGTTCGTTTTTTAGTTATAGTAATTTTGTTTCATTTAAAACGGGTGCGTATCATTTCATATAATGACAAATGAACTAATTTCAAAGAACTACTTAACTTTTAACTAGATTAAGTACATGGTAACCTCTATGTATACCTTAGAGATAAGAAAGGGCGGAACCTCCTGGAACCAGCAAATTATGCTTAAAAGGAGGCTCCAGCCACTGATTTGTACTTACCTTTTAGTTACCCAATAAACAATTTTTTTTTTATTTATTTAAGTATATAAAAATAAGTGAAAATTTGTTGATCTTATGTCTTTTTTATTTAAACTTTCATAAAAAACGGTTACTTTACATTCTTGTTGTAAAACTTATTTGTTTAAAAGTTCGTTTTTTAGTTATAGTAATTTTGTTTCATTTAAAACGGGTGGTCATATAATGACAAATGAACTAATTTCAAAGAACATAACGTTCATTGGATATAATTTTTACTTGATTTAAATACACTTTCTATAACAACATTACGTATATTATTCATTTGATATAATACTCATATTCTCTAACAACTTATGCTAAAAAGCTATATTGGTAGAATAATCATATTCTATAACTTCATTTGATATAATTTTTGCTTAAAAATAAGAATAACATTTTAACCCTAAATTGATTTCAAATATTGTCTTAAAAAGTTAATACGTTGTGTTATCGTTAAGGTTGTGCGAAAAACGTAAGTGACAGAAACGAATCGCGGCAAAACCGACTCCACGTAGACTTGTCTGCCCTACGCTAGAGTGTAATTTAATCCCGCGTAGGCGCGGAGGGACGAGGCGGCCCACGAGCTAAGGAGCAGCTTCGCCGGCCAGCCTCAGCCGCGGTGGCGAGCGAAAGCCATCTGCGACGATAAGGTCGTGTCGGACCGCCGGAGTCCCGCAGCGCCGGAGCCGTGACAGTAAACATGCCTGCTTGCATGCTGCATGTCTGTTTGCATGCTGCATGTCTGCTTGCATGCTGCATGCCTGCTTGCATGCTGCATGCCTACCTGCATGCTCCATACATGCCTGCATGCTGCATGCCTGCTTGCATGCTGCTTGCATGCTGCATGCTTGCTTGCATGCTGCTTTCTTGCTTGCATGCTGCTGGCTTATTTATTACATGAGTAATGTTTTATATCATTTGATTATTAATCAAATGTACATTATATGAAAAGTACATTATATCAAATGTACATAATATCAAAAGTACATTATATCAAATGAAATTATAGAATCAAAAATTATATTAAATGTTTATTATATTAAGTTAGTCGTTATATCAAATGAAATTATATTAACTGAACGTTAGACCATAAGTATTTATATCAAACATTACACACCCATTTAAAACACTATACGAAGGAATAAACTGGTATGTCAGGTGGGGTACATCAGTTCCCCACGCGTGCTTTCACGTACCAAACAGAGGTGCGTGCGCCCTAGTGTTAAGCGGTTTTATTTTTAAGTTTAATTTCTTACAAGATGCGAGTGTTATTAGATTGTTTTGTGAAGCGCTATCTATTAAACATCGTATAATAGCGTTATCATTGTTAGAAGTAGGCACATAAACTTGAACGGTTGGCAAAACAGTCGTATCTTTCTTTATCTGAGTGCGCGCGAAGCTATCATTCACTGCGAACGCACCGGCTGTGTCGCCGCTATGTTAGCACACAGACTCGCGCGCCATCGGA
Organism: Scoparia ambigualis; assembly: GCA_963921215.1. Lineage (NCBI taxonomy): Eukaryota > Metazoa > Arthropoda > Insecta > Lepidoptera > Crambidae > Scoparia > Scoparia ambigualis. The sequence continues at coordinate 8,754,521 of OY992526.1, forward strand.
GCTGGCGGTGGCGAGATGGGAGACGAAGGCGCAATTAGGCAAATATTATTTAAATATAAGGTTTGGTACTTAGTTATGAGCGATTCCCAAATTATGGGATAATTAGACTCGTTATTTATAATACCTGCAAATACAGAAAGAGCTTTCCCACTCAGTTTACCCACTAAGTACTGGGCCCGTTGCGCGTTAGACAAACTATTATTAGTATGGATGTTTGTCTTGAATGACTCATAGAAAAGAGGCTTATGTTCCATCAAACGATGGCAATTCGATAGGCGGTAATTTACATTTAACTGCAGGCGGTGATGGCGACTCATTACTCCCAGACATCGTACTCTGACTATTTTCTATCATCAGCGTGCGGGTATGACTTATACGGGTATATAACATATCGAAGGAATCCCGAAAACGAACGAAGCTAAGGGCGGAAGTTACGGCCTTCAAGTGTTCCCCTGCGTAAAATAAGCAGCAACACTAACCTGGTAATCGGCGTCTTCAGCACCCTAGATAATAGCAGCTAGCTAAGGCGGCGGTGAATGATATGGACTCGCGCGGGCGGAGCGTGCGGCAAGCGGCGGTGACGGCGGCGGCGGCGGGCGAACGAGCGGGCGTTCAGCTCAGCGGTGAATTTGCAACTGGTTTGACAGTCGTGACGAATGCTGGGACGCGCCGCGAAATCGCTAGTGTAGACGGTACACCGATAACCATAAAAGGTGCTACTACCCTCTCACACATGGAAACAAAAAAGCGCGCAAACAGATTATATGGATGTTTTTATGTAAAAATCTTCCATATATATTAGGATCAGGAGAGACCCCATGAGAACAGTTGTGTAATTTCCTTCGTAAGACTTAAGTAAGGGTTAAAGTTAGAGTAGATACATAGGAAAAAAATAATTGTAGCGTAAGATGTCTTTTAACTGGGGGCACATGGATGTGTTCCCAAGAATGCCGGCAACTTTATCTCTTGGGAATGCCAGGCTAATACGCTGGCATAGGCCAGTCTTCTGTTTACTAGAGGCCTCAATAAGGCGAGCACTTAACTGATCAACAAGCTGGCTTGTCTCCAACCCCTATGGACCCTTTGTTTCCACCGCACGCGGAACCAACAAATAATTACGGCAAAATAAATACCTTTAAACCGTCTATATTTTTTTTTACTTTCAGGTGTATTGGCTGCTGAATATGCTGAATTTGTGCAAGAAACTGCACAGCTTTAGAAATTACTTATTTATCAACATAGAGATGCCCTAATAAAAATTTCCAAAATAAAAATATTTTATTCAAACCTTCTCCATCTGACAAATACAAACGCAACAAAAAAGGATTAGCCAAATAAGTGCAGCTGTTCTGAAGTGATGCGTGAACATACGTTCGTGGCAATTGATGTGTATTATAAAGAAGATAACTGCGTTTTACCTACCAATAAAACGTTTAATAAGAGATTTACCTTATTCGAAGCCTATAACTCACTTAAGTGCCTGTTTTCTTTTCTTGTATTCGGGTGCGATATTCTTAATTCTCAACTAAACAACATTCTATTATAATGTTTTGATAATTTACGTTGTTGTACTCGTACCCTCATAATTGTTTAATACACAATTATCTAAGCCGCCATGCTAGCTACCTAGGGCAGCATACGCGACGTCAGAATGATTAAATGAGTGAATTTTTGTAAAAATCTCCCAAATAAATTAGGATCAGCAGAGACCCCATGCGAACACTTTTGTGATTTCCTTCAGCAAACTGACTAAGGGTTAAAGATAAAGAAGGTACACAAAAAAAAAATTGTAGTGTAAGATGTCTTCTAACTGAGGGCACATGGACATGTTCCCGAGAATGCCGGCAACTTTATTTCTTGGGATTGCCAGGCTAATACGCTGGTAAAGGCCAGTCTTCTCTTTACCAGAGGCCTCAATAAACCGAGCACTGAACAGTTCAACAAGCTGGCTTGTCTCCAACCCCTATAGACCAATTGTCTCCACCGCACGCAGAACCAATAAATAATTACGGCAAAATAAACACCTTTAAATCGTCCATATTTTTTTTACCATGACTGTCAGGTGTATGGACTGCTGAATATGCTAAATGGGTGCACAAAACTGCACATCTTTAGATCACACTTTATTAAAAAAATTAGAAATGCCCTCCTAATTTTCAAATTAAAAATATTTTATCCAAACCTTTTCCTCCTGACAAATACAAACACAACAAAAAAGTTAAGCCAAAAAAGTGCAGCTGTTCTGAAGTGATGCTTAAACATAAATTCGTGAAAAGTGATGTTTATTATAGAAAGATAACAGCGTTTTTCCTAAAAAATAAAACGTTTAAAAAGCGAGTTACCTTATTCGAAGCCTACAATTCACTTAAGTGCCTGGTGTCTTTCCTTGTATTCGGGTGCGATATTCTTAATTCTCAACTAAACAACATCCAATTGCAATGTTTTGACTTCTTACGTAGTTGTTCTCGTACCCTCATAATTGTTTGATACACAAAGACCTACGCCGCCATGCTAGCTAGCTAGGGCAGCATACGCGACAGCATAATAATTATATGGATGTATTTGTTTAAAAATCTTTCAAATAAATTAGAATCAGCAGAGACCCCATGCGAATAGTTGTGTGATTTACTTCGTGAGACTAACTAAGGGTTAAAGTTAGAGTAGGTTCAAAAAAAAATAATTGTATAGTAAGATTTCTTCTAACTAAAGGCACATGGATATGTTCCTAAGAATGCCGGCAACTGTATCTCTTGGGAATGTCAGGCTAATACGCTGGCATAGGCCAGTCTTCTCTTTATCAGAGGCCTTGAGGCCTTATTGATAAGGCGAGCACTTATTTTTTTAAAAAGCTGGCTTGTCTCCAACCACTATGGTTCCATTGTCTCCACCGCACGCGCAACCAATAAATAATTACGGCCAAATAAATAACTTTAAGTCGTCCATACTTTTACTTAACATGACTTTCAGGTGTATGGGCTGCAGAATATTCTGAATAGGCACAAGAAACTGCAAAGCTTTAGTAAACACTCATTTATTAACATAAGGGATGCCCTCCTAAATTAATAAAATAAAAATATTTTATCCAAACCTTTTCCTCCTCACAAATACAAACACAACAAAAAAAGTTTAGCCAAAAAAGTGCAGCTGTCCTGAAGTGATGCATGAACATACATTCGTGGCAATTGATGTCTATTATAAAGAACATAATAGCGTTGTACCTACCTATGTTTGTGTTATTATGTTACATAAACAGTATTATCTATCTATTTTTCAATTAAACGTTTAATGAGCGAGTTACCTTCTTCGAAGCCTACAGTTCACTTAAGTGCATGGTTTCTTTCCTTTTATTCGGGTGCGATATTCTTAATTCTCAACTAAACAACATCTAAATATAATGTTTTAACAGCTTACGTAGTTGTTCTCGTACCCTCATTATTGTTTGATACACAATGATCTTAGCCGCCATGCTAGCTAGCTAGGGTAGCATACGCGACAGCAGAATGATTATATCGATATATTTATGTATAGTCTTCCAAATAAATTAGGATCAGCAGAGACCCCATGCGACCAGTTGTGTGATTTCCTTGGAGAGACTAACTAATGGTTATAGTTAGAGTAGGTTCATAAGAAAAAAAATATTGTAGTGTAAGATGTCTTCTAACTGAAGGCACATGGATATGTTCCCAAGAATGGCGGCAACTTTATTTCTTGGGATTGCCAGGCTAATACGCTGGCATAGGCCAGTCTTCTCTTAACCAGAGGCCTCAATAAACCGAGCACTGAACTGTTCAACAAGCTGGCTTGTCTTCAACCCCTATGGACTAATTGTCTCCACCGCACGCAGAACCAATAAATAATTACGACAAAATAAACACCTTTAAATCGTCCATAATTTTTTTACCATGACTTTCAGGTATGTGGATGGGTTGCTGAATATGCTGAATGGGCGCAAAAAACTTTACATCTTGAGGTAACACTTGAGTTCAAAGAATTTATTCTCATAACAACAAAAATGTTTACATAAAATGAGAATACCAAGTTTGCTTAATATATAAAAATGAAAAAAAAAAAAAACAAAAGTGTCAACTTAACTCAGCCTTCGATTACGTACAAAAACCAGACATTTTTCACATTAAATGCCGAAAACATCAAAGTACTTGCATACATTATACATTAAAAACAAACTTATTTATCATAACTAGAGATTTCCCTTTAAATTTCCAAAATAAAAATCTTTTATCCAAACCTTTTCCTCCTGACAAACACAACATAAAAGGATTAGCCAAATAAATGCAGCTGTTCTGAAGTGATGCGTGAACATAAATTCGTGGAAACTGATGTTTATTTTAAAAAGATAACTGCGTTTTACCTACTAATAAAACGTTTAATAAGCGAATTACCTTATTCGAAGCTTACCATTCACTTAATTGCCTGGTTTCTTTCTTTGTATTCGGGTGCGATATTTTTAATTCTTAACTAAACAACATCCAATTATAATGTTTTACGTAATTGTTCTCGTACCCTCATAATTGTTTGATACACATAGATCTAAGCCGCCATGCTAGCTAGCTAGGGCAGCATACGCGACAGCAGAATTATATCGATATCTTCCAAATAAATAAGGATCAGCAGAGACCCCATGCGAACAGTTGTGTGATTTCCATCGTGAGACTAACTAAGGGTTAAAGTTAGATTAGGCACATAAAAAAAAATTGTAGTGTAAAATGTCTTCTAACTAAGGGCACATGGATGATATTATGTTCCCAAGAATGCCGGTAACTTTGTCTCTTGGGAATGCCAGTCTTCTCTTTACCAGAGGTCTCAATAAGGCGAGCAATTAACTGTTCAACAACCTGGCTTGTCTCCAATCCCCATAGACACATTGTATCCACCGCACGCGGAACCAATATATAAATATGGCATAATAAATAGGTAACTATAAATCGTCTATATTTTTTTTTACTATGACTTTCATGTGTATGGGCTGCTGAATATGCTGAATAGGCGCAAGAAACTGCACAGCTTTAGGAAACACTTATTTATCAACGTTAAAGATGCCCTCCTAAATTTCCAAAATAAAAATATTTTATCCAAACCTTTTCCTCCTCCACCCCATCCTCCTCCTCCTCCTGACAAATACAAACACAACAAAAAAGGATTAGCCTTTGCAATTGCGTAGAGATATTGCGTCACTCAGCGTCTTTTACCGTTTATACCATGGCGAGTGCTCTGAAGAACTCTTTGACCCTATCCCTCCTTCTCCCTTCCTCCATAGGAGTACGCGTGCTGCTCTCCGGAGTCACCAATTTACAGTCTCTAACATTCCATCACGCACAAAGAAATTTGGTGACTCGTTTCTTTGTCGCACTTCCAAAAGATGGAATAGTCTACCAGCACACGTATTCCCTCCTACCTATGACATAGGGTCCTTCAAACGAGGCGTGAAGAAGCACTTTGTGGGCCGGCAGAGTGAGGGTGACTGATGCTACGTCTCTTACGCTGCACCAGTTGTCCTCGCGCCTGGACTTCATTTCCACTTAACATCAGGTGGAGTGGGGTCATTTGCCGGGCTTATCATATATAAAAAAAGCCAAATAAATGCAGCTGTTCTGAAGTAATGCGTAAACATAAATTCGTGGAAATTGATGTTTATTATAAAGAAGATAACAGCGTTTTACCTAAAAAATAAAACGTTTAAAAAGCGAGTTACCTTATTCGAAGCCTACAATTCACTTATGTGCCTGGTTTCTTTCCTTGTATTCGGGTGCGATATTCTTAATTCTCAACTAAACAACATCCCATTGTAATGCTTTGACAGTTTACGTAGTTGTTCTCGTACCCTCATAATTGTTTGATACACAACGATCTAAGCCACCATTCTAGCTAGTTAGGGCAGCATACGCGACAGCAGAATGATTATGGTGTCTAGGTTTTACTGGAGGGCGGGTAAATAATGCTAGGCGCAGTGGACTGTATGAGCGGGGCGATTATCACATATATATAAATAAATATATGGGGCAGTTTAAACGAAGGAAGCCAAGGGCGGAGGTTACGGCCTTCAAGTGTTTCCCTGCGTAAAATAAGCAGCAAACGCTAACCTGGTAATCGGCGTCTTCAGCACCCCGGATTATGGCAGCTAGCTAAGGCGGCGGTGAATGATACGGACTCGCGCGGGCGGAGCGTGCGGCGGGCGGCGAGCGGCGGTGACGGCGGCGGCGGCGGGCGAACGAGCGGGCGTTCAGCTCAGCGGTGAATTTGCAACTGGTTTGACAGTCGTGAGGAATGCTGGGACGCGCCGCGGAATCGCTTGTGTGGACGGGACGGTACACCGATAACCATATAAAGTGCTACTACCCTCTCACACAAGGAAACAAAAAAGCGCGCAAACATCCTCCCCGGCTAGAAAACACTAGGGATTTTCGAAACCATAAAGCGGTATAGAAGTCTCTTCATCGGAGAGGATGAGCGGAATTACAATCATTAGCAGCAAGCGGGTAATAAGCGGAAATATATGTACATAAATATGTTGATATGAAGCTAAGTTAAACAAAAATATATATAGGACTACATTGGGATTAAAATAAACTAAATAAGTGCAGATAATATAACTGTTTGCGCCACAGCGCAACGGAAAACAGCCGTCGCTGCGCCGGAATAGAGTGCATATTAGAATGCACTAAGCCGTCGCGCGGCCATGTTGACGGCCGGCGCAGCGCAACAGTTAGTGACCTTTGAGATCTCAAGACGAAATCACGCGTCGCGCGCCCTTGAACTCAGCCTTCGTAATAAACCAATACCACTCATAGCATATGTGTAAAGTTACGCCTAACGAACTGCCCTAGTGAATAGTTGCGTGTAGTGACTGTGCGCCAGGAAACCAACCTACATCGCCGCCCTCAAGCCTCGCCGCCCGTGGTCAGCTCGCCCGTCGGTCCCTGTGACTCATCATCCCTGTAAGTACTTTCTTCCCTTATACCTCCTGCCTAACCTTTATTTCGCCGATGTTACTGCGAACGCCTTTCGCCGTAACATTTCTGGTCCATCGAGCGCGGAATACCTCTAAATTTCATGGTCTTTCGACCATATTCGGCCCCGAACCAGCCCTTAACTTTGATTAATTAATTACAGTCCACTAATAAATAATTGTTTCCGCCCGTAATCTAATTTGTGCCATCATTTCGAATTTCATTTGTTCACATAACTTTACACCTGCCCCAATAAAAATTTGGTGAGGTAGTTATAATTTGTTTGTGGTAGCATTGCGACCACACGACATCCGAGTTACCTTGACGCAATTATTTCTGCATGTTGTTGATGTTGATTTTATGGTGTCATACAATGTCTTTGTGATTTGAGCGAGCTTGTGTACTAATTGTGTAATACTTGTACCTACCTATAAGATCGTTGTCTAATGATACATTAAGTTTAATAGTTAAATTATTGCGTTACGTTTGCGTTTTACGTTTATCGGTTGCACATATAACTTTGGTTACGTATAACACACCCGCGTCTAGACGACGATATTGTTGTTTTTCCCGTTTTATTTTTTAAGGAATTTTTTATGTTCTTGTCGTGTTAAATCGGCTCAGAATTCGTGCATGCTCACCACGCGTGTCAAGTAGCGTGCTTTATTTTTCGCTAGTATTAATTTTATATTTTTTTTTGGTTTTAATTTTTGCCTTGGCAATCGGCTCATTCTTGTGCGTGCTCACCACAAGAGCACAGTACTTCTACACACGTTCACACGTTTGCCCAATTGTGGGACACAGACAGAGTTTCCCAACCTTTTAGTTAAGTTTTTATTATTAGTTTATTTTTATTTATTTTTTGTTTGCGACTGACTCATTCTTCGCGCCAGTGTCGGCAACAGGTCTGCCCGATTGTGAGCGCCTTGCCCAACAGTGGGCTACGGATAACGTGATTCTTTTTTGTTTTTGTTGTTTTGTTTGCCTTTTGCTTTGCGGTCGGCTAATGTTACGTACGCGCGTTCAATAAGCATACATACATATACACAGACATACCTACACATACACGCGTTTGCCCACCCGTAGGCCATATACAAGGCGCCCCAACTTAGTTTTGCTTTCTTTGTTGTTGCGTTAATTTTAGCCCATTTGCCCTTACCTTAGTAAACACATACGTCCAGCCAACTATAGAATATATACAGGGTGTTGTTCTTTTTACTGCCTTTATATTTGTTTAATTTTTTTATCTTTTATTATTTTTTTCTTTTGTCTCCTTTTATTCATCGCGATGGCGACCAAGTCACAAGCCGCGATATTTAGGGAGGCCGCCAAAGCTTTACACCAGCTCCTAGAGATGGGATCACTGATCATTGCTGGCGACACCAAACATTCCATAACGGAATTTAACGTGCGTTTCGCACAGATACAGGGCATAAAGGAGAAGCTGGACTCAGTGTACTACAACATTCTCGACGAAGAGAACCTAGACGAGGGGGTTGAGAGGACATACACTGAGAACCACACAAAAGCCTCCGGAGCATACCTGGGGATACTTGTGGCGAGGGAGAAAATATCACCCTCTTCCACGTCGTCCCCAACCCATAGTGCTCAGCCCAGTTTCGGCGTCAATACGCCCACAGCCGTCCTCCCCAAGATAGCGCTGCCAAGGTTCAGCTCAAAAGTGGAGGACTGGCCTTCCTTCATTGCGCTGTTTAGGAGTTTGACTGACGACATGGCGACCCTGTCGGACGCAGTCAAGCTCCACTACCTGTTCTCAAGTCTCAGCGGTGAGGCATTAAGTATGGTGTCCCACTTAAAGGTCACCAATGAAAATTTTGCCGTGGCCATAGACATCCTCACCAAGCGGTACGAGAACCGCCGGGTTCTCATCGATAGTTTCGTCGACATAATCCTGGGGCTGCCGAGCATCCACACGCGCTCAAACATACGCACGCTTTTCCTCACTCCGCTGGTGTCCGCCCAGTGTGCCCTTAGTAATTTGGATCTGCCCATAGGAGACGACTACGTGTTTGTGTCGATAGTGGTGCGAAAGCTTAAGGGTGAGCTCCGCACGTTATTTGAACGCAGACACGGGTCTAGCAGCTCCCTGCCCACGTTGAGTGACCTCATCTCCTACCTCGAGGAGCACGCGCGCTGTGTGGAGACAGAGTTCTCCAACATAGCCCAGCCGCAGCCCATTCACGCCCTGCCCGGCCCTTCTCGTAGCCGCGCGCCTCCACAGTTGCCCCATCGCACTTATGCTCAGATGGCTCAGCAACAACCCGACCATTACCGTGGCCGCTCCTCAGCTCCATTGCCTCACCGCGCCTATAATCAGCCTACTCACCAACCGCTCCACCCAGCTCAGCAAATGCGTCAGCGCCCATCCACCTCCCCGGCTCGCAGTCAGCCCTTCCCCGTCTACTCGGCCTACCAGCAAAGCTGCTCCTCATCATCGTCCTCGTCCTCTTCCTCACGCTCGACGCCCTACTGTCCCTATTGTGCCACTAGGGGACATACGCTCATGACGTGCAGATGGTACAATGCCCAGCCAACACAAGGCCGTTGGGACTTTGTACAGGCACGCGAGCGCTGCCAGCGTTGTCTCGGCCGTCACTACGAGAGCGAGTGCAGGTCAAGGGGGGCATGCAAGAACTGTGGGAGTACGAACCACCACACGTCCCTCCATCGACCAGACGGCCCAACGCACTCAGCTCATTCGTCGTCTGTACATGTGCCCCCACCACAGCTGACAGAGCACTCGAGGGAGCGTCCCAGAAACAGCAGGCGGCACGAACCCGCACACGCCAAACAGGCGCAACCCAGCTCTGCTCACAGAGCCAGCCCGCCCAGGTCCGGTTCGCCAGGTAGGCCCCGCGAACGCACGCAGCACCCTAGCGAAGAGGTAGATTTAGCCCATGCCCAGTCAACTCATGCCCACACAGCTGATACATACTCAGCTCATACAATTTCAGCTGATACCCAATCAGCTCACTCACCTTCTGTGCCCACTGGCACACCCATTTTGTTGCCAACCGTCTCACTAAGAGTCGCGGACGTACATGGCCATCTTCACACAGCCAGAGCTTTATTGGACTGTGGCAGTATGCTGACGTTAATAACGTCACGCATGGCACGACTTTTGAACCTGCCATCAAAACCCACTTCTTTAAAAATCACAGGAGTTGGGAATCAGCACAAACATGAGTTAAAGGCGGAAATAACAATAGTATGCCGACCCACTCACAATGATACTCCTACAATCACTGCCACAGCTCACATTTTAAAAAACGTCACTGGCTACCTTCCCTTAGAGAAGGTACCAAACATTTCCCACGTGCTAGGCCAGCCACCCGTGCCATTGGCTGACCAGCTTTACCACACACCAGCCCCGATCGACCTCTTATTGGGGTCGGACGTTCTTGGCCAAGTGTTGGACGGGACTAAGGTCTCGTTGGGCCCGGGCAAGCCCATCGGCACGATTTTCGACTTCGCGTTGATAGGACCCATTGAGGACTTGTATGCGCAGCCGGCGCAGCAGGTTAACTCAGCTCACGTCGTCAGCTCACAACCAGACTCAGCTGAATCAGCCCAGGACATACGTCAGAGTCTGGAAAGGTTCTGGGAGTCTGAGGAGCCCCTCCCTCAATCTCGCACTCATAATGATCCCATGGAGGAACAATGCAAGGAAATCTTCCGCTCTACCACTACACGCGATCCCTCAGGCAGATATACGGTCGCTCTGCCCTTTCTAAAGGACGCCCCTCAACTAGGTAAAACTCACCCTATCGCATTACGCAGATTCCTCAATATTGAGAAGAAGCTAATGGCGAACCCGTCTCTGCGTTCTAAATACGTCGACTTTTTGGCCGAATACATCGACTTAGGGCACATGGCTCCCTGTCACCCAAATACATTCGCCCATAAACCTCACTTCTACATCCCTCACCATGGCGTATTTAAGTCAGGGTCGGACAAGCTGCGCATTGTTTTTGATGGTAGCTGCAAAAACTCCAATGGTGTCAGCATAAATGAATGCCTACACACAGGCCCCGCCCTTCAACAGGACATTGTGGACATCATCATGTCCTTCAGAACGCATCCAGTCGTTTTCAGCACGGACATCCAGAGGATGTTCAGAAATGTGCTGGTTGCCCCAGACCAGAGACGGTATCAGCTGATACTATGGCGGTCCTCACCAGATCACCCTCTGCTCACCTACGCCCTCAATACAGTCACGTACGGCTTAAGATCAAGCCCATATCATGCAATCCGCACTCTGCTCCAGCTGGCTGATGATGAAGGCCATCGCTACCCTGAAGCCGCTCAGGTTCTTCGCAAGTCTATCTTCGTTGATGACATCTTGTGTGGTCATGACACGGTTGAATCCGCCCAAGCACTTCAGGACGAGTTGATAAGTCTGCTAGACCTAGGCGGCTTTCAGCTCAGTAAGTGGACATCTAACTCGCCTAAGCTGCTCGAGAGATTTCCCGACAACCAATGCGACATGCCCAAGGACTTCGACATGAACCCAGAGTCCACGTCCATTAAGGTCTTGGGTATACAGTGGAGCCCTCAGTCAGACGAGTTCACCTACCGCATTTCTCTGCCCCCCATCACACATGTCACAAAGCGGTCTATTTTAAGCACCGTTGCCTCACTTTATGACCCAAACGGCTGGGTTTCGCCCGTTATCTTCCGCGCAAAGCTGCTGCTTCAGCAATTGTGGCTACTGAAGCTGGAATGGGATGAGCCCACTCCCTCTGAAGTACAAACGGAGTGGCACCACATCTCAGAGGATCTGCCGCTGTTGTCTAGCATTCGCTTCCCTCGGCACATTTGTGCAAACAAAGGCTCAGCTGCATACTCGCTTCACGGGTTTGCAGATGCCTCTGAAGCCAGGTTTGCCGCCGTTGTTTACCTCCATGAGCTCGATGCCTCCGGAGATACTTTGGTACACTTGATTGTCGCCAAGTCGCAAGTCGCACCAATCAAGAACCGCCTCACAATCCCCAAGTTAGAGTTGTCGGCCGCCACTCTACTCTCCCAGCTCATGATCCGTGTGTCGGTTCAGTTATCGGCCCATATCAGTATACAACAACACATATGTTGGTCAGACAGTACGATAGTCCTGGCCTGGCTCAATACACCGCCTCACCGTCTTCAACCCTTTGAAGCCAACAGGGTAGTCAAAATCAGCTCAGGCTCACCAGAATTTACCTGGCGACACGTACCTTCCGAGCTCAACCCGGCAGATTGCGCAAGCAGAGGGATGTCTGCGCAATCCCTGTCAGCCCACGACCTATGGTGGTCTCCCACGTGGCTTAGACAGCTTTGTGAGTCTTGGCCTGCTATGCCCTTAGCTCTGGGCCATCACGCCCTGCCCGGCCTTAAGCCCAAACACGTCCCGTCGCTGGTCACAGTGCCCGGTCTTGACTTTGACCTGCTCACTCGGTTCAGTTTACTAGACAAGCTCGTCGGAGTGACAGCTTGTCTAAAACGCTTTCTGCACAACTGCAGACACCACCCAGATTCGCGACGCTCAGGCCCCTTGTACGTCAGTGAACGAAGAGAGGCCCTACTTTACTGGGTGCGCAGTGTTCAGCACAATGAGTTTGCAGAGGACATCCACCGCCTTCAAACTGGCAAAATCTGCTCCGTCAGACTCCAGCGGCTGTCACCTCTCATTAAAGATGAGCTCCTTAGAGTTGGTGGACGACTGTCCCATGCGTCTATCCGATATGACGCGCAGCACCCGCTCATACTTCCCAGCTCTAGCCCACTTGTAGACCTTATCATTGACCACTACCACAAAATACACTGCCATCCTGGCGCTGACACTTTACACGCTATCCTACGCCAACAATTTTGGATATTGTCCGCGCGCCGCATCATTAGACACCGAGTTTTTAAATGCATTAGATGCTTTCGATGCCGGGCCCAGCCGCAAGCGCCCTTCATGGCCGACCTGCCAGCCGATAGAGTTACGCCTCAGCCAGTATTTAGTCAAGTTACGACCGATTTTGCCGGCCCATTCCTCGTTAAATCTAGTACCCTACGTAATGTTAAACTCTTAAAAGCGTACTTTTGTATATCCGTGTGCCTCTCGACTAAGGCGGTTCATTTGGAACCGGTCTCGGACCTCAGCACGGAAGCGTTCCTCGCGGCATTACAGCGTTTTATAGCACGCCGCGGTGCCCCGGTTCTCATCCGCTCGGACTGCGGTACAAATTATGTAGGCGCTAAAAATCAGCTCATCGAAGTACAAAACTTTCTTGCCTTAAACAATGACACGATTGCGCACAAGCTCGCTGGTCAGCACATTACTTGGTTGTTGAACGTCCCTAAGGGACCATGGTTCGGTGCGTTACATGAGATCAACGTAAAATCAACAAAGCAACTTTTATATCGCGTAATTGGCGAACAACACCTCACATTCGAGGAATCTCCACACTTTTAGCTCGAATTGAAGAGGTCCTCAACTCAAGACCTCTCTGCCCACTTTCGTCTGATCCTTCAGACTTTGAGCCGCTTACAGCCGGACATTTCCTTATAGGCCGCCCACTAACGGCCCTTCCCGAACTATCCGTGGAAGATAGGCCGATCTCCACACGTAGGCGATTCCAGATGGTACAGGCCCTTTCCCAGCGCTTCTGGACGCTGTGGACCCAGTCCTACCTGCATACCCTTTAAACCCGCTCCAAATGGTTGTCCCCATCCTCCCCTCCCCGAGTCGGCGAGCTCGTCCTCATCAAGGAGGACAACCTGCCTGCCCTTCAATGGAGACTGGGGCGCATTACTCGCACCCTGCCTGGGAAGGATGGCGTCGTGCTGGTGGTGGACCTGGACACCGCCAATGGACACCTCCGGAGGCCTGTGCTCAAGATTGCCAGGCTCCCTCTGGATGAGACCACCCCTGGGCCCCGGGAAGATGTTTGCGCCACAGCGCAACGGAAAACAGCCGTCGCTGCGCCGGAATAGAGTGCATATTAGAATGCACTAAGCCGTCGCGCGGCCATGTTGACGGCCGGCGCAGCGCAACAGTTAGTGACCTTTGAGATCTCAAGACGAAATTACGCGTCGCGCGTCCTTGAACTCAGCCTTCGTAATAAACCAATACCACTCATAGCATATGTGTAAAGTTACGCCTAACGAACTGCCCTAGTGAATAGTTGCGTGTAGTGACTGTGCGCCAGGAAACCAACCTACATCGCCGCCCTCAAGCCTCGCTGCCCGTGGTCAGCTCGCCCGCCGGTCCCTGTGACTCATCATCCCTGTAAGTACTTTCTTCCCTTATACCTCCTGCCTAACCTTTATTTCGCCGATGTTACTGCGAACGCCTTTCGCCGTAACAATAACTGTATAACTATTGCGTAGGCAGTGGGCACAATTTCACAACAGGACGTTTGTACGTGCCAGTTGTTGTCCGTACAGAAGCCACGCGAAATACTCCGTCTTTCCCTAGGAAGACTTGTTCTATAATGCCAGTAGGCCAGCGTAGAGGCGGAACATCGTCTTGGTGAATTAGTACGAGAGTACCGGGGCTAACAGAGTCGTCAGGTGTATTCCATTTTTGTCTTAGTTGAAGGGTGTGCAAATAATCTACACGCCACTGCTTCCAATAACCACGCACTAAATTATCTAGCAATCTTTTACGAGCAGAGAGACTTAAGCGTTGTATCCAGCTCACACGTGGGCAGTGACTGTAAAGGAGTAGTTTGCAAAAAATAAGCGGAGTGAGAACAAAATGCGGCTGATCGGACAACAAGCATATCGGACGCGAGTTAAAGATACATTGTACTACGACGTTGCATCCTCGAGATTTATATTCACAAGGTAGTCCACTCTTCAATGTACCAGGCATTCAACACATATTAAGAGCTATCTAAAAGAAATTTTATTAAAAAAACATAAAACGTTACCCATAGTATAGACACAGGCGCCATCTAGTGAATACCAACCGAGTGCACGAGTTTGTCACCCGCGCTGTCATCGTCATTCGCTTTTCGTCTTCGGGCATCCGCACATCGTTACCCTAAAAGTGTTTTGTGTAACAAAAAACTACGTGCAAAAGGAAGCATGGATAATCATACGCATGTGGAAAAACTGCGTAAACGACGATCGCCAAGTAAATCAGGTCAGTCAGTGTTTTAAAGATTACATTTTGTCGATGTTATGATTAAATTACAAAGACAAACGATTTTTTAAAAACTATGTGATTCGTTAGCGAATATACGACTCAGAACCTCTTAGTGAGACATTCAAAGTAGAAACGTTATTGAAATATATTTCATAGTACGTTTCCTTCTTAATTTCGATTAATACTTTCGCTAGTGCCTTTGTGGTTACCCACATTTTTTGACTTTTTCACTATTTATCGATTTTCAAGAATACATAAGACGTTTAACTTTTTTAAATAATAATAAAAAGTAAAAACACATAAGTAATATAGTAATAGTAAATATAGTGTAATGATTGAAAAAGTTCAACGTAAGTTTGCCCGTTGGCTATATAAAAAAGAGTACGGTTACTACCCCTTTTTGTATTCATCTGTATTTGTTTCAGGTATGGTAGATATAGATACCCTCGAAATGAGAAGATTAATCCAGTGCTTATTATATTACCTTTCTATAATACATCATAGGATCGACAGTTCGTCAGTACTGGCCAAAGTTTTGCTATTAGCTCCTGCTCGTGTTGGGCGGGATGAGGCGGGGGCGGTGGCGCCTCGCCGGCGTCCGCGTCTTCTGTACAGACCAGTCACACGCACTCGTCGCGGGGCCCAAGCGCCTACCGTGCGTAGTTTACGACTGATGGGGGATATGCTTGCTCAGCACGAGGATATTGACCTTTTTGCGGACTGTTTGGGACGGCTTTATGACAGAGCCCGCACCTTTGTAAGCAAGATGCTTTGTGACCGTGCATCTTCCCATTATCATTAATTCTGACCATTTACTTTGACATAGTTTAGTTTTTCATTTGTTAAAAGATTGTGTTTATAATTCATTATTTTATTTTATTGAAATTTTTAATCCTGATCTGACAATTTGCTGTGACATAGTTTAACTTTTTTTTTTAATTTTAGTTATTATTCAGTTGACATGTTTGTATCCAATTATAAGTTTATTTTTATGACTCTCTAATCTGACATTTACATTTTGAATCTGACTTAATATATTTTTATTTTAATAATTTTATTTATTTTATTTATTTATTTAACATAATTAAACGGGCGTAACCCAATTACATAATTATGAATAGTTTAGTGTAGTATTTAATCACTTCTTCACAAACAAATATCTATTTTGCTTAAAAAATTCGTAAGGTTGTCGACAAACACATCAAAATCCGGGTAAGCCACAAGGAGTGCGTTAAGTGCCTGATGCATGCGACACAGCGGCGATTGCGCGCGCGCCACTGTGCGACACAGCGGAGGCGCAAACAATCGATGCCTTCGACCGGATCGAATACGCAGATAGTTATCGGGCACAAACAGGC
Source organism: Scoparia ambigualis (assembly GCA_963921215.1). Classification (NCBI taxonomy): domain Eukaryota; kingdom Metazoa; phylum Arthropoda; class Insecta; order Lepidoptera; family Crambidae; genus Scoparia; species Scoparia ambigualis. Next base: position 8,770,984 of record OY992526.1, read on the forward strand.
GAGACAACTGCTCAACACATTCTGGCGAGTCCACGCCCCCACGCAAAATCGCTACAGCAGTTGACAACTCCATTCGAGCTCTCCTACCCTCCAGAGATATCATCCCCAACATTCCCAGCAAGAACTTTGTTGGGTACATAAAGGGGTAATAACCGTATACCCGCTTATAATAGCAGCGCAGAAAAGCTTTTTGGACCTTCTCTAACATAAGTATATACTTGGCCTCGTGCGGATTCCAAATACATGCACTCGATTCCAATGAGCTTCGCACAAGGCTGGTAAAAAGGATTTTGATGACGTCAGGATTATGAAAATCGCGTGAGTTACGTAAAACAAATCCTAAACGACTGAAACAGCTACGAGTGAGAGAGGAAACGTGTTCGTTAAAAGTCAAAGAAGGATCGAATGTGACACCTAGGTCTTTTATAGCGTTTGTGCGAACAATGCTGTCATTGCCTAACATATATTTACATTTAACGAGATTACGTCTGCGGCTGAAGGACATAACATAGCACTTAGCACTGTTAAATTCCAAATCATTCTCGTTACTCCACTTAAGTAAGGCATTAACATCGGCTTGTATTCGTTCGCAATCTGCCTCGTCAGTGACTTCTGCATATAATTTTAGGTCGTCCGCATAAAGAAGGCAATTTGTATATTTAAGTACATCAACCACGTCGTTTACCATCAGTAAGAAGAGCAAGGGCCCAAATATTGATCCCTGGGTCACACCAGAGGGTGTTTGATAGGGTTGCGATACATAACAACCGTGGCGTACAAATTGCTGTCGACCTTTGAAATAGTCGGAAAATAAATTAATAAGCTTGGAAGAGAAACCAATAGCATCGAGTTTTGATAAAAGGATTCTACAATTGACCCTATCGAAGGCCTTGCAATAATCAAAGTATATTACATCTATTTGCTGTCCTTTATCCATAGATTCTGAGATAAATTCCACCAGAGTCAATAAGTTTGAATTTACTGACCTTCCTGGCCTAAATCCGTGTTGTTGATTACAAATATATGGCTGGACTTGCTTGAGAATAGCATTGTAAATGAGGATCTCAAAGACCATCGCAGGCGCTGAAAGAATGGCGATGGGCCGATGCTCCTCAACTAACGACTTGTTACCACCTTTGGGAATAGGGGTTACTCGAGTCAACTTCCACGTAGAGGGAAAAACATCAAATAGCAGGATAAGATTTATCAAGTGGCAGAGAGGAATAGCGATAATTTTTTTGCACATTTTCAGAACCTCCGGCGGTACACCATCAGGTCCCGGGGACCAACCCAATTTTAACCTATTAATGGCACTCTCCACGTCTGCAACAGAGAAGTCATCAACAGCTACATGCGTATACGTAGTTGGAAGAGTGACTGGTGCTGGTTTCAAAGTAGCGTTGTCCTGAACGTAGATGCCCGAAAAATGTTTCGCAAAGGCATTCGCTGCGTCAGCACCAGAACATTGAGCACTCTGGTAAACAACACTTGGCTCGAAACCGCCAGAGGACCTTAAACTGTTTACGTGACGATAAAAGTTTCTAGGATTGCCACGCAGATTACTTTCCAAGCCACCAATGTAGCATTCGTACGCCAGTGAGATTCGTATCTTAAGACTAGCCCGAAGATTAGAAAACTGAGTATAGCTCTCCTGACACTTAAATTGTTTCCAAGTCCGGTGCAGATTAATTTTCCTTTTAATATCCTTGATAATATCAGCTGTAAACCAAACAGGATATCGTCTTGCGGAAGATTTAGACCTCTGCTTTTTTGGGACAAGTTGGTCGAAGACACCGTAAATAGACTCGTAAAATGATCCTAATGCAAATTGTAAATCCTGAGACTGCAGTACACAGCTCCAATCCAAATCATCTATATAATGTGTAATAATCTTTAATAAGATAATGTATTGAATAATGTTTATAATCTTTTGGCATGTGTACATAACAATTTATCTTGTAAGCGCTTTGGATTGATCTGTAAGCTTACTAGACTTGTGTTGAAATAAATAAATAAATAAATGAATAAATAAATAAATAAATAAATAAATAAGTAGTACCGTGAAGTGATTACGGTCAGTGCTATTATGAAATCTAGTATCGTGACGAGATTACGATCGATATTAGGGGTACCTACCCTATGCTGTGACGCGATTACGGTAATTCTATTCTGCGGTCATTCCTTCCAAATGACTCTTTGTTTGCGCGAGGCAGTAGTTACCTACATTGTATTTTATTTTTTTACTAATCTTTTTATTGGAGCGTTTTTTTCGTATGCAAGTGTTTTCTACAAAATCCTACAGTGCCGCCTTACATACTGCACATTTATGTATTAAAGTGATGTGATTACGGTCAGTGTTAATATGAAATATAGTATCGTGACGAGATTACGATCAATATTACGGGTACCTACCCAATGCTGTGACGCGATTACGGCAATTATATTCCTCGGTCATTCCTTCCAAATGACGCTTCGTTTGGGTGAGGCAGTACCTACATTCTATTTTATTTTTTTCTAATCTTTTTATTGGAGTGTTTTTTTGTGTGCAAGTGATTTCTACAAAATCTTACAGTTCCGCCTTACATACTGCACACTTATGTAGTACCGTGACGTGATTACGGTCAGTGCTAATATGAAATCTAGTATCGTGACGCGATTACGATCGATATTACGGGTACCTACCCTTATGTAGTACCGTGACGTGATTACGGTCAGTGCTAATATGAAATCTAGTATCGTGACGCGATTACGATCGATATTACGGGTACCTACCCTATGCTGTGACGCGATTACGGCATTTCTATTCTTTGATCATTCCTTTCAAATGACTTTGTTTGCGCGAGGCCTCTCGCCTACCACAAGGTTTAGTGACTCCGATTTCAATAAAGAACCGTAAATAACGGACCATATAAATCTAATATTAAAAAAGACTTACGATCTGTCATGAGCGTAGCACAAGTACACAGTCCGGATCTTACCCAGACCATCCAGGACGCTAGGGATACCTAGTCGTAATAATCCAAGCGCAGCAGAGGAGTTGCCAGTTGTAAATCCAGTATCGTCGGATTTTCTTGACGTTCTTGGAGTTTCTAAAGTGAAGGAGGTACCATTGGGACCCAAAATACCAGAAGAGGTCTCTAAACGCTACAAAACAAAGATAATAAAAAAGAACTGTTAGCAACAACTTTGATACCTGTTTGAAGTTGGCCAAATTATGCTGCATTTACATTATGAAAATACCATGAATAGAAAAATGCTCACGCTACCTGCCTACTCTTGATAAAAAATTCTTGTCAATGACACAAGATGTATAAAGAGACGCACACTCTTTTGGAGAAAATTTGGGAGAAAAGATAAAAGCTGCCTAAGGACGCTGAAAAATCTGGTTTGCAAATACGGAATACTAACAACATTGGACCGTCAACTTCACTAAGAACTACGTCGCCCAGCAGGGAAAGTGGCAAGACCCATCCAAGCAACAAGGTAATGGGTTGCCAGGCCGGGTGAGAGCAAGCAAAGATTCTCGTATCCACCTCCGAGGCGATCAGCGCAAGCACCGACGTCCGCCCGCTATCACACCACGACAGCAGTGAGATCGTCATACAGACCGATGTTACGTAAATAACAACCAAGGTAACCTTACACGCTGGTCGTATAATTTTTTTTTTGTTGACACATGGTGTTCAATCGCAAATGACCCGGTAGTCTGACAGTACGTTACGGGTTACAAAATACCATTTAATAATACTGTAAAGCAAGCTACTGAACCTCCTAACTTTTCTTCGGCTGAAATAAGTAAGTTAATCACAGCTATATCTGACTTGTGCCAGTCAGGAGTAATATGCATATGAGAGGATGTCAAAGACTAATTTATTTCTCCCATATTCTTAACACCTAAAAGTGATGGATCGTCCAGATTTATCTTGAACCTAAAATCATACAATAAAGCTGTCGCCTCATACCACTTTAAAATGGAGGACATACGGACAGCAAGCAAATTATTGTTCCAAGACAGTTATATGGCCAATGTTGATATCAAAAACGCGTATTTTTTCTTTAGTTCCTATTGATGAAAACTACAAAAGTATTTAAGGTTCAAATTTTTGGGACACAAAAGTAATACGCATGAATTTTAGTGCCTACCGTTTGGACTTAGTTCAGCACCTTATTATGTCTTTACGAAAGTCATGAAACCGGTCTATCTACCGGATTTATCTTAGAAACAGAGGTTTTTTAATTCTAATAAATTTAGATCTTGTGCCTTGGCCATTCTTATAAAGAATGTAAAAGTTTTGTTCTCGAAACTGTTTGTTTATTACAAAATCTAGGCTTTGATAAAAACTTCAAAAAGAGTAGCTTGGAACCGCAAAAGACTAGAAAATTTCTCGGTTTTGAATTAAATTCAGAAAATATGTGTTTGCAATTGCCAATAGGAAAACGAAAACGCATTCTTGAACAAATAAATATCAATAGAATGGGTGGAGAACAATAAGTTCCTTTAAATAATATCACTTGTCGTCTATGGCAATGGTGCGACAAACGCAAAATATTTGTCTTTGCATCCTACATAAAATCTAAAAATAACTTCGAGGCGGATAAGGAGTCATGGCGTATGAATATCGACACAGAATGGCAAATGTCGGCACCTGTGTTCGAAAAAATTGTTCAATCGTTTGGGACACCTCTTAAAGATCTCTTTGCTACTTACCAAAATTATATATGCAATAAATACGTCTCATGGCAACGAGATCCCTATGCCTTTGACATAGATGCATTCACCTTGAATTGGAATATATTGGAACGAAGTTCCTTAACGCGCGTTGTGAAAGGGTACTAGATGGAAAAAATTCTTACGAAAAGTTGTCACGACACTTTTTGCTAGTAAGCTGTGCGGCAAACGTAAATCATTATTTCGTCGCTCAACTTATCGCCTGGTTGGCGTAGTGGTTCGCGCATCGGACTCACCCGTATGAGCGCCGTGGATCCTGCGATCAAATCCTACCACGAGTTGATTTTTTGTTCATCATAATTTTTTTATTTTTTAGTTGTATATTATTAAGAACACGGTTAAAGGTACACACACATTTAAATAAATACTTACACTTTGTTTGTTAACTTTATTTTTATTATCTACTTGTAATTTGGAACAAAGCTTTTTTGATTGCCATCAGCCGCGGCGTGGCGTGTGACCGCACGACAACACAGAAAAACGATGTTTCGTAGTCCCCTCAAATCATATTTTAATATTACAATATCAGAACCTAGTCATCCGAAATATTCGGAGACGTGAGATCCAAAGAATGTAATCGATCACCTTAGTAATTTATATCCAAATGAGGAACTTGCTCTGGAGTTTACTACTAAAAAATTAGTAACTCTGCTCGCATTGTCAACCGCACAACGAGTACAGACGTAATCTTCGAATTTCTAATTTAAAAATAAATAATAACTATGTCGAAACCATTGTGGATGATTTAATTAAAACATCTGCTCCAGGGCGACGACCGCCTTGTTTATTTATACCATTTTTTCTAAATAAGATTGAGATTTGCCCTGCAAAAACATTACTGTCCTACTTAGATATGACTAAAGTTTACAGAGATAAACCTAGAACGGAAAGGTTATTGCTCACCTGAAGCCTATTCATAATGCAACTAGTTCTACATTAAGTCGTTAGTTTAAAAACACCCTATTTAACAGCGGTATTGACACTTCTTTATTCTCAGCACACACGTGTAAGACACGCGTCCACGTCCACCTCGGCAGCAAACAGAAAAGGCCTTTCAATAACTGCAGGATGGACTGGTAATTCTCTGGTGTTTGCACGGTTTTACAATCGACACCTTACCTTTGAGAATGACGATAATGCCTTTGCAGCGGCTATTTACATTGATTAATTTCTAGCTTATCATTCATTATAATATATCATACTGGTTTGTACTAATATGGTACTTAATTACGAGTATATTTAATCGATTATACTCGTAAATACTCAATTATAATAGTTGGATTAAATCATATAGGTACTTAAATTATTTCGCAAAATTTGTGTTCTAAACATCTACCTTGTAAATATAAATCTCGAGGATGCAACGTCGAAGTACAATTGATGGTTAAACAAACTTACCTGAAGTGAAGTTTGACCTTATTTGTACGTGACGTTGCATCCGAAGAGATTTATATAAAGATTCCTCCCTTCCCTTACATGCTGGCCCCATATAAATTAATTTTGCAAAAAGCTCTAAAAGTGGATAACGATGATAGCGCGGGTGACAAACTCGTGTACTCGGTTGGTATTCACTAGATGGCGCCTGTGTATACTATGGGTAACGTTTTATATTTTTTTTAATAAAATTTCTTTTAGCTCTTAATATGTGTTGGATGCCTGGTACATTGAAGAGTGGACTACCTTGTGAATATAAATCTCTTCGGATGCAACGTCTCGTACAATTACGGTCAAACTTCACTTCAGGTAAGTTTGTTTAACCATCAATTATTATTTTTTTTATTCGTTTATTATTTTATTCGTTTATTATCAGGCAACGCAGGCCCATAGATAAATACCTTACAGACTAACATACATACAATAATAAAATTTTGGTAGTAAATATGAAAACTTATAGTTACTATGTTAGTAAATTAATATTAGGACATTTTCTGTGTCGTATCGGTGGCACTTATAGGTATTTTTCCACGAAAACGTCTATAAACCACTCCCTTCGGCCAGAAGTCCTCCTTCATGAAGGCTTTGCTGATGGGACTCGCACCACAAATGCTTTGAAGCTGGTGTTGTGGCGCGACTCCAACTGCTCCACCCGCAAAAGGAAGTTGGTCTTCGTTTGGATGTAGTCTGCAATCTCCTGCGCGGTAGTAGTGTAGTGCAGGCGAGACAGATACATGGCCGTGGTCAGCGTCGCAGCACGCAGCAGGAAGTTGGGCCCTGTCGGTGCGGTGCCGCGACGGTTCTGGCTCACACGACGCGCCTTCTTGCGCCGGACCACAGTGAAATCATCTTCAATATGGTCCGGGACAACGGCTCGCGGAGCCACGGCTGTAGCTGCAACTACGGTAGCATAATCCCTGCGACAGCTGACAGGCGCATACGCCGGCGCCACAGGCACGCGCGGCGCCGCAGTAGGCGGCGCGGGCGGCGGCGTCAGCGTGACACCGGCAGCGGTGAGGGGCGCGGGGGGCGCCGCCTGCGCTCGGCTCCGTTCGGGTCGTGGCGTAGACAGCAACGTCGAAACTGCAGACTTGCAACTCGATGTTGGTGTGCTCGTATCGAGGCAAGCCACACGTCGAATGCTGACATTTGAGCCCGCGATCGATGACCTACTTACCGCGAGTGATTCGCGTAAATCATTGACTTCTTTACGCAATTCACACACGGTATTTTCTGATGCCTGGAATTTTCGCATTACCTCCGCCAAGCCCGCTTTCAGGATCACAATATCCTTAAGAAGGCTCGTAACGTCGACATGGTCGAAGGTCACGGGAGGCAACTTGTTGAGGTCCCTCGCCACGAACGTCGGCATGTCATCGGGGTCGGTCTGTTTCAGCAGGTCGATGATCTCCTGCAAGCTCTTCGGAGTCCCGTCTCGTCTACGGGACACCATCTGGTCGCTCTTGTTGAGTGACTGGTACAGCAGTCTCTTAGCGTCAGCCACGTCGTCCTCGCTGAAGCTGGACTTGCATATCTGCAAAGCGCTCACCTCATCCATGACGTCCAGCTTTTGTTGCAAGAACGCAAGGAGTTCGTTCGCCACAAGTTTGGTTTCACTCATGGCGGAAATCAAGCAGCGGCTTGCGCCGCGCTACGCGAGTTTTAATAAAAGTATTTATTAATCTGATACGTAGGTATGCACCGAACCGCACACTGCACACGATTTATTTGCGTTAACGCAGTTAGAAGCTCTTAACATCAAAGCAATTGATTACCAATGGTGCGATATAAATGAGTTTTAATTTATTTTATATTAGACTCCCTTAGTCCTCCCATGTGAGGAGCGCGAGCGGGAATAGTTCTCCATTCAATTCTGCGATTACTAAATTCGTTTTGAAAAGCGGTTGATGTGTCATGAGCGACAAAAAGAAACTAAGTATATAAATTTTCCAACTGTCGTTTTATATTGCGAAAATATCCAATAGCGTTGCCTGTATTATTACAGACATAACAAGATACGAGCCAGTGTGACAGTTGGAGCGGTGGCAGTCATCGATATGAAGATCGACGATGTGATGACGTCGCGGCAGCAGAATTGAATGTCGATTACCAAAATGTATAGCGGAGATGTTTAAGCGGCCCCCTACGTGGAGTAATCCGTCGCCATCAACGAACAGATCAAGTTTTCTTAAAGTGGGAGAAGGTGAATTACCTTTATTTACATTTTTTATTTTCTTACAAAGTATTGATGTTGCAAGGAGCGGAGAAGACTATGTTCTGCTATTTCTAAATGAGAAACTTTAATCCGCGGGGACTAGGGTAATTTTATTTTCATAAAGCGTAAAACATAAATTGTTATGCGTGAATAATTGTTTCCAGGACGAGACCTGGAGAGCGAGTTTAATAAGCGGATTTTTATTTTAATAATGTGTAATAATCTTTAATAAGATAATGTATTGAATAATGTTTATAATCTTTTGGCATGTGTACATAACAATTTATCTTGTAAGCGCTTTGGATTGATCTGTAAGCTAACTAGACTTGTGTTGAAATAAATAAATAAATAAATAAAAAAATAAATAAATAAATAAATAAATAAGTAGAACCGTGAAGTGATTACGGTCAGTGCTAATATAAAATATAGTATCGTGACAAGATTACGATCAATATTACGGGTACCTACCCTATGCTGTGACGCGATTACGGCAATTATATTCCTCGATCATTCCTTCCAAATGACGCTTCGTTTGCGCGAGGCAGTACCTACATTCTATTTTATTTTTTCTAATCTTTTTATTGGAGTGTTTTTTTGTGTGCAAGTGATTTCTACAAAATCTTACAGTTCCGCCTTACATACTGCACACTTATGTAGTACCGTGGCGTGATTACGGTCAGTGCTAATATGAAATCTAGTATCGTGACGTGATTACGATCGATATTACGGGTACCTACCTTTATGTAGTACCGTGACATGATTACGGTCAGTGCTAATATGAAATCTAGTATCGTGACGCGATTACGATCGATATTACGGGTACCTACCCTTATGTAGTACCGTGACGTGATTAAGGTCAGTGCTAATATGAAATCTAGTATCGTGACGCGATTACGATCGATATTACGGGTACCTACCCTATGCTGTGACGCGATTACGGCATTTCTATTCTTTGATCATTCCTTTCAAATGACTTCGTTTGCGCGAGGCCTCTCGCCTACCACAAGGCTTAGTGACTCCGATTTCAATAAAGAACCGTAAATAACGGCCGTATATAAATCTAATATTGAAAAAGACTTACGATCTGTCATGAGCGTAGCACAAGTACACAGTCCGGATCTTACCCAGACCATCCAGGACGCTAGGGATACCTAGTCGTAATAATCCAAGCGCAGCAGAGGAGTTGCCAGTTGTAAATCCAGTATCGTCGGATTTTCTTGACTTTCTTGGAGTTTCTAAAGTGAAGGAGGTACCATTGGGACCCAAAATACCAGAAGAGGTCTCTAAACGCTACAAAACAAAGATAATAGAAAAGAACTGTTAGCAACAACTTTGATACCTGTTTGAAGTTGGCCTAATTATGCTGCATTTACATTATGAAAATACCATGAATAGAAAAATGCTTACACTACCTGCCTACTCTTGATAAAAAATTCTTGTCAATGACACAAGATGTATAAAGAGACGCACACTCTTTTGGAGAAAATTTGGGAGAAAAGATAGAAGCTGCTAAGGCCGCTGAAAAATCTGGTTTGCAAATACGGAATACTAACAACATTGGACCGTCAACTTCACTAAGAACTACGTCGCCCAGCAGGGAAAGTGGTAAGACCCATCCAAGCAACAAGGTCATGGGTTGCCAGGCCGGGTGGGAGCAAGCAAAGATTCTCGTATCCACCTCCGAGGAGATCAGCGCAAGCACTGACATCCGCCTGCTATCACACCACGACAGCAGTGAGAAAGTCATACAGACCGATGTTGCGTAAATAACAACCAAGGTAACCTTACACACTGGTCGTATAAAATTTTTTTTGTTGACACATGGTGTTCAATCGCAAATGACCCGGTAGTCTGACAGTACGTTACGGGTTACAAAATACCATTTAATAATACTGTAAAGCAAGCTACTGAACCTATCACTCCTAACTTTTCTTCGGCTGAAATAAGTAAGTTAATCACAGCTATATCTGACTTCTGCCAGTCAGGAGTAATATGCATATGAGAGGATGTCAAAGACTAATTTATTTCTCCCATATTCTTAACACCTAAAAGTGATGGATCGTCCAGATTTATCTTGAACCTAAAATCATACAATAAAGCTGTCGCCTCATACCACTTTAAAATGGAGGACATACGGACAGCAAGCAAATTATTGTTCCAAGACAGTTATATGGCCAATGTTGATATCAAAAACGCGTATTTTTTCTTTAGTGCCTATTGATGAAAACTACAAAAGTATTTAAGGTTCAAATTTTTGGGACACAAAAGTAATACGCATGAATTTTAGTGCCTACCGTTTGGACTTAGTTCAGCACCTTATTATGTCTTTACGAAAGTCATGAAACCGGTCTATCTACCGGATTTATCTTAGAAACAGAGGTTTTTTAATTCTAATATATTTAGATCTTGTGCCTTGGCCATTCTTATAAAGAATGTAAAAGTTTGGTTCTCGAAACTGTTTGTTTATTACAAAATCTAGGCTTTGATAAAAACTTCAAAAAGCTTGGAACCGCAAAAGACTAGAAAATTTCTCGGTTTTGAATTAAATTCAGAAAATATGTGTTTGCAATTGCCAATAGGAAAACGAAAACGCATTCTTGAACAAATAAATATCAATAGAATGGGTGGAGAACAATAAGTTCCTTTAAATAATATCACTTGTCGTTTATGGCAATGGTGCGAGAAACGCTAAATATTTGTCTTTGCATCCTACATAAAATCTAAAAATAACTTCGAGGCGGATAAGGAGTCATGGCGTATGAATATCGATACAGAATGGCAAATGTCGGCACCTGTGTTCGAAAAAATTGTTCAATCGTTTGGGACACCTCTTAAAGATATCTTTGCTACTTACCAAAATTATAAATGCAATAAATACGTCTCATGGCAACGAGATCCCTATGCCTTTGACATAGATGCATTCACCTTAAATTGGAATATATTTTATTTTTATGCTTTTCCCCCTTTCTCGCTCATATTAAAATGCTTCAGGAAAATAATTAACGACGAAGCCACTGGTGTACTAGTCGTATCGTATGGCCAGTCAATCCGGTATCCCCTACTTAGCTCAGTAGCTCACCACCAATATACTTCGGCCCAAGTGACGATATGTTATTATCACCTTTCAGGACCCAGCACCCCCTTTGCAAGAAACTTATCCTTGTAGCATACAAATTCTTAGAAAAGTATTTCAAAGACAATCGTTATGTAATGAAACCATCGAGGTGATGATTTCCTCATTGTCTACATCCTCACTAAAACAATACAATGTCGCTTTTACGAAATGATGGAGTTATTGCGATATTTATAAAATTGATTTCTATAACTCCCCACTTACAATTCTATCAAAATTAATTACGGTCAACTGTTAACAGCAAAAATTGGTTGTAGTTCATTAGATATGCATCGTTCTGCTCTAGCTATTTAGGGCAAACGTTATAGTGAAGCTGATTTAGTTGTTCGATTTTTTAAAGGTATTTACAGGACTAAACCTAGTCATCCGAAATATTCGGAGACGTGAGATCCAAAGAATGTAATCGATCACCTTAGTAATTTATTTTCAAATGAGGAACTTGCTCTGGAGTTTACTACTAAAAAATTAGTAACTCTGCTCGCATTGTCAACCGCACAACGAGTACAGACGTTATCTTCGAATTTCTAATTTAAAAATAAATAATAACTATGTCGAAACCATTGTGGATTATTTAATTAAAACATCTGCTCCAGGGCGACGACCGCCTTGTTTATTTATAACATTTTTTCTAAATAAGATTGAGATCTGCCCGACAAAAACATTACTGTCCTACTTAGATATGACTAAAGTTCACAGAGATAAACCTAGAATGGAAAGGTTATTGCTCACCTGAAGCCTATTCATAATGCAACTAGTTCTACATTAAGTCGTTAGTTTAAAAACACCCTATATAACAGCGGTATTGACACTTCTTTATTCTCAGCACACACGTGTAAGACACGCGTCCACGTCCACCTCGGCAGCAAACAGAAAAGGCCTTTCAATAACTGCAGGATGGACTGGTAATTCTCTGGTGTTTACACGGTTTTACAATCGACACCTTACCATTGACAATGACGATAATGCCTTTGCAGCGGCTATTTACATTGATTAATTTCTAGCTTATCATTCATTATAATATATCATACTGGTTTGTACTAATATGGTACCTAATTATATTTAATCGGTTATACTCGTAAATACTCAATTATAATAGTTGGATTAAATCATATAGGTACTTAAATTATTTCGCAAAATTTGTGTTCTAAACATCTACCTTGTGAATATAAATCTCGAGGATGCAACGTCGAAGTACAATTGATGGTTAAACAAACTTACCTGAAGTGAAGTTTGACCTTCCCTTACATGCTGGCCCCATATAAATTAATTATGCAAAAAGCTCTAAAAGTGAATGACGATGACAGCGCGGGTGACAAACTCGTGCACTCGGTTGGTATTCACTAGATGGCGCCTGTGTATACTATGGGTAACGTTATATGTTTTTTTTAATAAAATTTCTTTTAGATAGCTCTTAATATGTGTTGGATGCCTGGTACATTGAAGAGTGGACTACCTTGTGAATATAAATCTCTTCGGATGCAACGTCTCGTACAATTACGGTCAAACTTCACTTCAGGTAAGTTTGTTTAACCATCAATTTTATTTGCGTTAACGCAGTTAGAAGCTCTTCACATCAAAGCAATTGATTACCAATGGTGCGATATAAATGAGTTTTAATTTATTTTATATTAGACTTCCTTAGTCCTCCCATGTGAGGAGCGCGAGCGGGAATAGTTCTCCATTCAATTCTGCGATTACTAAATTCGTTTTGAAAAGCGGTTGATGTGTCATGAGCGACAAAAAGAAACTAAGTATATAAATTTTCCTACTGTCGTTTTATATTGCGAAAATATCCAATAGCGTTGCCTGTATTATTACAGACATAACAAGATGCGAGCCAGTGTGACAGTTGGAGCGGTGGCAGTCATCGATATGAAGATCGACGATGTGATGACGTCGCGGCAGCAGAATTGAATGTCGATTACCAAAATGTATAGCGGAGATGTTTAAGCGGCCCCCCACGTGGAATACTCCGTCGCCATCAACGAACAGATCAAGTTTTCTTAAAGTGGGAGAAGGTGAATTACCTTTATTTACATTTTTTATTTTCTTACAAAGTATTGATGTTGCAAGGAGCGGAGAAGAATATGTTCTGCTATTTCTAAATGAGAAACTTTAATCCGCGGGGACTAGGGTAATTTTATTTTTATAAAGCGTAAAACATAAATTGTTATGCGTGAATAATTGTTTCCAGGACGAGACCTGGAGAGCGAGTTTAATAAGCGGATGCGTAACGGAAGATTTAATTTCGGGTACATCTTCAGTTTGAGAAGGCTCGAAAGGCACAATAGGCCATGCGGATATAGGGCTATGAGTCCACATTGGACCATGCAACTGGTGCATGGAGGGCAAAAGGCCACGCAAAACACAATCACTGGGGTTCTCAGTCCCAGGTATGGAAGAAGCGATCAGGAGATAAATTATCCTGTATTTTACTAACACGGTTGGCAACAAACGTTTGCCAACGGTGCGGCGAGGAGTGTATTCACGATAACGCGATAGTAGAAACAGAAAAAGCGAATTTATCTTTTATAGGATAGCGATTATGTAATATGTGGTAAACTTGATTTATTAGCTCAGACAAAAGCAGCACGGTACATAACTCGAGCCTAGCGAGTGTTATTGTTTTTAGCGGAGCGACTTTAGATTTCGAACATACCAAATGTATTGTGATACGTTGCCATTAGGATTCGAAACGTGTAAATAAATGATACAACCGTAAGCTTTCAGGCTTGCGTCACCAAAACCTAGTAGATGTGCAGTACAATCTGTCGAAATTCCTAAATGCCGCGGTATTTATTTGTAAATGCAATAAAAGTGGTAATTCACTTTCAATTAAAAAGCGGTTGATAATTGGTTGAGGCGGTTCCTCATCCCAATCCATTTTAGCGAGCCACAATTCTTGTAATAGCAATTTGGCATAAAGTATAACAGGCGCGACTAAACCTAAAACGTGAAATAAGCGAGTTATTAAAGAAAGAATTGACGTTAAATTACGTTGGGTTTAGAATTAAGTATTAAATTATTGTTTGGCGTAAAGCACGCGTCCTGACGCGAAATGAATTTACGTTCTGTTGACGTTAACCGACGACGTTGAGCCGAAGTGTGCGAGTGCCCTAATGTTGTGTGATACTGATCGCCTTTAAATGGTGAGGATTCAATAAATCGACCAGAAGGGTGGCGCGTTACCAACGATTGGTATGACCTTTTACATTTGCGATCGTCCGAACTTACATTATTTTTAAGTGTACGTACTTGCTTAAGTTCTGAAAATTTTAATTTTTCATTTAGTAAAGGACCAGAGGACAACGTCCTATTAGTCAGTTCCATTGTAGATATTTCTCCAACAACAATATACCCAAGCGTAATTTCAAGCGCATAGGGCGCTTTCTAAAACGCGTTCATACGATCAGCTGATCGCGACGGCGGCGGCGGTGTGGAAACAATTTTATTTCCAAGTAATAAATGTGGAAACAATTGAGCGCCAAGGATAGCATGAATTTCACCAGGAATATTCCACGAATCGTCAGCCATCGGTAAGGTTGCGACATTGTTAATAAAGTCAGAATTAATAATTTATGTTTAAAGAATATTTATTTCTTATTAAAAACCATTACAGTCACTTACATAAGAAATTATTAACAATAATGTAGGTAGGTCTAACTGTTCAGTAGTTAGCAGATATTTGGGTTTGGGAATCGTCTCTCCAGCAGGTTCGAGTCAAATTGTGTACTTACATGGTAAGGTGAACCGTATCATACAAAAACACTGTCGTAGTAAGAGTATTGTGATGTACATAAATAATGTACTTATCCATTTGGTTATTAAGTTATGACGCATGCGTGAGCAAGCGCGTAACTAGCGAGCGACTGACATGAACACGGCGCAGGAGCCGCCGCCGGCCGACCGAGCTTGAGAGGCTATTCCCGCAAAAGTGCGTACATGTAATTTTCAGATATAACATTTAACAATTAAAGGCTTGATGAGAATGTACCCTGAAAAATGTGCGCCTTTAGTCTACATTTAAAAATATTTATAGAATTTGCATTTTTTAAATAATCTGGCAATTTATTAAATAGAAGTGCTCCCTCAGAGGTTATAACTTTCTGACCGTATTTTGTTCTTGATTTTGGCACTAGGAAAATTTTTTTAGGTCTTCTTTGGCTATATTTTGGAGTTTCGTTATTTATATTAAATTTAATTTTTGAATGAATTTTATTATGCAGTATTTTATAGATAAGTATTAGAGTTTGGAATAGGTATAATTGGGTAATGTTCATTAATTTTGTTTCCTTGTAAACTATTTCAGTACTGGTTCGGTAGTTATAATTAAATAAAGATTTAATGATTTTGTTTTGTAAAATTTGTAGTTCTTTTAATTTTGTTTTTGATGCAGTTCCCCATAATTCGATTAGATAAGTAAGATGAGATTTAACAAATGAGTTGTATAGCATAAATCGAACCTTTCGAGGAAAACAACCAATACTGTGTCGTATACTTCCAAGGAACGAGACGAGTTTTGCCTTAATGTAGTCAACTTGTGAAGTCCACATTAGGTGGTTGTCAATTCTTAGGCCGAGATATTTTTCTTCTTTTTTTTCAAATATGGCTTTGCCATCTATAATTAATTTATTATGATTCATAATTTTTTTATTTTTCGGCTTAAAAATACAATAACAAGTTTTTGCAGTGTTAATTGTAAGTAAATTATATCGAAACCAATTAAATATAGTGTTTAGATCTTCCTGTGCCTGACTTATGATTACATCTATGGAATTCCCAAAATAAAACAAACAGGTGTCATCTGCATACAGAGTTAGTTTACCGTGTAGGTTAATTTCACATATATTATTGATGTATATCAAAAAAAGCAACGGCCCAAGAATCGACCCCTGTGGTACACCACACGTGATTGGTTTTACATTACTTTGACTCTCATTAATCTTGGTAATTTGGCATCTGTCACTTAGATAAGACTTGAGCATTTGTAAAGCTGTACCAGTTATGCCAGTATTTTCAAGTTTATTAATTAATAACTTATGGCTGACAGTGTCAAATGCTTTCTTGAGATCGATAAATACCCCCAAGACTATCATTTTATTATCTATACTAGTTTTTATTTCAGTAATTAAATCCAAAGTGGCTGCTAATGTGTTTGAGTGAGGTCTAAAGCCGTATTGACATTCGGAAAAGAAATTTACAGAGGAAAGGTGTTCGTCTATGCGGGAAAAAATAATTTTTTCAAGAATTTTTGATATCACTGGCAATACCGAAATTGGGCGATAATTATTTGGATCATTTATAGGGCCAGACTTATGAATCGGATTAACTTTCGCTAATTTAAGGGAGACAGGAAAACTACCTTCGGATAGGAGAACACTAAAGCAGTTTGCAAAATTTTGAGCCATTAAGTTGCCGATACATTTAATGTGTTTGGTACTAACGCCGTCTATACCAGAACTTGAATTTACGTCAAGGCCATTAATAATCTTTACAATTTCATCTTTAGTACAAGGTGTAAATTTGTCGAGTGTTTTGTCAGGATTACAGGATGGCATTGAATAAACAGAACTTTGATGAAATTTTGATGGTATTTCGTTTGCAAGTTTCAGACCTATCGAGGAAAAGAAGTCATTAAAAACCTCGCATATTAGTCCTGGGTCAGTGACTATACCGGATGGTGTTTTTAACTTTGGAGGAGCACGACTAGTTTTAGTTTTGTTATTCGATAAAGTATTAATCAAGGACCACAGTTTTTTTGGGTTTTTCTCAACGCCCTTGAACTTGTCAAGGTAGAAATTATCTTTAGTTCTTTTAATGTTCCGTCTTACTTCATTACGTAGTGTGTTATATTCTTCTTGTTTGTGTGAATTATTCGGTTCCTTCTTAAGTTCATTCCATAGTTTATTCTTTTGATTTATGGTTCTAATAATTTCTTTATTAATCCAATCCTTTTGTGGTAGATTCTCTATTTTAGTTTTAACTTGCTTACATTGTGTAATTGAGGATAGTATATATTTTTCTAGATTATGGTAGATATTGGATTCAAAATTATCAATTTGTATACAGTTTTGCAGTTTTTTATAGTCCGTGGAGATGTATTGTGCCTTTTTCAGTTTAGGAGGTTTGTGTTTTTTTATCTCGACGTAAATCTGCTTATGATCTGATAGACTGGAATCCACTGTTGCTAGGTGAAAGTTGGTGTTTGGTAAATTGGTCAAGACATGGTCAATTAAGCTATTAGTTGTGGCTGTTTCTCTTGTGCAAAATTGTTTTGTAATGCGGTTTAAAACTTGGTATCCAGATTCTTGTAGTAGTGCTTTATAGCGTTTTGTTTTATTATCAGATCTATTTAACAAATCAATGTTAAAATCGCCAAATACTAGACTCCTTTTGTGCTCCTGTAGCTGTTGACCAAAGACATCCAGGAAATCCGAAAAATTTGTATCACCAGGGTTGTAAACTAATCCCACGTCCAAATTATATTTATCAAGGTGAACCCATAGATAATTATTTCCTCCCATATATGCTTCGTGAAGACAGTTATGGTTCAGATCGTCATGCACATAGATTGATATTCCTCCACCTTTTTTGTTGTTCCTGATGTTATAATAGTGTGTATAGTTTGCCAGTTCAAAATTTTTCGTTTCTTCTTGTGTTGTAATCCATGTTTCAGCGAGAAGTACGACATGAACGGTATTAGGTATAGATTTGAGAATGCATTTTAATTCATCGAGTTTTCCTGGTTTTCGGATACTGCGGACATTCGCATATAGAAAGTTTAAACGAAATTTCGAAGAGATGAGATTTTGGTAGGTATTCAAGACTTGGTATGTAGTATTTTTGTATAAATCATCGCAAGTGACTGTACAATTCAGTTTTTTTTGGGGTTATTTTCTATAACTTTTGGAATTCCTCTAATATATTTTATTGTCAGATTGGTTTCTCCTGCTGAAAGTCGTCGATTCAGCTCCATCTTTGTTTCCTTAAACAATTCTTGCTGCATTGGAGTTTGGTCCGAAAAGATCTTTAGAGTAGTGTTGAGTTTCGATTTATTATTTAGTAATATTCTGGTAGTTTCTGGATCAGTAAAGCAGATCTTAATGTGACGGTTTCTCTCTTTATCGTATTTTCCTATTCTCATTATTTTGACTGGTTCTGGACAGTTGTCAATAAGAGTGTTGAGAGTTTTCAAAACGTGCTGCTGATCGTTCTGGCGTCTATGCGTGCTATCCATATCATAAGGCTCTGGTACGCCAGAAATAATAAGGTTTTTCATTCTATTATTTCTCTCTTGGATTTCCATAAAAATTTCTTCGTTCATGAAACCTGATAATCGAGCTGTTGGTTTTTTTTGTAGTAGGTCACATTCCATATTTTGAATTTTCTCTTCAGCAGCTATAAGTTTATTAGTAATTTGTATAAAGTTTGTCTCCATATGTTGTATTTTAGTTTCGCCTACGCCTACTTGGCTGTTTAGCTTAGACAGTTCAGATTTTATTGTATTTTGCTCCGTGGCTAGAGAAGAAGTTACTTGCTTTATTTCATGCATTTGATCTTTAATATCGGTTAGATTCTGTTTCATGTTTTCCATTGTTATATCTTGTTTGTCACTCATTTTTTCAAGCAGTTCTGTCATGCGACAAAGCTCTTGACGTAATCCTTGTATTTCTAACTTACAGTCACAATTATTTTCGGGCTGCTTTCTCTTCCTTTGAGATACGTTTTCTAATTCCATATTAGACAGATTTGTTAAGGATCCACCTTTAAATACAGTATTTGTTTTTGTAGGTGAATGTTGGATAGTACTCATTTTTATTTTTAAAAAATTTCACTTACGCTGTTTTGGTTTTCGTGCGTTGAGATGGTGAAGCCGCGTGGTCTGTTTGCTTCTTGCTCGCACAGTTGTCTTGTGCCCCGATTAAAGAGGCGTAAGCGAAGCTACACTGCTCAGATCACTTTAGTATATTGTAGTGTTGACTTAGGGTTTCTTTTACTTTGGTAAATTAATTTGAGTTTCGTAATAAATGTTGCACGCGTCCGCTTCGTTCGACTACTGGACGATGAGTTTGGGTAGGTAAATAATCTTTAATTTGATTAACTACTAAACATAACAAATTGTATTGAGCATCCGTAAAGCGCGATTTAATCGTGAGCGGAACTTAACCTAAAATAAGTATAGTAATCAGTCCTACAGTTTTTATGTTAGTGTTATTAACACTAGAGCGCACGCGTGGGGTCATACGTACCCCAGTGTTTGATTTTGTCGAATAACTTGACAAATTGCATTTGTTTGGCCTTGAGAATCTAGCTAAGCTTCGATCATTAACCAATGTATGTGTTTAGTACCAACAATTTGTGGATATTAACAACATTTTCTGGGGTGAGTATTCATTTCCTAAGTTATATTTTTGTGTTTATTATGTTAATACAACCTCTATGATTATTTTTTTCCATTGTGAGGCAGTAAACATGGCACTACCCGCGGACAAAACTGTGGAATCATGGCTCAATGAAGCAATGGCTAACGATCACTGACAGCAAAGCGGAGGACCATATTTCGGAAGAAGAGCAGATGATTCACTCCCCGCATGACTCAGACACTGATCAAATGAGCTCCTTTTAGTTATATCTGAAGCAATATCACATCAAAATAAACCGAGAAGAAATGGAACAGGCAGAAGTGAGTTTTGCTGTCGACGCAGGGATCGGTGAACTCTGCAAGCCCTGTACACTTTGTTCCAAATGGATTTGCAGTGATCGTCAGGTGATGATATGTCCAAACTGTCATCAAAGTCAATAATAATGTACTAATTTCTTTTTTTTGTACACACAAGGCTTCTCATAATCCAAGTTATATAAATAACTTTTTCGCAAATATAGGTAAGCAACTTGCAAATGATATTGAAGCCACTATATCCAAAGATGAAGCACAAAAATACTTACGCAACCTTCCAAGCAAACCCCAATCTTTTTCTCTCTTGGAGACAGACAGCGAGGAAGTTGAAAACATCATCAGGAATCTAAAACCAGACAGTGCTCCTGGATGGGACAACATACCCACCAAATAAATTCAACTTTTAAAAATTGAAATATCACCAATAATAGCACACCTCGCCAATTTATGTTTTGAAACAGGCACTTTTCCATCTTTGCTTAAGGAGTCTATTATTACTCCCATACATAAAAGTGGCCCCGGAGATGACATTAATAACTATAGGCCTATCTCTGTCTTAACAGTCTTATCAAAAATATTAGAAAAATTATTAAATTCCCGTCTTCTTAACTATTTCAATACTTATAACATTCTTTCGGCTTCTCAATTTGGCTTTAGGAATGGAATTTCAACTGAAGATGCTATTACGTCGCTTACTTTAACCATAGTCAATAACTTGGACAATGGCACTAAAGTTGTGTCTTGCTTTATAGATCTCAAAAAAGCTTTTGACACTTTCTCCGTTCCCATTCTCTTATGCAAATTAGAAAAGATTGGAATCAGAGGTAAACAACTCTCTATTTTTAAGGACTACCTCACAGTTAGGACTTAAAGAGTGAAACTTGATGGTATTACTAGCGAAAGTACTAATGTCAACTACGGTGTTCCTTAAGGTAGCGTATTGGGCCCAACTCTTTTCCTCGTCTATATCAATATATCAATGAACTGTGCAACATGAAACTTAAAAACGCAAACATATTTTCGTATGCTGACGACACTGCTATTGTTTTTACTGGGTCAAATTGGGATGAAGCACGTATCAGAGTTGAACAAGGTATGGCGCAGGTTGCTAAATGGCTTAAAAACAATTTGCTCACTTTAAATACAGACAAAACAAACTACATTTGCTACAATATCTATAGCAGCTCACAGCCTTCCCAAAATTTTGTTAAAAAAATCCACTCATGTGACATTATTTCGAATTACGACTGCAACTGTCCTTCAATAAGAAAAGTAAACCAAACCAAGTACCTGGGTGTAGTGGTTGACGAAAGACTATCTTGGTATCCCCAAATCGAACATCTATCAGCTAGAGTTCGCAAATTCATTTGGATGTTAAAGACCTTGCGCCACATAGTCCCTAAAAAACTATTGAACGATATTTACATCTCTCTGGTCCAATCTGTCGTCACTTACTGCATTCCGGTCTGGGGTGGCGCTTTAAAGACTCGCTTTCTGGAAGTCGAAAGAGCACAAAGAACACTCTTGAAAGTTATGTACTTCAAGAAACGAACTTTCTCAACTTCTAAACTTTATCAGACATGCAGTCTACTATCTATTAGAAAATTATATATTCTGCATGCAATATTAAGGAAACACAAATACTTACCGTACAAACCTGATACGGTACGGAGAAGAAGAATGTATGCTGTTGCTCACATACCCCCAACTCAAACAAAATTTGCAAGCGTACAGCTCGCTTCTCGCTCTGCCCGTATTTATACTAAAATAAATAAAGAACTTAACATCTATAATAAAACTTATAACGAATGTAAATCCTTATTAATAACTTGGTTAAAAAATATAAATTATGATGAACTAGAGACCTTTATTTCATATTACCTAATACTTTTTATTTATGCAATTATCACACACGCTCACACACACACACACACACACACACACACACACACACACACACACCCCCACACACACACACACACACACACACACACACTCGCACAGTCAGTTAGATATTTAGTTTTTATTTTAACTAGATTAAGTACATGGTAACCTCTATGTATACCTTAGAGATAAGAAAGAGTGGAACCTCCTGGAACCAGCAAATTATGCTTAAAAGGAGGCTCCAGCCACTGATTTGTACCTACCTTTTAGTTACCCAATAAACAATTTTTTTTTTATTTATTTAAGTATATGATAATAAGTGAAAATTTGTTATGTCTTTTTTATTTAAACTTTCATAAAAAACGGTTACTTTACATTCTTGTTGTAAAACTTATTTGTTTAAAAGTTCGTTTTTTAGTTATAGTAATTTTGTTTCATTTAAAACGGGTGCGTATCATTTCATATAATGACAAATGAACTAATTTCAAAGAACATAACGTTCATTGGATATAATTTTTACTTGATTTAAATACACTTTCTATAACAACATTACGTATATTATTCATTTGATATAATACTCATATTCTCTAACAACTTCTGCTAAAAAGCTATATTGGTAGAATAATCATATTCTATAACTTCATTTGATATAATTTTTGCTTAAAAATAAGAATAACATTTCAACCCTAAATTGATTTCAAATATTGTCTTAAAAAGTTAATACGTTGTGTTATCGTTAAGGTTGTGCGAAAAACGTCAGTGACAGAAACGAATCGCGGCAAAACCGACTCCACGTAGACTTGTCTGCCCTACGCTAGAGTGTAATTTAATCCCGCGTAGGCGCGGAGGGACGAGGCGGCCCACGAGCTAAGGAGCAGCTTCGCCGGCCAGCCTCAGCCGCGGCGGCGAGCGAAAGCCATCTGCGACGATAAGGTCGTGTCGGACCGCCGGAGTCCCGCAGCGCCGGAGCCGTGACAGTAAACATGCCTGCTTGCATGCTGCATGTCTGTTTGCATGCTGCATGTCTGCTTGCATGCTGCATGCCTGCTTGCATGCTGCATGCCTGCCTGCATGCTCCATACATGCCTGCATGCTGCATGCCTGCTTGCATGCTGCTTGCATGCTGCATGCTTGCTTGCATGCTGCTTTCTTGCTTGCATGCTGCTGGCTTATTTATTACATGAGTAATGTTTTATATCATTTGATTATTATGTACATTATATGAAAAGTACATAATATCAAAAGTACATTATATCAAATGAAATTATAGAATCAAAAGATATATTAAATGTTTATTATATTAAGTTAGTCGTTATATCAAATGAAATTATATTAACTGAACGTTAGACCATAAGTATTTATATCAAACATTACACACCCATTTAAAACACTATACGAAGGAATAAACTGGTATGTCAGGTGGGGTACATCAGTTCCCCACGCGTGCTTTCACGTACCAAACAGAGGTGCGTGCGCCCTAGTGTTAAGCGGTTTAATTTTTAAGTTTAATTTCTTACAAGATGCGAGTGTTATTAGATTGTTTTGTGAAGCGCTATCTATTAAACATCGTATAATAGCGTTATCATTGTTAGAAGTAGGCACATAAACTTGAACGGTTGGCAAAACAGTCGTATCTTTCTTTATCTGAGTGCGCGCGAAGCTATCATTCACTGCGAACGCACCGGCTGTGTCGCCGCTATGTTAGCACACAGACTCGCGCGCCATCGGAGCTGGCGGTGGCGAGATGGGAGACGAAGGCGCAATGCCATGCAATAACGAACCGGTTTCCGTATCAAAATGTAAAAGTGAATTATGATTTTTATGACATACGTTACAAGTATTATGCGAATTACAAATAGACGTTAAGTGTTTTGCGCTCAAACAGTTCATACATAACTTATTTTGTTTCACGTAATTAAAACGATCCTTAACCTGTAATCTTTTAAATGCGAGACAACTACAAGTGAAAGCGGGTGCCGATATTTGACGGTTACGATTATTGGTTAAAGCGAAGGTATGCGATACCTTAGTTACTGATTGGTCGAGGTAGACTTTGAACTTACGACTTTAAATTAACGGCGGTATTTTCTAAATTGTTATCAGTCGACGTTCTCTCGAGTATTTTAATATGATGACGTTAGGAATATCTTTGTTCTTTAGCGATAGTTCAAACGATTGCACAAGCTGCAAGTCTAACTTTTTTAATGCTATATGCGTGACGATAAAATCAGCCAAATCGGAAATATCTAATTGTCTTAAAGCGGATAGTGACGAGTGTATTTTTTCTATAAAGTTATTTAAATGAGCGGGTGAATTAGCGAGCGGTTGCGATTCAAAAATATTATTTAAATATAAGGTACCCCACATTCTTTTATCTTGGTACTTAGTTATGAGCGATTCCCAAATTATGGGATAATTAGACTCGTTATTTATAATACCTGCAAATACAGAAAGAGCTTTCCCACTCAGTTTACCCACTAAGTACTGGGCCCGTTGCGCGTTAGACAAACTATTATTAGTATGGATGTTTGTCTTGAATGACTCATAGAAAAGAGGCTTATGTTCCATCAAACGATGGCAATTCGATAGGCGGTAATTTACATTTAACTGCAGGCGGTGATGGCGACTCATTACTCCCAGACATCGTACTCTGACTATTTTCTATCATCAGCGTGCGGGTATGACTTATACGGGTATATAACATATCGAAGGAATCCCGAAAACGAACGAAGCTAAGGGCGGAAGTTACGGCCTTCAAGTGTTCCCCTGCGTAAAATAAGCAGCAACACTAACCTGGTAATCGGCGTCTTCAGCACCCTAGATAATAGCAGCTAGCTAAGGCGGCGGTGAATGATATGGACTCGCGCGGGCGGAGCGTGCGGCAAGCGGCGGTGACGGCGGCGGCGGCGGGCGAACGAGCGGGCGTTCAGCTCAGCGGTGAATTTGCAACTGGTTTGACAGTCGTGACGAATGCTGGGACGCGCCGCGAAATCGCTAGTGTAGACGGTACACCGATAACCATATAAGGTGCTACTACCCTCTCACACAAGGAAACAAAAAAGCGCGCAAACAGATTATATGGATGTTTTTATGTAAAAATCTTCCAAATATATTAGGATCAGGAGAGACCCCATGAGAACAGTTGTGTAATTTTCTTCGTAAGACTTAGTAAGGGTTAAAGTTAAAGTAGATACATAGGAAAAAATAATTGTAGCATAAGATGTCTTTTAACTGAGGGCACATGGATGTGTTCCCAAGAATGCCGGCAACTTTATCTCTTGGGCTAATACGCTGGCATTGGCCAGTCTTCTGTTTACTAGAGGCCTCAATAAGGCGAGCACTTAACTGTTCAACAAGCTGGCTTGTCTCCAACCCCTATGGACCCTTTGTTTCCACCGCACGCGGAACCAACAAATAATTACGGCAAAATAAATACCTTTAAACCGTCTATATTTTTTTTTACTTTCAGGTGTATTGGCTGCTAAATATGCTGAATTTGTGCAAGAAACTGCACAGCTTTAGAAATTACTTATTTATCAACATAGAGATGCCCTAATAAAAATATCCAAAATAAAAATATTTTATTCAAACCTTCTCCATCTGACAAATACAAACGCAACAAAAAAGGATTAGCCAAATAAGTGCAGCTGTTCTGAAGTGATGCGTGAACATACGTTCGTGGCAATTGATGTGTATTATAAAGAAGATAACTGCGTTTTACCTACCAATAAAACGTTTAATAAGAGATTTACCTTATTCGAAGCCTATAATTTGACGACCTCCTTAGTCGAGTGGTTTGTACACCGGTTTTCATGGTGTCGCCATCTCTGAGGTCCCGGGTTCGATCCCCGGTTGGGTCAATTTAGAAACTATTGTTTTTCTAAATTGTCTCGGGTCTGGGTGTTTTCTATGTATAATAAGTATGTATTTAAGTATTTTAAGTATGTTTATCCGTTGTCTAGTAACCATTTAACGAGTTTCTTCGAAGCTTCTCTTGGGCTAGATAATTGGTGTGAGTGTAGGAAGGTTTATAACTCACTTAAGTGCCTGTTTTCTTTTCTTGTATTCGGGTGCGATATTCTGAATTCTCAACTAAACAACATTCTATTATAATGTTTTGACAGTTTATGTAGTTGTTCTCGTACCCTCATAATTGTTTGATACACAATGATCTAAGCCACCATGCTAGCTAGCTAGGGCAGCATACGCGACAGCAGAATGATTATATGGATGTTTTTATGTTTAATATCTTTCAAATAAATTAGGATCAGCAAAGACTCCATGCAAACAGTTGTGTGATTTCCTTCGTGAGACTAACTAAGGGTTAAAGTTAGAGTAGGTACCTACATAGCAAAAAAATAATTGTAGCGTAATATGTCTTCTAACTAAGGGGACATGGATGTGTTGCCAAGAATGCCGGCAACTTTATCTCTTGGGAAAGCCAGGCTAATACGCTAGCATAGGCCAGTCTTCTCTTTACTAGAGGCCTCAATAAGGTGAGCACTTAACTGTTCAACAAGCTGGCTTGTTTCCAACCCCCATGGACCCATTGTCTCCACCGCACGCAGAACCAATTAGTAATTACGACAAAATAAATATTTATCAACATTAGAGATGCTCTCCTAAATTTCCAAATTAAAAATATTTTATCCAAACCTTCTCCATCTGAGAAATACAAACAACAAAAAAGGATTAGCCAAATAAGTGCAGCTGTTCTGAGGTGATGCGTGAACATACATTCGTGGCAATTGATGTTTATTATAAAGAAGATAACAGCGTTTTACCTACCAATAAAACGTTTAATAAGCGAGTTACCTTATGCGAAGCCTACAATTCACTTAAGTGCCTGGTTTCTTTCATTGTGTTCGGGTGCGATATTCTTAATTCTCAACTAAACAACATTCTATTATAATGTTTTGATAATTTACGTTGTTGTACTCGTACCCTCATAATTGTTTAATACACAATTATCTAAGCCGCCATGCTAGCTACCTAGGGCAGCATACGCGACGTCAGAATGATTAAATGAGTGAATTTTTGTAAAAATCTCCCAAATAAATTAGGATCAGCAGAGACCCCATGCGAAAACTTTTGTGATTTCCTTCAGCAAACTGACTAAGGGTTAAAGTTAAAGAAGGTACACAAAAAAAAAATTGTAGTGTAAGATGTCTTCTAACTGAGGGCACATGGACATGTTCCCGAGAATGCCGGCAACTTTATTTCTTGGGATTGCCAGGCTAATACGCTGGTAAAGGCCAGTCTTCTCTTTACCAGAGGCCTCAATAAACCGAGCACTGAACAGTTCAACAAGCTGGCTTGTCTCCAACCCCTATAGACCAATTGTCTCCACCGCACGCAGAACCAATAAATAATTACGGCAAAATAAACACCTTTAAATCGTCCATATTTTTTTTACCATGACTGTCAGGTGTATGGACTGCTGAATATGCTAAATGGGTGCACAAAACTGCACATCTTTAGAAAACACTTTATTAAAAAAATTAGAAATGCCCTCCTAATTTTCAAATTAAAAATATTTTATCCAAACCTTTTCCTCCTGACAAATACAAACACAACAAAAAAAAATAAGCTAAAAAAGTGCAGCTGTTCTGAAGTGATGCTTAAACATAAATTCGTGAAAAGTGATGTTTATTATAGAAAGATAACAGCGTTTTTCCTAAAAAATAAAACGTTTAAAAAGCGAGTTACCTTATTCGAAGCCTGCAATTCACTTAAGTGCCTGGTTTCTTTCCTTGTATTCGGGTGCGATATTCTTAATTCTCAACTAAACAACATCCAATTACAATGTTTTGACTTCTTACGTAGTTGTTCTCGTACCCTCATAATTGTTTGATACACAAAGACCTACGCCGCCATGCTAGCTAGCTAGGGCAGCATACGCGACAGCATAATAATTATATGGATGTATTTGTTTAAAAATCTTTCAAATAAATTAGGATCAGCAGAGACCCCATGCGAATAGTTGTGTGATTTACTTCGTGAGACTAACTAAGGGTTAAAGTTAGAGTAGGTTCATAAAAAAAATAATTGTAGAGTAAGATTTCTTCTAACTAAAGGCACATGGATATGTTCCTAAGAATGCCGGCAACTGTATCTCTTGGGAATGTCAGGCTAATACGCTGGCATAGGCCAGTCTTCTCTTTACCACAGGCCTTGAGGCCTTATTGATAAGGCGAGCACTTAAATTTTTTAAAAGCTGGCTTGTCTCCAACCACTATGGTTCCATTGTCTCCACCGCACGCGCAACCAATAAATAATTACGGCAAAATAAATAACTTTAAGTCGTCCATACTTTTACTTAACATGACTTTCAGGTGTATGGGCTGCAGAATATTCTGAATAGGCACAAGAAACTGCAAAGCTTTAGTAAACACTCATTTATTAACATAAGGGATGCCCTCCTAAATTAATAAAATAAAAATATTTTATCTAAACCTTTTCCTCCTGACAAATACAAACACAACAAAAAAAGTTTAGCCAAAAAAGTGCAGCTGTCCTGAAGTGATGCATGAACATACATTCGTGGCAATTGATGTCTATTATAAAGAACATAATAGCGTTGTACCTACCTATGTTTGTGTTATTATGTTACAGAAACAGTATTATCTATCTATTTATCAATCAAACGTTTAATGAGCGAGTTACCTTCTTCGAAGCCTACAGTTCACTTAAGTGCATGGTTTCTTTCCTTTTATTCGGGTGCGATATTCTTAATTCTCAACTAAACAACATCTAAATATAATGTTTTAACAGCTTACGTAGTTGTTCTCGTACCCTCATTATTGTTTGATACACAATGATCTTAGCCGCCATGCTAGCTAGCTAGGGTAGCATACGCGACAGCAGAATGATTATATCGATATATTTATGTATAGTCTTCCAAATAAATTAGGATCAGCAGAGACCCCATGCGACCAGTTGTGTGATTTCCTTCGTGAGACTAACTAATGGTTATAGTTAGAGTAGGTTCATAAGAAAAGATTTATTGTAGTGTAAGATGTCTTCTAACTGAAGGCACATGGATATGTTCCCAAGAATGGCGGCTACTTTATTTCTTGGGATTGCCAGGCTAATACGCTGGCATAGGCCAGTCTTCTCTTAACCAGAGGCCTCAATAAACCGAGCACTGAACTGTTCAACAAGCTGGCTTGTCTTCAACCCCTATGGACTAATTGTCTCCACCGCACGCAGAACCAATAAATAATTACGACAAAATAAACACCTTTAAATCGTCCATAATTTTTTTACCATGACTTTCAGGTGTGTGGATGGGTTGCTGAATATGCTGAATGGGCGCAAAAAACTTTACATCTTGAGGTAACACTTGAGTTCAAAGAATTTATTCTCATAACAACAAAAATGTTTACATAAAATGAGAATACAAAGTTTGCTTAATATATAAAAATGAAAAAAAAAAACAAAAGTGTCAACTTAACTCAGCCTTCGATTACGTACAAAAACCAGACATTTTTCACATTAAATGCCGAAAACATCAAAGTACTTGCATACATTATACATTAAAAACAAACTTATTTATCATAACTAGAGATTTCCCTTTAAATTTCCAAAATAAAAATCTTTTATCCAAACCTTTTCCTCCTGACAAACACAACATAAAAGGATTAGCCAAATAAATGCAGCTGTTCTGAAGTGATGCGTGAACATAAATTCGTGGAAACTGATGTTTATTTTAAAAAGATAACAGCGTTTTATCTACTAATAAAACGTTTAATAAGCGAATTACCTTATTCGAAGCTTACCATTCACTTAATTGCCTGGTTTCTTTCTTTGTATTCGGGTGCGATATTTTTAATTCTTAACTAAACAACATCCAATTATAATGTTTTACGTAATTGTTCTCGTACCCTCATAATTGTTTGATACACATAGATCTAAGCCGCCATGCTAGCTAGCTAGGGCAGCATACGCGACAGCAGAATTATATCGATATCTTCCAAATAAATAAGGATCAGCAGAGACCCCATGCGAACAGTTGTGTGATTTCCATCGTGAGACTAACTAAGGGTTAAAGTTAGATTAGGCACATAAAAAAAAATTGTAGTGTAAAATGTCTTCTAACTAAGGGCACATGGATGATATTATTATGTTCCCAAGAATGCCGCTAACTTTGTCTCTTGGGAATGCCAGTCTTCTCTTTACCAGAGGTCTCAATAAGGCGAGCAATTAACTGTTCAACAACCTGGCTTGTCTCCAATCCCTATAGACACATTGTATCCACCGCACGCGGAACCAATATATAAATATGGCATAATAAATAGGTAACTATAAATCGTCTATATTTTTTTTTACTATGACTTTCATGTGTATGGGCTGCTGAATATGCTGAATAGGCGCAAGGAACTGCACAGCTTTAGGAAACACTTATTTATCAACGTTAAAGATGCCCTCCTAAATTTCCAAAATAAAAATATTTTATCCAAACCTTTTCCTCCTCCACCCCATCCTCCTCCTCCTCCTGACAAATACAAACACAACAAAAAAGGATTAGCCTTTACAATTGCGTAGAGATATTGCGTCACTCAGCGTCTTTTACCGTTTATACCATGGCGAGTGCTCTGAAGAACTCTTTGACCTCATCCCTCCTTCTCCCTTCCTCCATAGGAGTACGCGTGCTGCTCTCCTGAGTCACCAAATTACAGTCTCTAACATTCTATCACGCACAAAGAAATTTGGTGACTCGTTTCTTTGTCGCACTTCCAAAAGATGGAATAGTCTACCAGCACACGTATTCCCTCCTACCTATGACATAGGGTCCTTCAAACGAGGCGTGAAGAAGCACTTTGTGGGCCGGCAGAGTGAGGGTGACTGATGCTACATCTCTTACGCTGCACCAGTTGTCCTCGCGCCTGGACTTCATTTCCACTTAACATCAGGTGGAGTGGGGTAATTTGCCGGGCTTATCATATAAAAAAAAAAGCCAAATAAATGCAGCTGTTCTGAAGTGATGCGTAAACATAAATTCGTGGAAATTGATGTTTATTATAAAGAAGATAACAGCGTTTTACCTAAAAAATAAAACGTTTAATAAGCGAGTTACCTTATTCGAAGCCTACAATTCACTTATGTGCCTGGTTTCTTTCCTTGTATTCGGGTGCGATATTCTTAATTCTCAACTAAACAACATCCCATTGTAATGCTTTGACAGTTTACGTAGTTGTTCTCGTACCCTCATAATTGTTTGATACACAACGATCTAAGCCACCATTCTAGCTAGCTAGGGCAGCATACGCGACAGCAGAATGATTATGGTGTCTAGGTTTTACTGGAGGGCGGGTAAATAATGCTAGGCGCAGTGGACTGTATGAGCGGGGCGATTATCACAGCGATTATCACATAAATAAATATATGGGGCAGTTTAAACGAAGGAAGCCAAGGGCGGAGGTTACGGCCTTCAAGTGTTTCCCTGCGTAAAATAAGCAGCAAACACTAACCTGGTAATCGGCGTCTTCAGCACCCCGGATTATGGCAGCTAGCTAAGGCGGCGGTGAATGATACGGACTCGCGCGGGCGGCGAGCGGCGGTGGCGGCGGCGGCGGCGGGCGAACGAGCGGGCGTTCAGCTCAGCGGTGAATTTGCAACTGGTTTGACAGTCGTGAGGAATGCTGGGACGCGCCACGGAATCGCTTGTGTGGACGGTACACCGATAACCATATAAAGTGCTACTACCCTCTCACACAAGGAAACAAAAAAGCGCGCAAACATCCTCCCCGGCTAGAATACACTAGGGATTTTCGAAACCATAAAGCGGTATAGAAGTCTCTTTATCGGAGAGGATGAGCGGAATTACAATCATTAGCAGCAAGCGGGTAATAAGCGGAAATATATGTACATAAATATGTTGATATGAAGCTAAGTTAAACAAAAATATATATAGGACTACATTGGGATTAAAATAAACTAAATAAGTGCACATAATATAACTGTATAACTATTGCGTAGGCAGTGGGCACAATTTCACAACAGGACGTTTGTACGTGCCAGTTGTTGTCCGTACAGAAGCCACGCGAAATACTCCGTCTTTCCCTAGGAAGACTTGTTCTACAATGCCAGTAGGCCAGCGTAGAGGCGGAACATCGTCTTGGTGAATTAGTACGAGAGTACCGGGGCTAACAGAGTCGTCAGGTGTATTCCATTTTTGTCTTAGTTGAAGGGTGTGCAAATAATCTACAAGCCACTGCTTCCAATAACCACGCACTAAATTATCTAGCAATCTTTTACGAGCAGAGAGACTTAAGCGTTGTATCCAGCTCACACGTGGGCAGTGACTGTAAAGGAGTAGTTTGCAAAAAATAAGCGGAGTGAGAACAAAATGCGGCTGATCGGACAACAAGCATAGCGGACGCGAGTTAAAGATACATTGTACTACGACGTTGCATCCTCGAGATTTATATTCACAAGGTAGTCCACTCTTCAATGTACCAGGCATTCAACACATATTAAGAGCTATCTAAAAGAAATTTTATTAAAAAAACATAAAACGTTACCCATAGTATAGACACAGGCGCCATCTAGTGAATACCAACCGAGTGCACGAGTTTGTCACCCGCGCTGTCATCGTCATTCGCTTTTCGTGTTCGGGCATCCGCACATCGTTACCCTAAAAGTGTTTTGTGTAACAAAAAACTACGTGCAAAAGGAAGCATGGATAATCATTAAATACGCATGTGGAAAAACTGCGTAAACGACGATCGCCAAGTAAATCAGGTCAGTCAGTGTTTTAAATATTACATTTTGTCGATGTTATGATTAAATTACAAAGACAAACGATTTTAGTGAGACATTCAAAGTAGAAACGTTATTGAAATATATTTCATAGTACGTTTCCTTCTTAATTTCGATTAATACTTTCGCTAGTGCCTTTGTGGTTACCCACATTTTTTGACTTTTTCACTATTTACGATTTTCAAGAATACATAAGACGTTTGACTTTTTTAAATAATAATAAAAAGTAAAAACACATAAGTAATGTAGTAATAGTAAATATAGTCTAATGATTGAAAAAGTTCAACGTAAGTTTGCCCGTTGGCTATATAAAAAAGAGTACGGTTACTACCCCTTTTTGTATCCATCTGTATTTGTTTCAGGTATGGTAGATATAGATACCCTCGAAATGAGAAGATTAATTCAGTGCTTATTATATTACCTTTCTATAATACATCATAGGATCGAGAGTTCGTCAGTACTACGATTAATGGTGATGTGAATGTGGTTGAGTGTGATTGATCTAAATCTACCACTTATTTATTATTATTATTATTATTTTTTTTTTTTATCGAGTGATGTTATTGGATTTTGTAACTGAATGAGACTTTGAATAGATCGGATCCTTAACTAATACATAGTTTTTTTTTTTTTTCCAGAATTTAAACCATTATTTTCTATGTCTCAGATGGTTTGAAAAAACTTAAAGCGCGATCTATCTAGCCTTGAGAGGAAACACTGCGTCGGCGTGGCGTTCGGGATTCTCATGCGGGGCGCGGGGGAGCGGCGTTTCGTGGTCCCCTGTTTCCTCCTTCAGAGGTGGACCAATTTTTATTTAAGCGTCGGTTGGGGGAGGAGGTTTTCTGTGTCTGTGTGTTTGATTTTTTTTTTTAAACGAGTTACCTAATGTTTCTGAAGACGCCTTAAAACGAAGTGATTTCGCTTAATTTTGAAGGCTCCTGGTTATTAAATAAATGACTTAATGCAAAGGAATCAAGCATACGGACGTGAAGGGTCTCTTTCTTTAACCGTTGCTGAAGGGGTGGTGGGGGTTGGTCCGGTTTTGGAAGGGGGCTGCGGGGCGTCGTTTTTCTGTGTTTGGTGTGGGAGTTTTGTGTGCCGCGTCGGCGTGGTGTTTCCTCTTAACTCGTAATAACTACGCGCGCGCGTAAACCCTGCGCTCCTGACGGACGTCAAATCGATATCGAGTCGGCTGTGCTTATCGGAATATGAACGCTCGGGTCACGAGATAGGTTTCAGTTTCGCGTGGGGGTCGTTGGAGGGTGAACCTTCTGTACGGTAGTAGTATTAGTTATTCTGTGCTTGTACCAAGACGAATAACGAAACAATTTTAAAACACACAAGTTTATGCTTATTAATTTTTGACGTTTTTTTGAATGATTAAAAATGTCAACCTTATTGGTTAGGTACTAATGTTTTCCAAAACTCATTTCAGCCGCTACTTTATTTTACTTCAATAACTCCAATTTATATTACTTACCACAGTATCAATACGATAATTGGAAATCATATTACACATTTTTATGACCACGGCTTATATTTCGGTTCGACGCGATTCTGTTTCGGCGTGCAGTGGTACTGGGGGTAGCAATGCGCATTTGTCTGGCACAGACTATAATAGCTCGTTAGATTAGTTATTAAGTCTTAACTATAAGTTAGTTAAATGTTTTTTTATTATTATTAGTATTGACGTCAATAAGTGCCTGTAAAGGTTTACATTGAATAAATAATTTGACTTGACTTGACTTGACTGGCCAAAGTTTTGCTATTAGCTCCTGCTCGTGTTGGGCGGGATGAGGCGGGGGCGGTGGCGCCTCGCCGGCGTCCGCGTCTTCTGTACAGACCAGTCACACGCACTCGTCGCGGGGCCCAAGCGCCTACCGTGCGTAGTTTACGACTGATGGGGGATATGCTTGCTCAGCACGAGGATATTGACCTTTTTGCGGACTGTTTGGGACGGCTTTATGACAGAGCCCGCACCTTTGTAAGCAAGATGCTTTGTGACCGTACATCTTCCCATTATCATTAATTCTGACCATTTACTTTGACATAGTTTAGTTTTTCATTTGTTAAAAGATTGTGTTTATAATTCATTAATTTATTTTATTGACATTTTTAATCCTGATCTGACAATTTGCTGTGACATAGTTTAACTTTTTTTTTTAATTTTAGTTATAATTCAGTTGACATGTTTGTATCCAATTATAAGTTTATTTTTATGACTCTCTAATCTGACATTCACATTTTGAATCTGACTTAATATATTTTTATTTTAATAATGTGTAATAATCTTTAATAAGATAAAGTATTGAATAATGTTTATAATCTTTTGGCATGTGTACATAACAATTTATCTTGTAAGCGCTTTGGATTGATCTGTAAGCTTACTAGACTTGTGTTGAAATAAATAAATAAATAAATAAATAAATGAATATATAAATAAATAAATAAGTAGTACCGTGAAGTGATTACGGTCAGTGCTATTATGAAATCTAGTATCGTGACGAGATTACGATCGATATTAGGGGTACCTACCCTATGCTGTGACGCGATTACGGTAATTCTATTCTTCGGTCATTCCTTCCAAATGACTCTTTGTTTGCGCGAGGCAGTAGTTACCTACATTGTATTTTATTTTTTTACTAATCTTTTTATTGGAGCGTTTTTTTCGTATGCAAGTGTTTTCTACAAAATCCTACAGTGCCGCCTTACATACTGCACATTTATGTATTACCGTGATGTGATTACGGTCAGTGTTAATATGAAATATAGTATCGTGACGAGATTACGATCGATATTACGGGTACCTACCCTATGCTGTGACGCGATTACGGCAATTATATTCCTCGGTAATTCCTTCCAAATGATGCTTCGTTTGCGCGAGGCAGTACCTACATTCTATTTTATTTTTTCTAATTTTATTATTGGAGTGTTTTTTTGTGTGCAAGTAATTTCTACAAAATCTTACAGTTCCGCCTTACATACTGCACACTTATGTAGTACCGTGACGTGATTACGGTCAGTGCTAATATGAAATCTAGTATCGTGACGCGATTACGATCGATATTACGGGTACCTTCCCTTATGTAGTACCGTGACGTGATTACGGTCAGTGCTAATATGAAATCTAGTATCGTGACGCGATTACAATCAATATTACGGGTACCTACCCTTATGTAGTACCGTGACGTGATTACGGTCAGTGCTAATATGAAATCTAGTATCGTGACGCGATTACGATCGATATTACGGGTACCTACCCTATGCTGTGACGCGATTACGGCATTTCTATTCTTTGATCATTCCTTTCAAATGACTTCGTTTGCGCGAGGCCTCTCGCCTACCACAAGGCTTAGTGACTCCGATTTCAATAAAGAACCGTAAATAACGGACGTATATAAATCTAATATTGAAAAAGACTTACGATCTGTCATGACCGTAGCATAAATACACAGTCCGGATCTTACCCAGACCATCCAGGACGCTAGGGATACCTAGTCGTAATAATCCAAGCGCAGCAGAGGAGTTGCCAGTTGTAAATCCAGTATCGTCGGATTTTCTTGACGTTCTTGGAGTTTCTAAAGTGAAGGAGGTACCATTGGGACCCAAAATACCAGAAGAGGTCTCTAAACGCTAGGGAAATCCTCATAGATGGTATGAACAAAGATAATAAAAAAGAACTGTTAGCAACAACTTTGATACCTGTTTGAAGTTGGCCAAATTATGCTGCATTTACATTATCAAAATACCATGAATAGAAAAATGCTTACGCTACCTGCCTACTCTTGATAAAAAATTCTTGTCAATGACACAAGATATTAAAAGAGACGCACACTCTTTTGGAGAAAATTTGGGAGAAAAGATAGAAGCTGCCTAAGGCCGCTGAAAAATCTGGTTTGCAAATACGGAATACTAACAACATTGGACCGTCAATTTCACTAAGAACTACGTCGCCCAGCAGGGAAAGTGGCAAGACCCATCCAAGCAACAAGGTCATGGGTTGCCAGGCCGGGTGAGAGCAAGCAAAGATTCTCGTATCCACCTCCGAGGCGATCAGCGCAAGCACCGACGTCCGCCCGCTATCACACCACGACAGCAGTGAGATCGTCATACAGACCGATGTTGCGTAAATAACAACCAAGGTAACCTTACACGCTGGTCGTATAAATTTTTTTTTGTTGACACATGGTGTTCAATCGCAAATGACCCGGTAGTCTGACAGTACGTTACGGGTTACAAATTACCATTTAATAATACTGTAAGGCAAGCTACTGAACCTATCACTCCTAACTTTTCTTCGGCTGAAATAAGTAAGTTAATCACAGCTATATCTGACTTGTGCCAGTCAGGAGTAATATGCATATGAGAGGATGTCAAAGACTAATTTATTTCTCCCATATTCTTAACACCTAAAAGTGATGGATCGTCCAGATTTATCTTGAACCTAAAATCATAGAATAAAGCTGTCGCCTCATACCACTTTAAAATGGAGGACATACGGACAGTAAGCAAATTATTGTTCCAAGACAGTTATATGGCCAATGTTGATATCAAAGACGCGTATTTTTTCTTTAGTTCCTATTGTTGAAAACTACAAAAGTATTTAAGGTTCAAATTTTTGGGACACAAAAGTAATACGCATGAATTTTAGTGCCTACCGTTTGGACTTAGTTCAACACCTTATTATGTCTTTACGAAACTCATGAAACCGGTCTATCTACCGGATTTATCTTAGAAACAGAGGTTTTTTAATTCTAATATATTTAGATCTTGTGCCTTGGCCATTCTTATAAAGAATGTAAAAGTTTTGTTCTCGAAACTGTTTGTTTATTACAAAATCTAGGCTTTGATAAAAACTTCAAAAAGAGTAGCTTGGAACCACAAAAGACTAGAAAATTTCTCGGTAAGTTTGCGACATTGTTAATAAAGTCAGAATAATTAATTTGGGTAGGTAAATAATCTTTAATTTGATTAACTACTAAACATAACAAATTGTATTGAGCATCCGTAAAGCGCGATTTAATCGTGAGCGGAATTTAACCTAAAATAAGTATAGTAATCAGTCCTACAGTTTTTATGTTAGTGTTATTAACACTAGAGCGCACGCGTGGGGTCATACGTACCCCAGTGTTTGATTTTGTCGAATAACTTGACGAATTGCATTTGTTTGGCCTTGAGAATCTAGCTAAGCTTCGATCATTAACCAATGTATGTGTTTAGTACCAACAATTTGTGGATATTACCAACATTTTCTGGGGTGAGTATTCATTTCCTAAGTTATATTTTTGTGTTAATTTTGTTAATACAACCTCTATGATTATTTTTTTCCATTGTAAGGCAGCAAACAGGCACAAAACAACACAAGCACTACCGGCGGACAAAACTGTGGAATCATGGCTCAATGAAGCAATGGCTAGCGATCACTGACAGCAAAGCGGAGGACCATATTTCGGGAGAAGAGCAGATGATTCACTCCCCGCATGACTTAGACACTGATTAAATGAGCTCCTTTTAGTTATATCTAAAGCAATATCACATCAAAATAAACCGAGAAGAAATGGAACAGGCAGAAGTGAGTTTTGCTGTCGACGCAGGGATCGGTGAACTCTGCAAGCCCTGTACACTTTGTTCCAAATGGATTTGCAGTGATCGTCAGGTGATGATATGTCCAAACTGTCATCAAAGTCAATAATAATGTACTAATTTCTTTTTTTTGTACACACAAGGCTTCTCATAATCCATATTATATAAATAACTTTTTCGCAAATATAGGTATGCAACTTGCAAATGATATTGAAGCCACTATATCCAAAGATGAAGCACAAAAATACTTACGCAACCTTCCAAGCCAACCCTAATCTTTTTCTCTCTTGGAGACAGACAGCGAGGAAGTTGAAAACATCATCAGGAATCTACAACCAGACAGTGCTCCTGGATGGGACAACATACCCACCAAATATATTCAACTTATAAAAATTGAAATATCACCAATTATAATAATAATAATAATTTCGGCACACGGTCTTATAGCTAAGAGCCTCGATCAACATCTAGAGAGGCTCTCGCTAAAAGGTTGGGTCAAGGGTCAGATACAGAAGGCATTACTCCTTGACACGGCACGTATTGTGAGGAGGTTCCTCACTCTGCAGCCCTAACCACCGATAGCTTGGGTCTATCCC
Organism: Scoparia ambigualis; assembly: GCA_963921215.1. Classification (NCBI taxonomy): domain Eukaryota; kingdom Metazoa; phylum Arthropoda; class Insecta; order Lepidoptera; family Crambidae; genus Scoparia; species Scoparia ambigualis. The sequence goes on from OY992526.1 coordinate 8,809,999, forward strand.
AGCTGCTGGTGGCAACCTAGGTTAAGTTTTTTATAATATTTTATATTGTAAATATGTTTTTATATAAAATATTGTAAAAAATTTTTCTTAAGATATATGTTAAATAAAGAGTATAATAATAATAATAATTGTTTATTTGCCATAAATAGGGTATAATACAGTTGGTCAAAGAATACAATGTCGCTTAAACCTACTTAGCCGTAAGCTACAGCATGCAAAATATTTAGGTACAGAAATACTTAATTTAACTAAAAAGGGTCTATGCATCCACCACATCGCGTCTTTCTACTTATGTTTCAAAAATTCATCAACCGAGTAAAATGTATTTTCAAGCAACCATTGACGCAAGACACTTTTAAATTTTCTCAGCGGCAAACATTTTATGTTTTCTGGTATTTTATTGAAAATGGTAATACACATCGCATAACAATTTTTGAGGAAGCGCTTTGTTTTAGGCACTCTGTCTAATACTAATCTGTTTGGATCTCTGTTACTCCTACATGTTAGGTCCTTAGACTTCGGAAACTTATCTAAACGCTGGTATGTAAAGACTGCCACATCGAATACATAAATGCATGGCAATGGAAGTATATTTAAAAGTTTAAAATATGGTCGACAGGGTTCATCCGGCGCTATGTGACATATTGCGCGTACACACCTTTTTTGCGCAATAAATGCCTTTTTAATTTCGGGACTGTTACCCCAAATTAGTAGCCCATATCTCAGAACCGATTCGACGTAGGCGAAATATGTAGTTAGCGCAGTGTTTCTACATGCTACCATGCTAAGTTTATATAGAGCATATGCAAATCTATTTAACTTGTTGCATACCTTTTCAACATGATCCTTCCAGTCAAATTTTGAATCCAAGATTATACCCAAGAATGTCACATTATTAGCCGTCCTGAGAGTTTGTCCGTTAAAAGTAATGTCAATAGCGTGATCCTTAAAATTATTAAAATTAATGAGGTTGGTCTTAGATAAATTGACTCTAAGATTATTATTATGCAACCAGTTTGTCATTAACGACAAACTCTCCAGTATATCTGCTTCGTGTTGCCGTATAGAGGCGTCCGGATCCAATGCTACCACTATAGATATATCGTCTGCAAATAGTACAATTTCATATTTAGTTACAGGAGCAATGTCGTTAACATATAGTAGAAATAGCAAAGGCGATATAACGCTACCTTGTGGAACGCCATATATATTTCGTTTGAATTTTGATCTTACTGTCACTGTATTATTTTTACCATCCAGATATTCAATTTCGACACATTGGTACCTGTCTCTTAAATATGAACGAAACCAGTCAGATGCGGGTCCTCTCACCCCGCAGCTTTCCAGTTTTCTCAACAAAATCTCATGATCAACCAAGTCGAAAGCGGAGGACATATCAAGAAACAGTACAGTAGTTTTCATTTTATTATTTACGTTATAACGCTGTTTACTAGGTGAAAAACCGCGTGTACCGTGTTTTTATTTTTTTGGAAGCCATATTGATTTTCCTGGATAATGTTGTGCTGTGTCAAAAATGATATAAGCTTTTCATTCATGACCTTTTCAAATATTTTAGCAAATATCGATGTCAGTGTAATCGGCCTATAGTTCGCTACTTCTGATGCGTCTCCCTTTTTATGCAATGGTTTTATTATGGAATATTTTAACTTATTTGGAAAAGTTCCTGTTTCTAATGAAAGGTTAATGAGGTACGTTAGTATCCGCAACAATTTTTTGTTACAAGCTTTTATAACTTTTGTGTTTATGGAGTCGTAACCTTCCGATTTCAAATTTTTTAAGGACATTATAATTCTATGTATGGTTTCTTCGTCTACTGGTGTTATGAAGATCGAGTTACTCGAGTGATTTTGATTGCAACTATATGTCAATTTATTAATCATATTGTTTGTTATGTCAGTTTTGTCGGTGAAATAATCAATAAGCTTATTGGCAATGTCAGATGGTTTCAATATGTCCATTCCATTATATGTCAATTTGTTTATATGTTTTCTTGAGTTAAATTGTCCCATTTCATTCCTTAGTACTGTCCATGTCGCCCTTACTGTATTTTGACTGTTTAAAATGTATTTTCTATTCGACAGTTTCTTTGCCTGGATTATGCATTTTTTTAATAATTTGTTATAAATTAAATATTTCTTACGGTCATTTGTAGTTTTACTTGAATAATATTTAAATCGTAGAGTTCTATTCCTTTTGCAACTTTTAGCAAGTCCCCTAGATGTCCATTTTAATTGTTGTGATTGTTTTATTATTTTTTTGATCTTTGGAAAGCAAAGATTATAAAGGAGCCGAAAAATGTCATAGAAACTATCAAATGCAATATTTAAATCCCTATAATTATATGTATCTGAGAATGAAATCATTTCTAAATAACGCTTAAATCTTTCAACATTTTCCGTGGTGTAAGATCTTTTAAATATAAAATACTCCTTCAACATAGGTTTTAAAAGGGTAATCTCATATTTGAGTACTTGAGCGGTGTTGTGGTCAGAAAGACCGAGTGGGATCGTCATACCATGCCCATCTCTTATGTTACTTATTATTAGATCCAAGCAGGAGTTTAGTCGAGTCGGTACATCTATATATGAGTAGAGGTTATACTTTTTTAAAATGTCTTTTAAACGTGTTGTGTACTGATTTGCTTCCAACATGTTTAAATTAAAATCGCATACAAGAATAATGTTTTTCTTGCTGAATTTGAAGAAAAAATTATGAAGCAATAAGTCAACTTTTTCTAAAAAGTACTCTATGTGCCTTTTTATTTTTGAGGGTATCCTGTATATACAGACAATTATTGTATTACTTGGAGCTACGTTTACAGCACAGAATTCAAAGTGAAACATCATAATGAGTTCATCAAAATAGTTGATTTTTTTATATTCTATACCTTTTTTTATTAAAATACAGGCTCCCCCTCTTTTATTATCCCTAGAGTAATTACTTGCTAGTTCAAAACCGTTTAGATGTATATTTTTAGTATCTGTACTTTTAACGAACGTTTCTGTAAAACACAATACGTCCGGGTCTGTCTGATTTTTTAATTTCAATTCTTGTAGTGTCAATTGTATCAAGTATTTTTTTAATATCAAGCTATGGATGTTTTGGTGGAACACAGTAAAAGTGTAACTAAGTTTCGGATCGAAAAAAACGTTCTGAGCGTCCTGTACCTGATCTAACTGCAAAAGTTCCACCTTTTCTTTTGGTTGTTTGGGGATTTCGGGGGTCGTTCCTTTAGACATTTTGTGGAAATAAAATGGTATAGTACCTTTTTTTAAGTTATGCGATGTATTTGCAGCAGATTTCATAACTGCTGGTCTATTAATATGGTTTTTTAAGCTGCTGGGCAATAAATATTGATTTTTATATTCGATGTTGTCGATGCACAGATTCACCCTGCAACATAGATAACCAATGTAGGTGTTCTTTTGAGGATTATACGAATTCATATCAATAACAGTGCAATTCACAAAATGCTTCGTCCATAAATGTAAATTATAATTCAGTGTTCTAACATTGAAGGTAGCGTTAAAGTTTAACGGTAACACATAAGTAATATTTTTACAAATTTTATTTAGAATTATACAGATGTTCGAATGTAAAATGTGAAAATTGCTATCATTGCTGCCAAAGCCCAAAATCACAATGTCATTTAAAGTGATAGATTCTACAATATTATTAAAGTAATTTAATATCTCAGTACTTGTGGCACCGGATAATATATGCGCCATGGGTATGTATTTGTCATTCCATTTTCCTTGACGTGATGTGACTAAAGCAGCCGCTAAACCTCTTAATTGTTCATCTCCTAAAATATGAATTTTTCTGAGATTTGTCTGGGTTTTGAGGTCGCTAGCACCATCTGTTGGTGGTTTTATGAGGTTCTCATTTGATTTATCTAGTTTGTTCAGTTTTGGTGTACTCTTTACGGGTGAGCCAATCTTCGGTATTTCCGGCAAAGAAAGTTTACTTCGTAAGAGATCACCTGACTGTGAGACATTGAGATTTGTCCTCGAATCATTTTTGATATGCTTACCGATTAAACTTTTTTAGGCGTGGAACTACAAATATGTGATAATTGTTTTATTTTTAATTCACAAGCCGCCAATTTGTTGGCTATATTTTTATTTTCTGTTAATAGGTTGTCTATTTCATTGTCAGCGATTTCGAGTTTTTCCTTTAATATGCGGTTTTGTTCTTTGAGTTCGTCCATTTGGTCACTGTTATTAAATCGTAATTCGATGAGGCTTCTGTTGAGTGTAGTTGATGGTGTCGATGTTAATGATGAGTACTCGTCCCTCTCCGATAGCTCCTTAAACGAGTTATTCGTGTTAACATTTATCTTAAGCTTGGTGCGTTGAGTGACGAAGTCCTTCGCTTGTTCGAGTGCGCGAGGTATGGTTTTATTCGAAGATTGTGCGAGTGAAGTGCATGGTAGGCAATTATAGGCTTTTTTACTTTCCTTTGTCATTATTCTATATCGTGCGAATGAAACTTCTGTACAATCTAAGTGATAATATTTATTACATACCGAGCATGTCAATAACTGTTTGTTTGATATTTGTTGCTTACATTTATTGCAGATCTGCGCCATCTTGCTGTTCTTTTTTTTTTACTTTGTATAATTTTATTTTTAAGAACAAATTAAAATTCTAACAAAAAGACTTTTGAAAAGTTGGGGTTTGAACTCGGAATCTTGCGGTTTGAGTCGGCATATAATTCAGTTGGACCAACTGAACATTTTACGTACCGACGAAATTGACATAGATAAGGCTAATGCAATATATTTTTTTTAAGAATCTTTTGTGTGAATGAAGGTCGTTGCACTTTAAGTCATCTGTTACTCGTTTTGATTTCCAACGGTTCCAATATTGCACTTTTACACTTATGTTTTGTTAATAATAATTTTTAAAGATACTGTTTGAATTTCCACTCTTGCGTAACACTGTTATGTTTATTTGGTGATTTTTAACACAATAATTTGTTCTTGATCACTTTCATAGTATCTATTGTGTATGTACTTTTTGTTGATGTTTATGTTTACTGATTGATTTGCAAACACTATCACTTGGACTTTGTGGCAAAACAAACTTATTTATTAGATTTCTACAGCAAAACATAAACTTTAAAAATTTATAATTATTGATAAACACGAATACGATCTGATCGTGTGGAGGTGGCGCCCTCTCCTCATTCATTATAGCACACCTCGCCAATTTATGTTTTGAAACAGGCACTTTTCCATCTTTGCTTAAGGAGTCTATTATTACTCCCATACATAAAAGTGGCCCCGGAGATGACATTAATAACTATAGGCCTATCTCTGTCCTAACAGTCTTATCAAAAATATTAGAAAAGTTATTAAATTCCCGTCTTCTTAACTATTTCAATACTTATAACATTCTTTCGGCTTCTCAATTTGGCTTTAGGAATGGAATTTCAACTGAAGATGCTATTACGTCCCTTACTTCAACCATAGTCAATAACTTGGACAATGGCACTAAAGTTTCTGAGTGGTAGAGCCACGCTGCGTTGCAGCACGCATTGGGCCGGCTCGCCCGGCGTAATACCACCCTCTCACTAATATTCGGCGTGAAATAATGGCACTTGGTGCTGTTGTGTTTCGTCCGACCAGTGAGGGTTCCGGAGGCCCCTTCCCCCCCCCCCCCTCCCAATTCCTATTCCTTCCTTAAACCTATTCCTCCCCTAAAGGCCGGCAACGCGTCTGCGATTCCTCTGGTTTTGCGGGTGTCCATGGGCGGCGGTGATTACTCTCCATCAGGTGACCCGCCTGCTCGTTTGCCTCCCTCTTATATAAAAAAAAAAAAAAAAGTTGTGTCTTGCTTTATAGATCTCAAAAAAGCTTTTGACACTGTCTCCGTTCCCATTCTCTTATGCAAATTAGAAAAGATTGGAATCAGAGGTAAACAACTCTCCATTTTTAAGGACTACCTCACAGTTAGGACTCAAAGAGTGAAACTTGATGGTATTACTAGCGAAAGTACTAATGTCAACTACGGTGTTCCTCAAGGTAGCGTATTGGGCCCAACTCTTTTCCTCGTCTATATCAATGACCTGTGCAACATGAAACTTAAAAACGCAAACATATTTTCGTATGCTGACGACACTGCTATTGTTTTTACTGGGTCAAATTGGGATGAAGCACGTGTCAGAGTTGAACAAGGTATGGCGCAGGTTGCTAAATGGCTTAAAAACATTTTGCTCACTTTAAATACAGACAAAACAAACTACATTTGCTACAATATCTATAGCAGCTCACAGCCTTCCCAAAATTTTGTTATAAAAATCCACTCATGTGACATTATTTCGAATTACGACTGCAACTGTCCTTCAATAAGAAAAGTAAACCAAACCAAGTACCTGGGTGTAGTGGTTGACAAAAGAATATCTTGGTATCCCCAAATCGAAAATCTATATCAGCTAGAGTTCGCAAATTCATTTGGATTATCTATTGAACGATATTTACATCTCTCTGGTCCAATTTGTCGTCACTTACTGCATTCCGGTCTGGGGTGGCGCTTTAAAGTCTCGCTTTCTGGAAGTCGAAAGAGCACAAAGAACACTCTTGAAAGTCATGTACTTCAAGAAACGAACTTTCTCAACTTCTGAACTTGACCAGACATGCAGTCTACTATCTATTAGAAAATTATATATTCTGCATGCAATATTAAGGAAACACAAATACTTACCGTACAAACCTGATACGGTACGGAGAAGAAGAATGTATGCTGTTGATCACATACCCCCAACTCAAACAAAATTTGCAAGCGTACAGCTCGCTTCTCGCTCTGCCCGTATTTATAATAAAATAAATAAAGAACTTAACATCTATAATAAAACTTATAACGAATGTAAATCCTTATTAATAACTTGGTTAAAAAATATAAATTATGATGAACTAGAGACCTTTATTTCATAATACCCAATACTTTTTATTTATGTAATTATCACACACGCTCACACACACACACACACACACACACACACACACACACATACATACACACGCACACACACACACACACTCGCACACACAGTTAGATATTTAGTTTTTATTTTATTAATTAACTAGATTAAGTACATGGTAACCTCTATGTATACCTTAGAGATAAGAAAGAGCGGAACCTCCTGGAACCAGCAAATTATGCTTAAAAGGAGGCTCCAGCCACTGATTTGTACCTACCTTTTAGTTACCCAATAAACAAATTTTATTTATTTTTATTTATTTAAGTATATAAAAATAAGTGAAAATTTGTTGATCTTATGTCTTTTTTATTTAAACTTTCATAAAAAAACGGTTACTTTACATTATTGTTGTAAAACTTATTTGTTTAAAAGTTCGTTTTTATAATTATAGTAATTTTGTTTCATTTAAAACGGGTGCGTATCATTTCATATAATGACAAATGAACTAATTTCAAAGAACTTAACGTTCATTGGATATAATTTTTACTTGATTTAAATACACTTTCTATAACAACATTACGTATATTATTCATTTGATATAATACTCATATTCTCTAACAACTTATGCTATAAAGCTATATTGGTAGAATAATCATATTCTATAACTTCATTTGATATAATTTTTGCTTAAAAATAAGAATAACATTTTAACCCTAAATTGATTTCAAATATTGTCTTAAAAAGTTAATACGTTGTGTTATCGTTAAGGTTGTGCTAAAAACGTCAGTGACAAAAACGAATCGCGGCAAAACCGACTCCACGTAGACTTGTCTGCCCTACGCTAGAGTGTAATTTAATCCCGCGTAGGCGCGGAGGGACGAGGCGGCCCACGAGCTAAGGAGCAGCTTCGCCGGCCAGCCTCAGCCGCGGCGGCGAGCGAAAGCCATCTACGACGATAAGGTCGTGTCGGATCGCCGGAGTCCCGCAGCGCCGGAGCCGTGACAGTAAACATGCCTGCTTGCATGCTGCATGTCTGTTTGCATGCTGCATGTCTGCTTGCATGCTGCATGCCTGCTTGCATGCTGCATGCCTGCCTGCATGCTCCATACATGCCTGCATGCTGCATGCCTGCTTGCATGCTGCTTGCATGCTGCATGCTTGCTTGCATGCTGCTTTCTTGCTTGCATGCTGCTGGCTTATTTATAACATGAGTAATGTTTTATATCATTTTATTATTATATCAAATGTACATTATATGAAAAGTACATTATATCAAATGAAATTATAGAATCAAAAATTATATTAAATGTTATAATATTAAGTTAGTCGTTATATCAAATGAAATTATAGAATCAAAAATTATATTAAATGTTATAATATTAAGTTAGTCGTTATATCAAATGAAATTATATTAACTGAACGTTAGACCATAAGTATTTATATCAAACATTACACACCCATTTAAAACACTATACGAAGGAATAAACTTGTATGTCAGGTGGGGTACATCAGTTCCCCACGCGTGCTTTCACGTACCAAACAGAGGTGCGTGCGCCCTAGTGTTAAGCGGTTTAATTTCTTACAAGATGCGAGTGTTATTAGATTGTTTTGTGAAGCGCTATCTATTAAACATCGTATAATAGCGTTATCATTGTTAGAAGTAGGCACATAAACTTGAAAGGTTGGCAAAACAGTCGTATCTTTCTTTATCTGAGTGCGCACGAAGCTATCATTCACTGCGAACGCACCGGCTGTGTCGCCGCTATGTTAGCACACAGACTCGCGCGCCATCGGAGCTGGCGGTGGCGAGACGAGAGACGAAGGCGCAATGCCATGCAATAACGAACCGGTTTCCGTATCAAAATGTAAAAGTGAATTATGATTTTTATGACATACGTTACAAGTATTATACGATTTACAAATAGACGTTAAGTGTTTTGTGCTCAAACAGTTCATACATAACTTATATTGTTTCACGTAATTAAAACGATCCTTAACCTGTAATCTTTTAAATGCGAGACAACTACAAGTGAAAGCGGGTGCCGATACTTGACGGTTACGATTATTGGTTAAAGCGAAGGTATGCGATACCTTAGTTACTGATTGGACGAGGTAGACTTTGAACTTACGACTTTAAATTAACGGCGGTATTTTCTAAATTGTTATCAGGCGACGTTCTCTCGAGTATTTTAATATGATGACGTTAGGAATATCTTTGTCCTTTAGCGATAGTTCAAACGATTGCACAGGCTGCAAGTCTAACTTTTTTAATGCTATATGCGTGACGATAAAATCAGCCAAATCGGAATTACTAATTGTCTTAAAGCGGATAGTGACGAGTGTATTTTTTCTATAAAGTTATGTAAATGAGCGGGTGAATTAGCGGGCGGTTGCGATTCAAAAATATTATTTAAATATAAGGTACCCAACATTCTTTTATCTTGGTACTTACTTATGAGGGATTCCCAAATTATGGGATAATTAGACTCGTTATTTATAATACCTGCAAATACAGAAAGAGCTTTCCCACTCAGTTTACCCACTAAGTACTGGACCAGTTGCGCGTTAGACAAACTATTATTAGTATGGATGTTTGTCTTGAATGACTCATAGAAAAGAGGCTTATGTTCCATCAAACGATGGCAATTCGATAGGCGGTAATTTACATTTAACTGCAGGCGGTGATGGCGACTCATTACTCCCAGACATCGTACTCTGACTATTTTCTATAATCAGCGTGCGGGTATGACTTATACGGGTATATAACGTATCGAAGGAATCCCAGTCATAATAATTAATTTCCATGTCTGGTTTCTGCTGCAATAGTAGCACATTGTGTTCATCATACAACGAGCTAAATTGTTCGTATAAGCCTTTGATGGTGGATGACATTGTCACAAACTCAGACTTAGATCTAGTATCGACGTTAGGCACCAACTTTTTAGATAGATCATATAAATTGGTAATACGTTTATAAATCGATTGCTTTTTTGCAATGACTATTTTTTGTGCTACAAGCGCGGTTGATTAAAATCAGTTATAAAATTAAGGGAAGGGTAAGGGCCTCTACCTACCACAGAATGTGGGTAGGTATGTGCGAATAACTAACGACTTTAGAAAATACAGTTATAAGTGCGATGGCGTACTTAAAATATATGTGATAAATAAATATAATTATAAGCGGAGCGAGTAAATAAATAAATAAAAACTGGGTTTAATCCGGCTCGAAGGACCAAAAATTATGGTGTCTCAGTTTTACTGGAGGGTGGGTAAATAATGCTAGGCGCAGTGGACTGTATGAGCGGGGCGATTATCACATATATAAAAATAAATATATGGGGAAGTTTAAACGAACGAAGCTAAGGGCGGAAGTTACGGCCTTCAAGTGTTCCCCTGCGTAAAATAAGCAGCAACACTAACCTGGTAATCGGCGTCTTCAGCACCCTAGATTATAGCAGCTAGCTAAGGCGGCAGTGAATGATATGGACTCGCGCGGGCGGAGCGTGCGGCAAGCGGCGGTGACGGCGGCGGCGGCGGGCGAACGAGCGGGCGTTCAGCTCAGCGGTGAATTTGCAACTGGTTTGACAGTCGTGACGAATGCTGGGACGCGCCGCGAAATCGCTAGTGTAGACGGTACACCGATAACCATATAAGGTGCTACTACCCTCTCACACAAGGAAACAAAAAAGCGCGCAAACAGATTATATGGATGTTTTTATGTAAAAATCTTCCAAATATATTAGGATCAGGAGAGACCCCATGAGAACAGTTGTGTAATTTTCTTCGTAAGACTTAGTAAGGGTTAAAGTTAAAGTAGATACATAGGAAAAAAATAATTGTAGCATAAGATGTCTTTTAACTGAGGGCACATGGATGTGTTCCCAAGAATGCCGGCAACTTTATCTCTTGGGCTAATACGCTGGCATTGGCCAGTCTTCTGTTTACTAGAAGCCTCAATAAGGCGAGCACTTTACTGTTCAACAAGCTGGCTTGTCTCCAACCCCTATGGACCCTTTAATTCCACCGCACGCGGAACCAACAAATAATTACGGCAAAATAAATACCTTTAAACCGTCTATATTTTTTTTTACTTCAGGTGTATTGGCTGCTGAATATGCTGAATTTGTGCAAGAAACTGCACAGTTTTAGAAATTACTTATTTATCAACATAGAGATGCCCTAATAAAAATTTCCAAAATAAAAATATTTTATTCAAACCTTCTCCATCTGACAAATACAAACGCAACAAAAAAGGATTAGCCAAATAAGTGCAGCTGTTATGAAGTGATGCGTGAACATACGTTCGTGGCAATTGATGTGTATTATAAAGAAGATAACAGCGTTTTACCTACCAATAAAACGTTTAATAAGAGATTTACCTTATTCGAAGCCTTACAGAACCAATAAATAATTACGACAAAATAAATACCTTTCAACTGTCTATATTTTTTTAACCATGACTTTCAGGTGTGTAGGCTGCTGAATGGGCGCAAGAAACTTTACAGCTTTAAGAAACACTTATTTATCAACATTAGAGATGCTCTCCTAAATTTCCAAAATAAAAATATTTTCTCCATCTGAGAAATACAAACAACAAAAAAGGATTAGCCAAATAAGTGCAGCTGTTCTGAAGTGATGCGTGAACATACATTCGTGGCAATTGATGTTTATTAGAAAGAATATAACAGCGTTTTACCTACCAATAAAACATTTAATAAGCGAGTTACCTTATTCAAAGTCTACAATTCACTTAAGTGCCTGGTTTCTTTCTTTGTATTCGAGTGCGATATTCTTATTTCTCAACTAAACAACATATCAATTTAATGTTTTGACAGTTTACGTAGTTGTTCTCGTACTCTCATAACTGCTTGATACACAACGATCTAAGCCTACAGCGTTGCACACCCCCACCACAACCTTACTGTTTGAGGTGGAGTTCGCTAACATCCGCGGACTCCATGCAAACCTCAATACCGTCCACCACCATCTTGAGACGGCACGGCCAGCAATGTTGTTTCTGACGAAGACGCAAATAATCCGCCCAGCTGACACCACCTACCTGAACTATTCCGGCTTTGTGTTTGAAGAATCCTTCAAAGCCAAAGCCGGAGTTTGCTTATTTTTTCGGGCGGATATTTGCTGTCGCCGTCTGCGCTGTCTGAAGGACCCTTCCTTCTCCTTCCTAGTGGTATACGTCGACTTAGGCTCTCATTGCCGTGTCTACGTCTGCGTCTACCGATCCTATAACGGCGTCATGGAGACAACTCGACTAATTGAACATCTTATTCGGGTAGCAGATGATGCGCAGGAGCGGTATCCATCGGCGGAATTTTTGTTTTTGGGGGACTTCAACGTCCACTATGAGTTGTGGATAGGTTCGTCCAAAACAGACCATGCTGGTAGAACTGCCCACGTGTTTGCTCTCACGCATGACCTGACGCAACTGGTGAACTAGCCCACCAGGATCCCAGACAAAGTTGGCCATACGCCCTCCTTACTCGACCTTCTGCTGACGAGTCGCCCAGCTGGATACCGGGTGGAGATTCGAGCTCCTTTAAGTTCCTTGGATCACTACTTGATATCTAGTATAGTGCCCTTGGCATAGCGCCCGCCAACAGCGGTTTCGAAAAGCCAGATTTGGCACTACGTGTCGGCAGAATGGGACGTTATGCGGGAGTATTTTGCATCCGTCCCTTTGAGGCAGCGCTGCTTCAGTGGGAAGGACCCGACCGCTAGCGCCACTGCCGTTGCTGATGAAATAGTATTAGGAATGGAATATTATATTCCACACTCCTATGTCATCAGTAAAGGCAGGCGCAACCGCTGGTTCAATCGCGATGTGCCAGCGCTGTTGAGAGCACACAGACGGCATACCGCGCTTGGATCAGAAGTAAAGCTCATGGGGATCCCGTAACGCGCTCACTAAAAGCAGCTTATATTTAACGCCACCAAGTCGTGTAAGATGGCCTAAATTAGAGCGGATGCCCAGCGCGTTGCACGAGTAGGCCAAGAACTCCTGACGTACCCTACAGGCAGCCGTAGCTACTGGCGTCTAGCCAAAGCTGTACAATCCAACTTCTGCCAACCCTCGCTGCCACTACTGAGATGTCCTGACGAAACTTTAGCTCACAAGCCGCAGGAAAAGGTTGATCTCCTGGCCATACTCTTTGCGCCTAACTCACGAATCGATGACTCTAATGCACTGTTATTCTCAATTCCTCACTAAATCTGATATTAAAATCAGGCAGTGTGATGTCCGTGCGGAGCTGCAGTCAATCGATGTCCGAAAAGCTAACGGTCCTGCTGGCATCCCAGCAATAGTCCTGAAAATGTGTGCAGCGGAGTTGTCCCCTGTGTTAACGCGTCTGTACCGACTCTCGCTCTCTTCGTGTTGTGTGCCGGAATCTTGGAGAGAAGCTAATGTGCAACCAATCCCTGAAAAAGGATTTCGGTCAAATCCGACTATTTACCGCCCTATAGCCGTAACTTCAGCGTTGTGCAAAATCCTAGAACGAATATTGAACAAACAGCTTATTCTATACCTAGAAGTTCAATTCCTAATTCACGATCGCCAATATGGGTTTAGACCAAAACGGTCAACGGGTGATCTTCTAGCGTACGTCACACATCTCTAAAGTAAGGCTATTGCCAAGCGTGGCGAGTCACAGGCAGTTAGCCTTGATATAGCCAAGGATTTTGATCGGGTCTGGCACAAAGCTCTTCTCTCCAAGCTCCCGGCATACGGTTTGACGGCTCAGTTCTATACCTGGATTGCTAGCTTCCTGCTTGATCGTCGAACCCGTGTCCTTTCGGATGGATGCGCTTCGCGGTTCATGTCAGTGAACGCTGGTGTTCCTTAAGGCTCCGTTCTAACCCCCACGCTGTTCCTTCTGCATATCAATGACATGCTTCCTCTTGGAAACATTAATTGCTATGCAGATGATAGCACAGTGCATGGGGATATAACGGTCACCCAACTGGGCGGGTAAACACCGATATGAAGCGAGCAAATCTTGTTATTGAGCTCAATCGGGTTCTAAACGGGCTTAATTATATATGATAATCTGGTGGAGTTCAATGCCAAGAAAACACAGGTGTGCGCGTTCACAGCAAAAAAGTTGCCATTCCTTCCCCTTCTCTTTCTTCAGGGTACATTTCTAGGCCTGCAGAGCAGTATTAACATGCTCGGTAAGGATATCCGCTGCGAACTAAACCAAAAGGACTACATCGAAACCGTGATTAAAAATGCCTCACGTCAACTCGATGTCCTAAACAAGGTACTGCAATTCTTTACGCCTGATCAGTTGTGTCTATTATACAAGACACAGGTGCGGTCTAGCGTGGAGTATTGCTCTCACATTTGGAACGGCTCCGCAAAGTGCCTTCTCGATGCCTTAGTCAGATTGCAGCGCCGCGCTGTGCGCATTATTGGCAATACAGAGGTCACTAACACTCTCGAGCCTTTGCAATTGCGTAAAGATATTGCGTCACTCAGCGTCTTTTACCGTTAATACCATGGCGAGTGCTCTGAAGAACTCTTTGACTCCATCCCTCCTTTTTCCTTCCTCCATAGGAGTACGCGTGCTGCTCCCCGGATTTACCAATTCACAGTCTCTAATATTCCATCACGCACAAAGAAATTTGGTGACTCGTTTCTTTGTCGCCCTTACAAAAGATGGAATAGCCTACCAGCATACGTATTCCCTCCTACCTATGACATAGGGTCCTTCAAACGAAGCGTAAAGAGGCACTTTGTGGGCCGGCAGAGTGAGGGTGACTGATGCTACGTCTCTTACGCTGCACCAGTTGTCCTCGCGCCTGGACTTCATTTCCACTTAACATCAGGTGGAGTGGGGTCAATTGCCGGGTTTAGTATAAAAAAAGCCGCCATGCTAGCTAGATCAGCATACGCGACAGCACAATGATTTTATGGATGTATTTATGTGAAAATCTTTCAAATAAATTAAGATCAGCAGACACCCCATGCGAACAATTGTGTGATTTCCTTCGTGAGACTAACTAAGGGTTAAAGTGAGGCTAGGCACATAGGAAAAACATAATTGTATTGTAAGATATCTTTTAACTGAGGGCACATGAATGTGTTCCCAAGAATGCCGGCAACTTTATCTCTTGGGAATGCCAGGCTAATACGCCGGCATAGGCCAGTCTTTTCTTTACCAGAGGCCTCAATAAGGCGAGCACTTAACTGTTCAACAAGCTGGCTTGTTCTAACCCCTATGCACCCATTGTCTCTACCGTACGCGGAACCAACAAATAATTACGGCAAAATAAATAACTTTAAATCGTCCATATTTTTTAAAATGACTTTTAGGTGCATGGGCTGCTGAATATGCTGAATTGGCGCAAGAAACTGCACAGCTTTAAAAAACACTTATTTATCAACATTAGAGATGCTCTCCTATATTTCCAAAATAACAATATTTTATTCAAACCTTCTCCATCTGACAAATACAAACGCAACAAAAAATTATTAGCCAAATAGGTGCAGCTGTTCTGAAGTGATGTGTGAACATACATTCGTGGCAATTGATGTTTAATATAAAAGAAGATAACAGCGTTTTACCTACCAATAAAACGTTTAATAAGCGAGTTACCTTATTCGAATCCTACAATTCACTTAAGTGCCTGGTTTCTTTCCTTGTATTCGGGTGCGATATTCTTAATTCTCAACTAAACAACATCCCATTATAATGTTTTGACAGTTTACGTAGTTGTTTTCGTACCCTCATAACTGCTTGATACACAATGATCTAAGCCGCCATGCTAGCTCGGGTTGCATACCCGACAGTAGAATGATTATATGGATGTATTTATATAAAAATCCTCCAAAAAGATTAGGATCAGCAGAGACCCCATGCGAACAGTTGTGTGATTTCCTTTGTGAGACTAACTAAGGGTTAAAGTTAGAGTAGGCACATAGGAAAAAATTATTGTAGTGTAAAATGTCTTCTTACTGAGGGCACATAGATATGTTCCCAAGAATGCCAGCAACTTTATCTCTTGGGAATGTCAGGATAATACGCTGGCATAGGCCAGTCTTCTCTTTACTAGAGGCCTCAATAAGGCAAGCACTTAACTGTTCAACAAGCTGGCTTGTCTCCAACCCCTATGGACCCATTGTCTCCACCGCACGTGGAACCAATAAATAATTATGGCAAAATAAATACCTTTAAATCGTCCATATTTTTTTTTACCAAGACTTTCAGGTGAATGGGCTGCTGAATATGCTGAATAGGCGCAAGAAACTACACAGCTATATGAAACACTTTTTTATCAACTTTAGAGATGCCCTCCTAAACTTCAAATAAAAATATTTTATCCAAACCTTTTCCTCCTGACAAAAACAAACACAACAAAAAAGGATTAGCCAAATAAGTTCAGCTATTCTGAAATGATGCGTGAACATACATTAGTGGCAATTGATGTTTATTATAAAGAAGATAACAGCCTTTACCTACCAATAAAACGTTCAATATGTTAAAATATAAAACGTTTATATATATCGTCGTATAAGTTATTTAAATGGTTAAACGAAAATAACTTTTATGATGTGCGAGAATTGTTTGACCTAAAGACGTGATCAACATAAATAAGTTTGGTCTCATTAGTGTGTGTTAAGACTATGTATTAAGACAATTGTACGTACGCCTTTAATAGGTTAATTTTGAGGGACCCAACTAAATTTAGTTTGATAAGACCTTTATGTTACCACAATTAGAACAATAAAAATTATTATTAATATTATACTCTTTATTCAACATATATCTTAAGATAAATTTTTTACAATATTTTATAAAAAACATATTTACAATATAAAATATTATAAAAAAACTTAACCTAGGTTGCCACCGGCAGCGGGGATAGACCCAAGCTATCGGTGGTTAGGGCTGCAGAGTGAGGAACCTCCTGACAATACGTGTCGTGTCAAGGAGTACTGCCTTTTGCATCTGACACTTGACCCAACCTTTCAGCGAGATCGAGGCTCTTTGCTATAAGGCCGTGTGCCGAAACGACTATCGGTACAATAATAGTTGAATCCACATCCCACATGGCGGTAACCTCGTGAGCCAAGTCAAGGTACTTACTGAGCTTGTCCTTCTCGGCTTTCACGAGGTTCTCGTCATGAGGTATGGTGATATCAACCGGTGCTAAGATCGGTCGATCACCACGATATCAGGCTTATTAGCGACAATAGTCCTATCCGTGATGATAGAGCGATCCCAGTAGAGCGTCGCATGACCATTTTCGAGAACTGTCACAGGTGCGTACTTATAGTACGGCACCTCTGATTCAACAAGGCCATATCGAAGAGCTTATGGGATGTAAGGGAGCTACACAAGACCTCTAGCTCCAACTGTCAACCTCACCTGCACGCGGTACATCCTGCAGTAACCGACGAGGCCCTGGCGACCGGTCGACGGCGGTATAACCCTTCTCATCCAGACACAGTCAAATCCCTGACCGCTGAGGGGCAGCAGCCTCAGCGGTGCGACAGACTGTGTCCCTGCGATCGCCAACCCGCATGCCCAGCGTGGCGATTAGGGCAAAACCTCCCATATGATTGGCACACAAAAAGGACGGCCCCCAGTTCCCGGCAGCTCCGCTAGTCCTGGCCAAGGCGGCGGTCATGGAAATGGCGGAACAGGGGGTGCGAAGAATCTCCGGGCTACGGAAGGCTGCCCATCCCAACTGACCCTGGCTACGTACAACGGACGCACTCTACGGCTAGACGAACACCTGGCGCAACTCGAGGTAGAACTTGAAAAGGTTAAATGGCATATTCTGGGGTTATGTGAAGTCCGAAGAGAGGGAGAGGACACCATAACCCTAGAATCCGGACATGTCATGTACTACCGCGAGGGCGACCATATCTCCCAAGGTGGCATTGGGTTCCTGATCCACAAGTCCCTCGCCGACAACGTCACTGAAGTATCCAGTGTGTCGAACAGGGTAGCATACCTGGTACTTAAACTCACCGAGAGGTATTCCCTCAAGGTGGTTCAAGTGTATGCACCGACCTCGTCACACTCGGATGATGAAGTGGAGTTTGTCCTGGATGACATTGCTAAAGCCTTACACACCACCACTAAGGCACACTTTAACATTGTCATGGGGGACTTCAACGCCAAAGTAGGATTACAGACTTGCAGCGAATCATCGGTAGGGCCACACGGATTTGGTAGTAGGAATCACAGGGGGCAAATGCTGGTCAACTTCCTAGAGCGGGAAGGACTCTTTTTGATGAATTCTTTCTTCAAAAAGAGTCCACAGCGAAAGTGGACTTGGCGAAGCCCCGACGCTGTGACGAAAAACGAGATAGACTTCATTATAGCGGATAAGAAGCATATATTCAGAGATGTTTCAGTGATCAATAGGTTTAATACCGGCAGCGATCACCGAATGGTACGAGGCACTCTGAATATCAATTTTAAGCTTGAACGCGTCCGCTTGATGAAGTCTAAGCTCCGACCAAACTTACTCCAAACCGCTGTGAACTCAGAGAAGTTCCAACTTCAGCTCGAAAATCGATTCGCTGCCTTGGAAACTACCGATGACGTAGATCAGGACCTACACAATGTGGTAAACATCCTCAGGGAAGAGGGCACGAAATTTTGCTCGGTAAGGCGTACGGGCAAAAAGTCTAAGTACTCGGACGAGACTCTCCGGCTAATGGAAAAGCGACGCCAGACACCACTCACCCCTACTACGCTGTCAGAACACACGGCTCTTAACAAGTGCATTGCTAAGCGCATACGCTACGACCTCCGTCGCTCCAATACGCTTCGTATTGAACGAGCAATTGAGCAAAATCGGGGGTCCAAAGTGTTTGTGCAGCAACTTGGTAGGAGCCATCTGACGCAGCTCACGACATCTAGGGGTGATACCGTCGTTTCCAAGCCGGAAGTTCTGGCTGAGATCGAAGACTTTTATGGCCGATTGTACGCCTCGCAAGTTTCGTGTCCGGGATCCAGTAATGAGGATGTTAGAGCCACATTAACCCGCCACTACACCGAAGATCTCCCAGAGATCAGCCTAGACGAAATCGAAGTGGCTCTGAGACAGTTAAAAAATGGAAAAGCCCCAGGGGAAGACGGAATCACGTCGGAACTCCTAAAGGCAGGTAGTTCACCAGTCCTGAGGGAGGTCCAACGTGTTTTTCAATCCGTCCTGGACCATGGGAGAACTCCAAAGGCATGGAGCAAGAGTGTGGTTATCATGTTTTTCAAGAAGGGCAATAAAGCTTTATTGAAAAACTACAGACCGATTTCACTCTTGAGCCATGTCTACAAACTGTTTTCCAGAGTTATTTCGAACCGTCTTGCGCGAAGACTTGATGAGTTCCAAACCCCAGAGCAGGCTGGGTTTCGCAGAGGATTTGGCACCATAGACCACATTCACACAATGCGACAGATTATACAGAAGTCCGAAGAGTATAATCAGCCATTGTGCCTAGCGTTTGTGGACTATGAGAAAGCCTTTGACTCTGTTGAAACCTGGGCTGTTCTGCAATCTCTGCAGCGATGCCAGGTTGATTGGCGATACATCGAAGTGTTGAGATGCCTATACGATGATGCCACTATGTCTGTCCAAGTCCAGAACCAGCAGTCTAAACCTATCCAGCTGCGCCGCGGAGTAAGACAAGAAGATGTCATATCTCCCAAATTGTTTACGAGCGCGCTGGAAGATCTGTTTAAGACGCTGAGTTGGAATGGAATGGGCATTAACATCAATGGCGAGTATATCTCACACTTGCGATTTGCTGACGATATCGTCATATTGGCAGAATCGTTGCAGGATTTACAGCAGATGCTGAACAGTCTTGCTGATTCCTCACGACGGATTGGCCTGGGCATGAACTTAGATAAAACAAAGATCATGATTAATGATCGTATTACCCCAGAGCCAATCACCGTTGCCGGAATGCCTCTCGAAGTTGTGCAGGAGTATGTCTACCTCGGGCAGACGCTGCGGTTAGGTAGACACAACTTCGAGAGAGAGCTAAACCGGAGAATACAGCTGGGCTGGGCTGCGTTTGGGAAACTTCGTCAAGTCTTCTCGTCCTCCATCCCTCAATGTCTGAAAACGAAAGTTTTCAACCAGTGTGTCCTACCTGTTATGACCTATGCTGCTGAAACGTGGACGCTGACAGTGGGGCTGGTCCACACGCTGAAAGTCGCTCAGCGCGCTATGGAGAGAGCTATGCTCGGAATTTCCTTGAGAGATCGAATCCGGAATGATGTTATTCGTCAGAAAACTAAGGTGTTCGACATAGCTCAAAGGATTAGCAAACTGAAGTGGCAGTGGGCCGGCCATGTTTGCCGAAGAACCGACAACCGTTGGAGCAAACGGATACTGGAGTGGAGACCGCGTTTAGGCAAGCGTAGTGTAGGACGCCCTCCGGCGAGATGGAGCGACGATCTACGGAGTGTAGCTGGCAAAAACTGGATGAGAAGAGCCGAAGACCGGGCTCAGTGGCGCGTCTTGGGAGAGACCTACGTCCAGCAGTGGACTGATATAGGTTGATGATGATGATGATGATGATATCGAAGAGCAAGTTGCTGGTGAATTATTCTGGCTACTTGGTTGTGTCTGTGCAAATACTCTCCGTTAGCAAGATGAGAACAACCGGAAATAATATGTCGGAGTGATTCTCCCGGACGGCGGCATGCCCGACAGATGTCAACCGTACCGTCCCTCACAATATATTTCCGGTAGTTATTCGTCTTGATAACTTCATCTTCAATAGCACAGACAAAACCTTCGGTTTCCCGAAAGAGGTCACCGAAACGTAGCCAGTTCACCGAGGCAGGCAAATCTACATCAGGCCCAGTTAGAGCCCGATAGTAGCGCCCGTGTAGCCCCGCACCTTGCTCTTCCATATGTCCTTGCGATCGAGAGTGCTTAGCACCACTAGTTTGCACCAGTTTTCTGTTGCCAAGGAGAGCGGCGTAAAGTGTCTATCAACTGCCACGACATCCAAATGCATCCCGCACTCACTGTTAAGGAAATAATCCCTGAGACTACACACCTCAGGATTATGTAGGTCCTTGGCATTTAAAAAGCCGCGACCCCCACATCTCCGCGGCATGTACAGCCTCATAACAGATGAGCGCGGGTGTAACATTCTAAAAGTCGTGAGCTTTTGACGGACTCTTCTATCCAAGGCGTCCAATTTGGTCTGAGTCCATCTTAGTATGCCAAAGGAGTATGTGAGTAAAGGCATAACCCAGCCATTAAAAGCACGCGTCTTATTGCCACCCGATAAAAGACTGTTAAGTACTTTTGTTTACTGTGACATACCAAGATATTTATATGTTTCAACTTCGGAGAGAGATCTGAAGTTTATCGTTTCGGAGAGTTGTAAATTGGTTGATCTTACTACTCTCCTACGCTGTACATGCATAACCGCACACTTATCCACACCAAACTCTATCTTGATGGCACTGCTGAAAGTCCCAGTAATTTTCAGCAGTTTCACCAAGTCTTGGCGGTTTGGTGCGAGCAACTTGAGGTCATCCATGTACAACAAGTGCGACATAACTTCACCCCCTCTCCGCAGTTGACAGCCTAACTTTGAATTTCTCAACAAAGTACTGAGAGAATTCAAAGCTAGGCAAAACCACAAAGGACTCAGACTGTCGCCCTGGAATATGCCACGCTCTATCTTTATAAGATCCTGCGTGGCAGAAACACTATCTCGACATCCTGGTTGACTCAAGACCGTGGTCCACTGCCGCATACATGATATCAAAAAGAATTTTACATTTATATCAATTTTATATAACTCTAAAATCCTCACCAACCATGAATGCGGCACCGAATCATAGGCCTTCTTATAGTCAATCCAGGCTGTAGAGAGAGTCCCTCTGCCACGCCGGACCTTCTGGCATATGGTCATGTCAATGAGGAGAAGCTCCTTAGTACCACGGGACCCAACCCTACATCCATTCTGAGTCTTGTCCAAAATATTGTTTGCAATAATGTGCGCGTTAATTTTTGTTCTCAGAATGGATGTAAGGAGCTTGTATAAAGTAAGTAAGCACGTGATGGGTCTATAATTTTTCGGTTCCGTGGTACTACCTGATTTATGGAGCAGAAAAGTAACACCAGTAGTCAACAAACTTGGGAGTGAGCCGAGCTCTATGGCTTCTTGGAATTGCGTTGCCAGTAACTCGTGTGAACATCGAAACCATTTGATCCAGAAGTTGTGCAATCCGTCCGGTCCTGGGCATTTCCAATTTTGGGCCGTACGGATTACACAACTTACGTCAGCTGTACTTATATTTATAGGCTGCATGGTCTCGATAGGTTCACACGCGTCACTGACAACACTCATCCATTCACCTTCCGTGTGCTCGACGGACACCGACCAAATGCTGCGCCAGAAATTAGTCATGGCATCAACATCTGGTAGCTGTCCGTCGCTCACACGTTGATCAGCTCCTTCCCAAAGTTTGTTTACTTTTCTTTGGTCACTTTGAAAGAGGCGATTTTGTTGGTATCGGTCCACACGCACTCTGTAGCGACGTATACGGTTTGCCCACGCATAGACTTTTTGCTTCAGAAAGTCAATACATTCCGTCACACAAGCCATATAGTTTTCCGGACGAACATCAGTCCCAACAAAGGCTTGTGTGACGAATCGCATGACGCGAGGTCGATTATTGCCATTTCTGAAGCAAATTAGCTTTGCAATGAGTGTCCTGAACTTATTAATACGCCTCTCGATCCTCAATTGCCAAGCAGGGGCAGTCCCGGTTCGCCGCGGTACTCGGTCAGAATCCTGTAATTTGACACGAACAACGCGACACACCGTGATGGCCCCACAATAAAGGATCGAGTGGGTATCAATTTAACTTTCACTGGTTCTAAGATAAGGAATTATTATTATTAATTGAGTAATAAGTATTATTAATGTTTATTATTATTATTATAGATGTAGGAAAATTTATGAATGAATGTGTAGCGGACTTAAAATTTCTCATTGTAGAATTCAGATAAATTGTAATATGTTTTAATCGAGAATAGTTCTTTTAATTTTTTGTTAAATTTATTGGTGTTCTGTTCGCCTCGTAGCTCATTTGGTAGATTATTAAATATTTTTATTGCCGAGACATAAGGGCTTGAGCCATGCATTGCCATTCTACTGCCAGGTATGGCAAATTTATTTTTATTGTTTATTCTTGGTGTATATCTGCAATTTTTTATTATTTTTAAATGTATCTTGATTTTTCCGAACGAATTTACACATTTCTAGGATGTACATACAAGTAAGAGTCAAAATTCCTAGTTGAGCAAAGTGGGGTCTGCATGAGGCCATGCTGTCGATATTGACTAGAATACGTATACACTTTTTTGTAAGATGAATACATCGTTTATGTCCGTACTATTTCACCATAATACGAGGCCGTATGTAAGCCATGCATGTGCATACGCGTAATAGGCTGATTTAGCAGTTTTTTATCGGTACTCAGTTTGAGGTGATACAGTGCATAAGTAAATCTGGAGAGTTTAGATTTTACTTTCTCTATGTGCATTTTCCAGTTTAGGTGCGAATCAATTTCTATGCCTAGTAATGTGCAAGTATTAACTTCTTCCAGGGTTTTTA
Source organism: Scoparia ambigualis (assembly GCA_963921215.1). Classification (NCBI taxonomy): domain Eukaryota; kingdom Metazoa; phylum Arthropoda; class Insecta; order Lepidoptera; family Crambidae; genus Scoparia; species Scoparia ambigualis. The sequence continues at coordinate 8,833,574 of OY992526.1, forward strand.
AAAAGTGGATCTATAAGGAATAAAGGCAAACTTTTTTCAATGTGTATCTACGAGGAAAGTGTACCTACGAGGAATAATTCAATTATTTATTGATAGTTCGACATTTAACGGTGCTTTTTGATGTGGTATGAATTCTACTAATTTAGTTTTAGAATAATTAACTATTAAATTGTGGTCTGATAACCAATCTGTTACTTTTTCTATACTTTGCCTAAGTGTTTCCTTAAAATCAGTTGAGTGCTCATGTTTAAACAGCAGGGATACATCGTCAGCAAAAAAGACACAGGGTGTGTCAATATTTTTGGGCAAATCATTGATATAAACCAAAATAAGGATGCATCCCAAAACACGACCCTGTGGGATCGAGTGGTTTATTTTTGTGGTGTCTGATCGTATTTTTTTAATCTCATTTGTGTTTGGATCTTGGTAATCTATTTCAGCATATTGAGTCCTGTTTTTGAGGTATGAAGCTAACCATTTGTGCGCTATTCCTCGTACTCCAGAGTCATACAGTTTTCGTAGAAGGATTTCATATTTTACACGATCATAGGCTTTGGTCATGTCCAGTAAAACACCCACATCATACTTTTTCTCATTAATAAATGTTAATGCTTGCTGGATATATTTATAGACCGCCAGACTGGTAGATCTATTTTTCCGAAATGCATATTGGTTATCATCCAGGATACTAAATTTTTCTAGAAATGAGTACAACCGGTTTGCCATGGCTCGCTCAAAAACTTTAGAAATTGATGATAGGAGCGCTATGGGCCTGTAATTGGACGGGTCCGTTTTGCATCCCTTTTTATAAATTTGCTTAATTATGGCGGTTTTTAGTAAATTTGGGAAAACTCCTTCGTTAAATGATTGGTTAATTAAAATGACTAGCGGTTTAATAAATTCTTAACTGCAATTCTTAAGGATTGCAGATGGAAGTGTGTCTATTCCAAAGCTATGTGTATTTTTAAGGTTTAATAAGATTAATTTTATTTCCCTTTCATCCACTGGTCGCAGGTACATAGTATTCAAAACAAGATTGTCCCGGGTACTACTAGCAAGAAAACTTTGTGATTTTGTAACTGGTTCTGTTGCTCCAACCGTTGCAAAAAAGTGATTAAATATGTTTACAATTTTTGTTGGTGATTCCATGATCGTATCATTTATTTCCAATTTCCAATATTAAATTTCTATGTTTTTTCTTAGGAAGTTTACCTGTCTTTGTTTTAATTATGTGCCACATTGTTTTAGTTTTATTTTCTGATTTTGCCATTTGTTTTATGTATACCTTTTTTTTAGACATGATAGATTTTTTTTAAATTTTCCTATATATTTTATAGCATTTTTTAATGATGTTATTGTTTGTATGGTTCAATAAGATGCGAAGAGCTTGTTTATGTTTACATGATATATTTAATCTAACAGTAAGCCATGATGGTTTTTGGTTATTTTTCATAGATTTTGTTGAGACGTTTTTTTCTGGAAAATAAGTTTGTATTTAAGTCTGTAACTATTAAAAATGATATAATTTTTATTTATACATTTTGTTTCAGTAAGAGTTTGTTCCCAACTTACTTCATTTAGTTTTATTTTGAAATTTTTTATTTGTTTTTCTGTAAATAGTCGTTTTTTAAATGTTTTGGTTTTTTACTTTTTGAAGAGGTTCGGTGTTGATTTCTCCTATTACCCCATGATGATCAGAGATGCCAAACCCATGTACAGAGGTTTCCGTATGGTTGAAATTTGTAAAAACCAGATCTATGCATGTAGCCGTCGTAGTACAAATTCTAGTTGGCGATTTGACTTGTTGAAGAAAGTTATGTGAAAGTAGAAGATTTTTAAACTCTGAGGATAGTTTAGAATGTAGTTGCATATTTATATTAAAATCACCGCCTATTATTATATTTTTTGTTGTTCATTTTTAAGTTTATTCAGTAGTTTTTTAAATGAATCTAAGAAAATGTTCGTTTCACGATCATTCCAATAAATACATAAAATCAGTAAATTTAAAGTCCTAACTTCTAAGCCACAGTATTCAATAACAAATTCTAATGACATGACACATATGTACTGTTACGTTGTAAATTCAGGGCCCTGTCTGCCTTTACTAATCTACAGAAGGGGTTCGCAATGGTTGAATAGTGCTTACCTGAAATCATTGTTTTTGAATGATCAGATGTCCAAAAAACATTAGTCCTTGTAGCTTGTTTGAATTAAATCCATTTTTCTTCACATTAAAGACATGGAGCCTTGGCTGCTACATTACAAGACACACTTTTCTTGCATTTTCAATTAAAACATATTTCTAAATCAGTTTTAGCAAGACTTTGCGTTGGATTTGAAAGAAAATAAAGATTGTTTACGTTTTGTATTTGACTTAACACCATAGACAAAATGACAGCCACTGTTGCGACGCCTAGCGGTAGCGCGGCGAAGTGGCTGTCAGCTTTTAAGTTTCACATAAAAGATGCAATTCTAAAAATAGCCGAAACAGTTCCAATAATAAATTACGTAATAAATCAATATGTATAATAATTACTTTAAATAATTAAATTTAATTCAAGCAAATCCGGAAATAGAACTATTTTTTTTTATAAGGACTTTTATCTAGAACATTCGAACGGGAGAAATATTTTTTATATGGATATTGTCTCCGCCCGTAAGGGATACCAGAGAGGAAACTAATACTCCCTAATATTAAGACAGGGTAATCAGTGAGTTAAATATAACATTAAATTAATTTAAATTAAAGAAAAACGCATTTCACATTGCTAAACGTTAATTTTTTTTTCTAGGTCTTGTTCTGTAATTGTTGACAGATTCTGTTAGCAGAGGGCGAGTTGTGACCGACGTCATATTTGACGTTTTGATAGTTTGAAGGAACATTCTAAAATAACAATTTCTTATGGATTACCCGACAATGGGAGTAGAAATCATAAGCTGGCCTTCGATTTATAAGTGTTTCCAGCGAATTGAAAGTGCCGGGTCTGATGACGTCGAAACGATTTCAATCTCTGGCGTGACGTGGTGTGATGTGTTGAGATCAATTCACTAAGGTAGGCATGAGTCGTAGTCACCTTTTGTTTTCATCTGAGGTCGTAATAATGTAGTGGATTTGAGGCGTCATTAGCTTGAGAATATAGTCAACAAGTGTGTGGTTTATTTACAGGGATCCGTGCCCGAAACGAAGTTCCGGTCGCTGGCAGCCACGCGCACATATAACATCTCCCAGCGCGTAAGTATCCCAATATCATTGTTTAAATATAATCTTTTTCTTCGTTTAAATATATATAGTCATCCTAGGAAAGCAAATCGATATTTCATGGTGTCTGAATCCTGCCTTGTCGCCAGGCGACGCAAGGCTTTTGGCCATGTGGCAGACGTGTCAAACCCCTTTATTAAGTGGATATTGCCCCATCCAACAATAGTCTGGCATTGTTTAGTTATGTTTATTGGAATATCGTGGCCGTGTAGTGCCTTGGGTACTAGTTAAATGTGAAACAACGCTAAAATTAAAACATGGTGTTAAATGTTAGTGTTTTATGTAACAGATCTGAACTAATCGTGCAGTGTTATAAATAGGCCCCGTGTTGATAATTTCAGATGCTTCGAGAGGCCCGTCTCGCCGCCAGGATTTAGAGCTGGGCCCTAAAGCCTGGACGCGAGACCTGCCTCTTCGGGGCACCAGCGGCCACCTGCTGCCAGCGAGCTGTCGCCGCCTAGCGGATGAGCAGGCGTTGACGGTTTTTGTACCCCCTACTCTGGGTTTAATTGTTCTTTATTCAGGAACATATTTTTACATTAGGGTTTCGAAACCTTAACCAAGCATTTTCTTTTATATCCAACTACACCAAGCGTTGGTGAAGTTGTGAAACATTTGAGGATCTGCGAGTTCGACTTGGGTGAAGTTGTATGGTGACATCGTTTCCAGATTCGGATCGACTATACGATCCTGGCGTCCATAATTATTAATTTTATATCGGTATAACCCCACGGTTCTCTAGTGTGTCGGCTTTAAACGTGTGAGAGTTTTGATACGGTTAAACGGATTAGAACATTTAATTTAATATTTTTATAGACGGAGTAATTTAATTTTAATTTCAACTTCATACTCCGAACGGTATTGGCTTTATCCCGACCCCCCCCCCCCCCCCCCCCCACGACCATAGCTCGTACGACTGAAATATTAGCTGGCTGGTTAGGTAGTAGTAGGAACAGTATTATAAGATTTATTTGAAAATTAAAATTATCACCGACCCGCTTGGTCACTTTTGACTCTTAGGATTTTAGTGTGTTTTAAGGGATGATATAGCTTTGGAATAAGGTTTAGAGTACTTTAAACAGTAAATTATAGTTGGCAAAATTATTAGAAAGTTTGTTGGACTTTCATTTGAGATTGACCCTAGGGTCAATTTCGACTGATAGGTTTTTTGTTATTTTCGGCTAAATAAATTAAAAGGAGTAACGTAGACGATTTGTACCTAACATAATATAAGACAAAATTGAGACTAACCCCCCTCTTTTAAATAATAAGAATGAAATAAAATTTATAATTTTATTTTATTGTTGTTGGACAAAATATTTGTGTGTGTTCTTTTACAATATACTGCCTAGCTGTTGAACATTTTATGGTTTTATTTGATAACAACCCACTGAAGCTTGCATTTGGGATTTTCTTCCTTTTCCCCAAAAGGGACAAAATCTCTAATGTAACAGTCTTTACGTTCTATATATTCTATGTTTTCTTTTATCAGTATCCCGACTTGACGACATCTTGTGTGTTGTTGTCTGCAAAAGTAGGTGGCCAAAGTGTATCCGTTAATATGCAGATTACCTAATTTTGTTTCAGTTAAAAATGTTTCAGATAGGCATATTATGTCAAATTGAGTTTCGTATAACAGTTGTTCTAGCAAGTCAGTCTTATTATTCACGCCTTGTATGTTTTGGTACATTATGACCATGCTTTTAATGTTATCGACGAAAAAACTTACTTTTCTGATCGTCTGGGCAGCTCTCAATCGCCTTCCTTATTTATTATTACTTCACAATCGCCAAATTGATAATAACTAAACTATTACAGAGCATGAGCATGAGCATAAGCATTCTAGATATGAAACTTAATTTGTATTATATGTATAACAAGCTACCTATATATTAAACCCATTAGGGACTGAGTTTTATTTTTCGTGTAATTTTTATTTGGAATATGATAACGGCATTCTTAGGCAATAAAATTAACCTATAAATTTTAAGTTTAATTTTTTTTAAATAAAATTTCGAGTTTTTGCCTGTGACCATATGGTCACGCTAGGCCAATATGAAGTACAAAATTCTTAAAGTAGTTCATATGGCCATTGCATTTCTAATATGACGAAAATAAAATAACAAGCTAAGGATAAAATTATCTTTATTTAAAAAATATACTTACAGTATGCTATGACACGGTTTCATAATTTTTATAAACTTTAGAAATTATAAACTTGTGTGATAACTTTCAAAACAGTTAAGGCAGAGTCCCACGTCACACTTTACGCATATGATCCTACCCACGGTATTGCATTCATTTACCACACATCTACGCCTTTTTACTTGGGTCCTATGAAAATGGTTCATTTTGTAAAACCGCACGCCACTCAGTACTTTTCCACGAGATTTACCTGATGTTAAGTGGAAATGAGGTCCAGGCGCGAGGACAACTGGTGCAGCGTAAGAGACGTAGCATCAGTCATCCTCACTCTGCCGGCCCACAAAGTGCTTCTTCACGCCTCGTTTGAAGGACCCTATGTCATAGGTAGGAGGGAATACGTGTGCTGGTAGACTATTCCATCTTTTGGAAAGGCAGCAAAGAAACGAGTCACCAAATTTCTTTGTGCGAGATGGAATGTTAGAGACTGTAAATTGGTGACTCCGCAGAGCAGCACGCGTACTCCTATGGAGGAAGGGAGAAGGAGGGATGAGGTCAAAGAGTTCTTCAGAGCACTCGCCATGGTATAAACGGTAAAAGACGCTGAGTGACGCAATATCTCTTCGCAATTGCAAAGGCTCGAGAGTTTTAGTGACCTCTGCATTGCCGATAATGCGCACAGCGCGGCGCTGCAATCGGTCCAAGGCATCGAGAAGGTACTTTGCGGAGCCGTCCCAAAGGTGAGAGCAATACTCCACGCAAGACCGCACCTGTGTCTTGTATAATAGACACAACTGATCAGGCGTGAAGAATCGCCGCACCTTGTTTAGGACACCGAGTTTACCGAGTTTGTATAACTGATCATGAGAGCATTGCTCTGTACCTATCATCAAAACTTAAATTTAAAACACAAAAAACAAAGAGTAAGCTAGACAAAATTGGTCTCGGTAACTCACTGAAAGAGACAGACTTTACTTCTTTGTTTTTAATGAAAGATGCAACTTAATCGTAGCTAATTCTAAAACTATAATTCTTCCGAGATCTAAAAGAATCATTAAACCCTGGATTACACCAGGCCTTCTCAAATGTTTGCGAAACAGAAATAATTTATATAAAAAACTAAAAAAAGATCCTAATAATGATGTGTTGAAATTAACCTATAAGAGATACAGAAATTTTTGTTCAGCTATCCTAAAACAAGTAAAAAGAGACTATGATAGACAACAGATACAAAATGCAAAAAATAATAGTAAAGAACTATGGAAAGTTATAAAAGAGATAACTTACACAAAAAAACTTAAAGAAAGTCCCTCTGAATTACTACGTAAAAATGATCCATTTCAATCAATTAACGATGTGAACTTCTTCTTTGCAAACGTAGGAAAAAAATTAGCAGACAAAATAATTTATACTGATGGCACAGATCCCTTAAGACATTCTAATAGTTGTTCTGGCTCTTTTGTTTTATTGCCTACGGACTGTGATGAAATCAGATCTCTTATTGGCAATCTTAAAATGAACTGCGCTGTGGGACTGGATCTGATCTCTGCTGACATATTAAGAACATTCGTTGACATTTTAACACCTCCTATTACACACATCTGCAATCTAGCTCTTTCAACTGGGGTTTTCCCCACTGCGTTCAAAAAGTCTAGAATTCACCCAATTTACAAAAATGGCGCCAGAGACTGTGTTAACAATTACAGACCAATTTCCATTCTTCCGACCTTGTCCAAAATCTTAGAGCGTTTAGTTAATAAAAGATTAGTAAAGTATCTTGAGGACAAAAACCTGCTAGCTAAAACTCAATTTGGGTTTAGGTCTGGAAAATCCACAGCTGATGCTGTAAATGAAGTTACAAACTTTATTGTCAATAATTTAGATAATAAAAAGAAAATTGTTGCAGTATTTTTGGACCTAGCGAAAGCATTTGACACGGTCTCTGTTGCCATCCTGATAAATAAGCTTGAACGGCTCGGCGTTCGAGACCTTCAGTTGAAACTCTTTAAGGATTATTTGTTTGGTCGCACTCAATGTGTGCAAATTGACGATCTCATCAGCGAGGAGCTTCCTATTTACTTTGGGGTCCCACAGGGCAGCATCTTGGGCCCCACCTTATTCTTGACTTATATTAATGATCTGTGTCAGCTGGCTCTCTCTAATGCAAAAATGATTACCTTTGCTGACGACACAGCATTGCTCTTTAGTGGGGACACTTGGGATGAGGCATTTTCTTGCGCCCAGAAGGGATTTAATCAAGTGACGCAATGGCTAAAAGCGAACAGTCTAACACTTAATGTAGAAAAGACCTACTTTATGACCTTTTCCTTAAGAGACAATAATCCTAGTACCTATAACCTTTCCATAATATCCCATAGCTGCAATAATGACAATGATCTATCATGTTCATGCGCAAGATTGCTGATAACAACGAGTATTAAATATTTGGGTGTTATGATAGATAACAAACTTAATTTCCAGGCGCATATTAATATGGTAACTTCGAGAGTTCGAAAACTTATGGTAATCTTCAAGAACCTTAGACATATTGCAGACTCGAAGTTGATTAGGTCCGTTTATTATGCACTCTGCCAGTCTGTACTTACATACTGCATAGTCGCGTGGGGTGGTGCTCCAAAAACAAATTTTTTGACAGTCGAAAGAGCACAGAGAGCAATTTTGAAAGTCAGTATGTCGTTGCCGTACCGTCACCCTACCTCCGACCTGTACAAAAAGAGTGGAATCCTGACGGTGCGCCAACTGTATGTTTTACAGACTCTGCTTAGACAACACTCATCCTTAAACTATGAGCTACACATAATTAAAAAAAAAAGGAGAAAAGACTTAGTTTGTAACAGGAAAAAGTTCAACAGTAGTTTTTCGCATCGTTTTTTCTGTTATCAAAGTTCAAATTTGTATAATAAAGTTAATAGAGTTTTACCAATTTACTCTTTACCTAAGGATAAATTTAAATCAGCAGTAAAGGAATGGTTGCAAAAATTAAGCTACAACTCTACAGAAGAGTTACTTTAAAGAGATTTGTATTTGTATTTACTTTAAATAATCATTAATATTTATAATACCAGTCTAAATTAAAAAATCCTACACTACACCTAATTGCATGCACGCACGCACACACACGTACACACTCACTCACACAAACACACCCTCACACTCGTACACACACGCTTACACGGTTCAATTTACACGTACACACTCACTCACACAAACACACCCTCACACTCGTACACACACGCTTACACGGTTCAATTTCCTTACTATGATGTAACTATCATCAAATTAGTGGGTAAACTGTTAATATTAATTGTTAATACTCTGTCAATCCCGTGGGGTGAGGACCTGGTGATTTGAAGAACAGGTTAAACCCATTTCAGACACCAGCTCCTCACAAACATTATTTAAGATGTTTGTTAACTGTACCTACTGTTATGTTTTTTTTGTGAGGAGAAATAAACGTAATTATTATTATTATTATTATTATTGAACTCCACCAGATTATCGGAGCCCCATTTAGAAATGAGGTCCAACATCCGATCCAGCTCAATGACAACATTTGCTCGCTTCATTTCGGTTTCTACCCGCCCAGCCGTTGGGTGCCCGTTATATCCCCCATGCACTGTGCTATCATCTGCATAGCAATGAATGTTTCCAAGAGGAAGCATGTCATTGATATGCAGAAGGAACAGCGTGGGGGATAGAACGGAGCCTTGAGGAACACTAGCGTTCACTGACATGAACCGCGAAGCGCATCCATCCGAAAGGACACGGATTCTACGCTCATGCAGGAAGCTGGCAATCCAGGTACAGAACTGAGCGGGCAAACCGTATGCCGGGAGCTTGGAGAGAAGAGCTTTGTGCCAGACCCGATCAAAAGCCTTGGCTATGTCAAGGCTAACTGCCAGTGACTCGCCACGCTTGTCAATAGCCTCACCCCAGAGATGTGTAACGTACGCTAGAAGATCACCCGTTGACCGTTTTGGCCGAAACCCATATTGACGATCGTGAATTAGGGAGTGATCTTCTAGGTATCGAATAAGCTGTTTGTTCAATATTCGTTCTAGGATCTTACACAACACTGAAGTTACGGCTATAGGGCGGTAATTAGTCGGATCTGACCGATCTCCTTTTTTAGGGATCGGTTGCACATTAGCTTCTCTCCAAGATTCCGGCACACAACCCGAAGAGAGCGAGAGACGGTACAGACGCGTTAACACAGGGGACAACTCCGCTGCACACATTTTCAGGACTATTGCTGGGATGCCATCAGGACCGTTAGCTTTCCGGACATCGATTGACTGCATTTCCGCACGGACATCACACTGCCTGATTTTAATATCAGACATTGTGTGGCCACAGTGAGGAATTGAGGGTGGCTGTCCATCACAGTCATCGATCCGGGAGTTAGCCGCAAAGAGTTTGGCCAGGAGACCGACCTTTTCCTGCGGCTTGTGAGCTAAAGTTCCGTCAAGACATCTCAGTGGTGGCAGCGAGGGTTGGCAGAAGTTGGATTGCACGGCTTTGGCCAGACGCCAGTAGCTACGGCTGCCCGTAGGATGCGTCAGGAGTTCTTGGCCTACTCGTGCAACGCGCTGGGCATCCGCTCTGGGCATGTAGGCCCTCTTACACGACTTGGTGGCATTATTATAGGCTGCTTTTAGCGAGCGAGTTTCGGGAGCCCCATGAGCTTTACCTCTGATCCAAGCGCGGTATGCCGTCTGTTTGCTCTCAACAGCGCTGGCACACTCGCGATTGAACCAGCGGTTGCGTCTGCCTTTGCTGATGACATAGGAGTGTGGAATATAGTATTCCATTCCTAATACTATCTCATCAGCAACGGCAGTGGCGCTAGCGGTCGGGTCCTTCCTACTAAAGCAGCGCTGCCTCCAAGGGACGGATGCAAAATACTCCCGCATCCAGTCCCAGTCTGCCGACGCGTAGTGCCAAATCTGGCGTTTCGAAACCGCTGTTGGCGGGCGCGATGCCAAGGGCACTGTGCTGGATATCAAGCAGTGATCCGAGGAAACTAAAGGAGCTCGAATCTCCACCCGGTATCCAGCTGGGCGACTCGTCAGCAGAAGGTCGAGTAAGGAGGGCGCATGGCCAACTATGTCTGGGATCCTGGTGGGCTGGTTCACCAGTTGCGTCAGGTCATGCGTGAGAGCGAATGCGTGGGCAGTTCTACCAGCATGGTCTGTTTTGGAGGAACCTAACCACAACTCATGGTGGGCGTTGAAGTCCCCCAAAAACACCAGTTCCGCCGATGGAAACCGCTCCTGCGCATCATCTGCTACCCGACTAAGATGTTCGATTAGTTGTCTCCATGTCGCCGTTATGGGATCGGTAGACGCAGACGTAGACACGGCAATGAGAGCCTAAGTCGACGTGTACCACTAGGAGGGAGAAGGAAGGGTCCTCCAGACAGCGCAGACGGCGACAGCAAACATCCGCCCGAACGAATAAGCAAACTCGGGCTTTGGCTTTGAAGGATTCTTCAAGCACAAAGCCGGGATAGTTCAGGTAGGTGGTGTCAGCTGGGCGGATTATTTGCGTCTCCGTCAGGAACAACATTGCTGGCCGTGCCGTCTCAAGATGGTGGTGGACGGCATTGAGGTTTGCATGGAGTCCGCGGATGTTAGCGAACTCCACCTCAAACGGTAAGGTTGTGGTGGGGGTGTGCACCGCTGTAGAACCAGTTTTGTTGTTAGGCGCTGTCATTTTAGGAGTGGAAAGCCCCCCCCCCCCCGCCAACCGGCACGACGGACCACCCCGAGATTATGCGTGGCATGGTGAGGCAGCCTCACGAGCTGGTTAGGCTCGCTTGGGCCCCTGTACTGTGCCACGGGCGGCCAGCGGGACAACCGTTTCTACGGGTCTCCCTGGTCGGCAGGTTAACGAAGTCCTCTTGGCACTGGTTTGACGGAAGCCTCCACAGACCAAATACATCGCAGCATCATCCTCTCGAGCTCTGGTTATACGCTGGCTGATCCCGAAACGCGATCGACAAGCAGTCACTTGACGGGTTTTACACCATGCGTACGGTGGTCACCAACCAGACGGGTCAAGCCCTACCACCAGTGGAGCAGATCATCGCTCGAAAGAGTCCGTTAGTCGCTTCTTACGACACCCACCGGTGGAGGTCTGTATACACATATTACAACAACCTCATCTAGTTCGACACAATTGACAATTCTATAGTTCGTTCTATAGATACTGCAATCACGTCTTTACGTTCTTTCACTTTTAAATTATTATTAATAATAATTAAAGAGCCGCCTCTTATGGCTGACTTTCTACAAAACGAACTGACAATACTGTAGTTTTCTAAGTTCGTTATTAATTCATAATGTTTGAGCCAATGCTCGGTAATACATAAAATGTCAATAAAAAAAAATTAAAAATAAATTTAATTCAAATTCTTTGCTAGAAAAGCCTTGAATGTTCTGATGAACCTCAGAACAAGTTTGACTTTTCTTTTGTCAATGATTTGCTAGAGAGGGTATTCTCTATTGTCCTAAAAGCTAATTTAAATTATTTGGAACATATTCCAAAGTCAGAATTGGCATGTCAGTAGGTTGCAACTCAATAGGAGCCGCTGAGCTAGCCATGTTACTGGCTAAACACTTAAAATAAAATGATAGCGAATTTGCTATCTGTCGCTTAAAATAAGTCTTCAGATAATACTTATCTTTTGTCAATATTTATTATCTAATAATTTATTCGTGTCTATTATTTCTACTTTCTTTTCATAGAAAGCCATTGTATTCAATGGCTTTCTATGAAAATTAGAATTTTTTCAAGGACACATAATTAATGAACATCCAACAACTTTGTATATACAGTATTTGCCTTCTTATTCTGCCACAAAAAGATTATAACTAAAAATATTCAAACAAATGTGTCCTTCATCAAAACATCACAAGTTTCCAAACGCAGTTTACGTCGGCCAAGTTTGCTCGTGTTACCAAAAATACGCACTAAGCTAGGGCAAACCAGTATTACCTTTGAGGGGACACAATTTTATAATAAGTTACCTTCTCATATCAAAATTATAGACTCTTTAAACAGTTTTAAGTCTCAATTACGTAATTATATAATAAAAAACTACGATTTATAAATTATTGTATAATACTAAAACGCAGTGACTGTATCTTCAGTTTAAGAAATAAGATAATAATTTATGTTCTCATGTAAGTGGATTTCTGTAATCTTTTTATGAGAACAAATTCTTTTAACCTGAATGGTAAAAAATATGGACCATTCAGGTCCATATATTTTTTTACAATGACTTTGAGTTGTGTGGGCTGCTGAATATGCTGATAAGTGCAGCTGTTCTAAAGTGATACGTGAACATACATTCGTGGCAATTGATGTTTATTATAAAAGAAGATAACAGCGTTTTACCTACCAATAAAACGTTTAATAAGCGAGTTACCTCATTCGAAGCCTACAATTCACATAAGTGCCTGGTTTCTTTCCATGTATTCGGGTACGATATTCTCAATTCTCAACTAAACAACATCCCATTATAATGATTTGACAGTTTACGTAGTTGTTCTCGTATCCACATAATTGTTTGATACACAATGATCTAAGCTACCACGCTAGCTAGCTAGGGCAGCATACGCGACAGCAAATTAATTATATGGACGTATTTATGTAAAAATCTACCAAAAAAATTAGGATTAGCACAGACCCCATGCGAACAGTTGTGTGATTTCCTTCGTGAGACTTATCAAGGGTTAAACTTAGAGTAGGTACATAGGTAAAAAGTAATTGCAGTGCAAGATGTCTTCTAACTAAGGGCAGGATATGTTCCCAAGAATGCTGGCAACTTTTTCTTTTGGGAATGCCAGGCTATTACGCTGGCATAGGCCAGTCTTCTCTTTACCAGAGGCCTCAATAAGGCGAGCACTTAACTGTTCAACAATCCACCGCACGTGGAACCAATAAATAAATACCTTTAATTCGTCCATATTTTTTTACCATGACTTTCAGGTGTATGGGCTCCTGTATATGCTGAATGGCCGCAAGAAACTGCACAGCTTTAGTAAACACTTATTTATCGTCATTAGAGATGAGCTTCTAAATTTCCAAAATAAAAATATTTTATCCAAACCTTTTCCTCCTGACAAATACAAACACAACAAAAAAGGATTAGCCAAATAAGTGCAGCTGTTCTGAAGTAATGCGTTAACATACATTCATGGCAATTGATGTTTATTTTAAAAGAAGATACCAGCGTTGTACCTACCAATTAAACGTTTAATAAGCGAGTTACCTTATTCGAAGCCTACAATTCACATAAGTGCCTGGTTTCTTTCCTTGTATTCGGGTGCGATATTCTTAATTCTCAACTAAACAACATCCCTTTAGAATGTTTTGACAGTTTACGTAGTTGTTCTCGTACACTCATAATTGTTTGATACACAATGATCTAAGCCGCCATGCTAGCTAGCTAGGGCAGCATACGCGACAGCAGAATGATTCGGATGTATTTCTGTAAAAATCTTCCCAATAAATTAGGATCAGCAAAGACCCCATGCGAACAGTTGTGTGATTTCCTTCGTGAGACTTACTAAGGGTTAAAGTTAGAGTAGGTACATAGGAAAAAGTAATTGTAGTGCAAGATGTCTTCTAACTGAGGGCACATGGATATGTTCCCAAGAATGCCGGCAACTTTTTCTTTTGGTAATGCCAGGCTAATACGCTGGCATAGGCCAGTCTTCTCTTTACCAGAGGCCTCTATAAGGCGAATACTTAACTGTTTAACAAGCTGGCTTGTCTCCAACCCCTATGGACTCATTATCTCCACCGCACGTGGAACCAATAAATAATTACGAACGGACTTGTCTTTTCTTGTACGTTCCCACGATCCAGTGACGCGTGCGCAGCGGGGGTGGGCGACGTGCGGTGCGCCTCGATTGGTAAGTATTGGCCGTCCTGACGTCTGTGAGATGTAGCGTCATGTCGTTAAAAATAGTGTTAAGTTCCTAATAATACGCCATTTATTTGTTTTTAATTAATAAGAACTATCTAGGTGTTAGATACTATTAGCTCTGTGATCATTTTAGACTGGTAAGTTTAGTTTTTGAGCCGTTAAAAAGAAGGCGTTTTTTAAATATTATTATTTATATATAAAACTAATATATAAATAATAATATAATAATAATAAAGACTATTTAAAAGAGCCGTACATCAGAGTGATGTACGTCAGTGGTAATGAAAGTAAATAATGGTCAGTGGTTGGGTTAAATCGTCCATTTTTTTTTTGCCATGACTTTCAGGTGTTTGGGCTGCTGAATGGGCGCAAGAAACTGCACAGCTTTAGGAAATACTTATTTATCAACATGAGAGATGCCCTCCTAAATTTCCAAAATAAAAATATCTTATCCAAACCTTTTCCTCCTGACAAATACAAACACAACAAAAAAGGATTAGCCAAATAAATGCAGCTGTTCTGAAGTGATGCGTGAACATACATTCATGGCATTTCATGTTTATTATAAAGAAAATAACAGCCTGGTTTCTTTTTTACGTAGTTGTTCTCGTTCCCTCATAATTCTTTGATACACAATGATCTACGAGTAAGCCGCCACGCTAGCTAGCTAGGGCAGCATACAGAAAAATGATTATATGGATGTATTTATGTATCTTCCAAATAAATGAGGATTAGCAGAGACCCCATGCGAACAGTTGTGTGATTTCCTTCGTGAGACTAACTAAGGGTTAAAGTTATAGTAGGGATAGGAAAGAAAAAATTGTAGTGCATTTGACCCGGAATGTCAGAAAGGTGTATGTTCAAATACATACGTATGTTTGTGGAATATTTTTCAACATTTTCCAAAATACTTATACTTAAGTAATGCTTGTATGGTCGTCAAAATCATAACACTTAAACTTACCTACTGGAAAGCCGATATTAAAGTAGACCTAGCAGAAAAAAAAATTTTTAGAATTTATATTCACTTGCCTTTGTAGGTATTTCTAATACTAGTATTTTTTCATATATTTTAGATTTATGTAACGCTATTCAATTCATATTGAAGTTTTTCGTTTTATTTATCTAAAAAACACTGATACTTGTATTTTACGTTCATAGGCTGATAATGAGATATTTGCAAAATCTTTTATGTAATATTAACCGTCTCTGACTAACTATTCGGGGATAAATGTCGTAATTATATGTATGTATGTAAACTCTAGCCCCTAGTCTCCTGCGGCCTCGCTCGCCTTAGCTTAGGTAGCAACCAAGGCAACGACGTTGCAGGGGTGATATGAATTTCCGGTCCTTGCCTACCTACCTACCGCCAACAACAAACCCTTTGTTCTCACTAGTTCGATTCAGTAGTTCGATCGTCGAACTAGTGAGAATTTTTTTTCTCATTTGTTCGACCGTCGAACTAGTGAGAATGTTTGTTCTCACTAGTTTGATCCGTTAACTTATTATTATTATTAATCGAGAAGCAAGAACATTAAGTACCGATATAATAGATATTGGTCACAAATACATACATTGTATAGGTAATTATAAAATGAAAATCTTTTAGGTATATTTTGTAGGTATAATTATTATTTAAGTATTATTGAAATATAGTAAACGTCAAAATTCGACTGCAAGTAAATTAATAGTAAACAATACAAACAGTTTAAATACATAATACAAATCATTGTCATATCACCCGGAAGTCGTCCACTGGTATATTTCCTTAAATGCATCTATGCCTATAGCACTTAGGTATGTGCATAATAAGTTTAGTATTATAAATATTTAACTAAACGCCCCACCCCAGAAAGAGTGTGGTCATAGTTCTGTTGTCTTATTTTGAGGGTACATGATTTTTGTTATATTTTGAGGGTAGATGTTTCGCAAAATGGAAGTATTACGCTGTTCAGCTCTGCAGTAGCAATGTTTATTTCGTGGTGCCTGTTTATTTTACTGTTTATATTTTCGGAATAATGTCTAAAGAAGTGAAATTAATAAAAAGCGGTCGTGGAAGGATTCTGCAATTAGAAGGACATCAATATTATTCTATGCGTAAATACAAAAATGGCCACAGCATTTGGCGGTGTAAAAATTATAAAAGTTTAAAATGTACCGGTTCCGTCACAATAAATATGGTAAGTCTTGGTTATTTTTTAAGTACATAATGATAATTGTTGTACGTATATTTACATATTATAGGTGTTGTATGTGTATTTTTATTTGTAATAGTTTTAATGTACAAGCAAAATAATTCATGAATTCCTATATTTTTTAAACATTGGTTTTGTTTAAGGACTTCACTAATAATTTACAATCAAAACCCCACTGCGGTCAATGTAATCCAGATGAAACACGAAATACAGTCAATGTTATTTTAAATAATGCTTGCGAAGAAGCAGCTACGGGAAGAGAACCAGCTCCTAGGGTCTACAACAGAGCTTTAATTACATTAAAAAATCAAGGCCTGCATTTAGCTTCTAAGAGTGTACCTGAATTTTGTGAAATAAAGTCACGCATTTACAGAAGGAGAAATAAGTTAGCACACGTAAAAAAAATAAATGCAAAGACTGTTGAGGAAGTCGAAGTTCCTAGTACTTTTTCAGATTTCTTACTCGCTGATTACAGTCATAAAAAAATGAGAATATTAGTGTTTTGTTCAAATGATGCCCGAGAAATTATAAAAAAAACTAAACACATCTTTATGGATGGGACCTTTAAATCATGTCCGACACCTTTTCAGCAACTTTTTACAATTCACGGAGACATCGGCAGTGATACAAATAACACGAATGTCATCCCTTTGGTGTACGCTTTCATGAGTCACAGGACCAAAAAAGCTTACTCACTTTTATTTGATTTAATTGGGTCCCAAATTCCAGAGTGGAAGCCTGCTAAAGTCACGATAGATTTCGAAGAAGGCACAATGAAAGCGTTGAAAACATTGAATGTTACAGTCAAAGGTTGCTACTACCATTACGTGAACAGCTTGTGGCGCAAAGCAAAGACCCTGGGTTTAACTAAAGACAAACGCAACAGAAGAATAATTTCATTATGCGCCAACTTGGCATTGCTTCCAGAAAATGAAATTGTTTCAGGATGGGCGTATATTCAAAAAGAAATGAAGAAGAATTGCGAATCTATAATTAAGTTTAAAGATTATTTCGATAAATACTGGATGAAGGGTGATTATCATAGAATTTGGTCGGTTTATGGCGAACGCCACCGAACAAATAATGCAGTAGAAGGATGGCACCATAAAATAAATAACCTTGTAACGAAAGAGCATGTAAACCTATTGCAAATATTACATATTTTACGGGACGATTCCTTATTGTCTTCATATCAAAATGACATTCTTCAGAGACCTTCAACATCAAACAAACGTTGTAAAAGGAGAAAAACTGATTTATTCAATGACGATTACATTATTGATGCTCAAATGCAATTAATATGCGGAGAAATTGGTGTTGGGCACTTTTTAGAAAAGATGCGATAATTATAGTTACATTGAGACTCAATGTGACAAAATAATTGAGTATTTGATTATTACATTACTTTTTTGATTTCGTAACCAATGTACCTAATATAATGTTCAATATACATATATCCTTTGGTGGAATACACAAATTCAAAGTTTTTTCGCTCTCTGCTTATTGAGATAAGTAAGACAGAGAAAAATATATTTAATCATGTATATTTTATCAAAGTTATGTTTATGAATGTTATGTCTATACCTATACCTAATTTTGTACATTTGTAATTTTGAAGCATTTTTGGCATTTTTTTAGTTTCTTTTTAGTTTCTGATTAAGCTTGTTGAGATAAGCAAGACAGAAAAATATTTTTCATCTACGTATTTACCTATAGTTGTTCCTAAATATTATGTTTACAATAAATAATCTAATTATGCAACATTGTGATTTTGACGTTTACTATATTATAATAATACTTAAATAATAATTATACCTACAAAATATACCTAAAAGATTTTCATTTTATAATTACCTATACAATGTATGTATTTGTGACCAATATCTATTATATCGGTACTTAATGTTCTTGCTTCTCGATTAATAATAATAATAAGTTAACGGATCGAACTAGTGAGAACAAACATTCTCACTAGTTCGACGGTCGAACAAATGGGAAAAAAAATTCTCACTAGTTCGACGATCGAACTACTGAATCGAACTAGTGAGAACAAAGGCAACAAACTATGATATACATACGCATAATCACGATTATTATCCCCGTAGGGTTAGTCAGAGACTAGGCAAAGAGGACCGCAAAAGCAGTCCTCTACCATAGTCCACTTTTCACCAAATAGCGACTGCACATGTGCTCAGCGTGACAGGTGGTGAGCTCATCGCAGCTCTATGCTGTTGGATGTATGTGCAGTCTTTAGTCCGTTAGTAGCCTTTTGCGACACCCAAAGGAAGAGAGGGGGGTGTAGTACTCTTTTACCCGCTAAGCGACACGGTTACAAACTTAGACCCTGGCAGCTTATAAAACGCGTACACACTGTATGTACTACTCTGTCAAGAAAGTACCGGGAAAAGATCAATAATACACAAAATGTTAGTTATTCATCCAAATTTATTTCATCGCCTTTAAAGTATGCTCCTTAAGAATCGATACACTTACGCCAACGAATAATCCAATCATCAAAACATTTTTTAAACGCTTTTTCCGGAATTGAGTTCATTTCTCGCCGCGAATTCTCCTTTATGTCTTCTACAGAATGAAAACGGGTGCCACGAAGTAGTAATTTGAGTTTAGGAAAAAGAAAGAAGTCGGCTGGAGCCATATCTGGTGAATAAGGTGGTTGCTCGATGGTCTTGTGCGAAGGCGCATTATCGTGGTGCAAAATCTAAGAATTTTCTTTCCACAAATTTGGCCTTTTTCTTCGAATTTGCTCTCTTAAACGCCGCATAACGCTCAAATAATATTCTTTATTTACCGTTTGACCTTCCGGCAAGAATTCCGAGTGCACAACACCGCGATAGTCAAAGAAAACAGTCAACATGACTTTGACTTTTGATCGACTTTGGCGTGATTTTTTCAGTTTCGGTTTAGTCGGAAGGCGACACTCCGAAGCTTGTTGACTAGTTTGCATGTCAAACTCGTAAACCCACGTCTCGTCGCCAATAACAATGCGTTGCATGAATGTTGGGTCGGAATTGACTCGTTCTAGCACGTCCTCAGCGACTCTTATATGCGATTGAGTTTTTGGAGAAAATTCAGGTCTTTTGGGACTAGCCGAGCGGCAACATGTTTCATACCCAAGTGATTATTTTAAATGGTACGGATGGACTCGTGAGACACAGAAAGTTCAGCGGCTATCTTTCTCAAACTTGAATGAGGATTTTCAGTCACCATTTCCTTCACTTTTGCGATGTTAACTTCAGTTGAAGACGTTGATGACCTACCAGAGCGAAGCAAATCTTCCATCACATCTCGACTGCTTTTGAACGCTTTGTACCACTCAGAAGCACGTTAGGGGAGTTAAAGTTACTAGCGTCCGTAGGTTTACCCTTCAGACCCTACACGTGACCCCTGGGTGCTAAATGATTGACACTGACTGAGTGGTAGCGGTACTCCCTCTCACGAATATCCGGCGTGAAATAATGGTACTTGGTGCTGTTGTGTTTCATCCGGCCAGTGAGGGTTCCGGTGGCCCATCCCCCACCCCCTCCCTCTCACAGTTCCTATTCCTGCAACCTATTCCGGCAACGCGCCTGCGATTCCTCTGATTTTGCGGGTGTCCATGGGCGGCGGTGATTGGTCTCCATCAGGTGACCCGCCTGCTTGTTTACCTCCTTCTTTTATAAAAAAAGAAGTGTTTTTGATAAAGTCGCTTCACCGTAAGCCTTCTGTAACATTTTCAGTGACTCCGAACACGAAAATTCATTAACAACGTAAAATTTAAGACAACCTCTTTGTTCAATGTTTTATCCATTATGAAATTCGCAATACACACTAGATATAAACTAACTAAAACAACACTGTATTTAATCTAAATAACAGATGCAACTCAAACTCCGCGCCAAAATGGATAACAGTTGTGCCAATATAACAAACAAAAAATTAAATTTGGAATCATAAACAAATCATCCGTTCCCGAAACTTTTTTGACAGGATGTATATAAAAATCAGCTTTTATGCTATAAAGTAGAATTATTATAATTTCATGAACATTGGGTATCTGGCAAGGGGTTGCCACGATTTTAAGTGTCTCGCAATGAATGACGTGATTTTACTAAATATTCTGAAGGTAATACCAAAAAATCACACTTTATTATTTGATGAATCTAAATTCATCAAATAATAAAGTGTGATTTTTTGTAAAATACCGATCTAAATCGGTATTTTGCACACCTCTAGTACCATCTACCTGCCAAAGCTACGGTAACTCAAACATCATAATGGTCCATCGTTCTTACCTGTGTTGGGAGCACGCGCTGACAAACTTTCAGCGTTTATAAAATAACGAAGGTCTGAGGTTCACGGGCTCTTAAACTACATATATAGACATAGATAGCGGCACACCTGCGACATCGTCCGCGTGAACATTACTTACTCCGTGACGAATTTCCAAATAATAAATTTCATACAAACCCCGTCCTGACAATAATAATTATAAATAAGTACAACAAAATAATAATTTAAAACCGTTACAGCCGTTCTCTATTGATGCGCGAACAAACATTTGTGGCAATAATTTCTTATTTATACACTGAGACATTTTAGTGGTTGTTTTCCCGCGGCAGAACGATTTTTAGTAGTACTATCGAATCATGCAAGTTATTTTTGACAAATATGACAAAAAAATTTCGGCCTCCCATACTAATGTCGTCAGCTGATCGGACCGTTTTGTATGGGAGGTCGAAATTTATTTGTCGTTTTTGTCAAAAATAACTTGCATGATTCGATAGTACTACTAAAGGTAAATCGTTCTGCCGCGGGAAAAAAACCACTAAAATGTCTCGGTGTATATAGATTTGTGTAGGTAGGTATACACGTATTTATGTGTGTAGTTGGTGGTAATTTCCTCATAGCTCCTAATACCATGCCATTGTTTATAATTAGCATGCACTAACTTAAGATCGAGGAGCTCGATGGAGCAGCGGCTAGTGCGTTCGGCTTGCAATCTTGCCCACTAAGCAACTTTAGCAATGCCGGGTCGCCTGATGGGTGACCAATTAAAAACATCTCGAGCTTCCTCCGTGCTTCGGGAGACACGTTAAGCCGTTGGTCTCGGTTGTTGTCGTAAGATGGCAGTCGTTAAAACCCACCGACCCGCATTGGGCCAGCGTGGCGGGTTATGGCCCAATATCCCCACGTGCTAATTGTTCACGTGGAAGGCTGATGATTGATGATGATGATGAACTTAAGATACCTTAACTGGTGACATTTGCTCGTGCCATCGTAGAATCAGTCGCGCAGTGTCCTTTTCCGCGTGCAACAGTTTACTTGAGGGTTACATTTCGGTTTCCCATACAAACATTCAAGTTAAAAACACGTTTATTTAGCTGAGTTATTGCGATTTTAAACTTTCTTTAATTGACTTTAAATCGCAATAACTCCGCCAAATAAACGTTTTTAGGGTTACGTATTCTGTACCTAATGGGTAAAAACTTGACCCTATTACTAAGACTCCACTGTCCGTCTGTCTGTGTTTGTTGTTAGTTTGTGTTGCTACAGCTCGCAGGGAAACCGGTTGCCATTGGTGTCGATAGCAACGCGTATTTGCCAATGTGGTTTTGCGAAGAAAGGCAATACGTAGGTCGAGGAAGGGACACGGACTACAGGAGGAACCATATGGAGGGATTCATACTCGGTAGGGACCTTCTTGTGAACAATGCTCCCGACCAACCACCTACGTTCAGTGGTCAGAATGGAATGCCTAATGTAGATTTGACACTGTCAACGAGAGGTATCGATGTGCGTAACTGGACCGTTCACGAGGGCGTCAGCCCCAGCGACCATCAGTTGGTTACCTTCGATATCGCTTTCGACCGCCAACCGTCATCACGTGCAAAGGAAGATCAGTTGCTGGCTCCGTTCCGGATGAGAGGGGTAGACTGGACTAGGTTTTGCTCGGCACTACATGCTCGTGTAGGAAGTTTGCATTCCGGCCTTCCAGCTCACACGTATTGCGAACGATTCACAGACATCCTGCTGCGCACCGCCCGGGAGGTCCTCGGACGCTGTGCACGCAAGGATGATGGCAAATACGATTGGTGGTCACCTGAATTAGAACAGCTACGCCGTAGAGTTGGCCGAGCCCGCCGTGACTGTCAGCGATCACGTCGCGCGGGAGGAATACAAGAAGAGCTACTTCGTGAGTCATTCCACAGTCTTAGGACTACGTACAAACACGCCATGAAGCAGGCAGAGTTGGATTTCTACCGCGCGATCGCTGATTCAGGTAACTACGACCAGTGGGGTAAGGCATATCGGACAGCGAGCGGACGTTTTCGTCCACCATCAAACGTCATCAACGCTTCGAAACTCATAGAAAACTCATAAACGCACACTGATTCTACCAGTGACACCATGTCCGCGTTACTCAATTCGCTGTACCCAGACGATCGTCCAGAGGCCGATACCTCCTACCACCGCGACGTTAGTGTGGCTGCTGCGTTCGCCCTTTCTGGGTGCGACTCTCCGGATCCAAGCAAACACTTGCTTGAGAACATCATCCGCGCTCTACCGAGCACTGCCGCAGGTACGGACGGTATAACCGCCAAAATCGTCAAGTGGGCTTGGAAGACTGCGTCCGTATGTATGTAATGTATCGTTTGTGCATTGCTCAGGGTATCCTTCCTAGATCTGGAAAACCGGTAAGCTTTTGGTACTGCCTAAGGGCAACGGTCAGCCTCTCTCGGACCCGAAGGCGTATAGGCCTATAACTCTTTTACCCATTTTAGGTAAAATATTGGAACGCGTCATTATTTTCTGCGCTCCCTGTCTGCACAGTCACGTTTCAGATGCCCAGCACGGTTTCACCCGCGGCCGTTCTACGGTCACGGCGCTCAAATTTATTAACTCAGTAACAGAGTCCAGTGCAGCATCCTACGTGCAGTTGATCTTTCTGGACATATCTGATGCTTTCGACAATGCATGGTAGCCAATTATTCTTTTAAAAGCTAAGCAGGGGTGTTGCCCGCCTAATATCTATAGCATTTTGGTCAGTTACTTCACGAACCGGCGTGTGGGGCTCTTTGTTGGGAACTAGACGTCGTGGAAACACAACACCATGGAATGTCCACAAGGGTCAGTACTAGGCTCGACACTTTGGAACCTTCTCCTCAACGACCTCCAACTGCTGCCGAAACCTGACGGAGTCCACGTTGTTGCGTATGCCGATGACGTGACAATCGTCGTCGAGGCCTCATCGCGTTCCGATATCGAGCGCAAATCTACGTCGGTGTTAAGTGCCATATCCGATTGGGGCACCCGTAATCGTCTTGGTTTTTTCCCCGAGAAAGTCACTAACGATGACGTACAAAGGAAAATCCCAGCGGTCGCCGATTATCCGGCTCGGTGGGTCCTCGATCGCAAGCGTCACTTAGGCGCAGCTGTTGGGAGTGACTGTAGACGTGGCTAGGTCCTACGCGCCGCATGCTAACTTGATTGGTGAAGCGGCCTCCAACTGCTTCGGCAAAGTGTCACGCATCTGCGCGGCGACATGGGGCGTCAAGTACTGTGCCCTTAGGATCCTGTTTTCAGGGACCTATGTGGCCACTTTGACATACGCTGCGGCCGTATGGTACCGACGCACGTCTGTTTTCATCGTCAAAAGGGCGTTACTTAGCACGCAAAGACCGAAACTTATTTTGTTAACGAAGGCCTACAGAACGTGCCGATCTGGAGGTTCTTCGTGCGGGACGACTTGCAAAGGAGGGACTCCAACTGGCCACCAGGGAGCGCCGCAAATTGAGACGTAAAGTCAGAGAGGAGATCGTCGCCATTTGGCAAGAACGATGGAAGTCCAGCGAGGATGGCCGCGAGTTATTTAGCTTCTTCCCAGACGTTGCTGTGAGACTCTCCCATGACTGGGTTGAGCCCGATTACGTTGTCTCCCAGTTGCTCACGGGACACGGTTGTTTCAGACAGCGCCTACACAAACTTGCGCTGTGCGAGTCTGCCACGTGTCCCTGCGGCGAGTCTAGTGTGAGTCGAGATCACGCACTATGGGAGTGTAGCTTATACTCCGAGATTAGGGTCAGGTTGTTGGATAGGTTACGCAGACAGGATTTCGGTCCAGTCTACTACCAGGACCTCATCAGTAGCCGAAGCAATTGGGAAGCACTGCGCGAGTTCACGCACTCCTGGCACACTATTCGACGAACATTCGAATAAGAGGTTTAGGTATAACAACGAGAGCAGCCCGACGCGAAGTCACAGAAGGGACGGAATAAGATTTGTATGGAGCGAAGTGAGAAGCGCCGCTGGGCAAAACAGCATATGCAGTACCCACGCGCTCTCCCGAGATTCGGTCCTTATGCCGCAAGGTAGGTAAGTATGTTTTCTACAAACTATTTAAATCTCTGTACTTTACCAAGTAAAGCTTTATTAAAATTGGCTCATTGGTTTGTAAAATTTTGAACTTGACAATTTGAATGGGATTCCAAAATGCAAAAAAACCCCGTTAACCGAACCATTAACGTACCTACATGGTGTTACATATTGTGGGTCATTGATATAATGTTTATATAATAATAATATGTAATTTAAATTAAATACAATTATTCAATTTTCATACTTTCACATTAATTTGATTTTTATTTTAATGTATAATTAAAGATATTTGCATGCTGTTTGTAATGGCTGAATAGGCAGATTTTATAGATTTTGCTACGAACATCTACTGTGCACCTTATTCTAACGCAAATAAATGATATTTCTTTTTCTATTTCATTGATTCATTGAGTGAGCTTTAAAAAATTTACTTGAAATGCACTTTTAACTGTTAATTAATTTATTATTTTTATTATTATTACTTACTAAAAATATTGGAATGGTTAAGCTACCCCTACTTCTTGCCACTTCTCGAAGACGTGATGCCTGTGCAGAAAAATAC
Source organism: Scoparia ambigualis (assembly GCA_963921215.1). Classification (NCBI taxonomy): domain Eukaryota; kingdom Metazoa; phylum Arthropoda; class Insecta; order Lepidoptera; family Crambidae; genus Scoparia; species Scoparia ambigualis. The sequence continues at coordinate 8,859,067 of OY992526.1, forward strand.
ATAATTTATATTGATTAATAATATTTTTTTTACTACATACATACATACTTATAATCACGACTATTGTCCCCGAAGGATTAGTCAGAGACTAGGCAATGAGGACAGCAAAAGCAGTCCTCTGCCAGAGTCCACTTTTCTCCAAATAGCGTCTGCATATATGCTCAGCGTGACAGGTGGTGAGCCCAATATTATAAATAGATATTAAAAATAAATAGAGAATAGAAGAGGAGAAAGTACGCCACCCTGTAGCACACCTGCTGATAAGAAAGACCATTCAGAAAAGTTATCGTGGATTACGACACGCTGTTGACGACTATGGTGATAGGTGTGAAACCACGCAGTTGCAGAGTCTGAGATGTTAATCGAACGAAGCGTACCAAGGAGCAGGTCAAAGTCAACACTATTGAGTTCACCACTGAAATCCAGCAGGATAATCGCTGTGAGTTTGGTGGAGTCCATCGCGCTACGAATATCATCAGTGATATTCAGGAGTGCTCCAACAGTGCTGTGAGAGGGACGGAAACCGGATTGGAAAGGACACAGTAGTGAAATGATAGCGATAAAGAAGAAAAGCTGTTTATGAGCGATTCTAGGTCCTTAGACAGGAAGTATGGAGATCGAGAGATATGGAGAAGACATTGAGAAAAAGAGTTTGGGTTAGAAGTTTTTGGAAGTGGGATCACATTGGCACTCTTCCACGATGTTGGAAAAACATTGTGAGCTAAAGAAAAACTAATAATGTGAGTGATTATAAGTACAATGTCATCCAAAAAAGGAAGAATTATGTCAAAGCTGAGACCATCTGCACCGCCAATGGCTTTGGAGGATATGGAGTTGATACTCTTACCGACTTCAGCTTCAGAGACTGCTGCGAAAGAAAAAGAGGGACGGTCAGGTGGGGCAAATTTTTTTAAGTAGATAAGAGAAGAATATTTAGAGTCGCTATCCAAAGTTACGGGGGAAGATGAAAAATTATTATTTAAAGAGTTAAGATCCACGTTACTTTGACATGTATCCGTGGCCTTGCCCAATGATCTGACTGTGCCTAATGACCTTAGGAAACTCCAAACTTGTTTGAAGGAAATACTCTCGATTTTAGAGTGAATATATTTGGCTCTTTGCCTTGTCACGTCTACCCATTGCCCTTTTAATTACAGGAGTCAACCACGGAGCTTGAACACGCTTTACACTAACTGGTCGAACCGGAGCCTATGGGTAGTACACTCTGATCAATTCGGCTGTAAAAAACTGCACCATATGATCAATATTGTTGGAAAGGAGCACAGATGACCAGTTAATACTTCTTACATCCTCCCTTAAACAGTCTATGTCCATATGCTGAAAGTTGCGCTGAAGATTACTTTTAGCTTAGCCTTTGGAGGACGTACTTTGTAACTGAGGTAAATTAAGTTATCATAAGAAAAAGAGGCTGTAAATTGTCCATAGGATGAAACTAGACTAGTGTTGGAGACAATCGTTAAGTCAAGAAGAGAGGGTTTACAGTTGGGAAAAAAGTGAGTTGGAGCAGTCTGCGAGAGCACCTGCAGATTAAAAGAGGACAAGACATTTGTTAATTTATTGACCCTATGATCATTCTTCAGTTAACAAGTGTTGATGTCTCCCATAAGGATCACATGGTCAAAGGTTGGTAGTAGATTTTCCAGAACGTTCTCCAAATTAAAGAAATATTCAATATGGTCATTTGGACTGTACAATGCTCCCAAAATAATTTTTGTTTGATTAACTACTACTTCAGCAAAGATATATTCAAGGGAACCTGAGTAGGATGAAGGAGAACTGCTAATGACAGAGGCCGAGATGTGATAGCGCAGTTAAATACCAGCACCACCTCCACCCAGACCAGTCCGTTCATTGCGAAGTTAAAATTAATAAGTTTACTCGAACAAAGAATTTATGACTACAACCAAAAATAAAATTGTCGGAATCCAGTCATGAGATGGACTCGTAGCTGCTCGTGGTTAGCTGTAGAGCTTGGGAATGTTTGTTTAACCCATAGCAATGCGTCAGCCAAGATTTTTAACTTGTGCAAAGCGAGCGGTGCTTAGTAGAGTCTCCGTGTGGGCTGAAGCGAAAAGTCGTTCAAGAAACGTGAGTTTTGTTCGGTGGTTCTCATTGGACATCACTGCTGACATCTCCGGTACTAGTCTAGAGAAGAGTAGAGGCGGCTCCTTATATGTCGTACCGCAGGTCCAGAGAGCTTCTTAGGACCTGGAAACTGGCTAGGCTCCCGGATGGGTCCCGAGAAGTGAGTGTGATTACTACTCCACTACCCAAGAGTACATTTGGAAGTCGACTTTAGAGAACCTATATAACCCGAGCAGTCTGCAACTGCTAGTTGTACTCTTCATGCAATGAGAAAGAGCGAGCTCGACTGCTCTGGTTACCGGACCTGGAAAATAGGCAGTCAACTACACGTGTTCACGGAGCCAGTCCCCTGAGACACTACTCTTATGAGTACTGAATGAAGAATGCACTTCGGCGTGTTCTAATTTGGTGTCAAGACCAAGAGTAGTTGGTCTCCCGCGTGAGTTTGATTCGGAAGGGACGTTAAGCTTTTGGTCCCGGTGGTTGTCGTAAGATAGCAGTCGATAAAAAACAACCGGAATTGGGCTAGCGTGGTGACGCTGGCCCGCTGGCCCAATTCCGGTTTGTAGATTTTATAAATGGTGGTGGGTGTTGTGGGCGGTGGGTGGGTTGGTGACTGGCTCAGCATGACAGGTGGTGAGCCCATCGCCACTCTACTTCACATACATCCAACAGCATAAAGCGGTGATGGGCTTACCACCTGTCACGCTGACCACATGTGCATTCGCTAATTGGTAAAAAGTGGACTAGCGGTCCTCATTGCCTAGTCTCTGACTAACCCTTCGGGATTATAGTGGTGATTATATGTATGTAAAAATATAATTAAGGCATCCTACGCATAACTTTTTATTCCCGACGTTTTGACCGAGTTACACCGATTAAAATCACGAGCTGACTGCAGTCGCGATGTGCTGCCTCCGTTTGCGCGGCAGTCTTCTTCCATCGTCACATTTTTTAAGTAAGAGTCATCATCATTAGCCAGAAGACGTCCACAGCTGGACAAAGGCCTGCACCAAGGATCTCCACCACGACCGGTATTGTGCTGCTTGCATCTAGCGGCTACCCGCGACCACGCACCAGATCGTCGGACCACCTTGTTGGAGGCCTGCCCACACTGCGTTTTTCGGTGCGCGGTCGCCACTCAAGAACCGTTCTGCCCCAACGGCCATCGGTTTTACGGGCTATGTGCCCTGCCTATTGCCACTTGAGCTTGGCGACTCTTTGGGCTATGTCGGTTACTTTAGTTCGTTTACGAATCTCCTCATTTCTGATTCGATCACGTAGAGAAACTCCGAGCATAGCCCTCTCCATTACTCTTTGCGTGACTTTGAGCCTGCTAATTAGGCCCATAGTGAGCGATCACGTTTCATTACCGTATGTCATCACTGGCAACACACACTGGTCGAAGACTTTCGTCTTGAGACACTGCGGTATTTTGGACTAGAAGATATTTCGTAGCTTACCGCACGCTGCCCAGCCGAGTTGGATTCGACGATTGACCTCTTTCTTAAAGTTGGACCTAACTAACTGGACTGTTTGTCCCAGGTATACATATTCGCTCAACAACTTCAAGAACAGAGTCTCCAACCTTCAGAGGAGTGGGTACGACACGTGAGTTAGATATGATTTTCGTCTTCTCTATGTTCATTTTAAGGCCCACTTGTTAAGAGACTCTGTTAATATCAACAAGCATTGTGCCGAGGTCCTCCAGGGTCTCAGCCATGACTACTATATCGTCGGCAAATCGAAGGTGGCTGATGTACACGCCGTTAATATTGATGCCGAGTCCTCTCCAGTCCATAAGCTTAAATACGTCCTAAAGTGCAGTGAAGAGTTTCAGAGATATGACGTCTCCTTGTCTCACTCCACGCTCAGCTGGACTGGCTTCGAGCTCTGGTCCTGAAGGCGAACTGTCATAGTGGCGTTTTTGTACAAACACTTCAACACTTCGATGTACCGGTAATCAATTTGGCACTTTAGAAGTGATATGGGTCTGCAGTTCCTCAGTAGGGTCTTATTGCCCTTCTTAAAGAACAACACAACCACACTTTCATGCCACTTCTGGCGTTCTACCTCCGAGTACGACGGAATTAAATAGTCTCTGAAGAGCTGCTATTACCGGTCTTCCGCCTGCTTTTAGAAGCCGTAATTCCGTCAGCACCCGATGCCTTGTTGTTCTTAAGCTGCATGAGAGCCATACCTATCTCGTACAGGCTGATGTCCGGGATATCTTCGGTGTAGTGTCGGGTTTGCTTAGCTCTAGGGTCTGTAGCTAAGCTTTGTACAGGTAGCCGAGTGGATGTGTATAGCTGTCCATAGAACATCTTGACCTCTCCCAGAACTTCGGATCTGGACGTGACAGTTCTGCCGTCATCGGTTTTCGGCGTCATCAGTTGTCTCTGCCCAATACCCAAATCTCTTGCGAACACTTTTGAACCTTTATTTCGCTCGATAGCCTCTGTAGTACGGTCGTTATTAAATCGGCGAGTGTCGCGAGTCAAAAACTTCGAGATCTGCCAATTGAGCCGCCGAAGCTGAGACGAATCATCCGAAGAACGCAGAACCATCACGCGCCGCTCTTCCATCAGTTTGATTATTGTGTACGGTGGGTTTTGAAGAACTAAGACCCAACCGCATGGACATGTTTTACAAACCTGTTGTTGTAATCGTCCACGTCTACGCAATCCTTCAGGCATTCGAAGCGATTTTTCAGTTCGAGCTGGAAGCTTTCGGGGTTTTGGATATGGATGGGTACAGGGCGGAGCGTAGACTTCATCAATCGACTTCTTTCCAGCTTGATATTAATTTTCAATGTGCCTCTTAGACATGGGCGCCGCCGTGGCTGGCCGCCGCCGTTTAGGTATGGCGCGCCGCCGCCGCCGCCGACTGCTCAAAATTTCGCGCCGACTAGACTGTTCCAATGTGTAGGCTCTTGTAACATAATCTCAGTTTATTCTTTACTCATGCGAGCCGTGCGGGCGCCGCGCGGGGCGTCCGCTCAGGTGCTCGATGAGGACGAAGACTACCCTATTTCCGATCAAGAGGGAGAAGAATCAGAAGAACGCCCTTTGTTTGGGGACTTCGCGAAGGTGCCTAGCGTTAAGATCCACACCAACGCGTTGGCATATATCTTAGAAATGTTGGGGAGTATGGCACACTGCTGTAACTGTCCCCGGAACCCCGTCAGCTTTCTTGGCCTGGTCTGATGCTAGAGCGCGCAAATTACGTAGGGCACGATTCAATCACATCGGCCACATCGGTGTTAAAAATGCTTCGCTCCCACTTGGAAATACCTTTATTTTAGACGGAGAGCTTTGAGTACCTCCCCGCCGCGGTCATGAAGCTCTCCCATAGAGGGCTCGGCTATAGGTAATATGAGTACAAATGGGTGAGAAACATTTGGAAATACCTTTATTTCCACCGCTGATTAAGCCTGACAGCTCACTTGCCCACTCTGCAGCTGAGAAGGTATATTTGTTTGCCACTCTTTTTGCAAAGAACTCACGTCTGGAAGTCACTGCTAGCGACTTCCAGACGTGAGTGCCACCTAAATTTCCTATAGCCGACCTCTCCATGGGAGAACCTCACATCCGCAGCAAAGAGGTACTCAAAGCTCTCCGTACTCTAACGTGATTAAGGCTAGTGGTCCTGATAGAATACCGGCCATTATCCTACGTAACTATGCACCTAACTTGTCTACTGTTCTAACACGCCTGGATCGCCTCTCACTTGAGACTGGTCTAGTTCCTCAGTCGTGGAAGCTGGCTAATGTGCAGCCTGTGCCCAAAAAAGGTAGCCGTGCCGATCCATCTACTGTAAGACGATTTCAGTCAAATCCATACTCTGCAAGATTATGGAACGTGCACTGAACTCTCGACTGCTGGCATACCTTGAGATCTCCTCAGTGACTGCCAGTTCGGATTTCACCTGTTATAGATCTAGGAACTTGGAACTCAATGGCGCATTGGACATAGAAATAGTGGACAACTTTATATACCTGGGTTCCAACATCAGTAACGATGGTTTGTGCAAGAAGGATGTGCGAGAATTGGCATGGCTAAGAGCGCCATGTCTCAGCTTGCAAAAATCTGAAGAGATCGCAATATTTCCGTAAAAACCAAAACCAGACTGGTACGGACTCTTGTCTTCTCGATCTTTTATACGGCGCTGAGACTTGGCCACTAAAAACTGCAGACCGCAAACGCATTGACGCTTTTGAGATGTGGTGCTGGAGAAAGATGCTCTGTATTCCTTGGACAGCATTTCGGACTAACGTCTCTATATTGCGAGAACTCAAAATCTCCTCGCGGCTGTCATCCTCGGATCTCTAAGCAGAATTCTCCAATACTTCGGTCACATTGCAAGGAAAGCTCATCGTGACCGGCAAAGTAGACGGGAAACGGCCTCGAGGACGCAGCCCAATACGACCAATACGATCTGACCAGATCCGCACCCATAATTAATTTGACCTACTTAGTGACTTTTCGCTGTACGACGACGATATAATGTTTTGTTGTTGAAATCCTTATGAAGTGTTGGTTTTATTTATCACTCTTATTTCTACTTTTAACTACATAACCAAAAACGACTTCAAAAATCCCACGCCGCCGGCTTCACGCCGCCGCCGAGCATATTTTTAAGGCGCGCCGCCGCTGGTTTTTTTTTACTCGGCGCCCATGCCTAGTGCCTCTTACCAACCGGTGATCACTATCAGTTTTGAACGCGTTGATCACAGAGACATCATTGTATATTTGCTTTCTCGTCGACATGATAAAGTCAATCTCATTTTTGGTTCAGCTTCCAAGTCCCTCCTTTTCCAGAAACTCCGCCAGCAGTTGGCCCCGGTGGTTCCGAATTCCAACTCCAAATCGTCCCCACTTTCAGCTCATCGCCGCTTCGTTTGCCCAGTTTTGCGTTAAAGTCACCCATGACAACGGTGTAATGAGTTTTGGAGACTTGTATGGCTCTAGAGATGTCCTCATACGTAGCCTCTACCTCATCGTCGGGGTGTGCCGTAGTCGGAGCGTATACCTGTATAACGTTCAACAAATACCGTTTGGTTATTCTGAGTTTAAGGTACGCTACCCTTGACGACACACTTACAGTCTTGACAACGTTGTTCACGAGCGAACTGTGGACGATAAACCAGACACCACCCTGGGACACCCTCCCGGAAATAGCGCAAGTTACCAGACTTCAAGATTATCGAGTCCTTCCCCTCTCTTCGGACCTCAAATAATCCCACAATGTCCCACCGTATCTTGCTCAATTCTTCCTCCAGTTCGCAAACCTTCTCGTCGGTCCTCAGTGTATACGTGTTGTAGGTTGCCAGGACCGAACTCCGTTGTTGGCGGTAGCCAGGTCTCTGCTGGAGATTCTTAGCCCCCCTGCTCCGTCGCTGCCTTGGCCGCTACCGTAGCTAGGGCGAGCGGGGCCGCCGGGGACTAGGTGCCGTTGTTTAGTCCTATCGTTCATGTTGGGAGGAATGTTGCCATAATCGCGACGCTTGGCAGGCGGGTTGGCGATCGCAGTATGACGGTATTAATCTCAGAGGATGCTGCTGTCCATCCTCTGGGTTGATCCCTCAGTCGCCTTCTACGACTCCCACGGGAAGATATGGGGTGGTAGTATTCTTTCACCGCTACCGACACGGTTAGTAAGAGTAGGTGTTAGCTGAGCCGTGTGGTATAGTGGTTCATTAATAGAATACTATCAATCCCTCTCTTCTGTGTGTCGTAAAAGGCGACTAACGGACTAAATACTGCACATACATCCAACAACATATATCACGATAAGCACAGTGCAGTTGTAATTTCGTGAAACGTGGAATATAGAAGTGGCTGCTTCTGTGGTCCTCATTGCCTAGTCTCTGAGTAACCATTTGAGGATAATAGCACAGAATAACTAATAGTACTACCATAGTAGTCGTGAATCTTTGTATGTATGTCTGTATGTAGTATTTACCTGATGTTTCTGCATCGTCTCGATATCAGGCAAACAGAGAAGAGCCAGCAGGAACACGGCTGAGAAGAAACGCATGTTCAATGTTCAACTAATCAGTGCTGAAACCAAGGTAATATTAAAACGTGCAATGTGTATAACTAGTTGGTTTAATTTTTTAATTGGAAATGTTCTTTGAATGACACTGTAATGTTCGGCGTCTCGCTTATAATGGATTTTTTTGTAGGCAATTGTCAAATACAAGTTTGGTAATTAACGTTTTCGTGCAATTTTTTATACTTACCTTTAAAATATTTTGTTAACAACGGGAGCTTATTTTGACGTTTGAACTATGAATTAAAATAAAAGACTAATCAGTAGTCTACAAACGCCAAGTTCTATGAAATACACAGATTGTATCAAGAAACTTACTTATAAGTAATTTGGCGTCATCTGACAAAAAATCTTGCGACTTAGTGGGGAGTCCCCTCAAGTTTTGATGGTAACATAACAAGGATTCACGACTATTATCCCCAAAGGGTTAGTCAGGGACTAGGCAATAAGGACAGCAAAATCAGTCCTCTACCAAAGTCCACTTTACACCAAATAGCGACTACACATGTGCTCAGGTACAAAGTGGTTAGCCCATCACCGTTTTAAGCTGTTGGATGTATGTGCAGTCTTTAGTCCGTTAGTCGCCTTTGACGACATTCAAGGTTCAATGCTTATTTTATATTTCATAAGAAATGTACGAGGAGTGTATAAATTCAATAAAACAAAATATGGCAAAAAAAGTTCAGATTTGGGATTTACAGCCAGTTTGCCAGTTGCAGTATCTAAGAAAAAATAAAAGCAACTCTATAAAATAATCATGTTACATAAACGAAAGTGTTTCAATTATAGAGAAGTAATAATATTTTAGGCCAATTATCAGAGAGTAATAAAATTTATAACCAACACAATACAGTTAATTAGAAACATGATTTAATTAACACCTTTTTTTAAAGGCTGATTCGCCTTAGTCGATGGCCTATTTGCTGGCACCGTGCGTTGGTTTTTCGTACTACTTTTCGTCGCCACTTTATTGCTGGAAAATACAGAGGTAACTATTTAAATGTCATTTGATTGGTTTCATACTTAGTAGAAAACGTCGCACGTACAAAAACGTCGTTTCTGGCGCTTCACCGGCCGCTCCCGCGTCGCCTTTTTGGTCAACATACTAACCTAACCTAATTACTCTTTAAACTTTTGTCATGGCAGGGGGCTTTGCCCCCTGAGCTGCCCCCGCGTTGGTTATGTTACTATGGTACTGTAGAGTTTATACCATGTTAGGGCGCTGGCTGGTTTTACTTTATAGTAATTTGTAAAAAACGTAATTTGAATTGACAAGATGTCAAACCGGAGATTAAAGAGAACGATCGGAAGTGCCAACATGGGTAGACTTGACCATGTTATTTTTATATTGTAAATATGTAATTGTAAATGTATATAAAAGTATACAATAAATGAACTCGTATACTAAATAAAGGTTGTTGTTATTAAAACAAACGCCCCCCAACCTTTACGAGTTTCACAATGATGGAGTCGCAGCCGGGTAGCGGGCCGTGCGCGAAAAGTTTCCGTTTTTCAGGTGGCACGAAAGCACTGAAAAGAATGGTGAATAGGCTAAGTGTTGAAGAATAAAGAATAGAAAAGAAATTAAGATAATCTATACCTGAAAGAAGAGGAAATTTTTTTTTAAGCAAAATGGATCGCGTAGTCACTTGTTTTACGGGTCATTTTGATGAGTCGGTGGAAGAGTTTCTGGAGCAGTTCCAAGCAGTTGCAGTTTATAAGAAGTTCACTAGCTCTGAGGATCGGTTATTTTTGTTGCCAGCATTTTTGAAAGGGAGTGCTTTATATTACTTCCGATCAATAAAATCTTCATGTAAAAGCTTTGAAGAAGTGGTGGATAAATTGAGGGAAGAATTTGAAGTGTGTGATTACTCCGAATTGTTTTATAGTGCGAAACAGGACCAGAAAGGCCTGAGCGAGTATTTTTATAATTTATCGGAGTTGGCTAGCAAAGCAAATATAACCAAGGATTCCACGTTCATTACGCAATTTTTGAAGGGATTAAAGCCTTACTTCAAGAATAAACTAGCATATTCTCACTATGCGTGTAAAAGAGAACTCAGGGAGGTTATTTTGCAATTGGAGAAGGTGTATCCACAAGCACGTGAAGAGCAGATGAACTTAGCGCAGAATCATGCTGCGTTCGTTCATAAGTTTGTTGGTGGGGGAGGTGATCGTAGTACGCCCAATCCTTTTGGTCCGCCAATGACGACGAAAGTGCAAGATGAATGCCGCGTTGTACCAGGACCTGCACCTTCAAATAGCTATAATTTACGTTCTAATTTTAGGAAAACGCAGTCGCAGCCGGGTTTTCCACCGCGCCGACAATAAAGAAGGCCCATTGTCGCGACGGTGATGTTTTTGAGATGTCGTCTGGTCTTTTGCAAGCGCACACATCTGACGTGAAATTGCAAGCGATGGATGAAGCTAGTCAACAGGTTAGACCTTCTTCTACGTTATTGCCATTATTAGTATTTTCTACAAATGAGATTAATTCTGTAGCTCTTGTAGACACAGGTGCCACGGTTTCCTGCATCAGTCAAGTTGCCGCGGATGAGATAGGAGTAAAATGTAGAGATATAGAAAATAGATGTATTAGTGCGAGTAATGGTAGTAGGTTAAAAGTAGTTGGAAAATGCGATATAATATTTTCTTTGTGCGATTTTTTATTTAAACAAGAATTTATAATTATAGCTGACTTAAAATGTAGTGTAGTATTAGGTCAGGATTTCTTAATAAAGAATAAAATGTGTATTGATTTTTATAACAATTGTGTGTCTTTTTCCCAAGGAAAAATTCATTTTGTTCAACCAAATGTGTTGGGCCAAAAAGATGAATCCGCTTTTGTTGCAAGACAGGACTCTGAAAGATGTTCGATTGTTAGACAAAAGTTAGGAAATATTCATTCTGTTCAGCAAAATGTATTGAGCCAAAAAGATGAATCCGCTTTTGTTGCAAGACAGGATTCGCAAAGATCGAGTTCGATTGTTAGACAAAAGTTAGGAAATATTCATTTAGTTCAGCCAAATGTGTCGAGCGAAATAGGTAAAGCCGCTATTGTTGCAAGGCAGGATTCGGAAAAATCGAGTTCGCTTGTTAGACAAAAGTTAGGTAAGTCATCGAATGTTCCATGTCAAACAATTGGTTTAGAAAGTTTGAAGTTAGAACAAAAGTCAGATAGGTCATCGAATGTTCTAAATCAGGCAATTGTTTTAGAAAGTTCCGAGCCGGGCGCGGAAAAGAAAAACATTGATGTGTCAACAAGTGACAGGCATCAATCAATTGTTGACTTTATTGATTTTCAGAAATTGCGTAACAATGATTACGTTTATTTTTTGAAGGCACCAAATAGTGGTGAATTTTCCTTGCCGGTGGAGGAAAAATGTTTTATAACTAATGTAGATTTAGGAACGGGTTATCCTAAAACGAAAATTCGATGGAACAGGTAGGTCGTATGAGTAGATTATTTACGAAGGCACTACGTAAGAGTTAGACCGGTATTCTTTAACGTCAATGATTTAGTTTTATTATGTTCCAAGGCGAGTTATTGGCAGATGTACGAAACTGGCACGTCTTTATCAATGGCATATAGAATCATTAAGCGATAGGAGGTCTAATGTTGGTGGCTTGTTAAGTTCGTTTTTCATACAAATCGCCTAAAGCATTTCATGTCACGATGATGTGTGTTTGTAGACACTATTATGTGTATGTTTGTAAATTATCATAAGTTTATGTAAAAAGGGAAGGCTTAGTAGGTTAATTTTAAGTTATATGTTGTCATAGTTATTTGCTAATATGTGTCTTAATGTTTTCATGTACGAGAGAAATAAGAATAACGTATTTTAGGTAATCTAATGATGGCAGGGAGCAATTGATGTTTGAAAAAGAGGCACAAATACAAATGTAGTTTGATATGTTAAGGAAAATATTGTTAAAAAGCGTGAGATAGGTTTGTTAACGTATTTGTAATGTTGAATGCTGGTAAAGTAAGTATTTGAGAAAGGTAATGAGTTGTAAGGGTTAAGTAGAATTGGATTGGTAGATCTAGTCGACTAATTCTATTATTTGGTGTAACATGATTAGGCAATAAGCTATTTGTCATGGATTCCTGATTTGGGTTTCACACACATAAATGATGGGATATAGGGTTAGTATCTGGTTTGTAAATGGTGTGTTATTATTACTGAGGGTTAAAGGATTGAGTATTTATAGCATAGTTGGTGAAGGTTTAGGAGTTAGCAGTATGTAGTATGCAGATAAAGGGTTGAGTATTTATAACATTAGTTTATGAAGGGTTAAGGAGTTAGTAGTATGGAGGAGTATGATGTTGTAGGTTATTTGATTTATAGAAGTAGTGTAATAGTAGTATAGGGTTAATTAATAGTTTGTTATTTTAGTAGTTTGTAGTGAGTTAATAAAATTCTCTCACGATAAGCAATTTCTGGTGTAGAATAGATTGACTATTCTCATAAGCATTCGGAATTACTTAGTAGAAGTTCTACCTAAGTAATGGATTGGAAATAGAGGGATTATCTTTTGCCTTAAAGTTTAATTAATAATTCCCTAATTCTATAGATTATGAGGGAATATTGTATTGTTGAGTATCAAGTCATAACGTGGGATAGTTGACATGTTTTTGGGGATTCTATTTCTTACCTTGTACTTGAGCCTCTTAATTTCTTGAGAGTTTTAAATATAATGGTGTAGAATATTTTTTCCTATTGATAAGTTGATAGTATCTGCTTTGAGTCTTGTTATGAAAGAAAGAAGCTTAAGTTTAAGAACGACTATCACACCCTTAGAGAGTTTGAATTTTTCTCTGCATTAACATGAAATATTTTAACATGCAGATTGATAAAGTTAGTTATGTAATTTTGGTTAAGGGTGATGTTTGTGAGTCGTGTTAGTTAGTGATTTAGAGGATGATTCGAAATAGATATATAGTTTTGACGGGTTTATATGTGCCAAGTTCTTCGAAGTTTAATTCTTCGAATAGCTAAATCCAAGTTGGGTTTAGGTTGAATCATTCTTGTATGTATTTTTTTTTCCCGTTTCTGCTAGGATGTTTAGAAATATTTAGAAATGGGTAGAAATGTAAAAAAAAAAGTTGGAAAAAAATTTTTTTTGTTTAAAAATTTTTTTTCCCCCAGGTCGGGAGGAATGTAGAGTTTATACCATGTTAGGGCGCTGGCTGGTTTTACTTTATAGTAATTTGTAAAAAACGTAATTTGAATTGACAAGATGTCAAACCGGAGATTAAAGAGAACGATCGGAAGTGCCAACATGGGTAGACTTGACCATGTTATTTTTATATTGTAAATATGTAATTGTAAATGTATATAAAAGTATACAATAAATGAACTCGTATACTAAATAAAGGTTGTTGTTATCAATAACAAACGCCCCCCAACCTTTACGAGTTTCACAGTACTATATAACCTAAAAAGTGTAATTTTTCGTGTTCATGGCCGATTTTGACAAAACTTTCAAGTGGTTTTTTTAATATTTTAACGCAACTGCGGCAGCTAAAATGTTTTTAAACCTTTATTTAACAACCCCTTAGACCCCCCACAGTGTTAGTTTTTTCAAATTTAGGCGACTCGATTCAAAAGCTATTCCAATTATTTATTTAAAAATCAACAAAACATTTTCTACGTTAAGACAAAAACATGTACTTATAAGAACAATAATTAGTAACAAGGTTCACGAGCGAGCTAATTTAATTGCCTAATTTACCGTTTCAACTCTATGTCTCATTCACTCAATACCATATTCATAGGAGCTTAATTTATTTATTTTTACTTTGATGTCGTCGCTGACTCTGTCGTTGATGTGATACTGCAGGCAATGGAACTTTTCATTCCAAACTCTGTGGTTCCCATTGGCGGCAGGTCCCAACCATGGTTTGGTCGTTGCTGCAAAATGGCGTCTCGCCAAAAGCGACAACATTACCAAGCCTGGGCTAATGCGGTGTCATCAAAGGATCCAAACACCAGTGCGCTCAGAAATAGGTACAACTTTGTTGCCAGGTCCTACCCTTATTAGGGCAATGGTATATATATTACCACCATATTTTGAACTTAATACAATTGAGATAAGGTCGAAAACCATTAAAAATTTAAACATGCTGTGCCCGTTTAAGGATTAAGAAGGACATTGCCAAGGCGAAGTCATCATTCATAGGTAGAATTGGCTAGTGCGTCTTCCTTCGGGCACGCGTGCGTTCTGGTCTCTCGCCAAAGCTATCTTAGGGAACTTTTCTCAGCCGTCCCTACCACCATTGCACAAGACTGATGACTGCCTGGCCTATACTGCAAATGAGAAAGCCGATCTCTTGGGCTCTCTTTTCGCATCAAACTCGCCCTTGGACGATAGTGAAAACTCTCCACCAACCATACCGCATTGCGCTTGTTCAATGCCAAACGTTCAGTTCCTACAAAGGTCAGTTCGTAAGGCTCTTTTTTCCCTTGATATCCATAAGTCGAGTGGGCCTGATGCAGTTCCTCCCATTGTGCTTCGGACGTGTGCTCCTGAGTTGGCGCCGATTCTAACGTGCCTTTTCCGGCTCTCTTAGACTACTGGCGTCGTCCCGAGCTCTTGGAAGACGGCCCTTGTCCACCCGATTCCCAAAAAAGGCGATCGGTCAGATCCGTCTAACTACAGGCCAATAGCCTCTTCCTATCCTCCTCTTCTATCACCTCTTTTCTCTCCAAAGTAATGGAGTCCATTACAAACCGCCAGCTCTTAAAGTACCTAGAAGAGAACCAGCTACTAAGTGATCGCCAGTATTGTTTTCGTCGCTGTTGTTTGGCTGGTGATCTTTTAGTGTACCTTACTGAGTAAAGAGGAGGCACTAGCAGTTAGCTTCGACGTAGCGAAAGCCTTGATATCAATCTGTTTTGACTGCAATAAATTAAAAAGAACGTCGGTTTTGTGAAAAATGTCTGACAATACGTGCAACAAAAAGCCAAACTAGCGAAAGCTTTTGACAGGGTATGGCATAGGGCTCTTCTCTCTAAACTCCATCATACGGGCTTCTTGAGAAATTGTGTTCGTGGGTTGCCAGCTTTCTTACTGGGCGTAGCATCAGAGTCGTAGTCGACGATTCGTGCTCCGACATGAAGCCTGTGAATGCTGGTATCCCTCAGGGTTGTGTGTAACCCCCTACTTTATTTCTTTTGCAAATCAATGACATGTTGCATAACAACAGCATTCATTGCTATGCGGACGACAGTACTGGGGATACGCTCTACACCGGACGAGCTAATATTTCTCAGGAAAGCGTATGCGTGAGCCGGAATAAGCTTGTGACTTGAACATGTTAAGTCATGTCTCGAATTGGGGCCGACATAACCTAGTCCACTTTAACCCCTCCAAAACAAGTTTGCGCATTTACCGCGAAAACATCGTCAACATCCTTTCGTCGTACCTCTGAACTTTGAGGGAGCTTCCCTTGATACCAATCCGACTATTGGAATCCTTGGCGTCGATATTTCGAGTGACGTTCAGTTTCGAGGTCATTTGGAAGGTAAAGCTAAATTAGCTTCGTAAAAGCTGAGTGTGCTTAATAGAGCGGGTCAGTATTTCACGCCGGCCCACCGCTTATAACTGTATAAAGTACAGGTCAGTTCGCATATATGGGATACTGCTCCCATCTTTGGGCTGGAGCACCCCAATACCAACTCCTTCCTTTGGACCGCATTCCACGCAGAGCTGCTCGAGTTTTCGACGACGTGGTTATTTCAGGTCGGCTCGATCCATTGGCTCTTCGGAGAGACGTTGCGTCTCTCTGTATATTGTACCGCATATATCATGGGGAGTGTTCTGAGGAATTGTTCGGCTTGATCCCTGCCGCTGATTTCCTACACCGCACTACAAAAAACTCAAACTCAAACTCAAAATTTCTTTATTCAATAAACTTAAAATAAGCATTTTGAATCATCTAAATTTATTTGGATGGATGCAATCGATATACACGCAATCGACTGTCATTCCATCCACATCACGTTGATGGATGGCGGTCTATTCCTGTGCGTTTTTCACGAAACTTCTTGCCTCGAACTACAGTGTTGTGGAACCAGCTCACGGCGGCGGTATTTCCGGACCGTTACGACTTAGGGATCTTCAAGAAACGAGCCTATTCCTTTCTTAAAGGCCAGCAACGCGTCTGCGATTCCTCTGGTTTTGCGGGTGTCTATGGGCGGCGGTGATTACTTTCCATCAGGTGACCCGCTTGCTCGTTTGCCTCCTTCTACTATATAAAAAAAGTTTTTTTTTATGTCACATCCTTTATTAATTCTCGTGATTTTTAATTTATTAATTAACATTTTAAAATTAATACAATTGTTATTATAATTTCAATTTACTTCTAATGAATTTGTAATAAAATACATAGTAATTTTAGTATGTATTTTTGTAAATGGGTGTAATTTTCCTGAATAAATTAAATTCTATTCTATTCTATTAACTGCCTGCGCTTTTAAAACATTAGGTTTTAGAAATATTTGCCATGTCATGCGGAAATATACAAATACTTAAGCCTTAAACTAGACTTAAGTATTTACCTTAGACTACATTACACGATTTAGGTAAATAATAAGTACATATAATGTTAAACATATTTGCCATGTCATGATATTTACCCTTAAAATGGGTATTTTACACGGGTATTTACCCGCCTTTTTACCCACTTTTGGTATTTACCGGGAGTTTACCCGGTAGCTTTACCCTTGAGACCCTACACGTGACCCCTGGGTGGTGCTAAATGAGTGACACTGACTGAGTAGTAGAGCCACGCTGCGTTGCAGCACGCATTGGGCCGGCTCGCCCGGGGTAATATCACCCTCTCACGAATATCCGGCGTGAAATAATGGCACTTGGTGCTGTTGTGTTTCGTCCGGCCAGTGAGAGTTCCGAAGGCCCCTTCCCCCTCCCCCACCTCACAATTTCTATTCCTTCCTTAACCCTAATCCTTTCTTAAAAGTCGGCATTGCATCTGCGACTCCTCTGGTGTTGCGGGTGTCTATGGGCGGCGGTGATTGCTCTCCATCAGGTGACCCAACCCGCCTGCTCGTTTGCCTCCTCCTTATATAAAAAAAAATTGTTAAAAATCGACTTTTTCACTAAATCATTATGTTTGCAGTGTGCTGTACATACCACCAAAATACAGGTGCGTATTAAAATAAAAATCGTTAAAACCCATCGATCCGCATATGATGGGCCAGCGTGGTGGGTTACTATTACGTTATTTCATACATTCAATTCGTGTTGCGTAGCGGTTAAGGAAAACTACCAGTGGCGAAGCGTGAAATATTGAGAGAGGCAAGCCGGAGCAAAAAAAAATGCTTACCTACTCCGAGCGCGGGCACGCAGTCTTGAGTCCTTACCGAAAATCTGTGATTGGCATCCTGGCTTCAGCCTTGTATAGGCAGATGTATCTTCAGTCCACTTTTACTATACGTGTAAGCACTGAGATATTGAAACAGTGTCTTGCAAGCATAATAGAAGTGGCTTTGATAAAAGTCGTTTGTGGTGAAATGATGATATGATGTAAATTAAACAAAACTTAATCGACTAAGTACTAATAATACTACTTATACTCTAAAGCTATTCGTCTATTCTTTCTTACAAAGTGCGCTAAGACATTATCATAAAAGCCGGGAAGATTCTTAATTTTTAGTAAAGAACGTTTTTCTATAGAAAGAATGGCTAGATCAGATAATCGTTCTTGTTTTTGAGCATTACGCATGTATGAATTCGCTTTAAAGCCGTAAACGACCTCTCCGCGGATGCTACTGTAACAGGAAGTGTCAAAAACAGACTACATAATGTTGTGACTTGTGGAAAAGTTTCAGCTAATAATGAATTTTAAAAATTTAGATAAAGTTCGTAAACATCTAATTTGTTCAAAGATGGAGTTGTGTATAAGACTTTCAACTCGTTTTTTAAAGCAGTGAAATCAAATATTTGCGGAAATTGAATTAATAAAGCAGATATTATTTCATTTGGAAATGACCTAGTATAAAAACAATACTTACATTTATTAAGTAAATTAAGAAATGTCATTTGAGAAAGGGATTGGTACCTGTGTTGTATTTGTGTCTTAACATTGTCTATTATTTCAATAAAAAGACGCCGATACATAGTTTTAGCGTCTACTTCTGGATTTAGCCGTCGAAGCTGTCGCGGTGGCTCATTGAATTCCTGGACGCTGTCATAAATAAAATCAAAATTATTTATAAAATCATTTGCAAGCCAACTATTGAATGAATCTATTTCGCGGTTTGCTACCTTGATATCAATCTGTTTTGACTGCAATAAATTAAAAAGAACGTCGGTTTTGTGAAAAATGTCTGACAATACATGCAACAAAAAGCCAAACTGCATGTTTTCTAACTTACTGAGGAAACATTCTGCCAAGGAAAGAGATTCACTATCCCAAGATTGCGTGTTATCTAATATTGAATTAAAAGTATTAACCATGTCTAATCTACAGTTAAAAATTACATTTATAATGCGTGAGTGATAGTGCCAACGGGTTTCTGAAACTCCGGGCATACGGCGGTCAGCTATTTCTTTCAATAGGTTGGACCGTTTAGATGATTTGTTGAAAAACCGAACAATACTATTTACGTGTCCAAAAAAGGTTTTCAGTTCCGGAATATTTTCAAGCGAACGGCTCAGTACTAAATTTAATATATGAGCATAACATGGAACAAACATTGCCATAGGGCATGCATCGCGAATTTTAGCTTGGACTCCACCATGCTCGCCAGACATAACTGCCGCGCCATCGTAAGACTGACCAACTAACTTATGCCTACAATGATACTGGTCGAGTATTTCTAACAACTGATTAGATAGAACTTCAGCAGTTCGACTTCCGCTAACATCGTAAAAACCTAGAAATCGTTCTTCGATTCCAGTTTGAGTTAAATACCTAAAAATTACAGTTAATTGCTCCCTATGACTGACATCGGGAGTTTCGTCAATCATTACAGACAGAAATTGAGCTTTATTTATTTCAAGTCTAATGTTGTCGCGTAAAACGGATGCAATACTATTTATTAAATCATTTTGAATGTCACTAGAGAGACCAGAAAACGCGGGGTTTTGAACTGAAGAACATAACTCTAAATGCGAATCCATTACTGTATCGTACTTGCTCAGATAAAGCAAAGTTTCGATATAATTACCGCGGTTAACAGAACTGGGCCCTTCATCACGGCCGCGAAAAGCCAGTTCTTGTTTACCTAACAAAATAACGGTGTCAATAAACCGTTTCATTAAATCTCTATTGCGATTGACTTTTCTGTTGTGGGCGTCATTTGAATTATCGAAAAATGTTTCGATCCTACTAGTCCCAAACTCATGTAAAGCTAAACAACTACGTATATGCTTTTCGGTCTGAGAATGTTTCCTAGATGAATTGGTTAGATTATTAATATCGGTGTAACCACCTTTATTCCATAAACTACTAGCATCTGAGAAAAGTAAACATGGCCAACAATACATTTTATTTAATTTACAACTGCCAGTTAGCCATTGATATTTATCGTAAAGGGATACATTAAAATGTTTAAAAAAACCATCGCGTCTTTTGTAATTTATAGTCATATCTGGGCAAGCACGGCCTAACTGAATTACATGTTTTTTATTTTCAAAACTTAACTTTGCAAAGCATGTTCCCTCACAAAGCAAATAATCTGTCAAACAACAATCAAAAGCTATTAATGCCGACATCTTACAATTCTACCGATTACTTTGCAAATCTACTTACTCTAAATACGTAATTTCAACTTATTACAATATCTACTTACCGCAAATACCTAATTACAACGTACGTCTTCGTAACTACACACACATCACTACACTACACACAACACAAATAAACAAAGTCCAACTACAATACTAACATTATTTTATACCAAGAAATAAATTCTAATAGGTGAAACTAACTAATAAATTCAAATATTAATTTAAAAACACAGTCGTGCATTCAAAGATGGATGGCGAATTGCAATTACGTCAAATTATCTGTCAACAGAACGACCGAAAACGAATTTCTCCATCTCGCTCACCCGCCACGCAAATTGTAATACTTTCTCTATCAAGTAACTCGGTTAGAGCCGGCTTACCAGGAGCTGCCAATATGCGAGTGGGTTTATTGACCTATGTGACGTCATGACATATAATTTGTATTAGAAGTTTAACTGCCAAAAAGCCGATCGCGCCTGCGGCTTATTTTATAGCAATATGTTATTGAAAAGCAAATGTTGTTGATTTAATGTCCATAGTGTAAGCGTTTTGTAATGTTTATCTACTTTTATAATTACTGATTGTGCCATTTCTCAATTACGGTAGAGAGTGGTTGTGTTCTAAACTTCTGAAGGGAAGCCGGTGGGAATCAAGTTGTATGGAACCTTCGTCACTGAAAACTACCACCCCCTCTCTTCCCTTAGGTGTCGTAAAACATACATCATAGAGCGGCGATGGGCTCACCACCTGTCACGCTGTTTGAAATACTCTTGAGTGGACTGTAGTAAAAATGAAACGCTGGTAACCTGAGAATGATGTGGGTTTATTGGCTTGTTGCATAGGTACACGTAGAGCACACTGTTTACACTTGCACTTAATTAGAAAGGGCTTATTTAATAAAATAAATGGGAGCACGTCCGATATTGACGGTGGCCGGAAATGGAGAGAGAGGGAAGCCCCCAGAGCACTAGTGACGTACAGTAAAAGTAGTATTGGGTAACGTGCCAACATGCTGCGGCCTCACAAAATTTATCTATAAGCTAATTAGCAAACAATTATTTACTTTCAATGCACTGCATACAAGTTAACATCAAATTAGAATGTAAGCTACAACAAAACATTGTGGTTTTCAAATAAGTAGGTACTACTTTTGGATAAAACAATTTAGAAATTTCTGACAATGACAAAGTTGTCACTCAGTGCTAAAACATTTTAGTTCATACTTAACTAATTTGTTATAGTTGTGATATTATAATATATGACATTATTATCTAATATTTGTTTTATTTACTACGTTACACATAGAAATGTAAACTTGGTTAATCATCTAGAGGTAGCACACAAATTTTTAAGATAGAGCGAACATGACACCTGCCACTGGCAGCCCTAACTTCCACAGCTCTTACTAGGCCATCATGACCTGGAAATATTTTCGTAATTCTAGCCATGGGCCATGACAATGGTGGTGTATTGTCCTCTCTTAGAATTACAAGGGTACCAATTTTTACATTAGGTGATATACTTAACCATTTAGGTCGATTTTGCAAAATATTTAAATAATTCTTGTACCACATTTTCCAAAATGACTGTTTGATCCGAGTACATAATTGCCAAAACTTTAATCTATTTTGTGGTATATTAGTTACATCTTTTTCTGGGTACATAGTAATAGAATTTCCAATTAAAAAATGACCAGGAGTTAAATAACTGAAATCGTTTGCATCAGCTGTTGACAAGGGTAAAAGTGGTCTAGAATTTAAGATGCATTCAATTTCTATCAAAATTGTATTAATTTGTTCGTAAGTTAACAGTTGACTTTGTAAAACTCTTTTCAAATGATATTTGGTACTTTTTACTCCAGCCTCCCACAGTCCGCCAAATGTAGGAGAATAAGATGGTATAAAATGGAAGTTTATACCATGTTGTGCTGCATATTGACAAACTTTGCTTTGGTGACAGTGTGAGGACATCAAATTATAAAGTTCAGTTAATTGGTTCCTTGCGCCTTTAAAGGTGCTGGCGTTGTCAGAGTAGATTTCACTTGGCAACCCTCTCCTGGAGACAAATCTCCTAAGACACGCGAGGTATGCTTCTGTAGTGAGGTCAGACGTAAGCTCAAGGTGAATAGCCTTGGTTGCGAAACAGACAAACACGCAAATGTACCCCTTTCCCTCTAGGGAGCGTCTTACGCGCGAGAGTTTAACTTTGACGGGGCCAGCGAAATCCACTCCAACTTTTTGGAAGGGACGGCTCATGGCAGTCACCCTATCGGCTGGCAGGGAACCCATTAACTGTTTGGCGGCTTGTGCCTTATTTCTGAAACATATTATACACTTATTTGTTATTTTCTTAGCATACAGTAATCCATTAGTGATCCAAAATTTCTGATTTAAATTAGACAACAATAGCTTTGGACCAGCATGTAAGAGCCTTTCATGCTCTGCTCTTACAATACGAAGAGTGATAGGTGACTCTTTAGGTAAAATAGCTTGATGCTTTTGCGCATAAGGAATATTAGAGTGGTGCAAGCGCCCACCCACACGTAACACACCAGAACCATCAATAAATGGACATAAGCTTTGTAAATTGCCCTTAACACTTTTGTTATTTCTTAAGCTGCAAATTTCATCTTTAAAGTATATTTCTTGCTCATTTTTAACAATCAACATTAAAGCTTTATTCATTTCAGAGCTAGACAAATATTTATGGGAAGGTTTATTACCTTTCAAACTATTAATGAATCTTAATACATAAGCTAAGATACGAACCATTTTGTGGGTGCTAGAGTGATTATGCATACTATCGAAGACCTCATTGGGTACCCGGCAGCTTGAGAATGCAGATGCGGGCACAGATTTCATCTCAGGTAAGTCCTGCGGTAAGCCCACAGGTAAGTCAAATTTATAATAACCATCATACAAAAACCTGGGTCCACACCACCACATAGCACATGCAGCGAGCTCATTGGGCGCGACGCCTCTGCTGACCTTGTCCGCAGGGTTTTGGTTGGTGCTGACATAAAGCCAGTGGCAATCAGGAACATTGTTGGTAATTGCACCTACTCTGTTAGCCACGTAAGCGTTGAGACACATCGGCTCTGAGTGCAACCATGCAAGTACTATCTTTGAATCCGTAAATAAATAGGTATGCGTTATATTAAATTTTAGCTTTAGCGTGCTTCGAACTTTTTTGATTAATATGGAAAGAAGTAAAGCGGCATTGAGCTCTAGACGCGGCACGGTAGCATTCTTGTTGTTAAGCGGATTAATGCGTGATTTAGAACAAAGCAAGTGCATATTATTTTTTATTTTTTTTTTATAAAAGAGGGAGGCAAACGAGCAGGCGGGTCACCTGATGGAAAGTAATCACCGCCGCCCATGGACACCCGCAAACCAGAGGAATCAAGGAGAAATATTTATGTTTCCTTTGATATCTGTGATGCGCAGGTATACACAGCATCCATAGGCCGTTGAAGTGGAGGCATCTGAGAAACCTATGAGTTCAACAGTGTCTAAGTCATGCATAGGTATATTTCTGTTTATTAAAATTGGCTCCATTACAGCCAGACTTGAACAAAACTGCCGCCATTCATGTTTGACATCATCATCAGGTATAGCGTCCCAATTTGTTTTTGAGGACCATAATTTTTGCATGATGGCTTTATCTTGCACTATAATGGGGGATACAAGACCCATGGGATCATAAAATTTCCCTATGTAAGAGAGAATATCTGTCTCTATCTGTAAAATTTTTGATATTAAACGGCTCAGGGCAGGCAATCTTAAACTGATCGTCCTTTACTAATAACGTCAAACCTAGGGCCTTTAGAGCACAATCATGTCCGATATTGACGGTGGCCGGAAATGGAGAGAGAGGGAAGCCCCCAGAGCACTAGTGACGTACAGTAAAAGTAGTGTTGGGTAACGTGCCAACACACGCTGAGCACATTCTTCAGTCGCTATTTGGTGAAAAGTGGACTATGGTAGAGAACTGCTTTTGCTGTCCTCATTGCCTAGTCTCTGATTAAAGCTTCAGGGATAATAGTCGTGTTTTTATGTATGTACATGTAGACCGTTTAACCGCCTCTGTGGTCTAGTGGCTAAGCCACCGGCTTCAGACCCAGAGGTCCCGGGTTCGATTCCCAGCGGGGGGTACATCTTTGTGTGCTCGCTTTGGTTGGTGGTAGGGCTATTAAGTCCGCCTGGCTAGCTACCACCATCTTATCTAAGTCTGTCGCCATAACAACGATGTTTATAGCATTGTTGTGTTCCGGCAGTTTGAGATAAGATAGCCAGTTCCTCAGTGGTTGAGGATTCCGGGTGAAGCGCGCTTCCACCTTCGGCCTTATCGTCAGTTACCATCAGGTGAGATGAAGGCCAAGCGCTTACCCGTTGCCAATAAAAAAAAAAGAGAAGAAATCACAAAGAGCAATAATTTTAGAGCAGTGTGATGTCGGTTTAATAATAGAATACTACCGATCCATCTCTTTCCTTGGGTGTCGTAAAAGGCGACTAACGGAGTAAAGCCTGCACATACATCCAACAGCATAGAGCGGCGATGGGCTCCCCACCTATTACGCTGAGCACATGTACGGTAATTATAATTTTGTAAAACGTGGACTGTAGCAGATGACTACTTTTGCTGTCTTCATTGCCGATCTCTGACTAACCCTTCGGGGATAATATTCGTGAGTATAGAAGGCGACTGTTAGCAACCGCAAGAAACTTGAAGTACTGGTCAGGTCAAGTGTTTTAGACATAACCAAAATGACAAAAAAGGAATTCGTGCTTTTTTTCATTTTTAATTAAATAATTCTTTTTGCGAATTTCAATTGGGTAGTCTTTGAGAAGGCATCTAATTTATTTTAAAGCTATAACATAAGATAAAATACGCACATTTCGTAATAGCAAAATAAATGGGGTCTCATTGCAGACTAACTTAGGTACTTATCGCCCGGGTGACGCGGACGGGACGACAGACGGTTGGGTCACGCGACCGGCCGCTGCCCGCGCGATGTAAATAATCGTTATTTTTTATTGTTTTTCATTTTATTTTTCTTATGTTATTGCTTTCAAATAAATAAAATATTCAAAGACTATCTAATTAAAATTTACAAAATGAATGATTTAATTAAAACTGAAAAAGGCACGAATTTCTTTTTTGTCATTTTTGTCATCTTTAAAACACTTGACCTGTCAGCCCTTGAAGTTTTTTGCGGTTTCTAGCAGTCATCTTACGTATGCATACACTAATTCAATATTTATAAGAGAAATAAGTCATACCTTTATTGTCTAGTCAATAGGTATATTAGTCAATATGTGTAAGATCAAACTGATAGTTTGACCGTCATTGTAACCATGCTAACTAAATTTGAATTTGCCTTTTACAGGTCAACCCTATAAGCGTGAGTACAGCTTATTAACTGACCTACAGCTGGGCAAAAGCCTCCATCATTGAAATCAAGTCATCGCTGTAATTGATGGGTGTTGGCTTAATCACTACGCTTGCCAAATGCAGCTTGGGCCGGTTACAGTGCTCGACCGACCGTCAGTGCGTACGTCAGTCGCGTTTGTCTATAAGTTATGCGGCAGACGCATCCGCAGACGTCTTCTGCGGATGCGTCGGCCGACGTGTAGGGAGGTGATTTGCGCTTAAAAGTATTTAACGTCTGCAGACGCAGCAGACGTTAAATACACCAACAAACCACCGCTGTGCGCGACGTCTCACAAGTCACTGCGTAGGCGACGCTGTCCGCCTCTCAAGCCGGGGAACCAAGGTCACGGTTGGTTCCCAACATACCTATCACAGACGCGCAAATCACCCCCCTACATGTCGGCCGACGCATCCGTCCGAAAACCGAAGAGGGGGCATTATCCGTACGGTCGGTCCACCGATCGGAGCAGCACTAAACGCGTTCATTTGTTTCCATAGCGCGTTGGTTGACCGACGGCACGCATGCGCACACGCTGGACCAACACGGCGACGACGGACGGTCCCACTACGTCGGCGTGGCATGCAAATTTCTCATACAATACACAGAAAAACGACGTTTCGTAGTCCCCTGTTTCCTACAGAACTGGACCAATTTTTATTACTTGTTCAGCATCGGTTAAAGAAAGAGACTTTCTATGTCTGTATGATTGATTTTTTTGCATTAAGTTATTTATTTAATAACCAGAAAGCCTTCAAAATTTAGCGAAATCACTCCGTTTTAAGGTGTCTTCAGAATAATTAAGTTGGTTTAAAAAAAAATCAAAAATACAGACATACAAAATATCTTTATTTAACCGATGCTGAAAAAGTAATAAATATTGGTCCAGTTCTGGAGCAAGAAAAACGGGACAACGAAACGTCGTTTTTCTGTGTTTCGTGTGTGAGAATTTTGCATGCCACTTCGACGTAGTGTTTCGTCTTAATGGCAACAAGCCCGGGTGTCCATGCCTGTTACGACGCCGACATAGACTCGAATGGGAATTATAAGAGGTAGACTTACTTGAGTGAGTCGATCAGGATGAACGGCAGGGCACGGGGTTTTCGCTGGTCTTGTTCGCTGTTCAATATGGCGGTTGTTGCTACGGGCCGACACCCAGTCAGTGACGAGCGGGAAGCGTGCGCGCACGCGGAAAGCGTCATTCTGAAGCTGGAAACAAACTATCGGACGCGGCTGACGGAAGCGCCTGACAGCCGCGACTTATAGGTAATCTAGTCAATGAATGTACATTAAGTTGTGCAAACTATCGGACGTAAGTCACGGACATAACCTTGGGCGTTCGGACGCCCGACAGAAATCTGGCGCGCTAGATGTTTGAAGGCTGTGCACACTTATCCAATTGTTCGGCCCCTAATCCAATTGTTTAGATTTTCCTTGTTATCGTGAACTTGTATGTGGCTGCACTATTGTATTAGGTAATGAAAACTGTAATGATAGTTGTAAGTGAATAATATAAAATAAATAATTAAATAAATTATCAGTCGCGGCTGTCAGCCTCGTCCGTCAGCCGCGTCCGATAGTTTGTTTCCAGCTTGACTGTGTAACTACTTCTAATGCGCTGGAGGTCGCGCGGACGGCCAGTCTTTGTGACCATTCGTTCCTCGTAACTTCACTCGTCGCGGTGTTGGCGCGAACACCGGGTTATGTATCGAAAAGTTCAATACACACTTGCCCGACCGACAAAGTTGATAATGTTATTTTTTTATTTTTAGCGCGGGGTAATGAACGTCATTCATTAATATTTAGAATAATTTACAATACTACCACCCCGTCTCTTCCCTTGGGTGTCGTAAAAGGCGACTAACATACTAAAGACTGCATATACATCTAACAGCATAGAGCGGCGATGGGCTCACTACCTGTCACGCCTAGCACTTGTGAAGTCGATATTTGGTGAAAAGTGGACTATGGTAGATGACTACTTTTGCTGTCCTCATTGCCTTGTCTCTTGACTAAATCGTCGGGAATAATAGTCGTGACGTGACTAGATGTATGTAATAATTTAGATGAGTAAGTAAGTGAAGCTAAGAATGATAAACCAACAATAGGAATAATTGAAGGTTATCAAGTATTTTTTTTATTATGAGACGACCAACACATCAGTCTTCTTGTGACCACGGACCCTGTAAAGGGTTCGTAACGTCAGAACTAGAAATAAACTCACAATGTTGTTTATAAATGTGAATTCATCCGTAAAAAGTGTTTCGTGTTGAGTTGTGTGGTAGCTGCTCTTTAAAAAAATACTAAATACCAACACATCTCTTCCCTTGGGTGTCGTAAAAGACGACTAACGGACTAAAGACTGCGTATATATGTAACAGCACAGAGCGGCGATGGGCTCATCATATATCACGCTGAGCACATGTGTAATTGTAATTCGGTGAAACGTGGACTGTTGCAGTAGACTGGTTTTGCGGTCCTCATTGCCTAGTCCCTGACCAACCCTTTTGTGGATAATAGTTGTGAAACTATGTATATTTTTATTTAAAAAAATTATGTTGTATGTACCTTTGCAGGTCGTGAAGAAGTCAGTGGTAAACTTTTATAATGAGATATCTAACTCATCTTCATTATCTGTCTATAATAAATTCACCATCATTTTTGTCATCAATCTGTAGGCTGAAAAAAAATACGCACATTTCGTAATAGGAAAATAAATGCAGACTAACGTAGGTACTTATCGCCCGGCTGACGCGTACGGGTTATTTGACGGTTGGGCGGTTTTTTATTTTATTTATCTTATGTTATTGCTTTAAAATAAATTAGATACAGACTATCCAATTAAAATTCACAAAATGAATTATTTGATTAAAAATAATAAAAACATGAATTCCGTTTTTGGCATTTTTGTCTTGTTTAAAACACTTAACCTGACCAGCCCTTGAAGTTTCTTGCGGTTTCTAGAATCCACGGTATATAGTTCTTCCCTGTAAGCCTTTCCACGTAAACTAACACATGGGGCGATCAGACTATAACCCACAAAAGTTTTTTTTTTATTTCACTACGGGTAAGCTAAGCACCCTTCATGTCACCTGATGGTAAGTTTGTGCCGCTAAGGCCGTAGGTGGAAGCGCGCTTCACCCGGAATCCTCAACCACTGAGAAACTGGACCTGGACATTGCGGCTTGCTAAAGGAAGAAAGCTCCTCCTTGCTTCGGAAGGCACGTTAAGCCGTTGGTCCTGGTCATAGAAATAGATCTAAATAGAATGCGCATGTGAGCACAATTGTATGAAAACCAAGCGTGTCACTTTTTTCCTACCTACTGTGCCGTCAAAAGAGCGATTTAGTGATGGGGAGTCACCGCGCGTGCGAAACCGATTTAAAAAAAAAGTTAATCAATTAATAAAGGCGTCCGCCGCCGCCGCCTTCCGCGGCGTCTTTGAGTTTTGAATATCGATATTTTTATCGATATTGGAATTCATAAACAGAGGAATAATAAAAAGACAGAGGAATGATTATGGTTTTTTTACTCTAGCTCTCTAGTAATTTTTAGTTACGTTATTAAATAATGACATTTACTTAACCAAATACAATGGACTGCTTCGTAAACACCAAGACTCATCTGCTTAAGGTTATGATGAGACAGTAGGTTCCCATAGTAAATTTTTCTTTTTAAAACTGTCAACAAATTACAACTAAAGTAAGTAGATTTAAGAATTTTGATTGAGAAAGATTTAGTTTGCGCACTTATTTTTTTTTCTTGGGCGTATTTAATGGTGTGTCCTGATTTGATGTAAATTATTGGTGGTTGTCTTATAATACAAAATATTGTAAAACACTTACCTAATATGTCAATAATTACTTTATTATCAGTGTCACACTGTAACTTTATTATGGTTTTTAAGACTGTGCTAATAAATTCAAGATAACAATTAGTTAGGGTTACCTATTCTAATTTTCTTTTTCTCGGCGTGTTGCACGGTGTAGGTTTTGTGAAAGTTTTTGGTATATATTCTGTAAAACACGAAAAAAAAGTTATTTCTATAATTTTATGCAAGAAAAGACAAATACGTAAATAAATTTTAATCATTTAATATCAATACAGTTACTCACTTCTGTTGAAGTACTTAGTACATATAGACGGTATCGCGTTTGAATTGTTTTAGGATATTTTTTTTCTCTAAATCTGTTCCTTTCAAAAATGTTCCTTTGTGCTATGTCAGTGGAAGAAGTCAAAAAGGAAATTATGCCCTTAAACAACACTTCCTCCGAAGGTTACGACGGTATTGCTATAAAAATTATTGAAGCGTGCGTTATTGAACTGGTACCTCTTTTGACACATCTGATAAAGAAGAATGGGCAAAACCAAATGAAAGTACTTGAAAAGTGAAGCATTTTATTGTATGACAGCAAATCTGTCAGGCATTGGAGAAAAAAGTTATTGAGAAGAAGAAAATTAAAATAATAAATGATAACATAAAATAGAAGTTATCCGTGCGGTGACGGAGAAAGAAAACCAATCGCCGCCCCTCTCTCCGTCCGGTGGGTGTCGTAAGAAGCGACTAACGAACTCTTTCGAGCGATGATCTGCTCCACTGGTGGTAGGGCATGACCCGTCTGGTTGGTGACCACCGTACGCATGGTGTAAAACCCGTCAAGTGACTGCTTGTCGGTCGCGTTTCGGGATCAGCCAGCGTATAACCAGAGCTCGAGAGGATGATACTGCGATGTATTTAGTCTGTGGAGGCTTCCGTCAAACCAGTGCCAGAAGGACTCCGTTAACCTGCCGACCATCCGCTCTCCTTACATCATTAAGTTTATTTGTACTGGCACCTCGAGACCAACTCTCTTTCCACTCCTAAAATAACAGCGCCTAACAACAAAACTTGTACTACAGCGGTGCACACCCCCACCGTTTGAGGTAGAGTTCGCTAACATCCGCGGACTCCCTGTAAACCTCAATGCCGTCCACCACCATCTTGAGACGGCACGGCCAGCAATGTTGTTCCTGACGGAGACGCAAATAATCCGCCCAGCTGACACCACCTACCTGAACTATCCCGGCTTTGTGCTTAAAGAATCCTTCAAAGCCAAAGCCGGAGTTTGCTTATTCGTTCGGGCGGATGTTTGCTGTCGCCGTCTGCGCTGTCTGGAGGACCCTTCCTTCTCCTTCCTAGTGGTACACGTCGACTTAGGCTCTCATTGCCGTGTCTACGTCTGCGTCTACCGATCCCATAACGGCAACATGGAGACAACTCGACTAATTGAACATCTTAGTCGGGTAGCAGATAATGCGCAGGAGCCGTTTCCATCGGCGGAACTGGTGTTTTTGGAGGACTTCAACGCCCACCATGAGTTGTGGTTAGGTTCCTTCAAAACAGACCATGTTGGTAGAACTGCCCACGCATTCGCTCTCACGCATGATTTGACGCAACTGGTGAACCAGCCCACAAGGATCCCAGACATAGTTAGCCATGCGCCCTCCTTACTCGACCTTCTGCTGACGAGTCTCCCAGCTGGATACCGGGTAGAGATTCGAGCTCCTTTAGGTTTATCGGATCACTGCTTGATATCCAGCACAGTGCCCTTGGCATCGCACCCGCCAACAGCGGTTTCGAAACGCCAGATTTGGCACTACGTGTCGGCAGACTGGGACGGTATGCGGGAGTATTTTGCATCCGTCCCTTGGAGGCAGCGCTGCTTCAGTGGGAAGGACCCGACCGCTGGTGCCACTGCTGTTGCTGATGAAATAGTATTAGGGATGGAATACTATATTCCACACTCCTATGTCATCAGCAAGGGCAGGCGCAACCGCTGGTTCAATCGCGAGTGTGCCAGCGCTGTTGAGAGCAAACAGACGGCATACCGCGCTTGGATCAGAAGTAAAGCTCATGGGGATCCCGAAACTCGCTTGCTAAAAGCAGCCAATAATAATGCCACCAAGTCGCGTAAGAGGGCCTACATTAGAGCGGATGCCCAGCGCGTTGCACGAGTAGGCCAAGAACTCCTGACGCATCCTACGGGCAGCCGTAGCTACTGGCGTCTGGCCAAAGCCGTACAATCCAACTTCTGCCAACCCTCGCTGCCACCACTGAGATGTCCTGACGGAACTTTAGCTCACAAGCCGCAGGAAAAGGTCGATCTCCTGGCCAAACTCTTTGCGGCTAACTCCCGGATCGATGACTGTAATGCACAGCCACCCTCAATTTCTCACTGTGGCCACACAATGTCTGATATTAAAATCAGTGTGATGTCCGTGCGGAGCTGCAGTCAATCGATGTCCGAAAAAATAACGGTCCTGATGGCATCCCAGCAATAGTCCTGAAAATGTGTGCAGCGGAGTTGTCCCCTGTGTTTACGCGTCTGTACCGTCTCTCCCTCTCTTCGGGTTGTGTGCTGGGATCTTGGAGAGAAGCTAATGTGCAACCGATCCCTAAAAAAGAAGATCGGTCTGATCCGACTAATAACCGCCCTATAGCCGTAACTTCAGTGTTGTGCAAGATCCTAGAATGAATATTGAACAAACAGCTTATTCTATACCTCGAAGATCACTCCCTAATTCACGATCGTCAATATGGGTTTCGGCCAAACGGTCAACGGGTGATCTTCTAGCGTACGTCACACATCTCTGGGGTGAGGCTATTGACAAGCGTGGCGAGTCACTGGCAGTTAGCCTTGACATAGCCAAGGCTTTTGATCGGGTCTGGCACATAGCTCTTCTCTCCAAGCTCCCGGCATACGGTTTGCCCGCTCAGTTCTGTACCTGGATTGCCAGCTTTCTGCATGAGCGTAGAATCCGTGTCCTTTCGGATGGATGCGCTTTGCGGTTCATTTCAGTGAACGCTGGTGTTCCTCAAGGGTCCGTCCATCCCCCACGCTGTTCTTTCTGCATATCAATGACATGCTTCCTCTTGGAAACATTCATTGCTATGCAGATGATAGCACAGTGCATGGGGGATATAATGGTCACCCAACGGCTGGGCGGGTAGACACCGAAATCAAGCGAGCAAATCTTGTCATTGAGCTCGATCGGGTGTTTGACCTCATTTCTAAATGGGGCTCCGATAATCTGGTGGAGTTCAATGCCAAGAAAACACAGTGCGCGTTCACAGCAAAAAAGTCGTCATTCCTTCCCGTCCATCTCTTCAGGGTACATCTCTAGGCCTTTAGAGCAGTATTAGCATGCTCGGTATGGATATCCGCTGCGATCTGTACCAAAAGGACTACATCGAAATCGTGATCAAAAATGCCTCACGTAAACTCGGTGACCTGAACAAGGTGCGGCGATTCTTGACGCCTGATCAGTTGTGTCTATTATACAAGACACAGGTGCGGTCTTGCGTGGAGCATTGCTCTCACCTTTGGGACGGCTCCGCAAAGTACCTTCTCGATGCCTTGGACAGATTGCAGCTCCGCGCTGTGCGCATTATCGGCAATGCAGAGGTCACTAAAACTCTCGAGCCTTTGCAATTGCGTAGAGATATTGCGTCACTCAGCATCTTTTACCGTTTATACCATGGCGACTGCTCTGAAGAACTCTTTGACCTCATCCCTCCTTCTCCCTTCCTCCATAGGAGTACGCGTGCTGCTCTCCGGAGTCACCAATTTACAGTCTCTAATATTTCATCACGCACAAAGAAATTTGGTGACTCGTTTCTTTGTCGCATTTCCAAAAGATGGAATAGTCTACCAGCTACTACCAGGGTCCTTCAAACGACGCGTGAAGAGGCACTTTGTGGGCCGGCAGAGTGAGGGTGACTGATGCTACGTCTCTTACGCTGCACCAGTTGTCCCCGCGCCTGGACTTCATTTCCACTTAACATCAGGTGGTCATTTGCCGGGCTTAGTATAAAAAAAGGAAGTCAAGATTTTTTTTAAATTTAACTATACCCCCTCATTTTCTTTTGTTTTTTTTTTCATTTTGCCTTTTTTTTCATTCATTCATTCGCTCGTTTATATTTGCTGTCCTTACAACAAAATACACTATTTATTTCGAAACTTACCATGTTACAAGGGGTGGGTGGGACGGGTTTTATACAAAAAGCCCATTCTTCTTTATCAGTTTCATAAGGAACTTCCCCGAATTATTAAAATTATCGGTCGTCAAACCGCTTCATAAGAAGGGCGAAAAAGAGGATGTTAATAATATTCGTCTTATTACTCTTGTACCTATCTTGTCGAAAGTAATTGAAAAGTGTATGTACAACAGAGTAACAAAGTAACAAATATAATATTATCAAGTGTAAACAGTTTGGTTTTCAAAAATGAAAATCGACTACATTGGCCAATTTACACTTAATAAAACAATTTTGACAATTGTAATAACAATAGTTTAACTTCAGGTTTATTCATTGATATATATAAAGCTTTCGACTTTGTTGCCCATTACTTGTTAGCGCAAAAACTGGATTTCATAGGAATAAGGGGACCTGCATTGCAATGGATATCATCTTATCTAACAAACCGTCATCAGTATATTGTCGTTATAGTCGCGTAGCCGGACAAAAATTACTTACGATAATTCTAAAACTTTTCGTTTTTACTGAGTGGATAGAGTATGTGGATTGTGAGCTACTTTTAAAAAGTTAGAAGTTTTATGACTGTGCTTTAGGTATGGTTTAGGTATTTCATAATATTTCGTGTAACATATAATATTAAAGTTTGAAATGTTGAATGTTTTATAATAAGAACTATCTTATCTTTGTGTTGTAAAAAGTTTAGAAACATAATATATGTGGAACTATGAAAATCACAAAATCACTCGTTTTCTCTTTGAATAAAATTTTAAAATTTATGAAATAATATTTAAGACTTTCAGTGGTTAGTGGTATACATGTTGAACAAAGTTTAGAAAGTTAAGTGGTGTGCTTCTTTGATCATTTCATTTTTCTTTCGTAACACACGCAATAATAAATTAAAATTGACAGAATCGCTCATACATGTCCTTTGTAATACTATTTAATACCACACAAAAAATTAGAAATATACATACATTGCATTTTGTTTAAATCACGAATAAAATATTTCGCTAACGTACGTTTCTTAATGCGGACGCGGGCGGCTGCAGGCGCGGCGCGGCGCCGGCGGTGGCGGCGGGCAAGCGCGGGGGTGGGGGCATACCTACCTACACTCTATATGACTGATAATCCACTCGTCACGTCAGACGAGTGGATACATGGCGAACATAATACAAGAAGACGTAATGCAGAAAAAGTAAACTAAGTACCTTAACCTACTTACTTTACATCTTAGATGACATCAATAAAAACATTATTAAATGACAAGTTTTGAGTAGTTAGTACTTACATATCGCGCAATTCTTCTTTCAGATAAGATTATTTTACAATCATCCGAAATTCTTCTTACAGATAAGATTATTCTACAATCATCCGAATTGGATGAATGGGATGAAAACGTAAACACGCAATAATAAATTAAAATTTACAGAATCGCTCATCATGGTCTTTGTAATGCTATTTTATACCATACAAAAAATTGAATCATACATACAGTGCATTTTGTTTTAATCACGAATAAAACATTTCACTGGGTGGATTCTACCAAACTGGAATAAGGTCTTATACCTAGATTAAACGCCGAATCTGTATTGACTAATCTCGGAGTAAGTCTTATTCCAGTTTGGTCGAATCCACCCTAAATACGCGATTGGGCATGCAGGACGTGGGCAGGTGGATTTGGGCATCAACTCGTTACACCAAAATTTTGTTCTAACTGGTCACACCGCCAAAAGCAGTATTATTTGTTTCAACCCGTCACAAGTTGATTTATTTCTATTAGGACACATCGTTATTTTTGTAGCTATTGCTGCTACTTACTTAATTACTGCTCTTTAATGATTTCTTGCAGTAAGCCGACGATATTATCTTATTTGCCCCTGCCCCTTATCTGTGCATAATACCATAGAATATTTACATAATTGTACAAGTACAGAAGATTCACTCCGCAAAGTCATTTAAATAAATAACTACTCTTGCTAAGCCACAATAAAATGCAATTCAGGTCGCACACCGCTCCCTTATCTACAGTTAAATTCACCTAGAAGTTACCTCTCTTTCTATCGCGTACTCTTATCTCTTCTAATGACTTTTGGGTTGTCTTCTTTTAAATAATAATTAATCTGAATACTTACTTGATTTATTACAAGTTATGGTGTTTATAATGTGTACTTAAATGTGAACAAATAAACATTTCAAATAATCCTAGGCTGGGCATGTCAGTACAGTCAACGCCACATCAGACTACCTAAAGGGTAATATAATACATATTACTGTGCTACCTATACATGTTTATTTGCACCACCAGTGACACTCCGTGTACGTGAGAGCTCGAGCGCTGGTGACCTTGAGCAGAACGTATAAACACTAGGGTTTAATACCGAAATGGAATTTAGACTTGTGCCAAAGAAGACTTATGTATATGTTACATAGTATGTTATGAAACGTATAGTAGTATTAGCAGTTACTCTGTTAAGTACTTACTTAATTCTTAGTTACTTAACTACTAGGGCTTGCAGTCCTGGTACTGTGGAGAAAACAGGATTCCCGGTACTGCGCTAACTATGGTACCGGGAAAACCAGGAATTTCCGGTACTTTTTGGTACTGAATTTTTAACCCAGATGTAACTAACGTTTGATTAATGGATCAATGAGCAAATCAAAATATTACACAAAATTTTTATAATAAAAAAATTGTTTTGCTAATTGCTATACTAGCTGTGGCATCACTTTGTCGAATGGAATTGGTTAGAGGTCATCCGAGTTGAATTTTTTAAATTTAAAAGAGTCTATATACAATGGATTTTTACCATGAGTGTTTTAAGGTGAGTAAATAATATAAATTCGTCCAAACCGAGACCGTTCAAACGGCGACAGACCCTTCTCCAACGGATGCCCTCGGCGGTATTGGGAGACCACCACGTCAAATGGCTTGGTTCACTCAAAACTGACCACGCGGGTAGAGCCGTTCATGACTTCGCTTTGGCCTACAGTCTGTCCCAATTGGTAACAGAGCCTACGTGGATTC
Source organism: Scoparia ambigualis (assembly GCA_963921215.1). Taxonomy (NCBI): domain Eukaryota; kingdom Metazoa; phylum Arthropoda; class Insecta; order Lepidoptera; family Crambidae; genus Scoparia; species Scoparia ambigualis. Next base: position 8,895,459 of record OY992526.1, read on the forward strand.
CAGATGTGGAGGGCCATGCACCTTTCTTATTGGACCTTCTGCTGACCTCTCACCCAGACGGCTATCAAGTTTTTATTGATGCACCACTAGGCTCATCAGACCACTGTCTGATTCGTAGCACTGTGCCTTTCACAGAAATTTCAAAAACGTCGAGTCTGGCATTATGGGTCAGCGGACTGGGATGCGATGGGAGTTTCTTTGCGTCCTACTACGAGTTTGCTTCTCACTGGATAATCTTGATGTCGCCGCCGACTTTATCGGAATGAAACTTTTCAATCCAAACTCTGTGGTTTCCATTGGCGGCAGATCTCAACCATGGTTTGGTAGTTGCTGCAAAATGGTGTCTCGCCAAAAGTGACAACATTACATGGCCTGGGCTAATGCGGTGTCATCAAAGGATCCAAACACCAGTGCGCTCAGAAAGAGGTACAACTTTGCCGCCAGGTCCTTTAAGAGGGACATTGCCAAGGCAAAGTCATCATTCATAAGTGGAATTGGCGAGAGGCTAGTGCGTCTTCCTTCGGGTACGCGTGCGTTCCGGTCTCTCGCCAAAGCTATCTTAGGGAATTTTTGTCAGCCGTCCCTACCACCATTGCACAAGACCGATGACTGCCTGACCCATACTGCAAAGGAGAAAGTCGATCTCTTGGGCACTCTTTTCGCATCAAACTCGACCTTGGACGATGGGAAGAACTCTCCACCAACCATACCGCATTGCGCTTGTTCAATGCCAAACGTCCGGTTCCTACAAAGGTCAGTTCGTAAGGCTCTTTTTTCCCTTGATATCCATAAGTCGAGTGGGCCTGGTGCAGTTCCTCCCATGAGTTGGCGCTGGTTCTAACGCGCGTTTTCCAGCTCTCTTACACTACTGGCGTTGTCCCGAGCTCTTGGAAGACAGCCCTTGTCCACCCGATTCTCAAAAAAAATCGCTCGCTCAGATCCGTCCAACTACAGGCCAATAATTATCACTCTTTGCTCTCCAAAATAATGGAGTCCATTACAAACCGCCAGCTCTTAAGGTTCCTAAAATAAAACTAACTACTAAGCGATCGCTAGTATGGTTTTCGTCGCGGTCGTTCGGCTGGTGATCTTTTAGTGTACCTTACTCACCGATGAGCGGAGGCTGTCGAGAGTAAATGGGAGGCACTGGCAGTTAGCTTGGACGTAGCGAAAGCCTTTGACAGGGTATAGCACAGGGCTCTTCTCTCTAAACTTTCATCATACTGGCTTCCTGAGTAATTGTGATCGTGGGTGGCCAGCTTTCTTTCTGGGCGTAGCATCAGTGTCGTAGTCGATGGTTCGTGCTCTGACATGAACCCCCTTAAATGCTGGAGTCTGGAGTCTCACAGGGGCGTGTGTTAGCCCATACTCTGTTTCTTCTGCATATCAATGACATGTTGCATAACAACAGCATTCATTTCTACGCGAACGTCAGTAAGGGAGTAACGCTCTACACTGGACGAGCTAATATTTCTCGGGAAAGCGTCATCGAGAGCCGGAATAAACTTGTGACTGACACCAAGAACATGTTAAGTCATGTCTTGAATTGGGGCCGACCACAGACATATATATGTCTGTGGGGCCGACATAACTTAGTCCACTGTAACCCCTCCAAAACACAAGTTTGCGCATTTACCGCGAAAAAACATTCCTTCGTCGTACCTCTGAACTTTTGAGGGAGCTTTCCCTTGATACCAATCCGACTATTGGAATCCTTGTCGTCGATGTTTCGAGTGACGTTCAGTTTCGAGGTTATTTGGAAGGTAAAGTTAAATTAGCAAACAAAAAAGAAATTATTTAAATGGAATTATCAAATCATTGGAGTGCGATGACGATGAAACCGTGCGGTGTAGGGTACGGGTACATTAGTTACAATTTTTTCCCCAGAAAAAGATGTGTCTACACCCAGCGGGATCACCCATCTGGGAGACTTATGAGTGATGCAAGGAATTAGATCTATATTTGTTCTATTGAATTATGCTAAAGACAGAATTTGTTCCGTAAAACAACGGAAATATAGGCTTTTCTAACCGACCTCCAGCCAGCGGGATATTTACTAAAGTTACGTCTGATGAAGTATAAATTGGTACTAACATTTAGATCTATCATTGTTCTGTTCACCAAAACAAAAAACATTTATCTACCGTCCTTACTTCAGCCACAATCAATCTGCAAAGAAACCTCCAGTCAGTGGACTTTTTCTCCTAAGGCATTATTTTTGTAACTTTTACACTAAATTTATTTTACATTCAATTCTATATTCTTATTAATATTCTTTACGCAAATTTGAGTAACACAATATCACTAACCGAGATTTGTATAGCTTATAAACTATAAACAGCTTGAATTTGCATGTAACTTTTTTGTATTCTACCCACATAATAGCTTTCAAATTCCATACTTTTTATTGTGATAAACACAAGATGTAGGTACGAATAGGTAATTTAAGTAAAATTATAGTCGTAAATAGTTTAAATTTTATAATATAGTTATAATTATAGTCGTAAATAGTTAAAATTTTATTAATTTAGTGTAAAATTTACAAAAATAATGCCTTAAGAGAAAAAGTCCGCTGACTGGAGGTTTCTTTGCAGATTGATTGTGGCTGAAGTAAGGACGGTAGAAGAATGTTTTTTGTTTTGGTGAACAGAACAATGATAGACCTAAATGTTACTACCAATTTATACATCATCAGACGTAACTTTGGTAAATATCCCGCTGGCTGGAGGTCGGTTAGAAAAGCCCATATTTCCGTTGTTTTTACGGAACAAATTCTGTCTTTAGCATAATTCAATAGAACAAATATAGATCTAATTTCCTGCATCACTCATAAGTCTCCCAGATAGGTGATCCCGCTGGGTGTAGACACATCAGAAAAAGTACCGGTGACGTTACGGTTGAGAACTGTGGAGACAAAAATTTGGTAACGCTACGAAATTTGTATGGTTTGCAACTAAGAGCATTGGCCGAGGTTACCGGTAACGACTACCGCAAACGCGGAGCCTAATATTGGCGTAATTTGAAGTTATAACAAAAGTATCGAATTTCCCGGGAAACAAATTCTCAGTACCGGCACTGCGTAAAAAGTAAATTTCCCGGGAAATACCAGGAATTCCCGGGAGCAAGCCCTAGTAACTACGAACCTAGTTAGGTACTTGTAAATTGTAATAATATCGGTAGGTACTTAATAATTGAAGGTGACTAGTAGAATTGATATTATAATACTTAATTAAGTAAATAGGTACCTACGTACTTACGTAGACATACAGACGCGGGGGGACTGTGTTTTATAATTAGTAGGTACCTAGGTAGTGATGAATGATTTAGTGATAATAAGAGTACCTACTTACCATACTATAATTTAGGAAATACTTTTGCATACTTACCTGAAGCTCTTAATTGATTAATTGTCAAAAAAACACGTAAGGGTTGTGGAAAAAACTTTAATCGTATGATGTGGCCCTAGCTAGATACGCAATTTCTATAGCCTATTGTATATCTTAAAAATTACTTTCCTATTATTGAGATTTGTGAACATGACAGGATGATATATTGATTAACCAAAATGAAAAATTAACAGATAAGTACTTAATCATTTGCAGTTTTTATTTTTAATTAAGAATATGTTACATACTCATCCGTTTACGTTACGTACGTTTTCATCCCATTCATTCAATTCGGATAGTTGTAAAATAATCTTATCTGTAAGAAGAATTGCGTGATCTGTACTTAACTACTGAAAACTTGTCATTTAATAATGTTTTGTTGTCAGCTAAGATGTAAAGTAAGTAGGCTAAGGCTGGATTCTACCAAACTGGAATAGGACTTACTCCGAGATTAGTCTATACAAACTCGGCGTTTAATCTAGGTATAAGACCTTATTCCAGTTTGGTCGAATCCACCCTAAGGTACTTAGTTTACTTTTCTGCATTACGTCTTCTTGTATTATGTTCGCCATGTATCCACTCGTCTGACGTGACGAGTGGATTATCAGTCATATAGAGTGTAGGTAGGTATGCCCCCACCCCCGCGCTTGCCCGCCGCCACCGCCGCGCCGCGCCCGCAGCCGCCCGCGTCCGCATAAAGAAACGTACGTTAGCGAAATATTTTATTCGTGATTTAAACAAAATGCACAGACCAAACATTATTTCACAACTACATACATGAGAATAAAACATTATGTCTACTTCTTTCTCTCCAACCACAAATTAATGAGACTATCTCGTTTCTTTTTAATGTCGCAACACTTCCACACACATAGACAAACTGGACCGTGAGGCAAAACGCCATCTTGACAAGCTACAAATAAGCTACACAAATGTCTTCCTTCTTGTCAACAAAGGACGTACAGGAGATTGTTTTCGCATATTTTTTGTGATCTAATAAAGTTTATGAGCCAAAAGTACTAAAATAAAATGGTGAAGTATAGTGCGCCCTGGTGCGGCAACTCCTCATATAGAAAAACACCTGAAATTACGTTCCATTGGTAAGTTTTGTTGTGCCATCTAATCTCATAATGTTTTTTTTAGTCATTGTGTGATTATTATTAATTTTTCGGCATTCTAGAAGTAGTGAATAATTGTCATAAGTGCAAATCTCGTAAAATCTTAACGTAAAGTAGTTTCTGAAAGATTCTTGTGGTAACAATAATCAATTTTATAGTAACTTTGATCTCGTTTGACGTTTCATATACTTGTACAATTTTACGGGGCCGTATTTAGACTCTAGTTTTGTTTAATAGGTATATTTTTGAAGATTGATTAGATTTAAGTATGCAATATATTTTTTCATTAGGGATAAATTAAATATGAGTAAATTATTTTTATAATATTGTTAACTTAAACCCTATCCTATCCCTTTAACCCTATGGTAGTCGTAGAGATGTATTCTTGTATGAAAATGTGCATAAAATAATAACTTTTTACATTTGTTTTTCAGAATTCATCTAAATCTTTACTAAAAAGTCCGGTAAGAAGCAATGCTAGTGGAGATCATGTTTTGAGAAAATTGCAAAATTTACAGCCGAGTATCTCAAGTGCTGTATTAACTACATTAAGTAAGTTATCGTAAGTATTATATTGTTGTACAGTATTCTAGGGTATGACATGAAGAAGATGGGTCTGAGCAGTCTCTCAATCTCAACTCTGTTACTTTGAAATATACAGAAAATGATAAATTTATTTGTTTTCAGAAACCTTCATCATTACTTCCTGAACAGACTCAGTAAAAAGTATCCCGGATATAATTTTTTCGGGTCTTGCAAAATATACAGTAACCCGCAGTCAGAGTCGCTGACTACTCGACCACCCGGCGGTCTTATCACTAGTTTTAAAAATTGAGACTTTATTTATTGTAATTTTTAGTTTTATTAAAAAAAATACCAGCAGAGTACCTACATATGTATGTTGTTTTTAATTACTTATTTCATTTTCTTTTATTTTACCTAACGATTCTACTACGAATTTTTTATGCATTTTATTAAGAGATCTATTACATCTCAAATGTGATTTTTGCGTAAAATGCGCATTTTTGCATTTTGTAGTAACGTATCGAAATAGGATAATAAAATCATGCTTAATATTACAAATTTCTACACTGCGAGAATAAGCTGAGTTCGGACGGCCGGCGCATCGTATTTTGTAGTAATTTTGCAGTTATATTTATCGTTTTTATCGAAATAGGATAATAAATTCATTATACAATCTTTATTTCTCAAGAAGTAACAATTATTTTGGTATAAATTTTGCTCAATAATATCGTAGGTAGAAGAAATTCACAGTTAACTTAAAGCGATTTTCGAAGTTTTTTGGTTTGTAATAAGATTTTTTTCTATATAAAATCAATGATATCTAAAAATTCCGAGGCCGCTACGCACTATACGACTATATAATAGATAACATTCTAATTTTTTTTTCATTTCTTTAGAACAGTAGTTCAATCTAGGAGCTCAAAAAAGTGCCTTAGCGCATTTTATGAAAACCTTCATCAATTTTGGGTTTCATAAAAAAGTTAAGCAAAATTTACATAAAGCGAGGCCGCTACGAACTATGCCAATAGCTATTCTACATTATTCAATAAGTCAAAACTGGTGATGTATTTTTTTTCTTGGATCAAGAACGCCAAAATTGGCCATTTTACGCAAAAATCACAGTCGAGATGTAATAGGCCTATTAAGTTAGTGAGGTGGCGTCGCAGCCAGATACAGATACAGACAGCCTGCCTGGCACTCAATGATAGATAACATAGCATTCTACTGGTGTTTTTTTTAATTTAATGAGTATCTTCAAATGTCTAAGTATAAAATATAAAATTATCCTCTTTACGTATAACATTACTATAGATGTAGGTACTTGAGGTCCCTTGCGTGCCTGAGTTCAGCCCCTTTTATTGTAAATGTGTGCATGAAATTTGTGTGTAGGCGTAATGGGCACGCTTTTTTGTTGTAATGTTTGGTCTGCTTCTATTATATGTCTGTGCACAATCCACATACTCTATCCACTCAGCAAAAACGAAAAGTTTTAGAATTATCAAAACTTGTTTATGGAATTTAATGTCCTACGACCGGACTATTAATAAAATTATCAAAAATGAATTAGTGCCCAACTCATCTGGTTTTATGAACAACAACTGCGGCATGCCTCATGGAAGCGCGCTAAGACCAATATTATTTCTATTTTACATAAATGACATAACAACAGTGATAAACCATAAATGTGTCTTATTTGTAGATGACATCAGTCATCATTGTAACATCAAATAAAATTAAAAATAATTCTATACATAATCATGAAATTGAAATTAATGATACCATCATTACATTATTATAAAGTAAATCCGCCGTTTTCCTCTGATGTGGCACCGCACTATTCTCCTAAATCACGCAATGGATTTTTATGCGGTTTTCACTAAAAGATAGAGCGTTAACTGAGGATAGTTTTTGTTTATATTTTGTATATATATTTTTTTAAGGCTGAACTATGACGGTCTTTCTAAGTTAGCGTGGACAAAAGTGCAGACGGGCCGCTAGTTGATAATATAATAAAATGGTTAGAATCAAATAATTTAAAATATTAAGTAAATCAAATTTTGTTCAATTAAACAAATCAATACATTCAAAATGTAATTTTAAGCTTGACATCACAAAAATAAAGGATGTTACACAATTTTTTTTAGATGTAATCAAAGACCAACACTTAAACTGAAAGGCATACATAGACAACTTGACAATGTGCAATACAATCAATAGATTTGTATATGCTCTAAACAAAGTAAGAAACGTTAAAAATAGGAAATCCGTTAACCGCGCATATATGGAGTCTGTAAAACGGTATGGTCCGATTTTGTGGGGCAACAGCACAGATAAAAACAGAGCATGTATTGTACAAAATAAATGCATTCGAGCTATATGTGGGATTCCAAATGATGAGTCCTGCAGACCAGTGTTTAGGGACCTCGGTTTATTGCCTCTGTCATCACTGTATCTGCATGAAATCAGGAATTTTGTGAATAGTCATAAAACCTTATTAACAAAGTCATGTGAGGTTCACTCCAGACTAACAAGACATCCTCAGAGACTTATCTTAAAGGACATTCTAAGTCAGATAAATATGGGAAAAGCTGTCTTACCATGTGTGTTCTAATTTATAATATCATTATGAGATTTTTTAGCGTTCTTGGGTCTACAACAGTTTAATGGTATTTACAATGCTAATTATCGAATCTTGGATCTTGTAATATTAAATGTCACGTAATAAATTGTTCTCAACCTTTAACCCAAGAAGATATCCATCATAAGTCTATTGAAATTAATTTGAATATTGAAAATTTTGTTTCCATGAAATCAGTTCCCACATACAATTATAATTCTTTTTTGCGGCTGATTTCGATTTTATTAATAATGAGCTTAACAACGTGAACTGGCATACAATATTTATAAATTTAAATTTAGAAGAATGAATGTCTAGATTTTACTATATTTTAAAAATATTATTTCAAGGTTTGTTCCACGTAAAATAATTAGATCAATACGATCGTTTTCTGTATGGCATACTAAGCCCCTAAAAAAACTATTTAATGCAAAGAAGAAATACCACAAACTATGGAAATTGTATGGAAATCCCTTGGACTATCAAAGATTCAATGTTTTGACGAGGAGGGCTAAGCGTATGGAGTGTCATAATAATTACGTGCGATATATAGAAGGTAAACTGAAAAGTAACCCTAAATACTTTTGGATTTATGTCAAAGCCATCAAGGCAAGTAATGGGCTACCTCAAACTATGTCCTATAAGGAGCAGATTAGTAGTGACGGGAAACAAATTTGTGAATTTATTAATGACTATTTTCATTCAGTATTTGTGAGTAGTTCAAGACAATCTTTTAATAATCAGTGGGACCCTCCTGGCAACATGCTATTAGATTTAAGTTCAGTCTAAATCACCACTGAGCTTGTTAACAAGTATTTAAAGAAAAATAATACGAATAAGGGTGCAGGGCCCGATGGCATACATCCGTTATTCATCAATAAGTGCGCTGATGCACTAACTTATTCCCTCATACATATTTTTAAATTATTTTTTAGCAGTGGTAATGTGCCTCTAGCTTGGAAAAGTGCTTGGATAACACCTATTCCCAAAGGCAATAGCAGTGATAATGTTGCCAACTATAGGCCAATCTCTAAACTCTGTCAATTTGCGTAAATACAGGAAAAGATTGTTACAGATCAGATATTTGAGATGGTACAGCACGTCATAGTCCCGAACCAACACGGCTTCTGCAAAAAAAGGGGTGTGGATAGCAATTTGCTAAGTTTTAGTGAAACTATTTTGTCTGCAATGTATGATAATGCAAAAGTAGATGCAATATATGCCGATTTTGCAAAAGCTTTTGACGAAATTTGTCACGATACACTGCTTCTTAAGCTGGCAGCACGGAATTCATGGTGAACTGCTTCGGTGGATTCGGTCATACATAGAAAATTGTATTCATGCTGTTGTATTGTGTGGTTAATGTTTTACGTATCAAAATATACCGTCTGGAGTTCCGCAAGGATCACATTTGGGACCTTTACTCTTCATTATTTATGTCAATGACTTGACCAAGTCTATCAATCACTCAAACGTATTGCTATATGCGGATGATACAAAATTATTCAGAGTAATAAAAGAACCAGATTATGCTAAGTTACTGCAAAGTGATCTGAGTAATTTTGTTCACTTCTGTAATAGCTTATTCCTGAATTTAGACAAATGTTTTTCAATCTCCTTCACAAGAAAAAAAACCAATAAATTACGCTTATAAAATCTACGGAAAGGATCTTGAACGCATAACCGAAATTAGGGACCTAGGCGTCACAATGGATTCCAAACTCTCGTTTATTCCTCATATAGATAAAATGATTAATAAATCATACAAGCTTAAGGAATTTATATTGCGTGTAGGAAAAAAATTTAAAACCGCATCAACCTATAAACTATTATTTAATAGTTTCGTGCGAAGTAGACTGGAATTTGCGAGCTCTGTTTGGAATCCATATCAGCAAGTTCATCAAGATAAAATTGAGAGGTTACAAAGAAAATTTGTGAAGTCTTTGGAATACAGAATCGGTCACCTTCACACAGATTATGAAGCATCCCTTGCATTTCATAAAATGGACACCTTGATGCAACGTAGCAGGCTCATTGATATGATATTGATTCAGATAAAATAACTTCATTTCATATAATTTCATTTGATATAATGTACCTACTTTTGATATACATAAGATAAAATAATCTAATCATATAAATGCAGTCGCAGTTTTAATAAAAAATGTTGGTATATTTACAAAAGAAATCCAGATGCTTACTTGGAAATATTCATTAAATACCTCTCACAAACCAATTTCAAAGATGTTTATTCTCATACAGGGTTAGTAACCAGGCGTATAAAGCATTTATAGGTAAATTTAAACATATTTTTGATCAGTGTTCCTGTCCAGAAAATTTAAATAACCTATAAGAAAGCCCCTAATTAGAAAACTAAAGGTATACTTACTGCCAGTAGAAATAAGAGAAGATTATATTTACAAAATAGAAAAATGAATTGCTTAGCTACAAAAAATAAATACAAAAACTACTGTAAAATAATGAAATTAGTGATAAGACAATCTAAAAGTAACACAAATATACTACTCTGTGTAAAAAGTATCGGGAATATGTCAATAAAGAGACCCGCGTAAAAGAGTTCGTTTTAATTTTTTTACTGCATGTTGGTAGCACTGTACTGATTTACCGCGCGAAATTTGAGTGGGATCTGTCATTTACTTTGTTTAAAACTGCACTTTTTGTTGGTCATAGTTTTGAGTCCTCGGCGATTTTTACAATGGAAAATATTGTTGAACAAAGAGTGTGCCTTAAATTTTGTGTTTCGAATGATATTTCATGTGGAGAATCGCTCAAAATGTTGCAAAAAACCTACGGCGAATCTTGTATATCAAAAACAAGGGCATATGAATGGTACAAGGCTTTTAAAGAAGGCCGAGACGTAGTAGTAGACTTGCTTCGTTCTGGTAGACCTTCAACCGCTACGACCAAAGAAAACATCGACAGAATCAAGAAGCTAGTGCTCGAAAATCGACGTATGAGTTTGAGAGAGTTGCCTTGTGAGGTGAACATATCTTTTAAGTCCGTCCACAACATTCTCATTGACATTTTAGGCATGAAACGCGTCGCCGCTCGATTAGTTCCAAAGGAGCTCAATTTTGTTCAAAAAGCGCAGCGAATACATGTTGCTGAAGACATGGTTTCCCTAGCTTCTTCGGATCCTACCTTTATGAAACGTATAATAACTGGCGACGAGACATGGGTTTATGAGTACGACATGCAAACAAGCCAACAGTCTTCAGAATGGCGTCTCGAAAACGAGCCGAAACCCAAAAAACCGCGGCAAAGTCGCTCCAAAATCAACGTGATGCTGTCAGTTTTTTTTGACTACCGTGGTGTGGTTCACTCCGAATTCCTTCCAGAGGGAGAAACAGTGAATAAAGAATATTATTTAGGCGTCATGAAGCGTTTGCGTGAGAGTATCCGTCGAAAACGTCCAGATTTGTGGCAACACAACTCAAGGATGCTGCACCATGATAATGCACCATCACACACAGCAATTATTGTGAAAGAGTTTTTAGCGAAAAATTCAACAAAAGTTCTCGACCAAGCACCGTATTCACCTGATATGGCTCCGTCTGACTTTTTTCTATTTCCCAAGTTAAAATTACCACTTCGAGGAAAACGTTTTGAGTCGATAGAAGCCATAAAAGAAAATTCGCTGAATGAGCTGAAGGCCATACCGCAAGTAGCTTACGAAAAATGTATGGAGGACTGGGTGAAGCGGTGGAGATGTTGTATTGCAAGCAATGGTGCTTACTTTGAAGGCGATAAATTAAATTTAGATGAATAATTTGTATTTTTTGTTTTATTGAACAATTCCCGATACTTAGTACACAGAATGTACATTATATAAATGAATGTGATAATAAAAGCAAGGCTACATGGCAAATAATAAAACAAAATACGACAAAATCAAATAGCCTAAAAGAAACAATAGAAAATATAATAAAATATGACATTTTAATTGACAATCCACTAGATATAGCTAAATTAATAAATAACTATTTTATAAATTTAAATAATCCATCACAGAATATAAATAATATTTCGATCAAATATCAATATCATTTTTATGACCCCAGTAACAATTTCGGAATTGAAGACAATCTTCAAAAAAAAAAAAAAAGTGTATGTCATGATAACATTCCAATGACTTTAATAAAATCAAGTTATACATTTTAAGTTTAACCTTTAATGTACATTATAAATTTGTCTATAGAAACAGGTATATTCCCGTGTGACTTAAAAAAACGGTTTATAAAAACTCTCTTTAAAAAGGTAATTAGAATGATATGAACAATTATAGTCCAATTGCATTAAGGTAAGGTGGGGTAAGAGGGACGACGGGGGAAGAGGAACAGCATCACGTAAATATAAAACTATAAAGCCTAGCTCTGTGCCTACTCAGACGATAAAACAGAAATTCCGGTGTAGTTTCATGTTCTAACACAGATGGCGCTATGACACATATAAGTGAGTTGAAGAGAGAGAAAAAAAAATCGGTTGTCAAACTACAAAATCACGACTGGGTGGTAGATTTTATATGTGCCTAAATAAACGATAAGACGATTTGTTAGAAAGCTGTTTTTGTTGGAAAATGCAAAGTTCATGTTGAGCTTTTATTTTCCGACCTAATTTTGTTTATAGCACGTGTTTACAATGATTTTAGCATGTCATCAAAATCTTAACCTAAAAACTGCCAAGTGGGGTAAGAGAAACTACAATAATCGGAAAAGAGGAACATATGTTCCTCTTTCCCGGTTTCAGGGGCGACAAACCTTTTATAGGCGATGAAATATTAATGATAATTGGTTATTTATAACCGACATCAAAAAAGGAGATTCTGTTTAACACGCGTATGTACCTATGCATGTATGTTCGCGATTTACTCAAAAACTGCTGTACCGATTTTGGTGATTCTTTCACATGCATAATTTTCATTTTTCTGGAAAGGTTTTAATGTACAATACACTAGCTATTATCCGAGGCGTTGCTCGCGAAGGTGTCTCTTAAATGTCGTTTGTCTTTAAGTTTTTATACATATTTTTTATTAAACAAATATTTTATTTTATGTAACTAAGTATATTTATACATAAATTAAAATATTTCTTATAAAATGAACCGGATTAAATGATATGAACACTTTTAAATATAAATTAAATTTAAACTCAACTTATTCAGTGCCAGCAGAATTTTTTTTAATATTTATGATTTTTTTATAAAAAGTTTGTAGATTTTAGAAGACTCGTTTGTAAAATAAAATGACGTTTGTTATTTTTAGTTATATTGTTATATGTGCTCATTGGATTTTTTTCTACACTTCAATTGATTTCATTTCATCAAAAGCATTAAATTCTTATAAATTAGTTTTTATTTTAAAAATTGTTTGCGAATTTGCCACCTCTGACCATACCACATATGTTCCACTTACCCCAAATTTTAATTTTCTCGATATTACGCTAAACTAAATCTTATTTTTACTGCGATTCATTTGAATTGACAATCACATTTAAAATATGTGAAGACAAATCAAAAAATGTCAGTTTTAACATGAAAAGTTTAGGTTGTTCCTCTTTCCCCATATCTGGGGTAAGTGGAACATTTTGAAGACTCAACTTCATTGACAGATTTGTCCGTAAATGCTCAAGGAATCGATTTGTATGTTAAAATAATAGTAAGTAAACCTTAGGAGGTATACTTATTTTCTATTAATATTAAAATTACACTGTGTATTTACTGGCTGGAGCTCATAATGTTAAAATATCAGTAAACTATGTTCCTCTTACCCCACCTTACCTTACTATCAAATTATTCTAAAAAAAAAAAGTTATTTTTAATAGGATTACATAATTCTTGAACAAAAGTAACATAATTAATTCGAATCAATTGGTTTTCAAAAAGGGAAAAATACGACTTTGGCTATATTTAAAATTTTAAAACAAGTTTGGGCAGATATAGATAAAAAGAAGACAAGCATAGGCCTTTTTTTAGATTTATCAAGGACTTTTGATTGTGTTGTACATAAAATATTGTTTAAGTAACTAGAACATATACGCGGCATAGCGCTGAAACTAATAGAATCTTATTTGACGCATAGGTCTCAAGCGACAACTTTAGATTCTTTTGATAAAACATTAAAAACAATAATAAGTATCCAATCAAATTTTGAAAGAAAATTCTTAGGTGTTCTTCAAGGAAGCGTGTTAGGACCGTTGTTGTTTTTGACTTACATCAATGACCTTCCACTAATTATTATTAGTCATACTTGTGTAATGTTTGCTGATGATGCTACAGTATTCATATAAAATGAGAATATGGAGGATAGGGTTTTGGTTGGTGAAATTAATAAAACATTCCAAATTATTGATAGTTTGCTGACTTCAATTAATTTAAAAGTAAATTTAAATAAAACAAAGCTAATAGAGTTTAGAAACTAAAAAAAAACCTCTTTTGAGTTTAAAAATAGGATTGACAACAAAGAGATTAAGAAAGTACCGGATATAAAATTTCTAGGTGTTACTATTAACACCCATATGAATTGGAAGTCACACAATATTGATAACATAAATAAAAGGCTCTTGTTCCCGCCAAGGACGAGACGCCTCTTCAAACGATCCCGCCACAAACACGGACTAATAGCCGCGCAGTTGCACTCGCGCCAATGGGGATTCGTAATCTGCGCACACGAGGCCTGTAGCAAATATAGTTCACGAACCTATTCTGCTAGTGCGTTCGCCGCTAGCGCGAGTCAGTGCAAAAACCCTTCTCAACGCAAACGCTTGTACAATCGGCGTCCGGCACAGACGCCACCTTTCGCCGCGTGTAACTCATACCCGTGAAACCCACCATTTAAACCCAACGAACTAAGTGCAGTGAAAGGAAGTGAAAGTGCGCTTTGCTACAACGTCCCGCCCGTGCTAGCTTGCCTTCTGCCTGCCTTCTCCCGCTTTCTTCTTCTTATTCTTCCGAGTTCCACGTAAGTTTACCCTACCACTACCTATGATTACCCTTACGTAGCTGTTCCGGCGAACGCCTTTCGCCGTAACACTCTGATCCTTGAAGCCGTTAATAATAAAAACTGGCGACCTTCCGCACATCATTCAACCCCATTATTATTTCTATGGTCTACCGCACCATATCAGCACGAATCTGCTAGTAAAATTACTGTCAGTAAAATAATTATTTCAGCCCAAGATTACATATTTTGTCACTCTAAACCAAGTGACCCATCTCATAATTATCACACTAGTTGCACTGCACATTTGGGCATATTATTTCTACCCATAAGTTCACGTAATCAGCTACCTATGTAGTATCTAAGTCGGCTCATTTGTCAGTGAATTTTTTCCTGTTTTTTTACTATTTCTTAACGCATTTTATATCTCTTGGCGAAACATTATTAAATCTACCCGCCTCAATAAAACTTTCAGAGACTCAGTTAGTTGTTAAAAGTGTAGTTACCATTCCATTCAATTTAAATACCATTCAAATTTATTACTCGACTACCTCACAGTAGTAGACAAAGTTGAGAATTGTTGATCTTATGTATGCATCCAATTATTTAACAAATTCGATAGTTTCATACAATATTGCTGTGACCTGCGGGCGCGCTTATTTGCTTAATTCGTACTTATAGTTTGTGCTATATTTATAAGTAGTAAATACAAGTGTACCACGCTAAGTGCTTATAATTTGATCGCTAGCGTTTACATAGTTGGTACATAGTAATGTTAGTTTACCCACGCATCAATTTAAAAATTCAATTCAACGTTCCTAACCTTTACTTTAACTTTCTCTCGTTACGTTTTTAGAGACTAGTTATTTTTTAACATATATACAGAGTGTTTTATTTTTCTTATTCATTATTTATTAATTTATTACTAACTAAGGTCTCGTTGGGCCCGGGCAAGCCCATAGCCTTCGGCACGATCTTCGACTTCGCGTTGATAGGACCGATTGAGGACTTGTATGCGCTGGCGCAACAGGCTAACTCAGCTCACGTCGTCAGCTCACAACCAGACTCAGGTGAATCAGCCCAGGACATACGTCAGAGTCTGGAAAGGTTCTGGGAGTCTGAGAATCTCCTGCCTCAACCTCGCACTCATACTGACCCCTTGGAGGAACAGTGCGAGGACATCTTCCGCTCTACCACTACACGCGATCCCTCAGGCAGATATACAGTCGCTCTGCCTTTTCTAAAGGACGCCCCTCAACTGGGTACAACTCACCCTATCGCATTACGCAGATTCCTCAAAATTGAGAAGAAGCTCAATCCCGTCTCTGCGTTCCAAATACGTCGACTTTATGGCCGACTACATCAACTTAGGGCACATGGCTCCCTGTCACCCAAATACATTTGCTCATAAACCTCACTTCTATATCCCCCACCATGACGTATTCAAGTCAGGGTCGGACAAGCTGCGCATTGCGTCTTTGATGGTAGCTGTAAAAGCTCCAATGGTGTCAGCATAAATGAATGCCTTCACACACGCCACGCCCTTCAACAGGACATTGTTGACATCATCATGTCCTTCAGAACGCACCCAGTCGTTTTTAGCACTGACATCCAAAAAGATGTTCAGAAATGTGCTGGTAGCCCCAGGCCAGAGACGGTATCAGCTCATACTGTGGCTGTCCTCACCAGATCAACCGCTGCTCACCTACGCTCTCAATACTGTCACTTACGGCTTAAGATCAAGCCTATACCATTCAATCCGCACACTGCTTCAGCTGGCTGATGATGAAGGTTATCGCTACCCTAAAGCCGCCAAAGTTCTTCGCAAGTCTATCTTCGTTGATGACATCTTGTGTGGCCATGACACAGTTGAATCCGCCCAAGCACTCCAGGACGAGTTAATAAGTCTACTAGCCCTAGGCGGCTTTCAGCTTAGTAAATGGACATCTAACTCGCCTAAGCTGCTCGAGAGATTTCCCGACAATCAATGCGACATGCCCAAGGACTTCGATATAAACCCAGACTCCACGTCCATTAAGGTTTTGGGCATACAGTGGAGCCCTCAGTCAGGCGAGTTCACCTACCGTATCTCTCTGCCCCCCATAACACATGTCACAAAGCGATCCATTTTAAGCACCGTAGCCTCACTTTATGACTCTAACGGCTGGGTTTCTCCCGTTATCTTCTGCGCAAAGCTGCTCCTTCAGCAATTACGTCATGCTCCCCGGCGGAACCACTTATGATTTCACTAGTATAAGTTACTCAAAAAAATCTATTAAATGTCAAAAAAATTTTTGTTCTACTTAAAAAAAATCTATGTTTCAGGTTTCGCATTATTTTGTTATTGAAAGTGGTTGCGCTGTGAAGTATCCTTCCAGCAAAACCACCACGATATATCCATTACTATGCATAGTATTATCAAATATATGGTATCAAATAATTATATAACAATTCTATATTTAATCTAAATCCTAAATACCTAAATCCTCACTAGAATTTAAATATACAGACACAGCAGTGTCTCAAATTTTATCTTCGAAATAGTTGCAAAACACCTCTTCTAAACTCACTCACTGGTGCTGATAGTCTCTTTCTACGCTTCATTTTAAACAGTTATACAATTACACCCGTAAAATGTTGATATTGAAATGTGCAATTCATAACTGTGAAATGTGCAATTCATAACTGAAAATGATTTCAATATAATGTTACCCACATGTTAAGGAACTTTCATGATAAGTTCCTTATGTGGGTAAGACGTATTTTAATTGTTTGACATAAACACAGACATTACGATATTTAGTCGTTACAGAAATATGTAAGATAACTAAACTATTAATATTCTACAATAATAATATAACACAACAAGTATATTATTTGTTTGCTAATAAATTTTTAATCTGAAAGATATGTAATGCTAATGTTGCTAAGAACTTTACTCCAGGCGTTTAGCAACTATTTTGAAGAAAAAATTTGAGGCACCGCTTTGTCCGTATATTTAAATTCTAGTGAGGATTTGGGGGTCCTAGTTCAATGTAGAATTGTTATAGATTTTTTTGATACTATATATTTGATTATACTATGCATAGTAATAAATATATCGTGGTGGTTTCGCTGGAAGGAAACTCCGCAGCGCAACCACTTTCAATACAAAAATACGGTGAAACCTGAGACACAGATTTTTTTCAAATAGGACTAGAATTTCATAGACATTTCATAGATTTTTTTGAATAACTTATACTAGTGAAATCTGGTTCCGCCGGGGAGCATGACGTCAGCAATTATGGCTACTGAAGCTGGAATGGGATGAGCCCACTCCCTCTGAAGCACAAAAAGAGTGGCACCACATCTCAGAGGATCTGCCGCTGTTGTCAACATTCGTTCCCTCGGCACATTTGTGCAAACAAGGGCTCAGCTGCATACTCGCTTCACGGGTTCGCAGACGCTGCCGGGTTTGCCGAGGTCTTTTATCTCCATGAGCTCGATGCTACCGGAGATACCTTCGTACACTTGATTGTCGCCAAGTCGCGAGTCGCACCAATCAAGAATCGCCTTACTATCCCCAAGTTAGAGTTGTCGGCCGCCGCCCTACTCTCTCAGCCATGAGCCGTCCGTGCGTCAGCTCAGTAATCAGCCCATATCAGTATACGAGACAATTTCAGAAAGTCGAACCAACACTCACGTAGGTCAACGATATCACCTACTAGGCATCAGAATAACACCATCTTGGCCAACAATACTTTTGAGGAAAATACTAACGCCCGCATGGTTCAATACCCTAACACTCAGAGACAAGACATGGCCGGCCCTTTCGTACCTAATAATATTGTAACATTTTTATATCTAAATATTCGTAGTATAAGAAATAAGTTCCATTTGATAGAGAGTCTTACTGAAGAACTTGATTTGTCTGCAATCTGCTTTACTGAAACTTGGATAACCACAGCCAAGTCTGATCTGCTGGCCCTGGAAGCCTTGCAAGCCAGTTCTCTAGAACAAACCGAAAAGGCAGGGGTGTGTGTACATTTGTAAAAGACCATATATAGTCTAAGATCCGAGTATAGAACGACCTTCACCGAGAAGGTTAATGGATGAAAAGTATTTTATATCAAATTTAATATTTTAAATAATATATCGTGAGTGGGTTGGCTGAAAAATTTCAGTCCAGTACCATTAATGATTAATTTAATATTTAAAAAAATATTTTTTTTTACATTGCACTGGTTTGGTGTGTGTGTGTTTGTAATGAGGTTATCTTTATATAAACATAAATTTTATTAATTTAACCAGACGGTTGCAAATTACTAATATTGACTTGCCTGTTTACACCAGCCTACCCAATGTTATGACAGGAAAAAAAATAGTCAACTTAACGTTTGCATATTCTATAGGCTTCTTACTTTCGATTGGTACCTATGTAATTTATCTATTATCGAAACAAGTGCAATATTTAAAAAAAATATTTTTAAATATTTAATTAATGATATACTGGACTGAAATTTTTCACCCACCCACGCAATATATTTTTTAACACATTAAATTTGATATAAAATACTTTTCATCCATTAACCGCTCGGTAAAGGTCGTTGTATACTCGGATCCTCTACTAATAGATTTTATTGAAATAGAAGACATTAAAAACTTATCAGTGGAATATGTTATAGAATTGTGTGCTATAGAAATAACTAATTTAGGTGTAATATTAATAGTTTTATATTGGCCTGATAATAAAAGAAAAGTAGATATAGTTAATTCACAACTAGAAAAATTATTAAAACTTTTTTTTTTCTTCTAAATATTTAAAGAAAAATATAATAATAAGGGGAATTAAAATGTAGATTTTCTTGTTAAAACAACAAAAACTAAAGATATGGTCAACTTATTTAGGAGTTAAAATTTTCACCAACATGTAAATGAACCTCCTAGAATAACGGCCACGAGTTCAACTTGCTTGGATATAATTTTTACCAACTTTGATACAACATGTTTAAGCATTGATGTTAAAGAATATGGGAAGGATCCTGGAAATGGAGTGTGACAAAATATCCCCCCAGTACATGTTCGAAAAGAAATTCAGTATATATGTCCTAACTAGAGATGAATGGAGACAAGGACCACCGTCTCCAGAGAAGAACAGCCTTATCCGGTACACCGATGGATCCAAAATGGAGTCGAGTACTGGAGCAGGTATCTTTAGCAATGACTTCGAACATAGTCAAAGCATGGGAAAATTTGCAACTGTATACCAGGCGGAAATTTTTGCAATTCTCCTATGCGCAAAAAAGAATTTAGAACTCGCCCCTAGAAAGCGAAACATATTCATCCTGAGTGACAGCCAAGCAGCACTCAAGTCATTTATATCGCCCCGTATCGACTCCAACCTTGTACTTGAAACCACTAAAGCTTTAAACAAGCTAAGTAGACACAACAGGGTGAGATTGATCTGGGTACCAGGCCACATGGGAATCCATGGCAATGAAATGGCTGATGCACTTGCCAGGGAGGGCTCAGAGACCCCATTTATTGGTCCTGAGCCGTTTGTTGCACTGGCACCGAGCACCATCAACAAGGCCTTTAAGGACCAAATCCAAAACAGGCATAAAACCGAATGGAAAAAGCTACCCGGCATGAAACACTCAAAATCCTTCATAGGTGGAGACGCCCTAGGACGGAGTAAAATCATATGCGGAGGTAGCAAAAGGCAGGCACAAACAATCATCGGAGCCCTGACCGGGCACTATGCCACAAAACAAATGCTCCATAGAATGCAACTAGCAACAGAGAGCTTGTGCAGGGCATGTGGGGAGAAAACGGAGTCCATGCAACACCTACTGTGTGACTGTGACTCCCTTGCTAGGAAAAGAATGAGTCTCTTGGGATTCGCCTACCCGAAACCAGAAGATTTTAGGCTCTTCGCCCTCAAAGACATTGTCCAAACTTATGGCAGTCATTTTCTCTGAGGAAACAGAGTGATAGGACGGGGTTGCACAAAAGATCCCAATTGGTCGACGTGCCGCTGCGGGAGGGAAACCTCTGCAGGCCCCAATAAGATAAGATAAGATAAGAATATGGGCTCTCGGATCATAAAGGTATGTTAATTTCTTTAACTAAATCTGGATTACATATAAATACTAGGCAGGGATACTATCTTAAAAAAAAGAAAAACTAATACTAATAATATAAATTTGTTTAAAGAGAAACTGCAAACTATAAATTGGGGAAATATTATTAAACATGATAAAAATATAAATAGGAATTATAAAGCATTTCATGAAAAATTAACTGCTTCACTTGATTCTTGTGTACCAAAGAGAGATATAATAGTTAAAAATAAAATAAAGTCTCGGTTAACTAAGGGTATAAAAGTTTCGTGTAAAAATAAACGCCTACTAAAAATAATAAAGTCACACATTAAATAGTAATGTATTAAATAAACACTATAAAAATATGTAAAATTGTTAAAAAGTACAGTCAACTTATCAAAAAAACATCAATATATAAATAAAATAAAATCATAGAAAAATATCACTAAAACAATGTAGCAAATTATTAAGGAGCGCACACATAAGATAAACAAAGAAAATCACAAAAACATTATTTTAAAATCTAACGATGAAAGTTTAAAAGATCCCTATTTAGTATGAAATACTCTGAATGAATACTTTATTTCCGTAGGATCAGATAAGAAAAGCTTTAGTAATCGAAAGAGTCATCCCGCCGTTGTGTTTATTGAAAACTCCATGTACCTTAGCCCAGTCAGTACAGTTGAAGTTGATAAAATTATAAAATCATTAAAAAACAAATCTAGTAATGGTGCTGATGAGTTTCGTCCTACTTTGATAAAACATTGTAGAGAGGAGCTAGTCGCACCCTTAAAATACCTAATTAACCAATCCTTTAATGAGGCGATTTTACCTGATTTATTAAAAATTACTGTTGTCAAACCAGTACCTAAAAAAAGAAATGATAATGAACCCCAACACTTTTGACCAATAGCCATTTTGTCCACCTTCTCTAAAATATTTAAAATCGCCATAGCTAACCGCATTAATTCCTTTTGTGAAAAATACAGTGTATTTAACGAAAGCCAGCACGGTTTCCGAAAACAAAAATCAACGATTACAGCAGTTTATTAATATATTAACGACATTTTAAATATAATAAATGATAAAAAATATGCTATATGACTCATGTTAGATATGAGTTAGGCATAGGATAGAGTTTCTAATGAAATTTTACTTGAAAAATTGTATGAAATCGGTATACGTGGAATAGCGCACAAATGGCTTAGATCTGATCAAAGAAATCGAAAGCAATTCGTGCCGGTAGAACATTACGATTATAGTAACAATACCTTAAATAATATAAAATCAAGTGAACTAAATATAGAACGTTCAATTCCTCAAGGGAGTATATTAGGATGTCTTCTTTTCTTGATATATTATATCAATGAAGTTGCAGAATGTATAAATAATAAACAATGTATACTATACGCTGATGACATCTCAGTTGTGTTCTCATGCGTAGATCGTCAAGACCTTCAACAACAACTTAATAGCACACTAGGAAAAATACTAGAATAGTTACAAGACCACAATTTAGAAATAAATCTTACTAAAACAAAAATAATTCAATTTAAACCGAGGCAAAAACACCCAATAGATTCGCACGTATCATTAAATAATAATTTTATAACGTTTGAGACCTAATATACCCTGTTAGGAATAGAAATAGATACAAACATTAACTGGTAACCACATATTAAAAAAAATGCTGCTAAACTCTCTAAATTTACCTATGCTTTATATGAATTAAAAAATGTACAGATTTAAAAACTGCTATGACTGCTTACTATGCCTATACAAATGCATGGCTCAACTATGGTGTCATCCTCTGGGGTTATAGTACTGATGTGAACCAACTCTTTATCAAGCAGAAAAGATGTGTTAGGATACTGGTAAATATTGGTGATATGGAAAGTTGTAGACCTCACTTTGTTACACTAAAATTACTAACACTTACGTCATTATACATGTTTACTAGAAAGATATTTATAAGCAATTACGACTTTATCGATTGTTAAATACTTGCAATAGTATTTCTTTCGAATGTGAGGGTAGACTTCACAGTGGCGTAATACCGCTGGCTTGCAGCGTATCAACTATACGAAAAAATTCAACGAGTCTTCTGGGGTCTCGGTAGCTTAACGGTTAGAGCAGTGGACCGGCAATCCAAAGGTCACGGGTTCGAATCCCGTTCTAGCTTTACAGAGACTGGTTGTTTTTTTCTAGTAAATATTTTTTCCTATATCTATATAGCATTGTGAATGCAAAATTTCAATAATAAAGTCATTATACATATTCGAAATAAGTAAGTTCGTCAGGAAACACAAGCACTTGTATGCTCAAGGAAAAGATTATTACCATGAACCACGTAACTTAAGATATAGAAACAGGCTGGCTCAACCATTCACAAAGTTACACATGGTGAGCACAGGAACTTATCACATGTCAATAACGATATATAATAGAATACCAAAAGACATCCAGAATTTGCTGAAAGACACAGAGTTTTATAAAAAATTATAAAATAAAGAAGAATAGAGTTTTATAAAATAAAGGAGTACTTGATA
The DNA here is from genome assembly GCA_963921215.1 of Scoparia ambigualis. Taxonomy (NCBI): domain Eukaryota; kingdom Metazoa; phylum Arthropoda; class Insecta; order Lepidoptera; family Crambidae; genus Scoparia; species Scoparia ambigualis. The sequence continues at coordinate 8,918,692 of OY992526.1, forward strand.
CAAAAAAAAAAATTCATTGAAAGATTTTTTTAGTTAGTTATTAGTTAATATTTGGTTGCATGTATCAAATAAAGCAATGTTTTTATTAATTAAGGAATTTTTTGAAAAGTAATTAAAATTTTGTTGCATGTTAATGCCAAATTGTTGCGATACCCTTACAGGGTCATGTTAAGGGACTATTTATGTTGTAAGATCTATGTACCATACCAACATGAAGCAATAAATATTTATGACTATGAATAGTCATAGTCATAAATATTTATTGTAGTCATAGGACTATGACTACGACTACAACAACACATTCGTTGGTCAGACAGTACGATAGTCCTGGCCTGGCTCAATACCCCGCCTCACCGTCTTCAACCCTTTGAAGCCAGCAGGGTGGTTAAAATCAACTCAAACTCACCAGAATGTACTTGGCGACACGTACCTTCCGAGCTCAACCCAGCAGATTGCGCAAGCAGAGAGATGTCTGCGCAATCCCTGTCAGGTCACGACCTATGGTGGTCTCCCACGCGGCTTAGACAGCCTTGTGAGTCTTGGCCTGCGATGCCCTCAGCTCTGGGATTAGAAATTAATTTATCCCTCTTATTTCTAATTCTAATAACCTTTTATCTTCTATAGCTTCTTTAAAATATTTTTTAACTCAATGTATTGCTTCAAAGAATTTTTTATTTTGTATTTTAATAAAATTAACAATAATAAAAAAAATTGAAATAAATAATTTTATCTCGATTATAATCAATTCTTCTTTATTAATTTATAAGCAAAAATTATATAATAAATAATTGAGCTGCGCTTCGCGATTGTCTTAAATTTCTAACCTATCACGTGACCTACAGGAGTATAAACCATCATCTGAATGATGGTTTATAATAATATTGTGAAGACTAACCATTCGGACTAACATATGTTATACAATATAATATTGAGGACATGTGACTATAAAGCAAAAAAAATTAGGATATCTAATTATTATAGCACCCGATATTATGACACAAAAGCATTAGAATTAAAGACGATTAGGTAAAACAAAATTTCGTACACGCGAACATTATGGATAGTGATGATTATAGCAAACGAGTTAGGGATTTGTATTTTCGGACGAACGATATTCGGAGAAGAAATGGGCTACCATTTTTGGCCATAGCTCCGAGGATTTTGGGAGGATCGAGATGGAAATAATACCAAGAGTTGGAGAATTTATCGAAACAAATTTATTCATTGAAAATTTTAATTTTGAAAATCGGCTGGTAACTTTTTTGGAATTTTGAAAAGTTAAAATATAATCTTTTTTTTTGGGAGGTGTTTATTTACTACATTTTAAATATTACGCAAAAAAAAAACAGACGAAAATATTAAAAAAGCTACGAATTGTTGAAAAAGTTTCGAAAATCGGTTAATAATTATTGTGACTTAATTATTGTCCCTTTAAATTTGAAATTGTAGAAAAACGGGTATTTCCGTGTATAAAAGTGATGTACTCGTAGCTTCTATGATTATTGACCGATCGTCATTCATGGTAATGGTGTTAGAAGTTGCGGATGCAGGCAAAAAGTGGAATTTCAAAAATCTAAGTGAAAATATGAATGAATTTCACTTATAGGTTCTAAAATAAAAGAAAATGTTATTCTCTGTTGTGCAGTGTTATACCTACATTCGTAATGTAGTAATTCGACTTGTAAGTTATGTAGTTGTGTCATTTTAGGGAAGTACATCTCAAAAAAAATCTTATTATTCAACTTGTAACGTGTTATTCAAAATAAAATAAAAATATTTCGTAAACTTTTTTGTATTCATTTTCATTGCTCCGATTATTGCAGGGACGGAGAAAATTGTATTTTTTTTAAGTGTACATTAACAGGTCTCATTAAAACATTGATCAAATTATTATAAAAATGCATATAATTATAATATTGTTCAGGGATGTTGTTTGATACAGGAGCCCAGATCGCTGAGCTCACTGTACCAATTCTAAATCTAAATCTAAGGGTGGACTTACTACTAAATAAAATTAAGAAATGAATGACTTACATAATATAATCTTCGCCGAAGAAGCAGGCCAGACATCGGCCTTAGGCCGCACCTCCGGCTGGTGGTGACTGCGGTCAGGGAGCGTCTCCTGCCTGGCGATTCTCTAAGCTAAGCCTTGATAGCAGCGGCTGCCACAGCGCTGAGAACTGACTCTGTCTCTTTCATATTCATAGAATTGGAAAGAGACAGCAGATCACAGCCAAGCGCGCAGCGTCTTTGTGTCGCTTAGACAATCGCATAGCTGGCCGATAGTGGCGAGTAGAATTGCCCTTAGCTAGCCCCGCTACCCCAGAGCTCTTTCCCATAAAAGAGTGATGATTGCCTCACGAGAGTAGTACCGCGTTAGCGCGGTCGCAACACCTTGTCCCACTGTCCACCAGTGGGACTACACCATCACAAGCCAAACACAATAATACCATGTAAATCAAAGTCCGCTTTAGTTCACTTAATAGCATATAATATTGAGTTTACAATTAAACTGGAGACACGCCTCGTGTTTCCTTATATGTCCTTGACAGCTGCCGTCGTCTCACATCTCTATTACTCGCGAACAAACCGTGGTCGTCGAAAAATGTCGAGTGACGATAGTGATTTGACTCCGGAGTATATAATTAAATACTTTGATTCTAGTACTATTGCTTTTTATTGTCTCGTAGATGGTGTGAAAAGTAGAGTTAACTATTCTCCTCGGTGATAAAGGAACTCCCGAGCATAGCGAGGGAGTTTAGACTTTACTCCCGAGCAAAGCGGGGGGGTTAAGACAAGAATCCTGAGTGCAGCGTGAGATTCAAGGTTTCCCAAGACGAAGGCAACATTTTTTTTTTATTCGTCGATGGGTAAGCTTTTGGCCTTCATCCCACCTGATGGTGGGTTATGGTAAATAACGATAAGGCCGCTTTATCCGGAATCCTTAACCACTGATGAACTGGCTATCTTATCTCTGAACTGTCGGAACAGAAAAATGATATAAACATCGCCAGGCGGACTTAACAGACCTACCACAAACCAGACAATGTACACAAAGATGTGCTCCCCGCTAGGAATCGAACCCGGGACCTCTGGGTCTGAGACCGGTGGCTTAGCCACTAGATCACAGAGGCGGTTAAATATCCTAGATGTCTTATCTTGTTGATATTTGTTTCCCTACTCTTGTAGGGAAAATAAATATGTATCTTGTACTTTTCAGTGCCTTCCGTCAAGTACATAAATATCATGTATTTGCTATAATCATCCTTTATATTTAAATACATTGAGTTTTGAGTATAAAAACAGTCAAACTGCCACTTTTAGTTCGAATGTTATTCAACAACATTTAACAGTATTTTTAATTTATTTTTAGTACAGATGGGTAAGCTTTCGAAATATTATTTATATATTATAATTTTAATTAATGTAATCAGGCGTTTCTTTTGGGGAAATCTATGACATACAAAATATCGAGTGGAAATTCCGCTTAATGCTGCATGCAAACACTGCCCTTGCAACCGCAAATGTATGATAAATACATACATATAATCACTACGCTGTCCCCGAAGGGTTAGTCAGAGACTAGGCAATGAGGACCGCAAATCAGTCCTCTACCATAATCCACTTTTTACCAAATAGCGACTGCACATGTGCTCAGCGTGACAGGTGGTGGGAGAGCTCATTGCCGCTCTATGCTATTGAATGTACGGTCTTTAGTCCGTTAGTCGCCTTTTACGACACCCAAGGGAAGAGAGGGGATGTTAGTATTCTTTTATGTGTGCGCGTGTGTGTGTGTGTGCCGCGGTATCATTGTGACATGCCGCTGAGCCTTTTCAGTACCGCAGGATTGTTTCTGTTTTCATTCTCCTAATTCTTTAACTTCATCATCATCAGCCTATAAACGTACCGCTGCTGGGCACAGGGCTCCCATGTAGACAATAGCAGGTGGGGATATTGGGCCATAACCCACCATGCTGGCCCAATGTGGGCTGGTGGGTTTTACGAATGCCATCTTACGACAACAACCGGGACCAACGGCTTAACCTTCCAAAGCACGGAGGAGCTCGAGATTTTTTTAATTTGAAGAATCTACAGACTCGGCATTGTAAAAATTGCTTAGCGATGACGATCGTAAACCGAACGTCTTAACCGCTGCGCCATCGAGCTCCTTTGCGCCATCGAGCACCTTGATGGAGTTCGGTTCTCCTCAAAAGTTCGTCCTTATTCTATTGTGCTGTAAATAGAAATACTTAAGACTAATTTTTTGAAATGTACTCACTCTAATTGCGAACTTTACATTACAGAGCGACCTTGTCGTCGTAGACTTGGTAATTTTTTATTAATATTTCTTTTCGTAGGTACTACTAGAACAGAATATTTAAAAAAATAAATCTTTTGTGACCCAAACAGTTCTACATAATATGATGTCGTTACCTACTAAAACGTCGGTTTTACCACGCAGCCCAATATACACTCGGCGTCAAAAAAATCGCACCTTTTAAAAATCATCTTTAAAAATTCTTAAACCTTATGTAGAGGATAGTGTTGGGTATCATTAGAAAGGTAACAAAAAGGAGTATCAAAAAACAATTAAATTTAACTTTCTGTTTAATTATAATTATACAAACAACATTAAAATTAATAAAATAATAAAAATCCTTAATTAAGTCCTAATTAACAACAGATAATTTACAAAGAAAAATGTACAAAAAGTGTCTTAAAATTAACTTAAAATCTAGTGTTACCCCCCCTTGCCCTGATCACGGCTTCCATACGGTCCCTCATGGACCTCACCAACTTCAGGAGCTCTTCTTGAGGGATAAGCCCCCATTCTTCAATCACCGCGTCTTGGAGCTCCTGTAGAGTCGAAGGAGCTGGATCCCGAGATCGAACCTTACGTTTAAGATGGTCCCAGAGGTGCTCTATAGGATTCAGATCCGGACTTCGCGCTGGCCACTGCATCACAGAGATTTGGGACCTCTGCAAGAAGTCGCTCACGATGCCTGCAGTGTGAGCGCGAGCGTTGTCGTGCATTAATGTGAACCCCTCGCCAAAAGATTCGGCAAAGGGGACCACATGCACTTCCAGGACCTCAGTGACATAGCGGCGAGCAGTCAGCGACCCTTGTCCGCGAGCACCTCCAGTCCGGGAGACGCAGACAAGGTCGGTTTTGCCGGCAGCAGACATACCGCCCCAGAACATGCAGGATCCGCCACCATATTCCACCGTCTCCTGGATGCAGGCTTGGGCGAAACGTTCACCCTGCCTCCGGTATACTCTTCTCCGTCGGTCGTTGCAGAAAAGACACACTCGCGTCTCGTCTGAGAAGAGAACAGCTCTCCACTGCTCAAGGGTCCAATCGACGTGGTCACGAGCAAACTGCAAGCGGGCTCGCCGATGCGCTGCAGTCAATTTTGGACCCGTAGCAGCTCTGTGGGCCGCTATCTTCTTCTCCTTCAATCTTCTTCTAACCGTAGATACGCTTACGGTGCGTCTGCGAACTGCCTGGAGCTGCTGTTGCAACTCAACAGCGTTGGAGAAACGATTTCTCAAAGAGTTCGACACAACGAACCGGTCGTCTCTTTCCGAAGTGCAGCGACGTCTACCCGAACCGTGTCTGCGGATATAGCCACCGGTCTCTATGAAGCGCTGGTACACTCTTCGAACGGAATAACTGCTCAGGTTCAGTTGCCGGGCGACATCACACTGCCGCACCCCTGATTGCAGTAGTGCAACCACTTGAGCGGCTTTATCAGCTGTGGTATCCATCAAAATCTGTGCGTGTGTCCTCTTCAACGGTTGAATAGCGAATGACCCACATTGAACCCGTGTTGACCGTTTTATACCCACAAAGGAAGCGCAACTAGCAACTCTCACGGGTAGCAAAATTTGCATCGAATTTTTGTGACACTTTATTTGTTGCATTAGGTTTTATTTGATAATGAAAAGTAATGTTTTTTATTAAGTTAATTAAGTAACCTTGTAAATAAAATCATAATTAATGCGACTGCATGTGCATATCAAGAGTAAATGACATTTGAAAGTGATTTTCTAAGAGGTGCGATTTTTTTGACGCCGAGTGTAGATCTGATCTTTTGAGAATACAAAGCGGACGGGGCACTGATCAATAATCCCTTGAAACAAATAGATTGACTTGGCCATCGCATAAAAACACAATGTATCTCACAGTTAATACATATATTATGTTAATATGATTGTTTGTACATTGTGTTTTCATGCGATGGCCAAGTCAATCTATTTGTTTAAAACATAAAAGATTGTTAATATTGATATGGTCAGTATACGATGTTGTTCGGTTAGCTAATTACGTAATAACTTAAGACAGAAGGTCCCTTAAGTAAGGACTAAATAAATTAGCCGACATGGTATTACATGGATCTCGCAACTTTTTACGGTAGAAGAACTGAGTTGCGAGACTTGGTTTTGTTTACAAGTATGTTTTTGATGGCATTTTATTTCTTTTTGTAGATAGTCCTACTTTTTTTCTTTCCGGTACCTTCTACTTCTTGAATACCAACTACGGATATTCCATTATAGAATACTTAGATGATCAAACGAACTTACCTGAAGTGAAGTTCGATCCTAATTATCTTGGTTTCGTTGAAGAGATTTAATTAACCTTTAACATGTAGTAGCCCTGCTACGCTTCACTCCTTCGCACGAGTATTCATAGTAAAAAAAAAAAGTTTCCCCTACCCCGTTTGTTACACAGTGCGACAGTGCTGCCGCTTGGCAGTAACCTCATTCTTTCAGAGAGAGAATAGAGAAAGGAAGAGATGATATGTAGAAGCAACATTGTCATCACGGGCAATTATAAAATTAAAGGATGGGCGGGACCTTAAATCTCTTCAACGAAGCCAAGATAATTAGGATCGAACTTCACTTCAGGTAAGTTCGTTTGATCATCTAATTATCTTATCTTCGTTTCCGATATTTAATTAACCTTTAACATGTAGATGTTCAGATTATTACTAATGTTGCTTGTACATTTAAGGTTGGTAACGAAAAACAAAATAAAATGTAGTGTTTCGCAAAATAAAATGTAATGTGGTGATTCGCGTTGGGTAGTTATCAATAAACATCTGTGTGTCTGCTCCATAAAATAAAATAGTAAATAGTAGTTAAAAGTTAGAGTTAAAAGTTAATTTTATAAAAACTTTTTAGCCAGTGAATTAACCTATCTAATGGTGTAATCGAATTTACGATCCGCTGAGATACACCAGAGATATAAGAAGAAACATTTTACAAATTTTAAAGCCGTTGTGATTGTGAACAAAACTCGCTGTCCGCTCGCTGCGGTGAGTCACCGGCTCACCGCCCGGCCAGCCGGCCATTCGCTGCAAGTACTTCGCTTCGGGTGACTTCGGTGAGACTCGGCCGACTACGGGAGACGCTGCGACGACGACTGACGACGGGCGAGCTCCGTCACGCTCCGTGCCGATTAGCGATGACGTCACGCGGAGTTAGCTGCGCGGGTTGTTCGGGTTTGATTACCGAAGACAGCGCGTATATGCGATGCGCGAAATGTAAGCAGTATTTTGATATTTCATGTGCAAACTTTAGCTGCAATGTTTATGCTACGCTTTCATCTGAATTTAAAAAGACATGGATATGCGTCGATTGTTGTTGTAAAATGCCGAAAGGCGATAACTCACGCACGCCTGTCCGGCAGTCCCAACAGCTTGTCCATGATATGAGTATCGCTAGCGACTGTCCCCCAGACATATCAATGCTTTTGAACAGTCCTGATAATGTCACGGTGCGTACAGGTATGCGTCACTTGCAAGCGGCCAAAGAAAGTGAATCGCTCAATTCACACGAATCTTTGCGAGATTCAATTGTGCGCGAAATAAAAGAGATGCAAAATGAATTTGAAATACGCCTCTCAACGAAAATTTGTAAATTGATATCTGAACAATTTACTGAATTTAAAACCGAGTTATGCCATAAGGTTGATAGCTTAGCTGGCAAGATTAATGAAATGGAAAGAAAAATCGATGCTATAATTGTTACAAATAGCGAGACGAAGCAAAGCAAAACTAGCAATAACGCGCGAGTTCAATCTTCCGTAAAGCCAGTTAGTGATCCACAAAAGCAGCCAAAAACAAAGCCGGAACAAAAGAAAAAATTCAGCAGCGCTGTCAAAAATGTTAAAGACGTTGCTTCATCTGCAACTGGATCACCTCAATTAGTTAGCCTTGCAACTACGCTTTTGGAACCGTCAGGGTCCAGTGACCTCATTTGTAAAAATGGAAATAATAATTCAAAAGAATGGGTTGAAGTAAAGCGCAGACGTGAGCGTTTGTCACTTCCCGGTGTACTTCGAGGGACCGCAGCTCCTGGGACTACGACTTTGCGTGCCTCTGAAAGATGGAGATATCTTCATCTGTACTATGTACAAGAAGGCACCACGGTCGAACAAGTTCTTACCCATCTTCGTACCATTTGTAAAAGTGGCATTTGTACAGCGGAAGAGTTGAAAGCACGAGGGCGCTACGCCTCTTTTAAACTGGGTGTACTATCAAAGAACGCTGAAAATGTCATGTCGCCTTTGAACTGGGCGGAAGACATTTGCATAAAGCCCTGGCGCCATAACTTTCGTGCTAAAGAAGAAAAAACTGCGTCAACGTGACACTTCTAGAGTTAAGTCTATGATTATGTGTTATCAGAATGTCCGCGGGTTACGCTCGAAAACTAAGGTTTTTTATAGTAATGTGATCCAAAGTTATTTTGACTTGATTGGGTTGACCGAAACATTTCTGACGAGTTCCATATCGGATGGGGAGCTCTTTCCCACTGGTTACGTTGTGGTGCGGAAGGACCGTACGAGTGATACCGGATGGGGAGGAGTTCTACTGGCTGTGCGAGATTGTTATTCGGTTCGTGAAATCATAGATATCGACTCTCTGACACCTGACATGGAACTAATTTTTGCCATTATTAGTTGTAAATATTTTAAAATGTTATGTATTGTTGTTTACTTACCCCCCAGTTACAAGGATGATCAATATCTAAGTGTGTTAACGTGTATAGAAAATGCAATATTGAGTTACTCTGATCTAAATGTTTTAATAATAGGTGACTTTAATTTAAATTCTAGTAGTATTAATGTTAGGACTAATTTTAATTTATTTTGTGATTATTGTGATTTACGACAGCATAATAATATACATAATGAGCGAGGGGGTATGTTGGACCTCGTGCTGAGCAACTTTAACCTTGATCATATTATGGTTCACGCTGGTGCCGAACCCTTAGTACCGATAGATGTATACCATCCCTCACTCGAGGTTACAATCAAGTTCCCATGTAGTGTGCTGGGAGCGACACCGCCCTCGCCTTCGTCCACCTCGCGCCTTGGATTATGCCCGGACTGGAACTGGCGTAAAGCAGACTATCAGGGATTGTACGCGGCTTTGTCTGAATTAGACTGGTCAGACTTGACTACTTTATCAAATGTTAATGTAGCCCTTGAGTTGTTCTATAGCAAATTATATAAATGTATAAGTGACTTTGTGCCGGTTAAAAGTCCCCAAGTGAGACATAACCAGTACACTTATCCAAAATGGTATACCAAAGAAATAATTAGTAACATAAAGAAAAAATATTTTCATTTAAAACGCTACAAGTCGGAGGGAAAAGTATTTAATAAAGAACTTTTTAAATATTACAGGTGGTATGTAAAACATTTAATTGACAATGCATATCGGCAGCATTTGACTTTGACTCAAAAAAATATTATTGATGACCCGGTTCAATTCTGGACGTATGTTAAAGATAGGAGAAAGAACCGTCAATCCGCAGGTACTTATTCTTATAATGGGGCTCAGGTGATGGGCCACACTGCAGCCTACGCCTTTGCTGAATATTTCAGTTCTGTCTTCCAAACAGAGGTACCTATATTGAGTCCAACTGTAGCCGCTCGTTCTGCTGACATCTGTGCTAACGCCGCTTATGTTTCTGTTGGACACATAGACGAGGCTGATTTGAGGTCGGCAGTAAAACGTCTCAAACCGAGATCCTCAGGTGGACCCGACGGTATCCCTGTATTTATGGCGAAAGATTGTATTTTTGCCCTTGAGAGTCCTCTCTTGTTCCTCTTTAATCTGTCGCTTACTGTATCAGTGTACCCTAGGATTTGGAAACTATCAAGGGTTACCCCAGTTCCAAAGGGAGAAGCCGGAAACGACGTTTCAACCTTTAGACCGATCGCTGTACTATCAGTCTTCGCTAAAATCTTTGAGACAATCTTAAGTTCCTGCATTAATAGGCAAATTTGTAATGAACTGCACGAATGTCAACACGGCTTCCGTAGCGCTCGGTCGACTACTACCAATCTCGTGGCTCATGTGGATTATGTGTATGAAGAAATGGACGCAGGTCGGCAGGTAGACGCTGCTTATTTTGATTTTAAAAAAGCCTTTGACCTCGTAGATAACGACATTCTACTGCAAAAGCTGGCGATAATGGGCTTTACACCTAAACTTCTTGAGTTTTTCTCTAGTTATCTCAGCGATCGGTGCCAATTTGTAAGAACTGAGGGATTCGAGTCCAGTAATTATTTTACTAGATCTGGCGTGAGTCAAGGAAGTACCCTGGGACCTTCGCTTTTCCTGATCTTTATTAATGATTTACCAAACTGGGTGCGTTCTTCGAAGTGTCTTCTGTTCGCTGATGATCTCAAACTGTGTTTGGGAATTGGCTCTTTGTCAGATTGTAACGCTCTTCAAAAAGACATAGATGCTGTTGCTGAATGGAGCAGACTCAATCGTCTTCCATTTAACAATAGCAAATGCAAGGTTATTACATTTACGCGTAAACGATCCCCGCTGCATGCAAACTACAAATTATATGACGCATCTCTGGAAAGAGTTAGTGATATTCGCGATCTAGGTTTAATATTGGACTATCAACTTGACTTCCACAAGCACGTTACATACATTTGCAAGGCGGCAAATAAAACATTAGGGTTTGTTATGAGAACTTCTGCACAGTTTGAAGATCTGCGGGTAGCAAGGGTGCTTTACAGCTCTTATGTCCGTAGCAAACTGGAGTTTGGCGCTATCATATGGGATCCCTACGAGCATAAATATAGTCTAATGATAGAAAAAGTTCAACGTAAGTTTGCCCGTTGGCTATATAAAAAAGAGTACGGTTACTACCCCTTTTTGTATCCATCTGTATTTGTTTCAGGTATGGTAGATATAGATACCCTCGAAATGAGAAGATTAATCCAGTGCTTATTATATTACCTTTCTATAATACATTATAGGATCGACAGTTCGTCAGTACTGGCCAAAGTTTTGCTATTAGCTCCTGCTCGGGTTGGGCGGGATGAGGCGGGGGCGGTGGCGCCTCGCCGGCGTCTGCGTCTTCTGTACAGGCCAGTCACACGCACTCGTCGCGGGGCCCAAGCGCCTACCGTGCGTAGTTTACGACTGATGGGGGATATGCTTGCTCAGCACGAGGATATTGACCTTTTTGCGGACTGTTTGGGACGGCTTTATGACAGAGCCCGCACCTTTGTAAGCAAGATGCTTTGTGACCGTGCATCTTCCCATTATCATTAATTCTGACCATTTACTTTGACATAGTTTAGTTTTTCATTTGTTAAAAGATTGTGTTTTTAATTCATTAATTTATTTTATTGACATTTTTAATCCTGATCTGACAATTTGCTGTGACATAGTTTAACTTTTTTTAAATTTTAGTTATAATTCAGTTGACATGTTTGTATCCAATTATAAGTTTATTTTTATGACTCTCTAATCTGACATTCACATTTTGAATCTGACTTAATATATTTTTATTTTAATAATGTGTAATAATCTTTATTATGATAATGTATTGAATAATGTTTATAATCTTTTGGCATGTGTACATAACAATTTATCTTGTAAGCGCTTTGGATTGATCTGTAAGCTTCCTAGACTTGTGTTGAAATAAATAAATAAATGAATAGTAAGTACGTATGTATTAATATTTTATTAATTAATATAATTATAATCATAAATAGGGTTGTTAAATCGCCAGATGAATCAACAATTGGCCTGTTATAAAAGTTAGCAAAAACTGTCGACTGGCCAGACCAACCAGCAGCTCTCCTAATAACATCGATACTTATACCAGCTCGAGAGGCAGACGAAGTACTACCGTGCCTGGTACTATGAGCGCTATATATTGTAGTGTCGATACCGCTATCATGTAAAGTTAGCTTTAGCTAGCGCCCTATAGTTTGAGATGATGCCGCTTTATGTGGCTTTTTATAAGATAAAATTAAACGATCCTCGTTAAGCGGTCTAAGTATTGAAGTTTTTTCAAGGTATAATTGAATGATAGCGGCTGGGCAGACACTAGGTCTATGAACAAAATAAGGTAAATTCAAAATAGGTTGACTACGACCTATAGCCGAGGTCTTTAACAAGTCGGTTATGGTTATTACTATCCGATCGTTGTAAAATTTAGTATTTGAAATTTTTATTAGTGAAAGTGTTTGTATTCTCTGCCCAGTAGCTGACGCCAACAACATTACAATTTTTTTTGTCAAAATTTCTAAATTAGCTGTTTTATTACAAATTTTAGCAAGATAGTCCAAAACAACAATAGGATCCCACGTAACATCGTAACGAGAAAAACAAGATTAATGGTTTATATTTTAGCGTTTTATTAACGCTTAAATATACTTAAGTAAAATTTTAAACACTGAAAAAAGACGACAACCTCAGGCGGGAATCGAACCACGCACCATCCGCATTCCGGGCGGCTGCCACTAAACCACTTGGCTACCGAGGTCTGGCTTTCAACCGTCGAAAGGACATTGTTGAAGTTAGCCTAAGAACCAACACAAACATGACATACATGATAATTCTTAGCTTATTTTTTACGACAGATAACAGTATTTAGATTTTGGCGGACACTTCTAGTCAAGTAACTAATAATAAAAAGAACGTTTTGGACATTAATATTAAGTATCATTTTTTAATATGAGTTGGGTATTGAGAGTTCAGTGCATTCAGCCAGTGAATTAAAGGTTTGTGACCAAAATATTTATAATATGTACAAACAAACCTATTAATATTATGCATGCATGGCTGACTCGATATACTTAGTGCCAATACTCCAAACATCAATATAATACGATACATCGCTTTTTATTCCAAACTGAAAACGTTAGTCTATTTGACGCGCAATGCAAAAAGGTCTATTTCAGGGATTCCGAATAAACATGTTATCTTTGAAAATGCATAATCGGCTAACTCCCATTCCGTGTCTATTAACTTTCCTAGATTTAGTATCGGCTTCTATGTTATGGGAATATTTAATATATGAAGCAAAAATAAATATTTTCCTTTTTTCGCACCATTTCCAAATCATTTTTGCAACTTGATTCAAATGAGAATACTGAACCCCGCCCATTCTATTAACATATGAAATTGCCGTTGTGTTATCGACCCGTAAAAGTATATTGCAGTTATATTTATTTTTAGCCAACGATTTTAATCCAAAATGAACAGCAAGCAACTCCAGGTAATTTATGTGATTAGCTGTTTCATTTTCGGTCCACAAACCACCAGTTTTTTCACCATTGCAAGCAGCACCCCATCCCGTGGTGGAAGCGTCCGTAAAAATTTCTAATTTGTATTTATTGTTACCAATTTTATTGACAGCTACCTGGTATATGGATTTTCCACCAATGCAAATCATCACGTAAATTATCTGGAATTGCCATCACCGAGTCGTAATTATCATTACTGTTCAATATTGCTAGAGTGTGCTAAGAGACAAGCGTTAAGAGACTTAGTATAAAGCCACCCGTAAGCGACAGCGGGAAATGCTGCTGTTAGAGTACCAAGAATTCGTGCAAAGTCACGAATGCGCATGGTTTTGGTTTTTAATATTTTTTCTAAATTCTGTGAAATATTTTTCCTTTTCTTGTCTGGCAGTTCTAATGTCATTGACCCTGAATTTAAAACAAATCCAAGGAACGTGCACACAGTTTTCGGATTTAAACTGCTTTTTTATTATTAATTACAAAACCTAATTTTGTTAAACATTCTATTGTGGCGTGTACGTTATTTTTGCAATCATTCTTTGTGTCTCCTATGAGAAGGAGGTCATATAAATATTTTACGGATTTAAAACCACGCCACCTTAAATTAGATATAACTGGCTGTAAAAGCTTGGTAAAGATATATGGAGCAGAACACAAACCGAAGGGGAGTACATTGAACTCGTAAAAACCTTCGAAATAAAATCTTAAATATTTTCTATGACTGCTACTTTGACTATATACATGTCTAGACGGAGCATCGCGGTACAAACGCTTCTCAAAATCCGTCCGGTTTTTGTATTAAATTTGAAGTGTGCGTGACAGCCGCGTATGACTGACAATAGCGCGAATGGTTGCCAGCGAATGCCTAATTTCCAATAAAGTAGGGAAAAAATATTTATGCACAATACAATTTTAAAATGATTCATAGTATTATAACATAACTTTTTAAATTAGGTATGTCTATCGTATATGTAGGTGTAACGTATAAAAGAAGCTGGTGTGTTTAGAAGAAATGGATGATTGAAGGCGAGGGCGAGTACAATAAAATAATGTGCTTATGGAAGCCTGCGTGCGTGTGATATGTTTGTAATAGGGACGAAATAGAAGCAACAGGCATGATGATTTACATTTATTACTTAATCAAAATTGATTTTTTAATTAGAAATTTAAATATTTTAAATTAAAATCAAAACAATTAATGGCGTTCTCTTTGTATTTGTTTCTTAAATAACTTTCGTTTGGATGTTACATCATTTTTCATGTTCTCTAATTTCTTATTATGTTGAAACCTGATAGTTAAATATTTCGACAACGACTTCTTTCTACCGGATCAGTTGGAAATCTGAAAATTAAAATGTTTGCTATGTGGTCCAACAGTTGTAAAGGTTACATAATGTGATGACTGCTCATCAATATCCGTGTCCAATAGTTTACATGAGGCGAGAAATATTGACCTTTTAGGGGCACAAACATACACCCGCACTTTCTCAAACATCGTCATCGTCATCATCAGCCTATAAACGTCCCACTGCTGGGCGAAGGCTTCCCACGTGGAGATAGTACGTGGCGATATTGGGCCATAACCCACCACGCTGGCCCAATGCTTGTTGGTGGGTTTTAAGAACTGTTATCTTACGACAATAAACGGGACCAACGGCTTAACGTGCCTTGCAAAGCACGGTGGAGCTCGAGATGTTTTAAATTTGGTCACCCATCCAGTGACCGGGCATTGCGAAAGTTGCTTAGTGGGCAAGATCGCAAGCCGAACGTGCTAGCCGATGCGCCATCGAGCTCTGTAGCATACATACTACCATCCCCTACATACATATACTTAAACACACACTTCTTACATAAATACTTACGTACATTCCATTTCAAACATAATAATTTTTTTATTCATTTCGAATATCGATACCATACCACAATAACAATTTATAATAATAGTATTATAAAATATTACATAGCGTATTGGTGTCATACTGTAATGTTGTGTTATTGTTTGAATAAATAAATAAATAAATAAATTACAGTAGGTATTATATTTTTTCTTGTTTTAGAACGGAACCTATACTCCAGCTAAATTCGAGGATTTTACTTTTTCTCGAGAGACATTCACAAGAAAACAGTTAAACTATTGTGTCTTTCTTTAAAAAAAATAGTAAAAATCCTAGTGAAACTAGAAATTTGCACAAATGACAGTAATATCTTTACAAACATTCGGCATCGAAAGGAACCGTGACATTTATTCACGCTCTTATAAATCAGATATCAGTTTAAAAAAAGGAAAACTTTGAAAGTGTTCCAATAATAATTATATTTAATGTACTTACTTACTTTATTTACAACAAGGCCATGTATAAATACTAACTTACAAGACTAAGTATTTTTTATCATACTTATTATATTTAAACCTCCTTTTATATTCTGCCATCAATAATGGGAATTCTACATTTTGATGCCAGCAACACTACGCATACATGGCCGTTATTATTGGTAAACTTTAAATTTTCATTAAAATTTATCGATACTTATAGATGAAACGTGACTTTCTTTTTCGAAAAGACCTTTGTAGTTTCGACAGAATTTCACTGAGCAAACGGTCATTTTGCGAACAATTTCACCGAAACGCGAGAGGTAAACACTGCTTGACGGCACAATGACACTGACCGCCAGGATTGCGCGATAGGCCAATTTTGGCCTATAAATTTTTCTACGTTTTTTTACGGTCAGGGTCTATCTAGACATGTATATAATCAAAGGACTGCGATGAACCGGGATTAAAAAATATGCTTCTTGTAAATCAATATTAGCCATAAAACAACTTTTTGACAAAAGCTTAGTAGCGGTCCTTATAACTTCCATTTTAAAATGTGCTGTTTCTACAAATTTATTTAATTTTTAAGATTTAAAATAAATCTCATGCTTCCGTCGCTTTTCGGGACAAGAAATATATCGGAAATAAATTGACCTTTAACAGGATTGCATTTGCTTATAGCTCCTATATCCATAAAATGCTGCATCTGTTGTTTTATGACTATGGATTCATGTGTGGAAAAAGATCGTATCGGAATCCCACAACTTCGTTGTTCCGGTAAAGTAAGGAAGGGAATAGAATATCACACACTATCTTTAAAATAAAATTGTCGTCTGTAATAGACAGCCAGGCATGTAAAAAATACTGTAAGCGACCGGCATGTACCTGCACCTGATCTTCACGATTGTTGTTTATCTCTGGTGACGGTCGCTGACTGCACGCGCCCGCTGTGGCGGCTGGCGCCGCTGTGGCGGCGGCGGCGGCGGGGGCGGCTGGCGGCGTGCGGGAGCTTGTGTGCGGGCTGGCGGCGGCAAGGCGCGACGGCGAGTCTGATACATTCCGCGTTCCCACCGACTCGATGTTGGTATAACTGATTGCTCCATTGTGGTCGTGGTTGAATCGATGGACCCCTGAAGTTTAAAGTTGCGCTAGATGTTGATGGTGCGGCTTGGATAAGTTTACTGGTTTTCTTAATTCCTTCGAGTTCTTGACCACTTCGCCCAAACCATCGCCAAACAAAAAAGCGTCCCTATTGCGATTTTTAAAGGGTTCTGTTAGTGACTTTTCCACGAGTGGGATGATCAACGAACGACGCGTATCCGTTTCAATGTAGTGGGAATCCGCTATAAGTTTTCCTGCCTCGTTCAATATACGAACAACTTCGGATATCTGAGGATTTTTCTTAACGAGGCATGCCATAGCCTTACCGAGAGCGGACAGTGCTCGGTCTAACTGATCTTGTTTGATAAGCAATCGCTTATCTCGTTGGCGATAAGTTTCCGCAAGCATTGCTTCTATCTCCGGGTTAAGTTTAGGTGCTTTGCTAAAGATAACGTTTTTCGGGAACAAATATTTTTTATTAAGCTCATCTTTTTGTTCTTTCTTTAAACCACTTGTCAAAATTTGTTGATATCTAGTAGCTAATTCTCCGTATATGTCTCAGCCGAACTCAACAGTTTCCGGTTCGACGCCACCAAGAGCTTCCAATAATTCCGTATCAAAATCATCGACAGGATTTTCACTACCCTCCGGTAACAAGATAATATTTTCGTCATTCGTCGGCTCAATTTCATTGCTACCAATTTCACCAACGTCAGCCAATGCAGTATCAACAGGTTCTTGATGTTCTGAAATAATATGAAAACGCCATATTTTTTCGATTCATTCACTGCCAATGTAACTTTGTAATCATATATATTTAGGGATTACAAAGTTATTTATGCAGTTAGTGTATCTAGAAAACTGGACCGAAATTGCAAAATATTTTAGTTTTCACTTGATTTATACACTAAACAAAAATTGTTTTCTTAATTTGAAGCTTCTACGAGGGCTGCCTTTTAAGTTGTGTCGTTTGCAAATTTCCCGCGATTATTAAAAAAAATACATGGCTTTTTCATCTTTTTGAATTTAGAATAAGAATGTTTTTTGATTAGTCGAATAGTTTTATTGTAGCCTCTGTTCAAAGGTGACAAGCCGGTTGTAAAAATGGAAATATCAAAGGAAAATATGCGTGCGATAATTTTCCACAACTTTCAAAGGGGATTAATGCGACTTTAGTGCTTTGAGGAGATCACTTCTGTGTTTAATGATGCAGCACCATGTCTTAGGACTGTAGATCGCTGGTATTTAGAATTTCAACGTGGGCACTAGCCTCGGTGACAAGCCACGTGAAGGACGTTTAGAAACCGCCATGACGCAAGAGAATGTCGACGCCAATCTCGAAGCTAATCGTCGAAGATCGTCATGTGACATACCGTGAAATAGAGGCATCCGACGGGCATTTCAGGGATTACTATCCAAAAAATCCTGCACGAAAAACTTGGCGTAAGAAAGTTGGTCTCTCGTTGGATTCCCATTTGCTTAGCGACGACCAAAAAACAGCCCTTGTTTGATGGTGTCTCAAAACTCTGCAGCGATTCAACCGAGGAGAGTCAAAACACGTTTACGATATGGTTAGTGGTGACGAGTCTTGGATATATGCTTACGATCCAGATTCCAAGAAGCAGTCAGTCAACTGTCTGGGTCTTCCATGATGAGCCAAAACCGACCAAAGTCACACGCTAACGAAGCACTTAAAAAAATTGTTGCCTCGATTTTGATAATGGGTGGTCACGTCGCCACTATTTTACTAGAAGATCGCTAGATAGTTAACGCCGACTGGTGTACCACTATTTGTTTGCCAGAAGTCATTACAGAATTTCGAAAAAACAACTCAAGACGTCGTATGATACTGCACCATGTCAATGCAAGTTCGCACACCGCCCGCCAAACAAAGATGTTTTTGAGCACCCAAAATGTCGAAATTTTAGATCACCCGCCTTACAGCCCTGTCTTGAGCCCTAACGATTTTTATACGAAATGAAATCCCCAAATTAAGCAAAGTCTTTGTGGTCAACGTTTCAGCTCCCCCGAAGAAGCTGTTGACGCATACATATCGGCCATTTTGAATACCCCCACTTCGGAGTGGAATAAATGTTTTAAAAACTGGTTCGAACGCATGCAAAAGTGTATTAAATATCGCGGAGCGTTCTTTGTAAAACAATAAATGTTAATAATCAATTAGATTGTCTATACTTATTTCAAACCACACAACTTAAAAGGCAACTCGTATGTCTACTAGAAGTGCCTTAGAGTTTTGATGATCGTTCAGTCAGTCAGTGAGTGACAAAATTAAGATACTTTGACTAGTTATAACCAGATTCTTAAACTACTGGTTCAAATTGAATGAAATTTGAAATATACTGTGTTTAAACAATGCCTGCTTGGTTACGAAAATTCAGGATTCTAGTTTTATCCACAACGAAGTTATATGGGGGTCGAAAATGGCCTGAACTACTTTGAGAAAAGGATGGTACGGCCGCCCCGTGCCGCTTGTTTTTGCTTGACTTGGCGGGGCACTGCCCTGCCCCCAGATAACAAAATCTAAAAATAATTTTACATTATATACATATATTTTACTAATTATTTTACATTTTGTCCTTCAGCCTAAAGATGTAATTATTAAGTTTTATACAATTTTTTTAGATTTGTGTGAATTATACCCTTCTTTCGTCCTTTGTAGTATTAGCAAACATGGTAATTCTACTACAATACGTCTAGTAAATCTACATTCTCGCACTTAATTTGAGGTTAACTTAAATAACTTACGGCAGCAAAGAACAAAAGATAACTGGACTTCCTGAGTGAACGTTCAATCAGAGTAGTCATTGATGACTGTTCCTCTGATCTATCTACCGATGCCGGGGTTCCTCTGGGTTCTGTTCTCTCTGCTATCCTTTTCTTGTTTCATAATAACGATCTTCTCAAGCTCGGAATTGTTAGGTAAGCAGACGACCGCGACAGCACGAACACAGAGAGGTCGGTCTCGCGCAAGGGTCGGCGGAGACGAAATCCGCTTCTTAAGAGAGGCCATGGTTGAGCGGACAAACTTTCTTTAAGTCTTGTCTCCTAATGGGTTGACAAGAATTGGGTCAGTTTTAACGCCACCAAAACGCAGGTATGTTTGTTATCGGCCAAAAGGAGTCTTTTTAACCTGGCTGCTACTTTCCGGAGTGTAGATGTAAAAACTACCGACAACCTCGATCTCCTCGGCATGAAGTTGACCTCCAATCTCAACTTCGGCGACATCATCGAAATCAAGGTTTAAACTGCGGTCAAAATGCAGGGTGTTCTAAATTATAAATAAAATAAAATAAAATAAAAAGCCTTTTTATTTGCTCCTATGAACTAAGTAACATTTTGTTTTAGTGGATTAGTACTTATAATGAAATAAAGTATTTTTGTTAGTATTTATTAGTTATGGTAATTAATATATATTGATTTATTCCATAGGAACCCCCGTGCGGGTGAAGGCCTCCTCCAGGTTGTGCCATTTATCCCTATCTTGTGCCAATCCGAGCCAGTGTTTGCCTGCGGTCTCGCGTATGTCATCTGACCAGCGTTTCAGCGGACGACCTTGTTTGCGCTCTCCACTTCCTGGTCCTTTCCACTCTGTGACCACTTTCGTCCAACGTCCATCCTCAAGTCTCGCTACATGACCGGCCCACTTCCATTTTAGTCTCCTGATATGTTGTATAGCATCTCTAACTTTGGTACGTTTCCGAATTTCTTCATTTCTGACCCTGTCCTTAAGTTTTATCCCTAGGAGACTTCTCTCCATCGCTCTTTGGCATACCGACAGTCTATTTGCATTAGCTTCTGTTAAAGACCAGGTCTGGCTGCCGTAGGTTAGTGTTGGTAGAATGATAGAGTCCATGAGTCTCCGTTTGTGAACAATAGGTAGCTTAGATTTAAGAAGATTTTTCAGAGACCAGTATCGTTTCCATGCCAGCGCCATATGTCTGTCTATTTCCTCCGAGTCAATCTCTCTAAACGAAACCAGTTTGCCTAAATATATATACTCTTCAACGTACTCTATTACTTCGCCTTCGACGCTGAGAGTAGGTTTAGTATGGTTTGTAATGATTTTGGTCTTGTCAAAATTTATTTCGAGACCGACATTCTCGCTGTGCTGATGTAGTGCTGTCAGCATGTCCTGTAGGTCTCTAGCGGTATTACTTAGAAGAACCAGGTCGTCTGCGAATCTTAAATGGGTTAGCCTTTTATTTCTGATATTGATGCCTCCCCTATTCCAGTTTATATCGTGTAGTATAAGCTCAAGTACTGCAATGAATATTTTTGGCGACAGTGGGTCTCCTTGTCTGGTTCCTCTTTGAATTGCGAACAGTGGGCCCTTTCTGTCTAACCTTATTCTACTTCTGCATTTACTATAAATATTCAGTATTATATTGATGTATGTATCGTCGATTTCATGATACCTAAGTGCCTTTACTATAGCGCTGTGGGAGATAGAGTCGAAAGCTTTTTTATAATCAATGAAGGCCAGGTATAGAGGCATATTGAATTCTTTGTATTTCTCTACTACCTGGCATAGCACATGGATGTGATCAATGGTGGAGAATGCTGGTCTGAAGCCAGCCTGCTCTATTCGTTGTTTGACGTCAATTTGTGGACCGATCCTTTTCAGGAGACATTGCGAAAATAGTTTGTAGAGATTCGACATTATGCTTATTGGTCTATAGTTTGATACACAAGAAGGGTCTCCTTTCTAGTAGAGTAGAATTATTTCTGATTCACTCCATTGAGCTGGAACCGTCTCCTCTCTTAGTATTTCATTAAATAATCTATTTATTAGTCCTAATATTTGTTCTTCTCCTAATTTTAACGCTTCGTTTGTAATAAAGTCGGGTCCGGGGCTTTTGTTATTTTTTAGATTTCTAATAGATAACTGTATTTCTTTTCCAGTAAAGTATTGTGGTTTCTCATTTTCAGTTTGATGTTTTTTATATCCTGTAATAATTATTCTTTCGTTTGTTTCTTGTTTTTGTCTATATAGGTGTTTGTAGAAATCAGTGGCCATTTGTACTAAATCTATTCTATCTTCTGTAGTTGCTTGTAATGTTTTCAATTTCGGTATCCATGATTTATTATTATGCAATTTTTTATGAATTCTTTTTATTCCGCTAGTTTGCTCTATACATTTCTCATATCGTTTTAGCTTGTAATTGTCATAGTCATCCTGTATTGTTCTTGGTATTAATCCATATAATTTTTTTAACTCTGTTTTTTCTTCTGTTGTTCTATCTGATTTTTGTTGTAGAGTGTGCCTTCTCGATATGAGTGACTTGATGTTATCGGATAATGTAAAGGTTTCTTTCGGTTTTGATACTTGTGATTCAGTTATGCTTTCTGTTAATGATTTTTCTAAAATATCATAGAGTTGTTGTATTGTTAATTTTTCTATGTCGGTTGATTCACGCTTGTAAAGTTTCTCTTGCAAAATATTCTTATATCTTTTTTGTTCTCTTATTGACTGTAAATTTGATCTTGGTTGTGTATATTTCTTTCTGTTTTTTCGTTTCTCATTTATTATTATTGTTCCTCTTAGTAATCTATGGTCGGAAGGGAACGTTAATTTCCTTATCACCTCTATATTTGTGAAGTAGTGTTTTTTATTTGACAGGATGTAGTCAATTTCATTCTTAGTGTATCCATCTGGCGAAAGCCAGGTCCATCTTTGGTTTTCTTTCTTTTTGTACATTGTATTTAGTATTGTCAACTCTTGGTCTATAGCGAATTGTTTCAGTTTTTCACCACGTTCATTTGAGGCGCCTGATCCATATCTTCCTATTACTGAACCTATTTGTACGGGTGAAATACCTATCTTCGCATTGAAATCTCCTAATATAATTATATTTTCCGTTGACTTTTCTTTCGCTCTACCTAAATCTTCATAAAATTGATCTATTTCTATTTCACTGGACTTCTCCATCGGGGCATAGCTTTGTATGATTGAAATTTGGGTACATCCAAATTTTATGTTTAAAACTGCGACTCTTTCAGATATTCCATAGAAACCAATTATATTTAATTTGTGTTCTTTTTTAACTAAGAAGCCCACACCTCTGTGTCCTTCGGACTCTCCATAGTGATAAAATATGCACCAATTTAGTTCTTCAATTTTTAAACATTTTCTCTTCACTTCGGACAGTCCTATGACGTCCCATTTGACCCTTTCAAGGGCATATTCTAGTTGTAACATTCTTTTTTCTTTTTTAAGTGATCTCACATTATAGGTACATATGTAAATTTCTTGTTTAGTATTTAAAGCGTGGTTTGTTGTAACTAATTTTTTTAGAGGGTTTATTCCTGGAGGGTTGTTGTCATACTCTTCCACGGTGACAAGCCGTTTTGGAAGACGTGCCGGGGGGGCAGCTGATTGCTACTTTTTTGTGTGAGTAACGTAATCTTTCATGTTTAGTTTCTTCTTTGGGTTGTTCTTGTTGTATTCTCCGTTATCATTTTTTGAAATTTCAGGTGAGGTTGACATGTTGCGTTTTTGGTTTATGGTATTTCCACTGTCTTGCAGGCTTCTAGATGAACTTGGGTTATTTACAGGTGTCGGAACAGAAGTCTCACCTATTTTTCCGTCTAGGTATACCAGTTTGTCATATCTGATAGCTACTTTCCTTCCCTTCTCTCTTTCTGATTTAGCAATTTTTTGAAGTTCTTTTCTTTTCGAAAGTATGTTTGGAGGGTAGTCTTCCTTAACATAATTTGTAGTTAGTTGGGGGTTCTAAATTAGGTTAAGCGATTTCACTCCGGGACAGCTTCTAACTCAATATAAAGCACAAGTCCGGTCGTGCATGGAGTATTGCTGCCACCTTTGGGACGGCTCAGAAAAATATTATCAACTTGCCGCGCTCGATTCGGTGGAACGCAGAGCCAGGAAACTTATAGGTAATAAACCAGCTTCACAGACTCGCTCACCGTCGTCGCTCAGTTATTGCTTATCGGTTTTTTACAGGTTGTACTTCGGAGAGTGTGCTGTTGAGCTACACGAGCCCCTTTCCACTATCGGGAGTCCAGACGTACGGCGGGTTACCACCCTTACTTGGCTGATATTTCACTCATACGCACCAAGCGTTATTCGTCTTCATTCATAATGCGAAGGTATGGAATTCCCTGCCGGCGTCTGTGTTCCCGAGTGCATATTATATAGCCCCAACATCTTTAAAGTCCGAGTGAATAGACCGCTTCTGGGCAAGCTCGCTTCACCGTCGGCCTCTTCTTAATCCTACGGATAAGAATGTGGCCAAGAGTAAGCCCATCTAATATAAAAAAGGAACCTTTTCGCGATCCATTTTTTAAAATCTACATACATACACATAATTACGACCATTATCCCCGAAGTGTAATTAAGTCAGAGACTAGGCAATGTCGTTGTGCCTTTTGCTCGTCAACATTATTTTATTATTCGCGTGAACTTTGTAGTGGGTGCGTCACGCGTCTACAGAAAAAAAGACCGCAAAAGCAGTCCTTTACCATTTCACCAAATAGCGACTGCACATGTGCTCAGCGTGACATGTGGTGAGCCTATCGCCGCTCTATGCTGTTGGATATATGTGCAGGCTTTAGTGCGTTAGTCGCCTTTTACGACACCCAAGGAAAGAGAGGGTGGGGTAGTATTCTTTCACCGTTACGCGACACGGTTCGTCGTAAAAGTCTAATATCTAACTTATCTTAATTTAAGTTACCCTCAAATAAAGTGAGTGAAAGGCGATCCACTAGACGTTACTGCAATTATCATGTTTCATAATACCTTCGGACGAACACACTTAATTATGATTGAACTTCCGAAAGGTTCCGCCAGAATACCAGCGTTGTTGCGATACGCATCGTTCGCAACAACACAAGCTGAGGCCTGATTAACAATTGTCTTGTTGTTATGTTTGTTATTTTTTTTAGTTTTATTATTGTTTGTCTATTAATGTCTCTCATTCTCTCTCTCTCTCTCTCTCTGTCTCTCTCTCTATATATACATATACAGGTAAGTGTGTTTAATCATACCTATAGTTTTTGCTCTCTGAAAACTATTTAATCCCTAACCTCCGAAGAAAATCATGGTTCCAAGCGGTTCTCGTTCCATCGTAATATGCATACACAACGTACCAGGGGAAACAGGTTGGGTTTTATGGCACCTGCTGGACTGCCCTTTGTCACCCTTAAAACAAAGTTCAAGTTTAATACCTTGTCTCAGTAACGTTTCTGTATTAATATTCCATGGCAACCAAGTCTGCTGAGGTATGGGTTGCACTGGACTTATTTAAAAGGAATCACGTCAAACATGTCAATCATGTTTAATAGTACTTCATGGCAACCAATAATACAACAAAGCGGCAGTCTACCGAGAAATTATGCGATATATTACATAAACGCGATTCTTCCTATTCGTTATTCCCATACAATATGGATTCCACACAACTGTCCGGTCAAAGACGCGCTAATAGAAGCTTCGGATGACCAAATGCCGAATTCTGCCCCAATGCTTGTGCGCGTTTCTGTTATCATGTGCCTCTTCGATCTCATAAATCTCCCTTATTGAATGATGCGAGCATAATGAAGATGATGGCGCGTAGGAGGCTTCGTATCGCCACTCTTTTGTTAAAGGCCGCAATATCTCCACCAGTGCGGGAACAGAAAACGGTAGACACATTACACGCCACCTCAAAAAATACCTTATTACGTTGCCAAAATCATCGGTTTTACTTTCGAGTGCCTCACGTTCAAGCTATACGTCTGCTGGGGTTTACGTTCCGGCACTGTCGGGGAGGACATTACCCCTTTGTCGTTCGGTTAGCTTTTGTGGCGCTATCTGTTGACACAGTTGAGTAGGTGTTTGCTTCGTGTCGAAATATGTGCGGCGTCAAGCAGGTAGGTGGCGCTGCCACAGATGCTCTGCTTACTTGCTGCTTCATTGGGTTCTTGTCTGATATCTCTGTTTGTGGTCAATAAAATGTTTTCCTGTCTTTCTATCTTTCTTTATTTAAAGATTTATCTAATCTAATTTCTTTATACTTTGCCGGCAATTTTCTGGTATTGAAAAATGATGATTTTCGTCCATTTAAACGATAAAAAATAAAAAAAAGTTTTTTTTTTACAATAGGTCCGAATCGATTCCTACCGCCCTACATTAGTAGTATTGTAGTGTTCCAACAGCATTTTTCGATAATTGCAGCAATAACTTGATTACGCGAAATGAAAATCTTTGTCTTTGTCAATGTTGGAGGCTTTGGCCCTGCAGTGGGACAGTTTACTCATTTTCACTGCATTAGTATTCAGCAAATAGAAGAGTTCCTTGTGTGTTAGAACTCTCATAAAAGCTCATAAATAAATATACTTACATGTGCCACAAATGCAAATGCGCCAACCGGTACCACGTGTATCCCTTTACGCACTCGTCTCGTTTCTGCTGGGTTGTCTTGGCAATAATTCCGTAAAAGTTAGGCGAATAAAACATCTAATCGCGGTCATGATGGCATGACCATTGTGAAAATTCTCCGAGTTAGGATAGATGCGACGGCGATCTAAAGAAGACTTCGGGTCGAAATCCCTTCCCCCACCGCAGCTAGAACAAGCTCGTCGGTGAGAGAGATAGCCAGCCCACTAAAATCCTAGTAGTTACCGTCCCTTCTGTGCCCTGGGAATAGCTCAGGACCATGAACAGCAAGAAAAAAGAAAAAAAACATTTATTGCTGCTGCATGCTGCTGTGCAAATAAAAGACAAACTTGAAAGATACAATGATTGGTCAACAATGAATTCTAGCTGTTGGAGTACTTACGTTGTTGTTTCATTCAATAATATCAAATCAAATGATCTTACTATAAACGTCCTACTGCTGGGCAAATATGATTAATTTAGCTAAACACATCTAATTTACCTGCATTATGCATTGATTTTTGACAGCAGCTGCCAAAGACGCATATAACAGAGGTTGTTCCCTTACTCTCAATATCCTGTCGTTTAGCCACTTAAGTTAGGACGGTAAAAGCGTGTTCCAGCCGGGTTGAAGTGGTTAATTTTTGTAGTGCTATGTGAATTCTTTTAATTAAATAATGTTTTGGGATGAGACATATTGAGGAATTACCATGGATTTTTCTGTGTGTCTTACACCATAATATACCACTTATAATTTTGCTACACTCCTCGAATGTGTAAGCCGGGCATATTGCTCCGTGTTTCTCTATGGTCTGGTCGCTCATTTTTTGTCTCTTCTTGAGTGATCATTTTGCATGGTAGCGTTGGAGGATTTGAAATAACAGTCGGAGTATTTTTTTTGACTGTCTTCTGTTGATATAAAAGACCGACTCATGCTGAGAACGGTCTCTTTGCTGCTCCGAGTCTACCTACTCCCAACGCTACCTACCACGTCGTGCTGCCAAAATTCTATGCGAAATTATTTAACCCCGAAATCCTTGGGTGAGCTGTCTGTCATCTTTCAACTTGAATTATTTTGTTATATTGCTGTGTTTTAATTTCAGATATTACTAGTGTTTTAAAGTGTTTGATAATTGCACAGATTGTTAGTGTTTAACATAAAGCCTAAATTAATATATATTCGTTTAAAGTCATGTTACCTTCAAGTTGAATATTTGCTATTTATTCCTTGTTCTAAAGTGTTATTGGTATTAAAGTGACACGAGGTTCCCTATGATCCCGTGGACGAAATATTAATTCAATAATTACTCATTTTTATATGTTCAGTACAACATTCAATTACAATGTTGGTACCTACCTACCTACCTTTTGTTAAGTCTCTTGTTAAAATTGTCTAACGGTTTTGCAATTACAATTTTACTGAGTAAGTGAGCCTGGTTCAATTGTAACTGTATTTCACCGGACCACTTAGTGGCCGGACTTAGCGAACATAAGTTCATTTCTTTTTCTTGTAGGTTCCAGGGTTCTTCCACCAGATTCCTGCCACCTGTGGTCTGCTGACACTACTGCTGCCCTACTGCAGCCAAACTACCGCTGCCCTACCGCAGTCTACCTACCCACCGGTTCCTGCGGGTGACTACCTCTGCGGGTTCCGGTTTCCTGTCGGCGCGGTTCCGCGTACGCGGCCTAGCTTTCGCCTCTGCACACCGCCCTTCAGGAAGATTAGCCGAAGCTAAGTCCTTTATTTAAGCCCTACTCAAGCGGGCAGAGTAAGCGATCTGTATACCCTCCCTGAGAGTTTTGTAAATTCTTTCTAGAAGAATAGGTATAAACTTTGTTACCTATTCGCTATTTCATTCCTATTCTGAAGCAGGGACTAAACCGCTACATACTAATTGTAGGAGGTTTAGCCTTCTAACCCGCTTCAATTGAGCAAGTACCAGTTCCAGAATAGACGTCCCTGACTTGCATCATGAGCTGTGTCGACTCATTGCACCGAACAACTACCACCGCCTTATAGATTAAATCAAAATAGGGGAAGATAGGTGACTCGCCTCTAGCGCATGGACCGCATAAATCAGGTCCCGTCGCCTAAAATTTTACTCAGTCGCAGGTCTGGCAGGACTGGACTCTGACGCACACCAGTGCAGCATGTTTGTCTCGCTCACGCTGTCGTCAAAACAAATTGGTTTGTCTCTTCCTTCAATATCGTACAACGTTAAATCAGAATCACAGCGGTGTGAGTTTGCGTGCATTAAGGACGTGCCGTATCCTCCGTTATATTGATTTTATCTAAGACCACCGCAGTTAAAGGCACAAGTTACCGTGCTACATACATTCACGACTAATATCCCCAAAGAGGTAGTCAAAGACAAGGCAATGAAGTTAGCGACACATGGACGCTGCTTCATTTTTATTGTTTTGTACGTAGGTAAGTGAAATTTATGTAACAAAAAGTATTTTTGTAAGAACATGAAGGAAGAGCGGGATCTTCTGGAACAGATATATTTATACAACGTTAGTGGGAAAGGGGGTACTAAGCCGCGGACAACTGAAAGTGCTACTATCAACTGTTATATTGCAAATATAAACTTTGCGAAAAACATTCATATTTTATGCATATTCATATTTAAAAAATGTACAACCCTGAATAGGGGCGGGGCTAACTTGTTAACTGTTACTGTTGCCACTTGTTAACCCCGGAATTGAACTCAATGAACTGAAGTCTGTCTCTCTTTAAAACAGCTGACCGCCAGGGCTACCACAGCGTCATTTCTTATAAAATCTTTAAACAGCTGTTAATCTAAAATTATATTTTTTTTAGGAAAAGCTCTTAGACAAAAGTTTTTTTTTTGTGGCACGCCATAATGGCTTCACTCTGCCTGATGAAAAGCAGCCAGTGAAGCCCAAGAAGTGAAAGCGTTCATCACAGCGCTACCACGCTATGCCGAACGCTCTCACTATGGCGGCCTGCATAAATGCTTTTTCACGCCCCGCTTAAATAACCCGGGAGAGAAAGAGGAAGGAAACACGTGCGGGAAGCGCATTCCACATACGGGCAGTTCGGCAAAAGAACGATTGTCTAAACTTTTTGGTACGTGTCTTGATGGTCAGCACGGTATGAGGGGGCTTCTAAGACCTGCACGCGTCGATCTGGAAAGGAAAGGAGAGGGAGGGATAAGGTCAAAGAGCTCCTCAGAGCATTCACCGTGGTAAAGGCGGTAGAAAGCACTAAGGGAAGCAATGTCCCTACGTAGCTGTAACGGCTCCAGACTGGTCGTAACGTCATCATTACCTATAATACGGACAGCACGTCTTTGCAACCTGTCAAGAGCTTCGAGCAAGTATTTGGCGGATCCGTCCCAAAGATGAGAGCAATACTCCACGCAGGAGCTTACCTGAGTCTTATACAAAAGACAATGTTGCTCCGGCGTGAAGAACCGCTTCACCTTGTTCAGGATTCCGAGTTTACGTGAGGCTGTGGTTATAATGCTCTCAATATAGCTCTTCGGGTTGAGGTCGCTGTGTATGTCCATACCTAAGAGACTGAGACCAGTCTGGATGGGTAATAGGTTGCTCTGGAAGGAGGATTGGGGGAGAAATGCGGACTTTTTAGCAGTGACAGCGCAGACCTGTGTTTTTTTGGCATTGAACTGGACCAGGTTATCAGAGCCCCATTTATAAATGCGGTCTAACTCCTCGTCCAGCTCAATGACAATCTTCCGTCTCGACTCCACTACATCGGCCTGCTTTGCCGCAGGGTGACCCAAATAACGCCGATGTACTGTACTGTCGTTTGCATAGCAATGAATGTTACCCAAGGATAACATATCATTGATATGCAGAAGGAACAGCGTGGGCGATATTATAGAACCCTGTGGCACTCCGGTGTTCACCTGCAGAAACTGTGAGGCACTGCTTTCGCAGAGTACGCGAATGCTGCGCTCATGCAGGAACCCGGCGACCCAATCGCATAGGCGAGGTGGCAAGCCGTATGACGAAAGCTTGGAGAGAAGCGACTATTTATATATATTTACTATCATGTATACTTTACCCTCCTTTCAGCTTAGTACCTCCTTCCCGACTGACATTGTACTTAAAAGGGGATCCCCACCTTTAAATTAGTATTTGTAATCCCACTGTTAATGAATAAACATTTTAGTTTTTATTTTTTTATTTTGAGTTCAGCGTGACTGTCGTTGAGCCCATCGCCGCTCTATACAGTTGGATTTATGTGCAGTCTGTGGCCCGTTAGTCGCCTTTTAAGACACCCAAAGGAAGAGATGGGTTGGTAGTATAATATTAACTAGCTTCTGCCCGCGGCTTCGTCCGCGTGAAATAGTTACTTTGGGCTAACGCTAACTTTAACCCGCGACTTTGTTTACGTAGAAGGTGAAAACCGCCGGCCTTGCACATCATAAATTCGCGCGCAAGTACTTGATCATTATTTTGCCGCGATGTTATTTTAAAACTGCGAAATCGAATGATGCAAAGGGCAATTTTGATTTTAATTAAATACTTTGATGATATATAGCTTATAGCCTTTCTCGATAAATGGGCTATCTAACACTGAAAGAATTTTTCAAATCGGACCAGTAGTTCCTGAGATTGAGCGTTCAAGCAAACAAACAAACTCTTCAGCTTTATAATATTAGTATAGATAAGCCGCTACCAGCACGGCAACATTATGGGGTTACACAACAAAAAAAGGTGAAAATTAAATTTAAAGTTAAACGGTTTTATTGAGAAGAATGATGTAAGTAGATAATGTAAGGGTGGATCGACCAAACTGGAATAAGACTTACTCCGAGATAAGTCTGTACAAATTCGGCGTTTAATTTAGGTAGCCTTGTTTCAGTTTGGTCGAATCCACCCTTAACCTTTTGACATCCGCCTAACATATTCTCGTGCCATAGACAATAGATTTTCTATTATGTCTGGTAATACGGAAAGAGATGGGTTAAAGCTATAAAATAATCACAGATCAGATTCAGATCAATCGGTCAACAGGGAAAATTTGAAGTAGGTACTAAATTTGACCCAACGTCAACAACAACAAGCAGGCGATGCTTAATAAAACCGTTTAAAAAACGGGAGGTGTCCTATAATTGCCATTCTTAAGTAACTGTCGGTTGTCCCTAAAGTACCATTCCAGTGGAGTGAAGAGGACTTGTGGATAAGTTTGTCTTCTGGAGCTGATCCGTCCAGCAGATAAGCTTTAGCTTTATTAGATTTATCTGTAGAGCTTAGGGTGGATTCGACCAAACTGGAATAAGACTTACTCCGAGATTATTCTATACAAATTCGGCGTTTAATCTTGGTATAAAACCTTATTCCAGTTTGGTCGAATCCACCCTTAGGAATGTGCGTTTTGCCCTGGTATACTGTGCCAGTCGGCTAATTGGAAAAGAGCGTTCAGAGGGCTTCAATGTCTATTGCACAACTTTTAAGTAGAAGTAAATTGCTTCGCATGTTTGATTTTTTTTTTCTTGTAAACATTTTATCCTTTATGTACAATGGCGGACTCCGTCGCTTTACCAGTCTAAAGGTCAAAATCCCTTGCACGCCGCGTCGTCTATTTGGTACGGGCACGTACCTGGGTGGTCGGTGTGCTTCATACGAAAATCGCTGCAAAGTGGTAAAGCGACGGTGACCCCGACCGTACTATGTGAATGCAAAAATTTCAATAACAAAGATTTTAAAATTGGTTTTCAAAAAGCTAACTAGCAAAGCTATGTACTTGTACTTGAAAGGTATTGCGATAGGTGTTGAATTCATACAATTAGCCCCCAGAATCAAAAACAAAAGTTATGTACTAAAAAGTACCTAATCATAATATTATGATGTTGAAAAACACCGAAGCGGAAGTGTTTCAATTAAACAGAACTATGTAATATTATCGGAGAGTAATAATAACCAACACAATGCCATTAATTAGAAACATGATTCAATTAAATCCTTTTTATAAAGGCCGATTCGCCTTAGGCGATAACTACTTGCTGCCGTCATGCGTTGGTTCTTCGTGTGGCTCGCTGTACTTCTTTTCATCGCCACTTTACTGTTGGATAATGCAGAGGTAATTTGTTCTTGACAATATCGTAAGGAATAAAAAAATATATACAAGGAATATTTCCGGACCGTTACGATTCAGGGATCTTCAAGAAACGAGCCTATTCCTTCCTCAAAGGCCGGCAACGCGTCTGCGATTCCTCTGGTTTTGCAGGTGTCCATGAGCGGCGGTGATTACTTTCCATCAGGTGACCCGCTTGCTCGTTTGCCTCCTTCTGCTATAAAAAAAACAAGGTCACATTTTATCAACCGCAAATATTTTGAGGATAAAATCAACAACGTAATTAAACAATTTTTATGAAAAAACCTTAAATGTTTATACGGTAGTTTTCAAGGAAACGCCAAACGAAATTTCGATTTAAAGTAAAATAATACACTCCTTACGCACTTTCGGCAGTTTTAGTTCAAAGGAGCCGAAACAGAGAGGCCGCAATGCCTACACCGCTTACACGTACCCGTAGTTTCATTCAAAGTAGCCAGTTTTTTTTGTTATGAAAAGAAAAAAAAGCTAGCTTAAATTATTTTTAAATGCTAGGTCCTTATTTCTGTGATATAATTAGACGTTTTGTCAAAATATTTGCAGTTGATAAAATGTGACCGTGTATACAATCGAGGAAGTACCCGGTCGGCCGCTTATCGGCGATATTTGCTTGCACACGATCGACGCGCACGCTACTGTAGGTACTATCGGGATTACCGTCGCTTTACCAGTTTGCAGAAATTTTCTTATGAAGCGTACCGCCCGCCCGGGTATGAGTATTGGTCATTCGCTATTAAAGAATCTGGTCTTCTGCATATCTGGTACTACGCTGTTGGAAACGTGGTCATAGGCGTGCACGGGAACTTGCGTTTCTGGTACTATGCAAGGAAATGCGCGATAGTGTGTACGCGCTGTCAGAAGGTAGCGCAAGCAATTATCGTCGAAAAGTGATCGATCGGAAACTTCCTCAACTGTACATACATTACATTGCCTCTGTTCTCTGTATGCCTGAAACGTTATCCATGTCGCCTTTTGACTAAAATTAATTCGCCTAAATCGCCATCGGTCTACATACAACGCTTTAGGACTGAAACAACGCTTAGGAGGCCTACTACATCTCGACTGTGATTTTTACGTAAAATGCCTATTTTCGCATTTAGTTGTAATTTTGCAGTTATATTTATCGTTTTTATCGAAATAAGATAATAAAATCATGCTTATTATAACAATTATCCACTCTGCGAGGATAAGCTGTGTTCGGACGGCCGGCGCATCGCATTTTGAAGTAATTTTGCAGTTGTATTTATCGTTTTTATCAAAATAGGATAATAAATTCATTATAAAATCTTTATTCATCATGAAGTAACGATTATTCTGGTATAATTTTTTCTCAATAATATTATCGTAGATATGAGAAATTCACAGTTAACTTAGCGATTTTCGAAGTTTTTTGGTTTAGAATAAGAATTTTTTTCTACATAAAATCAATGATATCTAAAAATTCCGATTTCGCTACGCACTATTCAACTATATTTATAAGAGATAACATTATATATTTTTTATTTCACTTGTTTAGAATAGTAGTTCAATCGATGAGCTCAAAAAAGTGCCTTCGCGCACTTTATGAAAATCTTTCTCTGCAATTTTGGGTTTAATTAAAAAGTTAAGCAAAATTTACAAAAAGCGAGGCCGCTACGCACTATTCCAATAGCTATTCTACACTATTCAATAAGTCTTTGTTAATGTATTTTTGTTTCTGAGATCCATAACGCCAAAATTTGCCATTTTACGCAAAAATCACAGTCGAGATGTAATAGGCCTCTTTAGAACTAAATCGCTTTGTGACTAAAAGGCTTTCTAATGCAAATAAAGATTTATTATTATTCTCTTATTTATGTTTTTTCATAACATTCCATATAAAAATAATAAACAAAACTATAGTAGTTTTGTTACATTAAACATTATAAAAAACCTAAACCTAGGGTGCCGCCGGTAGCGGGGCAGGGCCCAAACTACCGGTGGTTAGGGCTGCAGAGAGAAGAACCTCCTGACGATGCGTGCCGTGTCAAGAAGTACCGCCTTCTGTGTCTGGCCCTTGATCCAGCCGTCTAGCGAGAGTCTCTTGAGATGTTGGTCGAGACTCTTCGCTATTAGGCCGTTTGCAGACACGACTATCGGGACAATGATAGTCGAGTCAACATCCCACATGGCGGTAACCTCGTCAGCCAAGTCAAGGTACTTGCTCAGCTTGTCCTTCTCAGCCTTCACAAGGTTCTCATCATGTGGGACGGTGATGTCGACTAGCACTGTCCGCCGCTGGGACCGATCGACTATCGATGTCAGGCTTATTGGCAACAATAGTCCTGTCCGTGATAACCGATCGATCCCAATAGAGCAAAGCACGACCATTATTATTATTAGGCAGTTTAATGTTTTAGACAAGTAACGATTTAGGCCAAACACTACTTAAGAATGAAGTTTAGGCAAAACGCGATTTAGACTAATTTACGTTTCAGGCATACCTACTTACAGAGAACAAAGGGCACTGCCATAGTCCATGTTTCTGTGCTTAGCAACATAGGTGGTCCCATCCAAGTCCATCGCCGCCGCTTCAAGCTGTTGGATGTATAAGTCTTCCTCGGTCCGTTAGTCGCCTTTTACGACACCTAAGAGAAGGCTGGTTGGTTGTATTCTTTTAACAATGCGCGACCACACAGCTCACACAAAATCTAAAATAACTTATGCATTTCAGGCTAAAACCAAACTTCGAAAGAAACGAAGCTCTAGTGCCGTCGTAGCGGTAAGTTTTTATAGAATCTTTTGGTATGAGATCGAAGTATAAAATACATCTCCTCAGTGGCGAACACGCTTGGTTAAGTATCCTTAGGTCCCAGGTTCAATTTCCATAGGGCCTGTAGACAAGTGGCTTAATGATATATCATTATATTTGGTATAGATTAATGAATATAATGGGATTTGAATTATGTCAACGACATGTTTTTAACGAACGCTAAATTGATAATTTTAAAACTATGTTATGACGCCAATTTATGTATTTCATCTTTATTAATTATTCTTTATTTATATGAATCTCTTGTAATAAAAAAATTTAGGGTGTTTTGACTCTTAAAGGCTCGATTTTTCAATTGTCAGATAAATCTTATTTGTATTATTGAAATTTTGCATTTACAATGCTATACAGATATAGTATAAAATGATTACTTGAAAAAAATCAACCAGTCTCAGGAAGCTGTGAGGGTAGACTTCACAGTGACGTAATACCGCTGGCTTCCAGCGTAATCAAACTACTAGGAAAAATTCAACGAGTCTTCTGGGGTCTCGGTAGCTCAGCGGTTAGAGCAGTGGACCGGCAATCCAAAGGTCGTGGGTTCGAATCCCACTCGAGCTTCCTGAGACTGGTTGATTTTTTTCTAGTAAACATTTTATACTAAATCTTATTTGTCTGTTAAAGTATTACACAACCATTTTAAAAATATATTTTCATGTCATATCTTTTCTTTCTTTACAGGTGACATTTTAGTTTGATCGTGTTATACTTAATCAGACGGATACGTTTAATCCGAAGATTAAAAATCAGCTCTTAATTAAACAAAAAAATAAAAAAAAACTTAGCATATTATTATGGTAATTACGATCTAATCCAACGAATAATTATTTTCATTACACAAGTTTTTTTTTCTTATATTAGCCAAAAGCCAGACGGGTAAGTAATGATATAGATATAGAGCGGCGATGGGCTCACCACCTCTCACGCTGAGCATATGTGCAGTCAGTATTTGGTGAAAAGTGGACTAAGGTAGAGGACTGCTTTTGCTGTTCTCATTACCTAGTCTGATTAACCCTTCGCGGATAATAATCGTGATTATGTATGTATACACCGTCAATTTTTTTTCTTTTAACGAAATTAAGGGTGAGTTCCACCCATGAAACTGAACAACTTTTCCCAAAAAATCTATGTGCAAAAAAGACAAAAAAAATTCAGTTCAATCGTCAGCTGATCGGACAGTTTTGTATGGAAGGTTGAATTTTTTTTATCATTTTTGCACATAGGTTTCTTGGGGAAAGTTGTTTAGTTTCATGGGTGGAACTCACCCTAATTTAATTAAAACGAATAAAAATGACACTGTATATGAATGGGACAAAACGTTTTTGTTTTACTTTACCTTTTACGGAGGTATGAGTAGAAACTAGCAAATTCGTACGTGACAGTACCATGGTCTGCGGGATGGGGGACGAAAGGAAAGGCTGCGGGAGGAAAGGATCGTACTCGTTGATGATGACTTTCTCAAGAGCCGCCGACGGCGGGTTCGAAGCTTCGCGTTAGACTCTTGAGACGTTGATAGTTGATGATGGTGACGGTAAGGATGAATCCGGACATTATGTCACCTTGGACATCCTGACAATTGGCCCAACATACCCCGGAGTCGATGAAGGTAAACACTATACTTTGTCACACTGATTTTAATAGTAACAAGAACAGATATTATAATTATGAATATTACAATGGCGTCCACACGCTTTAGAAGACAAAACCAATGAATGATTGATTTAAATTTAAAAACTATGAACTAGACATTTTTTACATTCAGTCCCTTTATTGGCCGCAATTAGACCAATCACGAGCATGTATATTGAATGACAAGTATTTTTTCTGAACTTAAGATCGATAACAGAAAGGCTGTAAACATTAAGATGATACACATTGAAATATATATAAAAACATGTTAATTTTCGATTAACAGTATGTACTAATACTGCGGGGGCGGGAAAGAAAAGCGCGGGCGCGGGGCCGCGTAGTAGGATCGTCAGTTGTGTGCAAATGTCACCCCTACCCGCCCGCCGAAAATAGAACTGTCACGTACGAATTTGAGAGCCTATTAGTATGGACAGTTACAAATGTTATGATCTCGTTTTATTCCAGACTTTAGAATCCACTTTGCTAATGGTAATAATTTCAATATATTATTTGTGTTGATTTCGGTGCAAAGGAAAATTACGGTTAAGTTAATCTTTTTGTAGAGCTCGGGGTTGAGCATGGACGGAAACGGAAATAACTGGATTAGTTAAATTGAATTACAAAGTAATGTTAAAGGTCTAATTACCTCCCTCGTTAACTTACCAACTTCTGCTACTACGATTACCACCGTGGCCTGTAAAGGGTGTCCCATAATAACTCAACTGCCGTAAAACAGCTAAATATGTAAGATTTTTAAACATTAAAAAATGTAATAGCTCGAAAATAGTGGTAATTATACTAAAAACATTTTTTTTATCTAGTCGGTAACCCCTCAGTCTATCTTCTCCCTAAGTTTGGTAGTCCTTTATGGGACAACATGTTTAAATAAAAAGCTCAAAATCTGAAATCAGTTTGTTCGGAATTGAGAGTGGAATCGATTATTAATTTATTATTAATAAACCGTGTCGCGTAGCGGTGATGAATTTTACCACCCCGTCTCTTCCCTCGGGTGTCGTAAAAGGCGAC
This sequence comes from Scoparia ambigualis, assembly GCA_963921215.1. Classification (NCBI taxonomy): domain Eukaryota; kingdom Metazoa; phylum Arthropoda; class Insecta; order Lepidoptera; family Crambidae; genus Scoparia; species Scoparia ambigualis. The sequence goes on from OY992526.1 coordinate 8,956,629, forward strand.
TAACGGACTAAAGATTGCACAAACATCTTAGCCTAGAGCGGCGATGGGCTCACCACCTGTCACGCTGAGCACTGTGCGGTCGCTATTTGGTGAAAAGTGGACTATGGTAGAGGACTGCTTTTGCTGTCCTCATTGCCTAGTCTCTGACTAACCCTTGGCGGATAATAGTCGTGATATGTATGTACGTATGTATTAATAAATTCACATCTCACTATCTTATCCACTTTTTTATAAGTTTACTATAATATGTTTGATATTTTTAGATTGTGCTTTATGTAAGTCAACTCTCTTTACACATTGATCATACTTTATCGACCCGCATTGGGCCAGCGTGGGGGTTTATGGCCCAATCTCCACATGTGGCAAGGCTTGTGCCCAGCAGTGGGACGTTTATAGGCTGATGTGACACATTGACATCCAAATGGTCGTGTGGTCAGCGAACCTGAGGGCATACTCTCTTTCTCCGAAACGAAATTTCGACTGATTTTCGTTTGCTATTTACAGCGGTGTCCATCCCTTTCAAAAGGACATAATTTTTTTACTATGGGGCTTGGTACTAAATTCCAAAGTCTTTTAACTTGACGCCAATGTATAAATACTTGAAGAATTCATTATTATCAACATATTTATGACCGTATTATTAATTCAAAGACCTCCGTTTTTGTTATATTAATTAAAAACCAACATTGATTTCTACTCGAAAATGGCAACATTATAGTAGGATTGTGACACTTTGTTTTTAAAAATGAAAAAGTGACGCTTGTCTGACGTTTTATATGTCAGTACGCATCGTAGACAGATGTCAGACTGTCAGCGGCCAGCACAGACTACATACACAGACTTCAGACGGACATCTATCGTACATTTCTATGAAGCTTTAGAGCTGGCCGCCATCTTAGCTCAAGATTGATGTATGACATTTGTAACTTTTTAATCTTGAATGCTTAATATGAGGCAACAACATTTTCTACATTCAGCCAGAGCCGAAGCGACATACCAGGGCAGTTTGTTTTTCTTGGGTAAATTAGGATACATCAGAATCTACCAAGGTAACTATTAAGCAAGATATTTTGTAATTGCTAATAGTTACCTTTTGAAATAAAAACAAATATTTCTTTAGTAGGCACATTTACTTTCTTTTTAACTTTTTAGTATAATATATTTTATGAAAGCTTTATTTTGCATCATTGGAAAACTTCTCTTCTGCAACCTGCGGATGTCAGTGCCTCCTGATATTGTAATAGTGCCTAATAGGCGAGATTTGGAAGTTATAAATCTCTTCTCAAAATGTTTGTAACAAACAAAGCGTTGCAAGTTTAAAGTTCATCAACATTCAACGCCCGAAGAGTTTCACTGTTTATGTACTCCAGCCATTTATTGCGTCTAACACATGGAAATACATGTAATTTAACGGTCTGTTGTAAACACTATCACAGTTGGGAACACTGCAATGATTAAACATCGTAGAAAGCACTAAAACGTAACTTAACACGAAATAATCTGAGTAATACTCAAGAAACACTTAGAAGTTATCTGGAGAAATAGATATGTACGGAAATAAAATCAAGATCGCCTCGACACAAAACAACAAGTGATAAAAGTGACGCCATTTTCAAAGATTTTGACAGTAGTGACATTCGCTTCGGGAAGAAACTGTCATACATCATTCTTGAGATGCGTTCTTTAAAGCAACTTTTTTCAGTAGGGAACATTTCCACCCGTGGCGGCCAGACAATTCCCGGCCGCGCTTTCGTTGTGTTATTTGTGTGTATCGTTGCTAAATACTATAAGTGCTTAAAATATTAACTGTGTTAGCGATATCGTTTCTACATTACCATAGACCTCATAGACTTACCTACTTAATAACCCTGCGTTCGTTAACATTAAAAAACCGGAACCTTCCTCCAGAAACTTATCAAAATACAGTATTTTTAACGGAGGTAATTAAAAATCTAAAAAATATACAGAATGATAGCATTAAGTCTCTTGTACAAGGAAGTATATGAATTGTTGCAGTTAATTTTTCTTTTATTTAAGTACCAAAAAAAATTGTGTTCTTTCGTTCATACAAAATAGGTTTGGCGTTTAGATTATTAATTTGTAGAAAATTGTTTGAAATTTCAAGAATAATGGAAAGCGCTATAAATAGCAAACGAAAATTGGCCGAAATTTCGTTTCGGAAAAGGAGAGTAGGCTCTTTGAAAGCGATGCCCACGGTCGCGATTTTAAATCCCGCTAGAAGCAAATGTTTGTGTGATGAGCAGAAGCCATTTATGACCAAGTCTTGGATGTTAGTATTTATGTATGTTTATCCATTATTTGGTCGTATAGCTTACTTAGTTGGAAGTTGAATGATTATTGATTCATTGTTTATAATTATTTATTATTGATGTAAATATTGTGAAATTTATTACTTATTTATACAATCGCTCAGTATCCCATCCTGGGATAATACCAACAACGTATCATTGGTATTCACCTAAAAAACCCGCCCACAACTTCGTCCGTCATCTAAAACTACTCGCGACAAATTTCTGTTTTTTTTTTAAAAAGTAAGTAATTTGACTAACGGGCTGAAGAGTGCTCATACATCCAACAGCATATAGCGGCGATAGGCTCACCACCTGTCATGCTGAGCACATGTGCAGTTGCCATTTGGTGAAAAGTGGACTCTGGTAGAGGACTGTTTTTGCTGTCCTCATCGCCTGGTCTCTCACTAGCACTTCCGGGATAACAATCGTGATTATGTAAATGTGTGTCTAGATTTTTACCGTCGCTTTTATATTTACCAGCCTGTATTTGGCACTTCTTTCATATTATTTCTTCATTTACAGACTCTCGTAAGTATTTTTAACAAAAGTGAATGTTAATTTTAGAATATGTATTGAATCGATGATTAAAAAAAGAGATTTAGTTTTTTTGAGATTTACATTTTTTTTGTTATAATAAAAATGAAAAATAATGACTGTACTATTGATTTGAAATTAATATAGGATAAAATGTTTACTAGAAAAAAATCAACCAGTCTCAGGAAGCTCGAATGGGATTCGAATTGTGAATCTCACTAATTATCTCAATTATTAATTTCAATATTATTGAAATTTTGCATTCACAATGTACTATATAGATATATAGGATAAAATGTTTACTAGAAAAAAATCAACCAGTCTCAGGAAGCTCGAATGGGATTCGAACCCATGGCCTTTGGATTGCCGGTCCACTGCTCTAACCGCTGAGCTACCGATACCCCAGAAGACTCATTAAATTTTTTCTAGTAGTTTGATTTACGCTGCAAGCCAGCGGCATTACGTCACTGTGAAGTCTACCCTCACAGTCGAAAGAAATACTATTGCAAGTATTTAACAATCGATAAAGGCGTTATTGCTTATAAATATCTGGGGTTTCGGTAGCTCAGCGGTTAGAGCAATGGACCGGCAATCCAAAGGCCATGGGTTCGAATCCCATTCGAGCTTCCTGAGACTGGTTGATTTTTTTCTAGTAAACATTTTATCCTATATATCTATATAGTACATTGTGAATGCAAAATTTCAATAATATTGAAATTAATAATTGAGATAATTAGTGAGATTCACAATTGGTATCTCTATTCTTTTAAAAGGCCACTAGCGGAATCAAGATTGCGTCTAAATGTGTCTTGCCAGCCGTGTTAACCGTGACGGTTATATAGCGGTGAAAGAATACTACCACCCCCTCTCTTCCCTTGGGTGTCGTAAAAGGTGACTAACGGACTAAAGACTGCACATACATTCAACAGCATAGAGCGGTGTTGGGCTCACTACCCACACGCTGAGCACATGTGCCAGTCGCTATTTGGTGAAAAGTGGACTAACGGTAAGATACTGCTTTTGCTGTCCTCATTGCCTTTATTCTGACTAACATTTCGGAGATAATAGTCGTGATGTCATTATATGTACCTATGTATGTATGTATGTATGTATGTATGTATGTATGTATTCTTTTAAATAAGTCTTAATATAGTACCCCGCAAGCGAAAAAAACATAGAGATGGAACCCAGGAAAAAGTATCCCAGGCTTATATTTATGGATAAAATGTTTACTAGAAAAAAATCAACCTGTCTTAGGAAGCTAGAGTGGTTCGAACCCACGACCTTTGGATTGCCGGTCCACTGCTCTAACCGCTGAGCTACCGAGACCCCAGAAGACTCGCTGAATTTTTTCTAGTAGTTTGATTACGCTGCAAGCCAGCGGTATCAAATCACTATGAAGTCTACCCTCACATACGAAAGAAATACTATTGCAAGTATTTAACAATCGATAAAGACGTAATTGCTTATAAATATCTTTATTATTGATTCAATAATAAAGATACTTATATTTATGGTTATCGAAATTCTGACAATTTTGATTTAGAATTTGCAAAACCACAGGGTCCACAGGTAAAATTTAAACGTTGGCGACCCGGTTTAACCCCTTGAGGATCACAAAACCAGACACAATTAAAAATCAATTGTTTCGAGACCGCCGGCGGTCTTATGAACCTTGACCTATTAAGTTAAATATCTAAAGTACATTCAATGTTTTTTTTAATTTACAGCCCATAGTAAGTATTTATAACATTTCGCTGCAACGCTGTTAAATTCAAGAGACACAACTCAAAAAACTTTATGGCAAAAATGGTAGTTAAACTATTATTATAATATACCAAATGTGTCTGAGTTTGAATAGTCCATTCACACAACTTCCCTTTTGGCATAATAATACTTTGAGAGGTAACATCAGAGAAATACAGTATCGTGGTTCCGAGCCATCCCCGTGGCATAGAAGTAATGATATACATTTCATTGGGTAACATTAATTGTACGGCGCTACGAAAACTACCTTACACAGGAGCTACGGTTTCCTATGATGTGACTGTGTCTGTCCGCCGCTTTCGGAAACTGCCATTACATAACAGTTTCCTGTGATAGTATCCAGTGTCGGCAACACGTTTGCGCAGTGTCGGCGACACGTTTGAGCAGTGTCGGCGACACGTTTGCGCAGCGGCTAAGGTTTTTTTAGTGGATAAGCCACCCCTTTTTGCGTCAAGATTTTCTAAATGGATGAGGGATGGGGAAGACAGTCCCACATAACTCGAGGTCGCCCGTGAAGCACTACTCTCGAAGCATAGCCGAAATTTCGTCGGCCGGTAATTTGTCGTGCACGGCTGTGTGTGTGTGTGTGTGTGTGTGTGCATGTACTGCGCCAATCGCTACTGAAAAAACAACACACTCGTACGTACTATTTTAACTACTAAATACGGGCCAGCGAAATTTCGGATGCGTTTCGAGAGTAGGGACTCTGGTCTCGGTGTACGCGTAAGATGGATAGAAAGAATAGGGAAGATAAGACTTAACACCACTAACTTTTTTCATAACAATTTCTTATTTACAGACTCTGGTAAGCGTTTGGAACAAATGTTATATTTTTAGTATATTCTGTAGCTATTGTGGCAATTTTTGTTAAGAGTGTTCACGCATTACCATACAAATTTATAAGTTTAAAATTTCACAAACCAATAATCGAATTTTATTGAATGAAATTAAAATATAGAGATCTAAATAGTTAGCTAAATATATTCAAAAAACGTTTATTTAAATATAGGTGTTACAAAATAAATCGTTATAGGTGTTACAAAATACCTCTTTTTTTGTTTTATAAGAAGGAGGCAAACGAGCAGGCTGGTCACCTGATGGAGAGCAATCACCGCCGCCCATGGACACCCGCAAAACCAGAGAAGTCGCATGCGTTGCCGACCTTTAAGAAAGAAATAGGGCTAAGGAAGGAAAAGGAATTGTGAGGGGGGAGGGACCTCCGGAACTCTCACTGGCCGGACGAAATACAACAGCACCAAGTGCCATCATTTCACGCTGGATATTCGTGAGAGGGTGGTATTAATAAATTATCAAAGCCAAAAATATTGTCAACCCTAGTAAACTGTCATGTCAGGGAACCTGAGTTAGCATAGATTATATTATTTATCAGAGAGGCCTACCTACCAATTTTAATTTGGCAACTTTAATGGTTTTCCATCCACAAAGGTTCAATACTATGACGTCATTATGCTTAAGTACTGACTTCAAAACACGTCAAGACGGCAAAAATGTTATGTTGTCAAGTTATCAATTTCAAGTCTTTTTATCGATATTCTACAGTTTTTTATAAAAGTCGGCAAACACGATACGTAATAATATTCGTTAGGTATATCTAAAATTTACTCTTTTAATTTACAGCCCATAAAAGTAAGTAAGTACCTATTCTTTATAACTTATGGCTGCTGCACTAAAAATAATTACTTTTTCGTTTGCAAAAAATAAAAGGTGCACACGCCAGCTGGTCAATCTATCAAAAACTGTTTACATACATACTGCCGTCCATAAACACTAAAATGCCGATAACCGACCTGAGGTCGATTTTGACTTTTTAATATCATTGAACTCATTAAAACGCGCCATCGAACTGTATGACTAATTTTTTTCTATCTTTTTAATTACCTACCTAAGATATCGATAACAACACGAAAAACGCCGTTAAACAATTTTTGTTTAAATAATATAATGCTATAACGTCGTTAATTACATTTCATAGCTCTCTTCTTTCAAATCACAAAGTTATAATCCCATGACTTAAGAGGCCTATTACATCTCGACTGTGATTTTTGCGTAAAATGGCCAATTTTGGCGTTATGGATCTCAGAAACAAAAATACATTAACAATTATGACTTATTGAATAGTGTAGAATAGCTATTGGAATAGTGCGTAGCGGCCTCGCTTTTTGTAAACTTTGCTTAACTTTTAATTAAACCCAAAATTGCAGATAAAGATTTTCATAAAGTGCACGAAGGCACTTTTTTGAGCTCATCGATTGAACTACTGTTCTAAACAAGTGAAATAAAAAAATTATAATGTTATCTCTCATATAGTCAAATAGTGCGTAGCGTCCTCGGAATTTTTAGTTATCATTGATTTTATGTAGGAAAAAAATCTTATTCTAAACCAAAAAACTTCGAAAATCGCTATAAGTAAACTGTGAATATCTCCTATCTACGATAATATTATTTAGCATAATTTATACCAGAGTAATTGTTACTTCATGAGGAATAAAGATTTTATAATGAATTAATTATCCTATTTCGATAAAAACGATAAGTACAACTGCAAAATTACAACAAAATTCGATCGAAATTCGGCCGTCCGAATTCAACTTATGCTCACAGAATGGAGATTTGTAATATTATGCACAAATTTATTATCCTATTTCGATAAAAAGGATAAATACAACTGCAAAATTACTATAAAATGCGAAAATGGGCATTTTACGCAAAAATCACATTCGAGATGTAATAGGCCTCTTAAGTGCCGTTGATTAAAAATAGTAAACTATAATGTGGCTAAACACCACTTAACGTTTTTCAATAAATGGCGATTATCTCGAAATGTCACTTTTACAGTTAACGGCATTTTAGTGTAGTTTAAAAATACTAAACTACAATGTAGCTAAACACCACGTAACGTTTTTTAATAAATGGCGATTATCTCGAAATGTCACTTTTGCAGTTAACGGTATTTTGGTGTAAATTTAAAATACTAAACTATATGTAGCTAAACACCACGCAACGTTTTTCAAAAATGGCGATTATCTCGAAATGTCACTTTTGCAGTTAACGGCATTTTAGTGTAGATTAAAAATACTAAACTATAATGTAGCTAAACACCACGTAACGTTTTTCAATAAATGGAGATTGTCTCGAAATGTCACTTTTGCAGTTAACGACATTTTAGTGTAGATTAAAAATACTAAACTATAATGTAGCTAAACACCACGTAACGTTTTTCAATAAATGGCGATTGTCTCAAAATGTCACTTTTGCAGTTAACGACATTTTAGTGTAGATTAAAAATACTAAACTATAATGTAGCTAAACACCACGTAACGTTTTTCAATAAATGGCGATTATCTCGAAATGTCACTTTTGCAGTTAACGGCATTTTAGTGTAGATTAAAAATACTAAACTATAATGTAGCTAAACACCACGTAACGTTTTTCAATAAATGGCGATTGTCTCGTAATGTCACTTTTGCAGTAAACGACATTTTAGTGTAGATTAAAAATACTAAACTATAATGTAGCTAAACACCACGTAACGTTTTTCAATAAATGGCGATTATCTCGAAATGTCACTTTTGCAGTTAACGGCATTTTAGGTGTTACATTTGAGATTTTGTCCCTTTTGGGGAAAAGGAAGAAAATCCCAAACGCAAGCTTTAGTGGGTTGTTATCAAATAAAACCATAAAATGTTCAACAGCTAGGCAGTATATTGTAAAAGAACACACACTAAAATTTTGTCCAACAACAATAAAATAAAATTATAAATTTTATTTCACTCTTATTATTTAAAAGAGGGGGTTAGTCACAATTTTTCCTTATATTAGGTTAGGTACTAATTATCTACGTCACTCCTTTTAATTTATTAAGCCGAAGAAAACAAAAAAAAACTATCAGTCGTAATTAACCCTAGGGTCAATCTCAAATGAAAGTCCAACAAACTTTCTAATAATTTTGCCAACTATAATTTACTATTTAAAGGACTCTAAACCTTATTACCAAGCTATATCACCCCCTAAAACACACTAAAATCCTAAGAGTCAAAAGTGACCAAGCGGGTCGGTGATAATTTTAATTTCAAATAAATTTTATAATACTGTTCCTACTACTACCTAACCAGCCAGCTAATATTTCAGTGGTACGAGCTATGGTCGTGGGGGGGTTGGGATAACACCAGTACCGTTTGGAGTATGAAGTTGAAATTAAAATTAAATGACTCCGTCTATAAAAATATTAAATTAAATGTTTTAATCCGTTTAACCGTATCAAAACTATCACACGTTTAAAGCCAATACACTAGAGAACCGTGGGGTTACACCGGTATAAAATTAATATTATAGGGCGCCAGGGTCTAGATATAGACCCGAATCTGGAGACGATGTCACCATACAACTTCATCCAAGTCGAACTCGCAGATCCTCAAATGTTTCACAACTTCACCAACGCTTGGTGTAGTTGGATATAAAAGGAAAATAAAGCTTAAGGTGTCGAAACCTTAATTCAAAAAATGTTCCAGTTTAAAAAACAATTATCCCCTAGTAATGGGTAGAAAAAAAAACCGTCAACGCCTGCTCATCCGCTAGGCGGCGACAGCTCGACTGGCAGCAGGTGGCCGCTGGTACCCCGACGAAGCAGGTCTCGCGTCCAGGCTTTAGGGCCCAGCTCTAAATCCTGGCGGCGAGACGGGCCTCTCGAAGCATCTGAAATTATCAACACGGGGCCTATTTATAACACTACACGCCTAGTTCAGATCTGTTACATAAATTAGGGTCCCGCAGTCTGCTATCTGTGTATCTGGGGCTGCAACCTATCATAATCAGGGACTCGCAGCGCCATGGGTTATCAAAAGCTTCCAAACGCTGTTGCACAACTATAAACTAACACTACAACAATAATATTCAACACCATGCTTCAATTTTAGTGTAGTTTCACATATAACTAGTACACAAGGCACTACACGGCTACGATATTCCACTAAACAAAACCAAACAATGCTAGACTATTGGGGGATGATGCAATATCCACTCCTACAGAGGTTTGACACGTCTGCCACATGGCCAAGAGCCTTGCGTCGCCTGGCGACAAGGCATGAAAATTCGGACACCATGAAAAATCGATTTGAATTCCTAGGATGACGGCTTATTATACTTAACAATTATATTGGGATACTTACGCGCTGGGAGATTTTATCTGTGCGCGTGGCTGCCAGCGACCGAAACTTCGTTTCGGGCACGGATCCCTGTAAATAAACCACACACTTGTTGACTATATTCTCATAAGCTAATGACGCCTCAAATCCACTACATTATTACGACCTCAGATTAAAACAAAAGGTTACCAGGACTCATGCCTACTTCAGTGAATTGATCTCAACACATCACCCACCACTTCACGCCAGAGATTGAAATCCTTTCGACGTCATCAGAACCGGCACTTCAATTCGCCGGAAACACTCAAACCGGAATGTCATCTTATGAAATCGACTCTCAAAGTCGGGTAATCTTTAACAACGCAGTTCCTTTAGAATTTTCCTTCAAACTATCAAAACGTCAAATATGACGTTTTCATCTCTCGTTCTGACACTGAAAGAATCTGTCAATTAGAAAACTACTTGAACTAGAGACAAGTTAACGTTTAGCAATCTGAATTTCGTCCTTTTTTAAATTTGGAAATCAATTCCACTCGAGTTAATACCCTGTCTAAATATTAGGGAGTATTAGTTTCCTCTCTGGTAACCCCTACGGGCAGAGACAATATCCATATAAAAAATATTTCTCCCGTTCGAATGTTCTAGATAAAAGTCCTTATAGAAAAAATAGTTCTATTTCCGGATTTGCTTGAATTAAATTTAATTACTTAAAGTAATTATTATACATATTAATTTATTATTGGAACTGTTTCGGCTATTTTTTAAAATTGAATCTTTTATGTGAAATTAAAAGCTGACAGCCACTTCGCCCCGCTACCGCTAGGCGTCGCTACGGTGGCTGTCATTTTGTCTATGGTGTTATGTCAAATACAAAACGTAAACAATCTTAATTTTTTCCACATCTAATGCTTTTCACATTAAAATAAATTTAGTCTTGAGTTAGCAATCAAAAAGAAGATACCATTCGCCAAATGTCTGTAAAATTGTTTAGCTAACGACTTATTTAGTTAAGTAAAAAGTAAAAGAGGACTCTGACTCTGCCTCTGCCACAGCCCACTTTTCACCAAATAGCGACTGCACACGTGCTCAGCGTGACAGGCGGTGAGCCCATCGCTGCTCTATGCTGTTTAATGTGTGTGCAGTCTTTAGTTCGTTAGTCGCCTTTTACGACACCCAAAAGGGAAGCTTATAGTGTATTCTTTCGCCGCTACCCAACACGGTTAAAAACTGTTAAAAAACTGTTTAATTTTATTAATAATCATCTCATGTGTCAGGTGTAATTAAACTTAAGGGGGTCCTGCACGAAATTGTGAAAATTTACGTATTTTTAAGGTACTTGTACCACAGTGTTACTGCTTATTATAGTAACACTGTGCTTGTACTATGCGCAGAATTAGTTAAATACATTAAAAGAACATAGGTAAGTAAGCCTGATCATTGCACAAGGTCAACAAATTCTTTAAACAATAACAAACAATACCTACATAAATGTAAAGACTCCTAAAAACATTTTTTTTTGACAACATTCTTTATTTTACGAACGTAACAATAATTATTTAAAGTAAATTTAAATTTTTAACTCAAGCGCGCCGCGCGTGATGATTTTACACATTTCGCAGAATAAAATCATTGCTCTAATTAAATTACTAGGTCTGAGGGCCTAGTCAACTGGCAAACGCTCGACCGGTGACAGCTTCAAAATCGCTCATCAAATTCGCTAGGCTACATCGATATCGATAAGCTAAGGGATATAGAACATACAGGCTTGTCTTAGTATTTTTTTGTTTGATGATAATGTAACGCTTATGTAAGATTAATAAATAGGTAGTAACCACACCGATCCTTTTGAGTTTTAGTGAATTGAATGTCACTTTACTAAGAAATTCGGGTAGACTCCTTGAGACAATTTGAAAAATGAATCAATCGCTTTTTTCGCCGGAAGTTCGCCAGGCAAGCACGTTTGTAAATAAGTACTTATAATGATGACGAGTGACTTACCCACCATAATATGATATTGATATGAGACCAAACCCATTTTTCAGCTTATAATATAAATAAATTAAGACTGAAGACCACAAGCAAACGCTTGCTGCTAAGAATTTCTCAAATATTAACAACTTGACGTCCGTCTGTAATGAAATAAGTGATAACACTAAATGTTACAAACCGCGCGAACATTTAAACAGTTTGATCTTAGATGCGAGTACCCACTAGGTAGTGATTAAAACGTTTGCATCTTGTATGAGTACATCGCCTAAAGTAACTCTATGGCGTAGCGGCTAAGGCTTTCGGGTTTAGTTGTCTAACTACAACACCTATCACATTACTTTTCTAATTGATTATTGTCCTAAATAAAATAAAATAAAAAACATTCCAAGTACATGGTTTTGCTAGTTAAATTAAAACTAATTTTAAAATATGCAAACTAGCGAAGCAATGTAGGTACTTACTGTTACTTGAAAGGTAATGCTAGAGGTTTAACTAATGCAAAAAGTCCCCGCCCGCGCCGCACCGGTTTGTGATCTTGCCAGTTAGTTACGCAACTTTCACATTACCGAGCTAAAGGATGGGTAACCAAATAAAAAGCGTCTCGAGCTCCTCCGTGCTTCGGAAGGCACGTAAAGCACACTGCGGTTGTATTGGCTCAGGGCTTAAGCCTGTTATAGCCCAGTCTGCCTTAGTGCTGTCGTTCATGTGGGAACGTTCAGGACGTTCATAGGATGACGATGAAGACAACATCGCCTTAATATAGGATTGTTTCATTGTTACTTATTTATAGCGGTAGGTACCGAAAATAATTGAAATTAAAAGTCAAATCATTTATTAAATATACGCCTTCACAGACACAATGACATGATCGTGGTCTTTACGCGACAAGTTAAAATATTTATTTATTTTACATTATTTATTTCACTGCCATTCATTATGAGTTGGTTGATAATGTTTCAAAATAAAACATAGGATTATTTATATGTTTACCAAAAATAATTTTAAAACAATTAATTTTATATAATTACCCTAGTATGTTGATAATGAATCAAGTACAACTTTAAGCCATGTTTAATGCAGTTTCATTGTTGGATACGACATGTGGTACACATCCCTTCTTTATTGTGAGCCTGATGCAGCATTAAATATTGGTGTTATTATGATTAACCATGCTTTTTGAAGGTATCCAGAATCTCCTAAGAAATTGGAACAATATACTTACTTATAGAAAATTGTCATACTTACATAAAAAGTTAGTAGGTAGGTAGTATATATTTACCAAAAATAATTTAAAAACAATTAATTTTATTTATTTATTTTATATTCACAAGTGAATCGACAGTTCTATAAAAAGTATAACACTGAAAATGTGAAACAGCAAACCATTTACAGATTCACACAAATAAAAATGTGATAGTAACATTACAAACTCAAGCAACAATTACAATCGATTACTTCACAATCGCCAAATTGATAATAACTAAACTATTACAGAGTATGCTAGATATGGAACTTAATTTGTATTATATGTATAACAAGCCACCTTATGTTAAGCCACCTATTTAAAGAAAAAACAATATTATAACAAACACAATAGAACCCACCAGATTTAATAATCGGATAATAATAATGCAAGTTTATACATATAATTACCTTTGTATGTTGATAATGAATCAAGTAGAACTTCAATAGCTTAATGTTATGACTAGTAGAAATTGATATAAGTAGGTACTTAAACATTTTCTATAGGTACCTACTGCAAGTAAAATTAAATATCAAGTAAAAAATAACATTAATGGTGTATTTCTTAATATATTCTTATTTCCTTACCTAACTCTCTCAAAGTCAAAGTTTATTAAATATGAGGCTTCACTTTCTCTTATTGACATATAAAAATAAATGCCAATTGTGTGTATAAGAAGGTACTGTTTTTTAGTACCTACCTAAGTAAATCTTTTTAATAAAGTACAATAAACTTAGAACTAAATTAACTTTATACTTAATTTTTCCCCATCATATAAACCAAATCACTATTTTATGGGTTAAATATATTTATGGCACACTGTTCCTTTTCTTAAAATAAAAATGTTGTCAACGAAGGTATTGTTTTTTTGTACATAAGTAAATCTTTTTAAATAAAGCACAATAAACTTAGAACTAAATTAACTATATTTATGGCACAGACTGCTCCTTTTTGTAGAATAAAAACGTTGACAACATTAGAGCTCCACAAAAAAAATCATATTAATAACTAAATTCAACGATGCCAAAGCCATGTTCAATGCAGTTTCATTGTTGGATATGACATGTGGTACACACCCCTCCTTTCTTGTGAGTCTGATGCAGCATTAAATATTGTTGTTATTATCATTAACCATGCTTTTTGAAGGTATCCAGAATCTCCTAAGAAATTAGAACAATATACTTACTTATAGAAAATTGTCATAGATAAAAAGTTAGTAGGTAAGTACCTATGTATTATACAAAATTGCTTGATATTGTTTTTTACCAAATAACCATGTTTGTTCACCATTCTGAGGAAGTCCATCCTCCAAATTATGAGGTAACATTTAAGATTTTTGAATCGTCGTCTCCAATCTGCAAAACCACATAAAATAGTTTTATCTTTATGTCAATACTCTTTATTCTAGCAATTTTAACAAAACTGACATTTCCTGGTAAATCCCAATATAATAATAGGCATAATACTTACCTTTATTATGTAAGTAATAATTTATTTATTAAAACTTACCGTTTGAACGTAAGGACTGATCTTTTCCTATTAAGAAAGATGCTTGTCTGTATAAGATTTATAGGGTATAGTCAATAGGTACACCTTACTACACTTAGAGCCTTGGTTTAATACTCTAAGCTACCTGGCAAATTAAATCTTCATTGGAACCTGTAAAACAAATAGGCAATCTAAGTTATAAATTGATAAATGGACATTATGGATAGGTTACATTTAATATTTATACAAAAAGTCCCTTACTGTTGTCTTAATCTTGACCTTTCTTGTCATGATTAAAGGTACTTAGGTGGATTTATTTGGCCCAAATGTTTGTATGGTTTGAGAGCCCCTACAAATTGTTATGCAGCGACTTGCTCTTCGTTGCGGAAAATGTTGCATGACACACATTTATTTGGTCACTCACATCGCAACAACTATAACAGCACGCAATTCCCGGCAGACCTTAGCTAAATATTTTAAAGTTCGTAAACGAGAACTCTGAGAACTATTCACAAGTACAACAAACTCGATTTCGTTACTTTGCTCCAAGTAACGTAGGGAAACATTTCTTCCTTAGCGCCTGAGCACTTGATTATCGCAGTCCACAATAGCCCTAAAAAGAGCATTTTAAACAAAACTTTCAACACAACACAACTATTCCTTCATCAGCTGATCAAACAATCGCCATTTTGTGTGAATTTTTATCTTCAATGTTTGAGTGATCGCTAGATTAGCGATTCTTGGCTTGTCAAACTGTCAATTAGGTCTATTTTAGCGTAAATTTTACGTCGTAGGTAACTTTTGCTTATGTCAATCCCATACATTCGGTTTATCGTAGCGAACATTTCGTAGCGTTTCATTTGTTTGCCAATTGACTAGGCCCTCTGAGACTTCAAAGCAGAATTGTTCTAATAATTATATAAATATGATTGATTTTGCTTTGAAGTTCATTATGAGACTTATGTCAGTTTTTGCGATCGCGCTCGCGCGGCACCCCCTTCAATAAGGTGCACGTTAGAGGCTATTGATCCTTATAACTAAAGCATAAAGTTTAAAATGACATTTTGTGGTAGATTGAACTGGTCGTCGTCTGTACCTAAACTCCGTATTCCGTGGTCACAGGGAGACGCATGTTAAGCCGTAAAAAGTGTTTCATTTCATTGTGTAGTGCTCCCTTAAATCTTAGAAACCAATAGTCGTTTTGTCGCTATAATGTTTACTTACTTATTAGTAATAATTATACATTGTTATTCAGGTATCACACCCAGAAGGAGATGGCGAGACGAGCTCGACTACTGTCGGAAGGACTGGCAAGTTACTGCCCTAAACCGTAAAGAGTAGAATGATGCCCGATTTACACGTATTAAGTAATTTAGTAGTTAACTAAATTTTAACTTAATTTTAAATGATTAATTGCATATAAACACACAATTTAGTAGATAAGTCACTTAAAATTAAGTTAAAATTTAGTAGATAAGTCACTTAAAATTAAGTTAAAAATTAGTTAACTACTAAATTACTTATTACGTGTAAATCGGGCATGAGGGTAGGGAGGCCTTCGCCCAGCAGTGGGACAAACCGGGCTGAATATTACTCGTAATTAACAACAATAATATTCAGGTATCAAATGTAAATTTTACTTTTTACTTAACTAAATAAGTCGTTAGCTAAACAATTTTACAGACATTTGGCGAATGGTATCTTCTTTTTGATTGCTAACTCAAGACTAAATTTATTTTAATGTGAAAATTTGACAAAGGAGCATGGGGCCTACTCTCTTTCTCCAAAACGAAATTTCGGCCAATTTCCGTTTGCCATTTACAGCGGTTCCCATTCCTTCCGAAATTTCGTTCATACGAAATAGTTTTGGCATTTAGATTATTATTTTATTAATGCTCTTAGTTTTTTTGAAAATAGGCCTGTGTCCACTAAGAATAAATCGGGTGGATTGGCGCTTCTAATGATCAATTATAATTTATAGAAACAAAATATCTAAAATATTAATTACAATAAATTGGGATTATTAATATTTTTAAAGAAAAAAATCGACAATAATACGCATTCAGTCTTAGGACATTAAACGGAAATTAAAAGCCGTGACGTCACACCGCCATGCCAAATGTCATTTTATTGTTGTGACATTTCTATACAACAAGCCTCAAACGAAACAGATGTTTGTAACGGCGTGACTTCATTCACGCAACATGGCGGTCTTAGGCAGCCATTACACGGTCAATCCAGATCGCGATCCATGATCGTCGTGATCAGTGATTGCGATCCAGATTGACTGTGTAACGTGTAGATTGACAGATCGCGATCCAGATCACAAAATATCTAGAAATTTTGAAATCTGGATCGCGATCCGAGATCACGATCTAGATTGAACGTGTAAACGCAGGATCGCGTCAGTCTACGCTACGCGCTATGCAAGATTGACGTCGGTGACACGCGCTCTCGCTCGCCGCTGTCACCGGTCGAACTCAACTCGCCAAATTCACCTTCGCTCCCTCAAGTTGATGAAGATTTTATTATAATATTGGAAACATTACCAGTATTGTGGAATGCCCAGCATCAGCACTACAAAAATAAATACAAACGAGATGTTGGATATAAAAAATTGCTAGATAAATTTAAAAAAATATATTTATTTATAGTGTTATCATTTGTAGTAACTCGTTAAAAGATTTTTCATCCATCCTGAAATAGTTTTTGTATCTTTATTATTGAAATTTTGCATTCACAATGCTATATAAATATAGGATAAAATGTTTACTAGAAAAATAATCAACCAGTCTCAGGAAGCTCGAATGGGATTCGAACCCACGACCTTTGGATTGCCGGTCCACTGCTCTAACTGCTGAGCTACCGAGACCCCAGAAGACTCGCTGAATTTTTCCTAGTAGTTTGATTTACGCTGCAAGCCAGTGGTATTACGTCACTGTGAAGTCTACCCTCACAGTCGAAAACAATAAGTACTATTGCAAGTATTTAACAATCGATAAAGACGTAATTGCTTATAAATATCTTTATTACTGAAATTTTGCATTCACAATGCTATATGATTATAGGATAAAATGTTTACTAGAAAAAAATCAACCAGTCTCAGGAAGCTCGAATGGGATTCGAACCCAAGACCTTTGGATCATATCATGTAATCATCATCTTCAGCAGTTAGTTGTATTTCTTTAAGAAGATTTAAATGAGTATACATTTCTCTTTTCTGTAACCACTGTTTAACCGAGCGCCTTTTTCGAATCCTTTTCTTTAAAGATAGGGCTAATACAAGGGATAATATAGTTTTAACTTTATGTAGATCCATGACAACACGTGTGATCACGCGGTGAAGGATCCGCGGACTGACGAAATCCAGATTGAACGTGTAATGTTGTAGCGCAATCCATCAATCTGTGATCGCGATCAGGCTGGCTAGATCGCGATCTGGATTGACTTTGTAATGGCTGCCTTAGGCGCAGGACAAACACAAGCGGCGTCGGGCGAGGTGCGGGCGCGGCGCGGGCGAGGCGCGGGCGAGGCGTATGAGCACCCCGCCCGCGCCACGCCGCTTCTAAACGATTCATATGAAATACGAATGACGCCCGCGTCTCGCCCGCGCCCGACGCCGCTTGTGTTTGTCCTGCGCTTTAAGCGTTTTTGCGGTAAATTAAAATCGGTAAACGATCGATTATTTGAAAAATCATGTATTTTTAGGATATAATAGGTGCAAAGGTATCGTTTATCCTTCGTGCTTCGGAAGGCACGTTAAGCCGTTGGTCCCGGTTGTTGTCGTAAGATGACAGTCGTTAAAACCCACCAACCCGCATTGGGCCAGCGTGGTGGGTTATGGCCCAATATCCCCATGTGTGCTATTGTCCACGTGGGAGGCCTGTGCCCAGTATTGGGACGCTAATAGGCTGATGATGATGATGATGATGATGATGAAAGGTATCGTTTTAATATGATTTTGAAATTTAGTCAACTAGCCTATTGTTTGAAATTAAAAATAATGGAAAGCGCTATAAACAAATAGCAAATGAAAATCGGCCGAAATTTCGTTTCGGAGAAATAGAGTACCTCAGGCAGGTCTCCCGATGGGAAGTAATCACCGCGACCGCTACCCAAAACCGGGTGTAGGACCTTTGAGGAAGAAGTAGGAATTATGGATGGAGGAGGGGGAGAGATGGACCTCCGGTACTTTTAATCACCGGACGAAACACAACAACACAATAACGAGTCCCATTGTTTTACCACCCAGGGGTCGCGTGTGTAGGTCTCAAGGGTAAACCAATGGACGCGAATGACATTGAACCCCAAAAGTTATAATGCACTAAAGATTGAAATTACGTAAATCGGCCTTCGATCATATAAACAATAGATGCACGGTCTCATACAAAATCAAAATCAAATAATGTTTCCTCGTTATTACATACATATCCTTAGATCATCATTAGAAATGAAACAAGACAAATAGGAAATATTTTTTATCAGTGCGCATAATTTTTTAAAGAGTAACTTAATCTTGAGCTACAGATTTAATTTTAATTTATGTGAAAAATAAAAAATCTAAAATTGATCAAACATATCCACAAAAAAAGCGTTGATCATGGTAAATTGACCGGGACCGCGAAATTGAACTCTAACACATTACGATACCAGGGCCCTTATTCTGTAACGATTCCTTGTTTCAAAACCACGTTAATTCCTTAGAAAGTAACGATATCTTCCCAAAAACTTATGCGTTTGACGTTTGTGCGCGGCAAGGTTTAGGTGTGGAATCTATAAATTGCGATACAGAATCAGGGCCCAGGTGGCCGAGTGGCTCAATGCACTTGCACCGACACGTGACCTTTCTTTCACCCGGTATCCATGAGTTATTTTTTATTGTGCCGGACAAATTAAATAAATAATGAATAATAAATAAATTTAAAAAAAAAAAGAAAATGATCTCTGTTAACGTTAGTACTGAATGATATAAAAAATTATCCTGTATAGATAAACATTTGTTGTATGTAAGTAAACCTTTTTAGGCACTAAAGTACAAATTGATTAAAATGTTTTACGAGTAACATCACTTTGGAACTAGGCCCCCTCTGGGCTGAAGCAAGTTGGAACAAAGAAAAAGAAAAGATAAAGGTAAAATATGCTTAATTGTACACCACAAAAAATATATAAAAGGACAAACATAAAGTACATACAATTAGCAGCCTTAATTCAAAATTTTGAGAGCAAAACAGGGCATATTTCTGTTTTATACCTTGTTTCGTGGTGCAGTTTTTCAAGCAGCAATCGTGTATCTATAGTTTTGATCGAAGAAATCAGCTTTAAATTCGAGTTTTAAAATTACCTATCTAAATTTCGCTACGTGACGTATCGTTTACACAATAAGACGTCAATTCATTTATCATTCTGAATAATAAACAAGCGATTATGCCACTTGTCTCGGCAGACAGCTGAGCTTTTAGAGCTGCATCCGCAATTTACGTTTGGGAGCGCAGCTCAGTGTTTCGGATTGAATCCAATTAACACCAACAATCCTGTGTTCCATCGTGCTTTGGAAAACCTTGACTATGTACTAATAATTAACCTCTTCATTAATAATAACTTTCAGAGTGGCGACCGCGTGAAGGATGTAAGTAAACAAAATATCCAAACATGAATCATCCTCTGACAATAAAAGATGATTCAAACTGCGTCTGTTGGTGAAGTTGTCATCACCATTGGATCTTAGACCTTTTAATTGCGGCGAATGGCCTTAATCTGCAAACTTACAACATATCTAAGTTCAGCATATTCAAGGAATTTATATTGGCCTAATTAAACAACATTGACAGTTCATCTTTTCTATGTTTATGTCACGGTCGAGTAAAAAAAAAAGGACTCCGCGCCGCGATACTAACAAGTGAAGAAACATTGATGCTGGTGTGTGTGCTGTCACGAGGACGGTTGATATCGCAATGACGGCCGATCGGCTTACCTTTTTGTAAGGGTGTGCTGTATAATTAATTACAATAATAAGATAAGATAATGGGTGTTTTGCACTTTGACATGGTATAAAGATGTTACATTATAAAATACATAGATCACATATTAAGCTCATTTTATAACAGCATGCAAACATTAAGTCCTCTCAGTAATACTCTAATATTTTCAATAATTAAAATCCATTAAACAATTACATTATGCAAGTAAATCATTTTAAATTGTACTATAATAAATATCATTATTTATCAAAACTAAAAAAATCCTTTATGTCATAAAACGTATTCTCAGCTAACCACTTATACAATTTTCTTTGAAAAAGATTCATCATCATCATCATCAGCCAGAGGAAGTCCACTGCTGGAAAAAGGCCTCCCTCAAGGATCTACACCACGACCGGTCTTGTGCTGCTCGCATCCAGCAGCTACCCGCGTCCTTCATCACCAGATCGTCGGACCACCTTGTTGGAGGCCTGCCCACACTGCGTCTTCCGGTGCGCGGTCGCCACTCGAGAACCGTTCTGCACCAACGGCCATCGGTTCTACGGGCGATGTGCTCTGCCCATTGCCACTTGAGCTTGGCGACTCTTTGTGCTATGTCGGTTACTTTAGTTCTTCTACGAATCTCCTCATTTCTGATTCGATCACAAAGAGAAACCCCGAGCATAGCCCTCTCCATTGCTCTTTGCGTGACTTTGAGCCTGCCTGTTAGGCCCATAGTGAGTGACCACGTTTCGGTACCGTGGCAACACACACTGGTCGAAGACTTTCATCTTGAGACACTGCGGTATTTTGGACGAGAAGATATTTCGTAGCTTACCGAACGCTGCACAGCCGAGTTGGATTCGACGATTGACCTCTTTCTTAAAGTTGGACCTACCTAAATAGACCGTTAGTCCCAGGTATACATATTCGTCAATAACTTCAAGAGCAGAGTCTCCAACCTTCAGAGGAGTGGGTACGACACGTGAGTTAGACATGATTTTCGTCTTCTCCATGTTCATTTTAAGGCCTTGTTGAGAGACTGTTGAGATCACCGAGCATTGTGCCGAGGTCCTCCAGGGTCTCAGCCATGACTACTATATCGTCAACAAATCGAAGGTGACTTATGTACAACCGTTAATATTGATACCGAGTCCTCTCCAGTCCAGAAGCTTAAACAAGTCCTAGAGTGCAGCAGTGAAGAGCTTCGGAGATATGACGTCTCCTTGTCGCAGCGGGACTGGCTTCGAGCTTTGGTCCTGTAGGCGAACTGTCATAGTGGCGTTTTCGTACAAACACTTCAACACTGCGATGTACCGGTAGTCAATTTGGCACCGCTTGGAGAGACTGTAGCACGGCCCATATTTCGATCGAAACAAAGGCTTTCTCATAGTCCACAAACGCTAAGCAAAGTGGCTGGTTAAACTCTTCGGTCTTCTGTCTAACCTGCCGCAGCGTATGTATGTGGTCTATGGTGCTGAAGCCTTTTCGGAATCCGGCTTAATCGATTTACCTGCAAACCTTGAAAAAGATTAGTGTTTGTCAATTTGAGATTCTTAGGAATTTTATTAAAAATACGCACACACACATTGCCAAGCAGCTTTCATTGTACTTGGCAGATTTTGGTGTGTCTTTTAAGACAAGTTTATATGGGTCTCTTTTAAGCCTTAAGTTTATATTATCACTCGCCATTTTAAATAAATTCCATTGCTTCTTAACGAAGCTGCAGATTTCGTATATGTACAATGATGGCAGTGGTAAGAGACCAAGATCTCGAAACATTGGTTTACAGGACTCGTCAGGGCGAATTCCGCATATAGCTCTGATGCATTTTTTTTGCTCAATAAATGCTCTATTTTTATCTGTACTACATAAGTAGTAGGGTTTTGAGAGTTCTGGCGCACTCAAAACTGGTCTGGTTCTGGCCCCCGCTGGGCTAGTTCGAGTCGTTTACAAAACTAAAAAAAAAAAAAAAAAAAAAGGAAACCCCCCCCATTTGAATCGATTGCGCTGGGTCCCAGAGCAATATCTTTAGCCGTTTCCGAGATACAATTTTCGAGCGGCAGCTCTCAGTTCATTTACTAATGAATCGTTAATGACTCCTCGGTCTTAATCACCATTCCCGATGCACATCATTATCTAATGACGTACCGATGCCACTGTACTCTTGTTCAGTTGATTTGCTAATAAACCACTGTTAATGACACCCCACTGGTGGCAATAGACTTAGATAAAATGGTGGTACGAAGCTTGCCAAACGGATTTTTCTAGTCCTAGCACCAACCAAACCGAATACACACATGTGCAACCCCTGCTGGGAATCGAACCCGTGACCCGGAGTCTGAGACCGGGGTAGTCCTAACCACTTAACCACATAGGTGGTTAGTGAGTTAATTGTAATCATTCAAGTCCTACCACCAACCATACTGAATACACACATGTGCAACCTCTGCTGGGAATCGAACCCGTGACCGTGAGTCTGAGACCGGGGTAGTCCTAACCACTTAACCACAGCGGCGGTTAGTGTGTTAATTGTAATAATGGACATTCGGTATGCATGAAATCTTCCCTTCATGGACCATCTCTCGTGAAATATTTTTGCTATAATAATACACCCATACTTACCAACTTTCTGATAAGAGTATATCTTAATAACTTTGTTCATTATAATTAGATAAACTCTATTTACTTATACTTTGAAACTAGTTTATCTGCTCGTTTAAATTAAATTAGCTACCGAACTTGTTTATTCGTGATAGAGAAACACACATTGTTCATTAAAATTAGACTTTGAAAGTAAAATTTTCCTAAACTAAAGTTAAAATAATCATTACATTAACTATCTTGTCTTGTTAAACAACATCGAATTAGATATCTTAAGTAGAGTAAGTTCAAATAGTCATTACTTACTAAAATTGATATATAACACACTGAGTTGTCTATTTTCGATACTCGTGGATAGGAAACTACTACAAGTGCTCCGTTCTGTATTCAACACCAGTACCATGAATGTAAGTAAAACGTTTTTATTTTTTATTTTCTGAGTGAATGTTCTGATTTGTTCTGACTTCTGTCTAACGTATATGATGTGCATAAAACTGATGTGATTCGCTTTCATTTTTTAATTACTGAGTGAATGTTCTGATTTTTTATGACTTCTGAGTAACGTATAAAATTGTACTGGTTGTTACAGATTGCTCGTTCTACATTCAATGAAGACGATGACGATGTGGTGTTCCAAGAAAACACGTATAAACATTATTATTACCCACAGTCGGACGACGATGAACTTCCATCGTTGCAGAAGAAAGAATCAATCGACGAATTCTTTGAACAACCAAAGAAGAAGCCGAGGACAATGAGATCTTCAACAGTTGGACGTTGTTCCGGGAGAGATTCGACATCTTACGTGTCAATCAACACCGACGACGGAGCAAGTGCAACACATCTCATTAAGATTGAGGTGTATGATTTGAAGAAGATTGAAAACATTGATCAATCGGACCATTGGAAGCAAGCAGATGTTCGTGTGAAATATTACACAAAGTCTACCAATGACGATCATCATAAGAAAACTCGTCAGCTTATTTACAACATAACAAAGGGAATATCCAATTCTCCGAATTGTCGGAAATACTCTTACAGCAACAAAGATAAAAAGTAATACGCCTAAATCCATAGTACTTATTTGTGATTTTATAGAACGAAGCACTTTCTTATGTCATACAATAAATCGGATATTGGTTTGTGAGTATAAAATAAATATATTGTTAAATCATTTACTTGTTTTTATTTATTTCAAAGGTTTTAATGAAAATACCAAGTTAAATTTCAACATATTTAATAATAATTTCTCAAAAAAAAAATAGGTTACAGTTACATGTTATTGAATCAATAAAAAAGACTTAAATACATGTTTTATTAACACATTATTATTATGTATCTTTATTAAACATTTCAACAAAGTCACTAAGAGGCATACTTCTAAGCTTAAGATACAAATACACAAGACGTTATTCACCTTAAAGAATAAGAAATATCGAATACAATATAACTTAAATTATATAAAATAGTTTTTTAAAATTTTATTTATCGTAATTTATAATGACCCCATGCTAATGTGTCAGTAGAATTTGGTATAATATATCTCTTGGTATCATTGTAAGACAAACAAATTTTATTTATCTTTTGAGTAAAAATGACATGTTTAATGGATCTAAAACGATACATTTCAGCAAGTTCTACATTTTTTTTAAACAAACAAGTTATATAATTATGTAATTTCAATTGTCTAGTTACACATTTGTTTACACCTTTTGCTTTAGTTATTGTTTTATTCTCTACTTGCATAGCATACATTTTTGAGCGTAAACCGACAAATTCAGAAAAATCATGGCCATTGTGTTCATCTTTAAAATAACCTAATTTTTTCTTATTTAATAAAGGAAAACCATAAATATTGTTTCGTGCGTAATCCGATGTGTCAAAATAATTACATATATCGGGTAGAATTTCTTTATAAAAATCTGCACAAAAAATTTGGTAAACTAAGCTGTCAGTGTCCGTATACAACAATTTTAAATTTTCAAATTTACACTTCATGTATTTGTAATGGAAATCATACATTAAAGTTTTTGATAAATCTAATATACTAAAACCTAAAAATATGGGTTTATTGTAAAAAAGTTTAGTCTTTTGTAATTGGACTGCTACTAAACTCTCAGAGAAAACTGACAAACTATGAAATTCAGGTTTGGCAATCAGATCTGACGCACCTTTTCTTTTACCCCGATTTTCCCAGTGAGTCAATAGTTTAACGTTTACTCTTTTTTCAATATTTTCCATGGTCTTTCCAAAAATTGAATTATTCATTAACTTATAAAAATCTTTTTCAAAATCAGATTTTGCTAACGTACGCAATTGCGTGTTTAAATCTATATATTTTTTTAACCAGGCACTTTGTTTAAATTTCAGAACTCTATGAACTTTCGTAAGTTTTAAACCCAACTCTAAGCTTTGTAAGAGATTTCTATAATGTAAAATATATTTTTCCTTATTATTTAAATTTGGGACCAGCTTTCGTTCCTTAGAACCACCAATACAAATATTTTCAGGACATAATGGTAAATCGGAATGATGATCATGAAGGCTATCAGGATATTCCAAATCTACTTCTAAAATGGAACCAAACTCTGAAGTGATAGGAACATTAAAACTAACATCAACACTCGCCCATTCAAATTGAGAAATAGGTAAATACTGAGACATAGCCCACCCATACAAATTATTAGTATGTTAGAAAAGAAATAGGATCATCTGCTTTATAATTATCCATATAAGGATTATTGGCTTTAGCGTAACGATTACTACATTGAGACACACCACCCCTGATACCAGCTTTTATAAAGGCTATTTTATCAAAATCGGTCAATAACTCGATTTCGACTTCGGTAAACTTTAACATAGCGTCCCAGCTTAAACCAGGAGCAGTGTAATAATGAGGAGGATCTAAATCATAGGTTTTTAAACAAACATTTCTAAAGTTTTCGAATATATCACTTAAAAGCAAAACATCTGTTTTTAAATAAAGATTAGAATAATCAGACATACTACAACATTTAAAATGAGACCACACTCTTTGAGCGTGAACGTAGTCTTCGTTAGAAATCGTTGACCCAGTAAGTGAATTAAAAAAGTCATAAATTTTTGGTAATGATGGTGATTTTAATGACCTGAAAGAACTCATATACTCATATGGATATACACCTTTTCTTTTCAGCAATTTAAAGTCGTTTACATTCGGAAATTCATATTTTAGTTCTATAAACTGATTATTATTAAGATTAGAAGCTAATGAATTTAAACTACTTGATAAAAATTTAAAAGAATCAATAAACCTTAAACTTACACGCTGACCGTTTACGTGAAGAATTTTAGAAAATGAAATATATTTTTCTTTATTTTGGGGGATTATTTGTACTTCACCATCAGCAAAATTTAATGCGTGTACAATAAAGTGAGCATCGTAATTACTTAGATTATGTAATACTACTGGTAAAAAGTCTATTTTATGAAACTTTTTACTACATATTTCATGTGAAACACCTATAAACGCTCCCGTCTGCCAGTTGTAGTCAATAAATTGCTCATATAAATCTTTTTTACAAATGTAACATACTTTGGTTTCTTCTATATATTTTTTATTTTCATTCGTAAGAGGGAGAGGAGCAGTTTGAAAACTATATTTACTACATATAATTTTTAAATCTTCTTGGAGCTTATTCATATATACATGAGCACAGTTTTCTCCGCTATAACTAACATATTTAGAGAGATTACTATCATATGAACACTTAATATAATAACCGAAACTGTACACGTCATGTCTCTGAACATTAATGGTTGATGATTTGTTAGGATCACCAGAACAAGAGGCAATAGGTTTTAAAAACGATTCGAAGTCAGCGTAAGTAATAATAGGAACCCTCTTTTTCTTTTCAAATTTATCAAAATATAACCCATCATTAGAAACATTTTCATTGAACCAGTTTTTTCTAAACATACTTAGACTTGGTAATATTGTACTAATATGAGCACAATCATGTTTTTGGTGGTTATCTACCGCATTGCTTGTAGGAAAATAAAGCAGACAACCATCACAAATGTGAACTGCGCCATTTCGTTTAGTGATCTGCTTACTCACTAATCGTGATAATTTTAATATAACAATAATGTCCGTTACTACCACTGGTGACGTATAGTAAATTTATATGTGTTGATTTGCGAGACTTTGTGAAGTACAGGGGGCCAATAACATGATGAGTTTTAGTCTCAGAGTTATATTCTAAACCAAAAACGTTAATGCTTATATTGTTTAAGCGCTCAACTCTGTAAATATCAGTTAATTTTACTGGAAACGAAATCCCATTAAAATTTAACTTGTTTTCCAATTTCCAATACTCGTTTACACGATCGGGGTTTTTTGATACAGGATACAAAGCTGAGAGTAAAGCCCATTTACAACACTGCACATCTGCGTTTTTAACATTGATGACTGCTTTTTTAGTCCTAATATCATAAGGTAATTCAATAAAAGATGATCCCCGCAGTGGATTGAATTTATTAATATTCATATCTAAACTAATTAGGTCCGTATGACTCCATCCACTATCTTTTTTCTCAAACTCACTGACTTTATTAGCTAATACTTCTTTTATTGAATTAAAAAGTATATTGATGTCTTCGGATTCATTGAGAATATAGTTCTGAGTTTGGAAGTCAAAAACGTTTTGTACATTTTTATTTTGGTGCACGAAGTTGGCACACAGTATAAAGTTTACTTTAAACGTTTTTAATTGTACTATATCATCAAGAATCAAAGTCCTTAAATCATCAATTATTGAATTAAAAAATGTATCAACCGTTTCCAAATCTTTTGAGTCCGCTAAAGAAGTTATTCTGTATGTATGAACTCTTTTGCCAAAAGCAGTTTCAATTAACCTTACATTTGGTAAATTATCATGGAAACGAAACACATTATTTTTGTGATTCTTACTTTTATAGTGATTGAATAAATACCTTTTTTTAACAGAAATATTGCAAACTGAACACATCATCATCTCGCTATTATCTGCAGTCGAATAATCTTCAGCTCCTCTAGATGTTGATGGTTCATTAATACGTCGTCTTTTCTCATTGTTTTGAATGCTATTCTCAGTTTGCCGTTTTAATCCTCTCCCAATTTGTATGTTAACACTGTAAACATAAATAAAAATATAAGAACTAACAAAAAATCAACAACATATTTTTTTTTTTAAATATTAAAAATAATACTTACGTCTTTTCAATTCCTTCACTGAGTTTCACTAATGATTCATCGAAATATGAGTCAAAAATATTTCGTTCTTTACTTTCAGTAGTTTCTACTATATCACAGATTTCATTTAACTCTTCATCATATTCAGTGCAGTTCAAATCAGTTTTATCGACTGAAGATGAAAAAAAAGCACTGACATATTTCGTTCCAGCCATTTATTATTAACTCTTAAGCAATTAGACGAGTAGAAGTTTATGACTCAGATAAATGAACTGAGAGCTGCCGCTCGAAAATTGTATCTCGGAAACGGCTAAAGATATTGCTCTGGGACCCAGCGCAATCGATTCAAATGGGGGGGTTTTCCTTTTTTTTTTTTTTTTTTTCTTTTTTTTTAGTTTTAGAAACGACTCGAACTAGCCCAGCGGGGGCCAGAACCAGACCAGTTTTGAGTGCGCCAGAACTCTCAAAACCCTACTAATTACATACCTAGGTCACACTAAATGTTTCCGGAACTGGCCACTTACCTGAACAATATTTAATAAGTAATTACAACATATGAAAATGGAACTTTTTTACTACAGAATGCAGTTTGTTTCATCTGACTGTCAATTGCTTGTACACTGTGACGCCATTTTAAAAATTTGATGATGAAGTTGATGATTATTTTTTTGATTACTTGAGAACAAAAACATTTTTATTTTCAAAAAATAACTCGCGTGATTCGTTAGTACTACTAAAAGTAAATCGTTCTGCCGCGGGAAAACAACCACTAAAATGTCTCGGTGTATGCGTGACGCGGAGTCCTTCTTTTTTCACTCGACCGTGGTCTATGTATATTTATCCGTTATCTAGTATAACCATATTAACGAGTTTCAATAGTAGCTTCTATTGAGCTAGATAATTCTTGTAAGCGTAAACATAATTATTTATTATTTAATTTATTAATTATTAATTACAATTTCAGCATAAAAAACCCAAGCTCCAAAAGGCTGTAAGTAAACAAAAACATAAATTTAATATTAAAAGGAGACAAATGAAATGAAATGAAATGAAATGAAAAATAATTTATTGGCACATATTTGTTATTTTACATTTATGACAGTATAAATTACATATTATTATATCATTAACAATTTGTATGCCAAAGGCTACCGGCTCAGCTAGATGCAACATAGACATAATGCCTATGTAGCGCTGGTTTTCAGCCAGTTCCATTATCTCTTAAAGCTATTATTCTTAATGGGTAGGTACATGTAAAAAAAAAACATATATATCCATAAATCCTGCTTTAGCAATTCACAATATCAATATGATTAACATGAGCACACTGACCTGACTGACCAGAATATGTAATAATGCCACAATAAAATCCTTATAATATCCTTATGCCGATCACTGCTCCACCCCGAAACCCACCCCCTCCCTACAATTTTGTTGATTGAGGAATACTTTTTTTAAATGTACTTTAAAAGTATGTTCAGATATGTTTTGGCGCAAAGGTGGAGGAATATTGTTCCACACTTTGGACGCCGCATAGGTGAAGGATCCCCTGAAACCCTGAAAAAAATGAGCAGGCAGATCACCTGATGCGAAGTAATCAGCGCCACCCATGGGGTGTGCAAAACCGGGTGTAGGACCTTTGAGGAAGGAGTAAGAATTATGGATAGAAGAGGGGGAGAGATGGACCTCAGGTACTTTCAGTCACCGGACGAAATACAACAACACAATAACGAGTCCTATTGTTTCACAACCTAGGGGTTACGTGTGTAGGTCTCAAGGGTAAACCAATGCACGCGAGTGACATTGACCCTCAAAAGTTATAATGCACTAAAGATTGATATTAGGTACATAAATCAGCCTTCGATCATATAAGTAATAGATGCATGGTCTCATACGAAATCTAACTCAAATAATGTCCCCGCGTAAATACATACATATCCTTTGATCATCATCAGAAATTAAACAAGATAATATAGATAAACATTTATTGTATGTAAATAAACCTTAAACTTTAGGCACTACAAATTCTTAAAAATATTTTAGGAATAACATCACTTTGGAACTAGGCTCTCTCTAGAGCGGGATCATTGAAAAAATTCCCACTTCATGGACTTCAAAGCGCTTATCAGCCAGGGAAGTCAACAGAAACTGCTCCTCACCATGTGGTGAGTAAAACGGATCCGCCCTGGAGAACAAAGAGATCTTCGTCTGCACATTCGTAGATATTGAAGGTGCATTTGATCGCACAACCTTTGACTTCATTAATGTGGCAGCCAGGGATGATGGCGTGCCACAACCGATCTGCAAATGGATTGAATGTATGCTAAAGGGTAGAATCATCTACTCAGAACTACTAGGGGACAGCTGACTTGCTCAGACAACTAGAGGGTGCCCGCAAGGGGGGGGGTTCTCTCTCCTTTGTTATGGAGCTTTGTTGTTGATTCAATCATATCAAAGCTGAACCATGAACTATTTCGATTATTCTTTACGGTTGGTTACGCTGACAATCTAGTCATCGCTGTCAGTGGGAAATTTCCCTCCACGGTATCGGAGCTAATGCAACGTGCCCTGGGTTTGCTGGAAGGTTGAAACCCGGGAAAAACGACTGCCATCTCCTTTACGAGAATGAAAAACCTTACGAAACTGGGAAACCTAACGCTTTACGGCACCCAGCTTCCTTGGTTCATAGAAGTAAAATATCTAGGCATAACACTAGATAAGGAACTTACCTGGAAACAGCACATGGACAAGACTGTCGTCAAGGCCTATAGGATCTTTGGTATGTGTCGGTCCACTTATGGCAACATGTGGTGACTCAACTCTAAAATCATAAGGTGGATCTACATGATGATGGTTCGGCCGATTCTCACATACAGCAGCATCGTCTGGTGGCCCAGGACCAAGCTGAAGAACTGTTAGAATGCTCTGAGCAAACTACAGAGAACAGTGTGCCTGGCGATTACCGGGGCATTTAGAACCACAGCGACAGAAGCGCTGGAGGTCCTCACAGACCTCCCACCCCTGCATAGTGTCATAGAAACGGAGGCAAGGAAAGCGCTACACAGACTGAAGGTGGCCGGGCTGTGGGACGTATCTTTGCCTCTCACCAGATACACAAAATGGAAACCTAATGATACCCTTGATAGGATCATGGAAATGAGGTGCGACAAGATTGCCCCTTAAGTACATGTTCGAAAAGAAATTCAGTATTCATGTCCCAACTCGGGGCCAATGGAAACAGCCACCGTCTCTAAAGAAAGAAAGCCTGATCTCATACACTGACGGATCCAAAATGGAGTCGGGCACTGGAGCACATGGGAATCCAAGGCGATGAGATGGCCGATGCACTTGCTAGGGAGGGCTCAGAGACCGCCTCCGTGGTCTAGTGGCTAAGCCACCGGTTTTAGACCCAGAGGTCGAGGGTTCGATTCCCAGCTACCCGTAAAAAAAACAAAAAAAGGACCCCATATAAAAGCCTTCAAGAACCACATGCAAAACAGGCATAGAACCGAATGGAAAGAGCTACCCGGCATAAGACACTCAAAATCTTTCATAGGCGTGGGCTCCTAAGGACGAAGTAAGATCATATGCGGAGGTAGTAGAAGGCAGGCCCGATTAATCACCGGTGCCCTGTCTGGGCACTATGCCACAAAACAAATGATCCACAAAATGCAACTACCAACAGACAACCTGTGCAGGGCATGTGGAGGGGAAACGGAGTCCATGCAGCACCTACTGTGTGACTGCGACTCTTTTGCCAGGATAAGAATGAATCCGATCCGAGAAGGATCGGCCTACCCGAAACCAGAAGATTTTAGGCTCTTCGCCCTGAAGGACATTACCAAGCTAATGGCAATTATCTTCACTGAGGAGGCAGAGTGATAGGACGGGGTTGCACAAAAGATCTCAATAGGTCGACGTGCTGCTGCGAGAGGGAGACCTCTGCAAGCCCCACTAGATAAGATAATATAGGCTCTCTCTTGATTCAAGCAAGTTGGAACAAAGATAAAGATAAGATAAAGTTAAAATATGGCTATTGGCGGCCTTATCGCTAAACAGCAACAAAGTTCTTAATTCAAAATTTTGAAAACAAAACAAGTCATATTTCTGAATTATACCTTGTTTCGTGGTGCCGTTTTTCAAGCAGCAATCCTGTATCTATAGTTTTGATCGAAGAAATGAGCTTTAAAATTACCCATCTAAAATTCGCTATGTGACGTATCGTTGACATAATAATACGTCAATTCACTTATCATTCTAAATATTATACAAACGTTCATGCTACTTGTCTAGGCAGAGAGCTTAGCTTTCAGAGCTGCATCCGCGATTTACGTTTGGGAGCGCATCTCAGTGTTTCGGATTGTATCCAATTAACACTAACTATCCTGTGTTCCATCCTGCTTTAGAAAACCGTGTCTATGTACTAATAACCTCTTCATTAAAACTTTCAGAGTGGCAACCGCGTGAAGGATGTAAGTGAACAAAATATCTAAACATGCACCATCCTCTGACCATAAAAGATGATTTAAAAGCGTCCGTTTGTAGAGTTTTCATCACCATTGTATCTTTAACCTGAAATTATCATGAAAAAAACTGATCATGATCAGTTCCCAATCAAGGACGAGTTAAAAAAGAAGGAAGCCGCGTCACTTACTTTAAAAGTGTAGCACATAAAGGTAGCTAGTATTGTTATGTAAATACGGCACACCCTTACACAAAGGTAAGCCGATCGGCCGACATTGTGATGTCAACCGTCCCCGTGACAACACAGACACCAGCACAGGTTGCTTCACTTGTTAGTATCGCGTCGCCGAGTCCCTCTTTCTTTACTCGTCCTTATCCTCGATGAATAGAATTTCTATTGTGTCTATTGGCGCTGCTGTAGACTGAGGATCCTATAAACAAACTAATGGTTTCTGTCGCAATCACACACGAAAAAGAAAGACTTATGAATACGTCATGCATAGAAATTGGACAGTGATCTATGATTTTTTGTTTCATACTTCCTGTGACAGTTCGTTTGTTTATCTAACTTCAGCAAATTTCTAAGAAATTATATGGGTTTATTTAAACAACATTGACAGTTCACCTTTTCTATGTTTATGTCACGGTCGAGTATAAAAAGAAGGACTCCGCGCCGTGATACTAACAAGTGAAGCAACCTTTATGCTGGTGTGTGTGTTGTTACGGGCACGGTTGACATCACAATGGCGGCTGATCAGCTTACCTTTGTGTTAGGGTGTACTGTAATTAATTATAATAATGCTTACTTCATGCGCGTCACTGATTAAGTATATAGGGCGACTGCTAGAAACCGCATGAAACTTCAAGGGCTGGTCAGGTCAAGTGTTTTAGACATGACAAAAATGACAAAAAAGAAATTCGTGCTTTTTTTATTTTTCATTAAATTTTCCTTTTATGAATTTTAATTTGTAAGTCTTTTAGTATCTAATTTATTTTAAAGCAATAACATAAGAAAAATAAAATCAAAGAATTTATTAAATAACGATTATTTACAACGCGCAGGCACCGGCCGGCCGTTGACTCACCCGTCTGTTGACCGTTTGTTCGCGTCAGCTGAGCGATAAGTACACCTACGGTAGTCTGCAATCATTTTTGTCATGTTTCAAACACTTGACCCGACCAGCCCTTGAAGTTTCTTGCAGTATCTAGCAGTCACCTTATATACGTGACGCGAAGTCCATCCTTTTTTACCCGACCGTGGTTAATGTATATTTATTTATCCGTTATCTAGTTTAATTAACCATATTAACGAGTTTCAATAAAAGCTTATTTTGGGCTACATAATTGTTGTGAGCGTTAACATATTTACTTATATATTATTTAATTTACTAATTACAACTTTCAGCATAAAAATCCCAAGCTCCAAAAGTCTGTGAGTAAACAAAAACATAAATTTAATGTTAAAAGGAGACAAAAGAGCTGACAGGTCACCTGATGGGAAGTATTCACCGCCACCCATGGAGTGTGCAAAACCGAGTGTAGGACTTTTGAATAAGGAGTAGAAATTATGGATGGGGGAGGGGGAGAGATGGATCTCAGGTACTTTCAGTCACCTAATGAAACACAACAACACAATAACGAGTCCTATTGTTTCACCACCCAAGGGTTACGTGTGTAGGTCTCAAGGGTAAACCAATGGACTCGAATGACATTGACCCCCAAAAGTTATAATGCAATAAAGATTGATATTAGGTACATAGATCAGCCTTCGATCATAAACAACGGTCTCATGCAAAATTGAACTCACATAATGTCCCCGCGTAAAGATATACATATCCTTATATCAACATCAGAAATGAAACGAGATAATTATATATAAACTTTATTGTATGTAAGTAAACCTTAAACTTTAGGAACTAAAGTACAAATACTTAAAAATATTTTATTAATAACACACTTTGGAACTAGGCTCTCTCTGGATTCCAGCAAGTTGGAACAAAGATAAAGATAACATAAAGATAAAATATGCTTTATTGTACATCACAGAAAACATATAAAAGGATAAACACATAGTACATACAATTGGCGGCCTTATCGCTAAACAGCAACAAAGTTCAGCTTGCATGATAACGGGTTGCACGATGCACAGCACAGCACAGTAATGACTAATGATGGAGCTAATAACTAGTTTAACCATATTATCCAGTTTCAATAGAAGCTTATATTGTGCTAGATAATTCTTGTGAGCGTTATAATATTTATTTATTATTTAATTTATTAAATACAACTTTCAGCATAAGCAACCCAAGCTCCAAAAGGCTGTAAGTAAACAAAAACATAAATTTAATGTTAAAAAGGAGCAGGCAGGTCACCTGATGGGAAGTAATCACCGCCACCCATGGAAGGAGTAGGAATTATGGATGGGGGACGGGGAGAGATAGACCTCCGGTACTTTCAGTCACCGGACGTAAGACAACAATACAACGACGAGTCTAACCAAACGAGTCAAACCAACAAAAGTTATAAGTAATGCACTAAATATTGATATTATATAAATCAGCCTTCGATCATGTAAACAACAGATGTACGGTCTCATACAAATAATCTCATAAATCTAACTCAAATAATGTCCCCGCGTAAATACATTCATATCCTTAGATCATCATCAGAAATGAAACAAGATAATATAGATAAACATTTATCGTATTTATGTAAACCTTAAACTTAAGGCACTAAAATACAAATTCTTAATAATATTTTTTAAAATTTACGGCTTTATCGCTAAACAGCAAAAAAGTTCTTAATTCAAAATTTTGAAATCAAAACAAGGTATATTTCTGATTTATACCTTGTTTCGTGGTGCCGTTTTTCAAGCAGCAAACGTATGTATAGTTTTGATCGAAGAAGTCAGATTTAAAATCGAGTTTAAAAATTACCTATCTAAAATTCGCTGTGATGTATGGTTGACATAATAATACGTCAATTCATTTATCATTCTAAATATTTAAGTGCATAGGCGTGGGTCACACCAGGGCGCGTTGTCCCTCAGAGGTGGATCGCAGCCTTATCTGTTGCTGTGGCTTTCCGGGTAGGGTTTCTCATCGAGAAGTCTCGAAGCGGGAGTTCCCGGGAAATTTGGCCTTAGTCGAGACGGGATAAAAAGGGTTGAATATCCAGAAAGTCGAGAAATAAAAAAAAAACTAAAAAAAAATAGCAATATGACGTCCTGTGTTACTTTTTACAAAAAATATCCCATTTATCCATAACAAAAGTTTTTTGGGTTAGGTATATTTCATAAACATCATTATTTATTTTAATGAAATATTTTGACTTTTACATTAGGTAACAACTAATAAAAAAAAATCTGTGATTGTTATATTTTATTCTGGTTTAAAAACTCTGTGGTTATAAAGGAAATTAAGAAGGCATATTTTTTAGTTATTTGACGAAGACTGATTAAAATGAACGTATTGTTGATTACTAAAATGTGTATTTTGTCCCCTTTTTATTTAGTTTGGGGCTTTTGTCCACATGGACGTTGCCAGCTCCATTTATCTTCCCAATTACAGTCTTAAACTAATAAAATACATTATTAACCGCCTCTGTGGTCTAGTGGCTAAGCTACCGGTTTCAGACCCAGAGGTCCCGGTTTCGATTCCCAGCGGGGGCTACATGTTTGTGTGCTCGGTTTGGTTGGTGGTAAGGCCGTTAAGTCCGCCTGGCTTAGCTACCACCATCTTGTCTAAGTCTGTCGCCATAACAACGATGTTTATAGCATTGTTGTGTCACGGCAGTTTGCGATGAGACAGCCAGTTCCTCAGTGGTTGAGGATTCCGGGTGAAGCGCGCTTCCACCTTCGGCCTTATCGTCACTTACCATCAGGTGAGATGAAGGCCAAGCGCTTAACTGTTGCCGAATAAAAAATAATTAATTGTTACACGAATCACTGTTCAGCTATTTTAACTAAAATACAATGTTTTTTTGCCAGATCTGATTTTGGTTTTGATAAATCATTCTGAATTAATCCAACGTCTTTAATATTTAATTTAAATTAATTGAACAGTGATTCCCTATCGGCTTTATTCTTATGACAGTCCATCAGCATATGTTGTACGTCTACAACTTTATTACAAGAACTGCAATTAGGTGAAACAGCTTTTTTCATTAATTAAGCAAACTTCGTAGAACGATAATGTCCCGAACGCAAGCGTAGAGCAATTTTAATATATAGGTAGTTTATATTTAAGTTGATATCTTCAAACCATGGTATACGAGTGGGTTCTCCTTGTTTAGATTTATACCATATCCCTTTGTCCATAGAAACTAAATATGAAAATGCTATTTTAAAACCATTTTCTTACATTTTTATTGAGGTTAATCAAATTATCAACTTCTCGGGAATTCCCGGAAATTGGTGCTCGAGCAGTCTCGGTATCCGGGATCAAAAAAAGTCGGGAAATGAGAAACCCTACTTCCGGGTCACAAAGCAGCGGAGTGCTCGCAGGCCGTGCACAAGCGTTCATGCTACTTGTCTCAGCAGAGAGCTGAGCTTTCTGAGCTGCATCCGCGATGAATAGAATTTCTATTGTGTTTATTGGCGCTGCTGTAGACTGAGGATCCTATAAACAAATTGATGGTTTCTGTCGCAATCACACACGAAAAAGAAGACCTTATGCACACATTTTTTACAGACATGTTTTTTTACATACATACATATTTTAACTGCTTCTGTGGTCTATCATGTGGTCACCGGTTTCAGACCCAGAGGTCCCGGGTTCGATTCCCAGCGGGGGCTACATCTTTGTGTGCTCGGTTTGGTTGGTGTTAGGGCTGTTAAATCCGCTTGGCTAGCTAGCACCATCTTATCAAAGTCTGTCGCCATAACAACGATGTTTAGCATTGTTGTGTTCCGACAGTTTGAGATAAAATAGCCAGTTCCTCAGTGGTTGAGGATTCGGGGTTCGCGCGCTATTACCTTTGGCCTTATTGTCACTTACTATCAGGGCCTCAATCACACTAAGCACCAACGATATTACCAAAACTAAACCTTTACCGTTCAGCCGACTACGTATAGTGTTATCGCGCGTGTCAAGCGCGATAGCACTATAAAAGTACGTCTAACGACTGCGTTTCAGTTTTGGTTTTGTTATGATTATTTAGCGTGATAGCCCCCCAGGTGAGATAAAAGCCAAGCGCTTACCCGTTGCCAAATAAAAAGATAAAAAAAAACATCATGCAAAGAAATGGGACAGTGATCTATGATTTTTTGTTTCATGCTCCGTGACCTTCCTGTGACAGTTCGTTTGTTTATCTAACTTCAGCAAATTTCTAGAAAATTCTATTGGCTTCTACAAACAAAATTAACAGTTCAACTTTTCAGTGTTTATGTCACGGTCGAGTTAAAAAAGAAGGTAACCGCGGTGGAATTCCAACAAGTGAAGCAACCTTTATGCTGGTGCGTGTGCTGTCACGGGGAGGGTTGACATTACAATGACGGCCGATCAGCTTACCTTTGTGTAAGGGTGTGCTGTATAATTAATTACAATAATACTGGCTTACTTTATGTGCGTCACTGTTTAAGTATATACGTGAGGCGGAGTCCTTCTTTTTACTTGACCGTGGCTCATGTACCTATATTTATCCGTTATCTAGTTTTTACCCGTTATCTAGTTAAACCATATTAACGAGTCTCAATAGAAGCTTATGTTGGGCTACATAATTCTTGTGAGCGTTGTAATATTTATTTAGTTTTTAATTTATTAATTACAACTTTCAGCATAAAAAACCCAAGCTCCGAAAGTCTGTGAGTAAACAAAAACATAAATTTAAAGTTAAAAGGATAGACAAACGAGCAGGCAGGTCACCTGATGGGAAATAATCACCGCCACCCATGGGGTGTGCAATAGGTACCGGGTGTAGGACCTTTAAGGCAGGAGTAGGAATTATGGATGAGGGAGGGGGAGAGATGGACCTCCGGTACTTTCAGTCACCGGACGAAATACAACAACACAATAACGAGTCCCATTGTTTCACCACCCAGGGGTCACGTGTGTAGGTCTCAAGGGTAAACCAATGGACGCGAGTGACATTGACCCCCAAAAGTTATAATACACTAAAGATTGATATTAGATACATAAATCAGCCTTTGATCATATAAACAATAGATGCACGGTCTCATACGAAATCAAACTCAAATAAGGCAGTTGTTCCACCAAGGGCGAGTAAACGACTAACTATCGACTATTTTTTCGTTCAAGAAACGTACAAAAGATATACATTCCTTGTAAACAAAAGAGATACTGTATTCGCGGGTCAGAAGACACCGCAGATACAGCAGAGTAAAGAAAGGCGAAATTCGAGCATGCGACTTACTTGGTAGGTGGGTAGGTAGGAAGGCGGACTTACCGGGAGCAGCTGTATGGGATCGCGGGGACCGGGATCTATGCTGACCGGGGGCGGCGATGTAGGCAAGTTAATGCACTTTCACTGCACTTAACCACAGGCGTTCACTTCGTTTGTTTGGGTCACAATAAACTTTCACGGTCAGGCTGTTGCGTGCGCGCGCGGTAGGTAGCTGGCGACGAACTCCGGCGGTCTCCTTACAGCGCGATCGACCGCGACTCGCGCAGAGGTGGCGCCGCGGCGGGCCGGCGGACAGGATCGTAATCAACTATTAAATCAACTGCCATACAGATGGCGGGGTCATTCAAATTGGCGTCCCGGCCTTGGCGGAAACAGATACATATATAAATAGTTGATCGCTGACTGTTCACACTGCCGGCGAGGACTCGCTCCACTAGTTTGTCGCTGAGCGACAAGAGCTATCAAAGGTAATTCTCGCTTAGCGATACTCGCTCAGCGATCAGAACTCACGCCGGGAGACCAACCAGCGGCAGCGGTCATTTCCCGCCAAGAGGACTGTATGCTCGGCTCGGCCGCCGCGAGCGAGTGGCGCGAGTAATCGCCCGTCTCACTCCTCGTACACTCGCTTATAGCCCAGCGACAAAACTATCGGAACTACATACACGCTTTCCGCTGCTAGCCAACTCGGTTCTAGTTCTAGCTCGACTCGCTTCTCGTTCATTGTCGGCGGTGGGACAACTGCCTTATGTCCCCGCGTAAAAACATACATGTTCTTGGATCATCATCAGAAATTAAACAAGATAAAATAGATAGACATTTATTAAATTTAAGTAAACCTTAAACTTAAGGCACTAAAGTACAAATTCTTGCAACAAAGTTCTTAATTCAAAATTTTGAACTAAGAACTTTGTTTCGTGGTCGGCACCACGTGGTTTTTCAAGCAGCAATCGTGTATCTATAGTTTTGATCGAAGAAGTCAGCTTTAAAATCGAGTTTTAAAATTACCCATCTAAAATTCGCTATGTGAGTTATCGTTGACATAATAATACGTCAATTCATTTATCATTCTAAATAAAATACAAGCGTTGCTGCTGCTTGTCTCAGCAGAGAGCTGAGCTTTCAGAGCTGTATCCGCGATTTACGTTTGGGAGCGCAGCTCAGTGTTTCGGATTGGATCCAATTAACACCAACAATCCTATGTTCTATCCTGCTTTGGAAAACCTTGACTATGTTCTAATTAACCTCTTCATTAATAACAACTTTCAGAGTGGCGACCGTGTGAAGGATGTAAGTGAACAAAATATCTAAACATGAATCATCCAACAATAAAAGATGATTGAGACTGCGTCCGTTTGTGAAGTTTGTCTGATGTAGGGCATGCTCCCGGGAATTCCCGGTACCGATTTTTCCCGGTATTTCCCGGGAAATTGACTTGTTACGCAGTACCGGTACTGAGAATTCGTTTCCCGGGAAATTCGGTACTTTCGGTACTTTTATTATAACTTAAAATTACGCCAATATTAGCCTAGCTTTACTGCCAGTGCCTCCCCTTTATTCTCGACTGCCTCCGCTCATCGGTGAGTAAGGTACACTAAAGATCACCAGCCGAACGACCACGATGAAAACCACACTGGCGATCGCTTAATAACTTGTTTTCTTCTAGGTACCTTAAGAGCTGGCGGTTTGTAATGGACTCCATTACTTTGGAGAGCTAAAAGGTGATGGCTATTGGCTTGTAGTTGGACGGATCTGAGCGATCGCCTTTTTTGAGAATCGGGTGGATATGGGCTGTCTTCCAAGACCTCGGGACAACGCCAGTAGTGCAAGAGAGCCGGAAAAGGCGCCATAGAACCGGCACTAACTCAGAAGCACACGTCCGAAGCATAATGGGAGGAACTGCATCAGGCCCACTCGACTTATGGATATCAAGGAAAAAAGAGCCTTACGAACTGACCTTTGTAGGAACCGGATGTATGGCATTGAACAAGCGCAATGCGGTATGGTTGGTGGAGAGTTTTCCCCATCGTCCAAGGTCGAGTTTGATGCGAAAAGAGTGCCCAAGAGGTCGGCTTTCTCCTTTGTAGTATGGACCAGGCAGTCATCGGTATTGTGCAATGGTGGTAGGGACGGCTGACAAAAATTCCCTAAGGTAGCTTTGGCGAGAGACCAGAACGCACGTGTACCCGAAGGAAGACGCACTAGCCTCTCGCCAATTCCACTTATGAATGATGACTTCGCCTTGGCAATGTCCTTAAAGTACCTGGCGGCAAAGTAATACCTCTTTCTGAGCGCACTGGTGTGGTGTTTGGATCCTTTGATGACACCGCACTAGTCCAGGCTTGTTAATGTTGTCGCTTTTGTCGAGACGCCATTTTGCAGCAACGTCCAAACCATGGTTGGGACCTACCGCCAATGGAAACCACATAGTTTGGATTTAAAAGTTCCATTCCCTGCAGTAGCACAACAACGACAGAGTCGGCGGCGACATCAAGATCATCCAGCGAGAAGCAAACTCGCCACCATGGGTAGGACACAAAGAAACTTCGCATCCCATCCCAGTCCGCTGACCTATAATGCCAGACTCGACGTTTTTGAAGTTTCTGTGAGAGGCACAGTGCTACGAATCAGACAGTGGTCTAATGAGCATAGTGGTGCATCAACAGAAACTTGATAGCTGTCTGGGTGCGGGGTTAGCCGAAGGTCCAATAAGGGAGGTGCATGGCTCTCCACATATGGAACCCGCGTAGGGTTACCAATTGGGACAGACTGTAGGCCAAAGCGAGGTCATGAACAGGGCTACCCGCGTGGTCAGTTGTGCGTGAACCAAGCCATTCGACGTGGTGGGCATTGAAGTCTTCCAATACCAAAATCTCGGCCGAGGGGATCCGTTGGAGAAGGGAGTCTAGCGCCGTTTGAACGGTCTCGGATTGGACGAATTTATATTATTTACTGACCTTAAAACACTCATGATAAAAATCTATTGCATATAGACCCTTTTAAATTTAAAACATTCAACTCGGATGATCTCTAAGCAATTCCATTCGACAAAGTGATTCCACAGCTAGTACAACAATAATTCACAAAACAATTTTTTTATTATAAACTTTTTGTGTAATATTTCATTTTGCTCAATGATCCATATATCAAACGTTAGTTAGGTACATCTGGGTTAAAAAAAACTCAGTACCGAAAAGTACCGAAATTTCCCGGTTTTCCCGGTACCAGAGTTAGCGCAGTACCGGGAATCCCGTTTTCTCCACAGTACCGGGACTGCAACCCCTACTGATGACTGATCATGCATAATCAGATTGATCAGTCCTCAATCACGGACAGATCCTCGATGAATAGAATTTCTATTGTATCTATTGGCGCTGTTGTTGAGTGAGGATCCTAACAAACAAATTGATGGTTTCTGTCTAAAACACTTTTCGTATCATAATCCGTGACTTTCCTCTCCTGTGACTGTCCGTTCGTTTATCTAACTTCAGCATATGTCATGGAACTTATAGAGGCTTATTTAAACAACATTGACAGTTCACCTTTTCTATGTTTATGTCACGGTCAGGTATAAAAAGAAGGACTCCGCGTCACTTATTTTAAAAGTGAAGCACATAAAGTTAACAAGTATTGTTATGTAAATACGGCACACCTTTAAACAAAGGTAAGCCGATCGGGCGTCATTGTGATGACAAACGTCCCTGTGACAGCAGTGCTGTCACAGCACACACACCAGCACAGATTCCTTCACTTGTTATAATATCGCGATGCCGAGTCCCTCTTTTTTACTCGTCCTTATCTTCGATAAATAGAATTTCTATTGTGTCTATTGGCGCTGCTGTAGAGTGAGGATCCTATAAACAAATTGATGGTTTCTGTCGCAATCATACACGAAAAAGAAAGACTTATGCATACATCATGCATAGAAATCATAGGTCACTGTCTCATTTTTATAGAAATGAGATCTATGATTTTTGTCATAATCCGTGACTTTCCTCTTCTGTGACAGTTCGTTTGTCTAACTTCAGCACAGCATGTCATGGAACATAAAGGTAATGGCTCATTTAAACAACATTGACAGTTCACCTTTTCTATGTTTATGTCACGGTCAGAAAGTTTTAAAAAAAGGACTCAGCGCCGCGATACTAAAAGTGAAGCAACTCTTATGCTGGTGTGTTTGCTGTCACGGGCACGGCCGACATCACAATGACGGCCGATCAAACTTAATCAACTATACGGCACACCCTTACACAAAAGTAAGCTGTTCGGCTGTCATTGTGATGTCAACCGTGCCCGTGACAGCACACACACCAGTATAAAGGTTGCTTCACTTTTAGTATCGCGGCGCGGAGTCCTTCTTTTTATACTTGACAGTGACATAAACATAGAAAAGGTAAACTGTCAATGTTGTTTAAATAAGCCATTACCTTTATGTTCCATGAACAAGTAAGCCAGTGCTTACTTCATGCGCGTCACTGTTTAAGTATAAAAGTATACGTGACCTTCTTTTTTTACTCAACCGTGGTTCATGTATATTTATAAGTTATCTAGTTTAACCATATTATCGAGTTTCAACAAAAGCTTATCTGACTTTTCCTCGTCGTGCCACCAACTCGTTCCAAAAGGAATTGTCGTTCCTCGTCGTACCACTAAAGGATTGTTGCTCCACTAGTAATAAAAAAAATGATTTTTCACTCCTCTTGCTCAAAAAGAACGTCATTGTAGCGTTCTAGAGCGGGGCTAAAATAGCTTTTCAAGCCCTAGGGGATAAAGTAATTTTTTTTTAATTTTTGTCTGTCAGATGACAATGAGCCTACAAAAACGAAAAAGTATTTAGTCTTAGGTAGAATAATCATGAATAAAGACTGGACTTATTACTGTTTATTTAGATCAACAACTTTTTAGAGATAGTTATTATTAAAGTTTAAGGTAAAATTATTAATTATTTGAATCTATAGACAACACAGACCACGCCCACACAGTCCACGCTTCAGCAAGAAACAACTGCACAGTCTGCACATGTGCGTAGGTGGTGAGCCTTTAGCCCGTTAGTCGCTTTTACGACACCCAAGGGAATCTCTATTCCCTTGAGAGGGGTTGGTAGTATTATTTTGATGAGCCCATCGCCGCTCTATGCTGTTGGATGTATGTGCAGTCTTTAGTCCATTAGTCGCCTTTTATGACACCGAAGAGTAGTGAGAGGTAGATAGTATTATTTTTTGATGAGCCCATCGTCGCTCTATGCTGTTGGATGTATGTGCAGTCTTTAGTCCGTTAGTCTCCTTTTACGACACCTAAGGAAAGAGATGGAAAGACTGCACATACCTAATATCCAACAGCATAGACCAGTGATGGGGTCATCAAAATAATACTACCAACCCTTCTCTTCCCGTAAAGCAACTAACGGGTTAATTTTTAATAAAATAAACCAATTAATATTGTATTGGATTGTTTTATTTTCTCGCATTTGTAGTGAAAAACATAGTGTAACACACGGCGCTAAAAACCCATTAAAACTCGGTTTCTATTTACTCCCTCGCTAAAGCTCGGGAGTAAAACTACCTCGTATATAATGGGTCATTTTAGCCCCTTGTATAACAATCTACTATTTCGGTTTAATAACTCATTTAAGGACTTCTTGGCGGGAAAGTGAAGCGTCATGTGTGCAGTTTTGTATTATTTTCTATAATTTGTGTTTTGTCGAAAATTAATGTGAAATAATGGTGGATTATTTACTGTTGAGTGTTCGTAAATGTGCATGAGTATTAGCAAACAAAACAAAACAGTGCAGCATCACTTTTCAAA
This sequence comes from Scoparia ambigualis, assembly GCA_963921215.1. Lineage (NCBI taxonomy): Eukaryota > Metazoa > Arthropoda > Insecta > Lepidoptera > Crambidae > Scoparia > Scoparia ambigualis. Next base: position 9,001,526 of record OY992526.1, read on the forward strand.
TTCTCTCAAGAAATCCGTGTGAGACCTCAATAAAGTCCCACAGTAAAATTTTAAACACTGAAAAAAGACGACAACCTCAGGCGGGAATCAAACCACGCACTAAAAACATAAGCATCAAGCACTGACAAATATCGACGGTTGAAAGCCAGACTTCGGTAACCAAGTGGTTAAGGCAGCCGCCCGGAATGCGGAAGGTGCGTGGTTCGATTCCCGCCTGAGGTTGTCGTCTTTTTTCAGTGTTTAAAATTTTACTTAAGTATATTTAAACGTTAATAAAACGCTAAAATAAAAAACATTAAAGTCCCACAGCTTTATTGAGGCGTTTGGGGAAAATCATTTACCTATAAACGTTCATTATCACTCATTATCATCCCCTTAATGTAAAGAAAATAATAATTACTATTAAAAACTTGACACTGGCTAAATGTGCTGATCGCGCGAAGCCATTATAGAAGAAAAAAAACCATTTAATATATACCTACACATAAATAAACCCACATGACTATAAAAAAACATAAGAACGTCTAATAGGACTCATTTAACGATTAAACGCTGACAACGTTTTTTAAACGTTAACTTTGGAATCTTTAAAGATTATTAAATAAACTAGATACCTAATTCTTGTAAGCGTAAACATTTTTATTTAATTTTTAATTCGTTAATTACTACTTTCAGCATAAAAAACCCAAGGGTCAAAAGGCTGTAAGTAAACAAAAACATAAAATCTCCAAGAGTCATCGTCCACGTAAGAGTTTTCCATCAGCGTATCTCTATTAAAAATAATTGCGTCATAAAAGGCGACTAACAGACTAAAGACTGCACATACATCCAACAGCATAGAGCGGCGATAGGCTATACCCTATACCACCTGTCACGATGAGCTATTTGGTGAAAATTTTATTATGCTAGATTTCTGGTTATATACATTATATAAGGTGAGTGCTAGAAACCGCAAGAAACTTCAAGAGCTGGTCAGGTCAAGTATTTAAACATGACAAAAAATGACAAAAAGGAATTCGTGTTAGGTACTTATCGCCCAGCTGACGCGGACGGGTCAACAGCCGGCCGGCCGTTGCCCGCGCGTTGTAAATGATGGTTACTTTTAATTGTTTTAATATTATTTTTCTTATGTTATTCTTTAAAACAAATTAGATGCTCAAAGACTGTTCAATTAAAATTCACCAAATGGATTATTTAATTAAAAATACAAATAAAAAAACATGAATTAATTTTTTGTCGTTTTTGTCATGTTTAAAACACTTAATCTGACCAGCTGTTCCCGCCAAAGCCGGGACGCCCATTTAAATCATACCGCCAGCTGTAAGGTGGTTGACTCAGCGGTTGTTGACGACCGCGTCCGCCTATCTGCCGCGGCGCCACCGCTGCGCGACCCGCGCCCGCTCGCTTCGTGAGCAGACCGCGCGACTCGTCTGCAAGCTAGCTACCGCGCGCACGCAACAGCCTGACCGTGAAAGTTTGACCCTAGATGAAGTGACCTTATAGATAGTGACCCTGGGATGATAGTGCCTATGATCAAGTGAAGTGACTTTGTGCTGTGCCGTGACCATCACATCGCCTTTAATCGCCGCCCGCCAGCTCGTGTCCCGGTGCCAGCGACCTCGTCAAGCCTGCTCCCGGTAAGTTCCTTTTTACCTCCCGCCTAACCTTCTTTACTCTGCTGTATTTGGCGGTGTCTTCTGACCCGCGAATACATTTTGGTCCATCGAGCGCAGAATACCTCTAAATTTCATGGTCTTTCGACCATAATCAGCCCCGAATCAGCCCCTAACTTTGATTACAGTCCGCTAAAAATAATATTTCATAATTATATCTATTTCACTTCCTAATATTTATAATTTCATCTCCATATAAAATCTTTTCTGCACGACAGTCGTTGCAAAGTCCGGGCTAGTATTAATCTACCTACACGAATAAAAATTCGTGTTTCGGGTATCGTGTTCCAAGAACAGTGTTCGATTCGAGTTAATTTTTTACTTACTAATTAAGTTGCACCTTGTTTATGTTGGTTTGATGCATTAGCACATACTGACCAATTTTGTCCTGACTAAGCGCGCTTGTGTAAATGATTGCTGCCTAATATTACTTTGAGTCTGTAGTTAAATTATTACGTTACGTATGGTATTATGACGAGAGATTGCATTGTTATTTTTCCCGTTTTATTTTTTAAGGAATTTTTTATGTTCTTGTCGTGTTAAATCGGCTCAGATCTCGTGCATGCTCACCACGCGTGCCAAGTAGCGTGCTTTATTTTTTCGCTCGTGTTAATTTTATATATTTTTTTGTTTTTAATTTTTGCCTTGGCAATCGGCTCATTCTTGTGCGTGCTCATTACAAGAGCATAGTACTTCTACACACGTTTGCCCACTTGTGGGACACAGACAGAGTGTCCCAATTTTTTTAATTAAGTTTTTATTGTTCGTTTACTTTTATTTTTTTTTGCGACCGACTCATTCTTCGCGCTAGTGTCCGCTACAGGTCTGCCCGACTGTGAGCGCCTTGCCCAATAGTGGGCTACGGATAACGTAATTTTTTTTTATTTTTTTTTTCTTTGTTTTGTTTGTTTTTTGTTTTGCGGTCGGCTAATATTACGTACGCGCGTTCAATAAACACAGACATACAAACATGCGTTTGCCCACCCGTGGGCCATATACAAGGCGTCCCAACTTAGTTTTGCTTTCTTTATTGTTGCGTTAATTTTAGCCCATTTGCGTTTACCTTAGTAAACAAATACGTCCAGCCCAACTATAGAATATATACAGGATGTTGTTCTTTTTACTGCCTTTAAAGTTGTTAATTTTTTTTTTTTTTTTTCTTGTCTCCTTTTGTTCATCGCGATGCCGACCAAGTCACAAGCCGCGATATTTAGGGAGGCAGTTAAGGCCATACTTCAGCTCCTTGAGTTAGGGTCACAAATTATTGCTGGCGGCACCACACATTCCAAATTGGAGTTTAACGTGCGTTTCGAACAGATACAAGGCGTGAAAGACAGGATGGACGCAGTGTATTATAGCATTCTTGACGAGGAGGACCTGGACGAGAAGACCGAGAAGACATACACTGAGAACCACACAAAAGCCTCCGGAGCGTACCTGGGGATACTTATGGCTAGAGAGGAAATCTCAACCTCTTCCACGTCATCCCCAACCCATAGCGCTCAGCCCAGTTTCGGCGTCAATACGCCCACAGCCGTCCTCCCCAAGATAGCGCTGCCCAGGTTCAGCTCAAAAGTGGAGGACTGGCCTTCCTTTATTGCACTATTCAGGAGTTTGACTGACGACATGGCGACCTTGTCGGAAGCAGTCAAGCTCCACTATCTCTTCTCAAGCCTCAGCGGTGAGGCATTAAGCATGGTGTCCCACCTAAAGGTCACCAATGAAAATTTTGCCGTGGCCATGGACATCCTCACCAAGCGGTACGAGAACCGCCGGGTTCTCATTGATAGTTTTGTGGACATCACCCTGGGGTTGCCAAGCATCCATACGCGCTCGAACATCCGCACACTGTTCCTCACGCCGCTCATATCGGCTCAGTGTGCCCTCAACAATTTAGATTTGCCCATAGGAGACGATTACGTGTTTGTGTCAATAGTGGTGCGGAAGCTCAAGGGCGAGCTCCGCACGCTATTTGAACGCAGGCACGGGTCTAGTAACACCCTGCCCACGTTAAGGGACCTTATCTCCTACCTCGAGGAGCACGCGCGCTGTGTGGAGACAGAGTTCTCCAACATAGCCATGGCTCAACCCATTCAGCCCCAGCCCGGCCCTTCTCGTAGCCGCGCGCCTCCTCAGTTGCCCCATCGCACTTATGCTCAGATGGCTCAGCAACAACCCGACCATTACCGTGGCCTTTCCTCAGCTCCATCGCCTCAGCGCGCCTATGATCAGCCTACTCACCAACCGTCACGCCCAGCGCAGCAAATGCGTCACCGCCCATCCACCTCCCCGGCTCGCAGTCAGCCCTTCCCCGTCTACTCGGCCTTTCAGCAAAGCTGCTCCTCATCATCGTCCTCGTCCTCTTCCTCACGCTCGACGTCCTACTGTCCCTATTGTGTCACTAGGGGACATAGGCTCATGACGTGCAGATGGTACAATGCCCAGCCAACGCAGGGCCGTTGGGACTTTGTACAGGCACGCGAGCGCTGCCAGCGTTGTCTCGGCCCTCACTACGAGAGCGAGTGCAGGTCAAGGGGGGCATGCAGGGACTGTGGGAGCTCCAACCACCACACGTCCCTACATCGACCAGACGACCCAACGCACTCAGCTCATTCGTCTGTACATATATCCCCACCACAGCTAAGAGAGCACTCGAGGGAGCGTCCCAGAAACAGCAGGCGGCACGAACCCGCACATGCTAAACAGGTGCAACCCAGCTCCGCTCACAGAGCCAGCCCGCCCAGGTCCGGTTCGCCAGGTAGGCCCCGCGAACGCCGCCAGCAATTATGACTCCCAACTATCACGGAGCACCCTAGCGAAGAGGCAGAACAAGACCATGTCCATTCAGACCATGCCCATTTAGCCCATGTCCCTTTAGCCCCTGCCCAGTCAACCCATGCCCACACAGCTGATACATACTCAGCTCATACAATTTCATGTGATACTCAATCAGCTCACTCACCTTCTGTGCCCACTGGCACACCCATTTTGTTGCCAACCGTCTCACTAAGAGTCGCGGACGTACATGGCCATCTTCACACAGCCAGAGCTTTATTGGACTGTGGCAGTATGCTGACATTAATAACGTCACGCATGGCACGACTTTTGAACCTGCCATCAAAACCCACTTCTTTAAAAATTACAGGAGTTGGGAATCAGCACAAACATGAGTCAAAGGCGGAAATAACAATAGTATGCCGACCCACTCACAATGATACTCCTACAATCACTGCCACAGCTCACATTTTAAAAAACGTCACTGGCTACCTTCCCTTAGAGAAGGTACCAAACATTTCCCACGTACTAGGCCAGCTACCCGTGCCATTGGCTGACCAGCTTTACCACACACCAGCCCCCTTCGACCTCTTATTGGGGTCGGACGTTCTTGGCCAGGTGTTGGACGGGACTAAGGTCTCGTTGGGCCCGGGCAAGCCCATAGCCTTCGGCACGATTTTCGACTTCGCGTTGATAGGACCCATTGAGGACTTGTATGCGCAGCCGGCGCAGCAGGTTAACTCAGCTCACGTCGTCAGCTCACAACCAGACTCAGCTGAATCAGCCCAGGACATACGTCAGAGTGGAAAGGTTCTGGGAGTCTGAGGAGCTCCTCCCTCAATCTCACACTCATAATGACCCCCTGGAGGAACAATGCGAGGAAATCTTCCGCTCTACCACTACACGCGATCCCTCAGGCAGATATACGGTCGCTCTGCCCTTTCTAAAGGACGCCCCTCAACTAGGTAAAACTCACCCTATCGCATTACGCAGATTCCTCAATATTGAGAAGAAACTAATGGCGAACCCGTCTCTGCGTTCTAAATACGTCGACTTTATGGCCGAATACATCGACTTAGGGCACATGGCTCCCTGTCACCCAAATACATTCGCCCATAAACCTCACTTCTACATCCCTCACCATGGCGTATTTAAGCTGACTTAAATACGCCATGGTGAGCATCAAAAACAATGCGCAGCTTGTACGACCCTGAGGTCGGACAAGCTGCGCATTGTTTTTGATGGTAGCTGCAAAAGCTCCAATGGTGTCAGCATAAATGAATGCCTACACACAGGCCCCGCCCTTCAACAGGACACTGTGGACATCATCATGTCCTTCAGAACGCATCCAGTCGTTTTCAGCACTGACATTCAGAGGATGTTCAGAAATGTGCTGGTTGCCCCAGACCAGAGACGGTATCAGCTGATACTATGGCGGTCCTCACCAGATCACCCTCTGCTCACCTACGCCCTCAATACAGTCACCTACGGCTTAAGATCAAGCCCATACCATGCAATCCGCACTCTGCTTAAGCTGGCTGATGATGAAGGCCATCGCTACCCTGGAGCCGCTCAGGTTCTTCGCAAGTCTATCTTCGTTAATGACATCTTGTGTGGTCATGACACAGTTGAATCCGCCCAAGCACTTCAGGACGAGTTGATAAGTCTGCTAGACCTAGGCGGCTTTCAGCTCAGTAAGTGGACATCTAACTCGCCTAAGCTGCTCGAGAGATTTCCTGACAACCAATGCGACATGCCCAAGGACTTCGACATGAACCCAGAGTCCACGTCCATTAAGGTCTTGGGTATACAGTGGAGCCCTCAGTCAGACGAGTTCACCTACCGCATCTCTCTGCCCCCCATCACACATGTCACAAAGCGGTCTATTTTAAGCACCGTAGCCTCACTTTATGACCCAAACGGCTGGGTTTCTCCCGTTATCTTCCGCGCAAAGCTGCTGCTTCAGCAATTGTGGCTACTGAAGCTGGAATGGGATGAGCCCACTCCCTCTGAAGTACAAACGGAGTGGCACCACATCTCAGAGGATCTGCCGCTGTTGTCTAGCATTCGCTTCCCTCGGCACATTTGTGCAAACAAAGGCTCAGCTGCATACTCGCTTCACGGGTTTGCAGATGCCTCTGAAGCCGGGTTTGCCGCCGTTGTTTACCTCCATGAGCTCGATGCCTCCGGAGATACTTTGGTACACTTGATTGTCGCCAAGTCGCGAGTCGCTTCAATCAAGAATCGCCTCACAATCCCCAAGTTAGAGTTGTCGGCCGCCACTCTACTCTCCCAGCTCATGATCCGTGTGTCAGTTCAGTTATCGGCCCATATCAGTATACAACAACACATATGTTGGTCAGACAGTACGATAGTCCTGGCCTGGCTCAATACACCGCCTCACCGTCTTCAACCCTTTGAAGCCAACAGGGTAGTCAAAATCAGCTCAGGCTCACCAGAATGTACCTGGCGACACGTACCTTCCGAGCTCAACCCGGCAGATTGCGCAAGCAGAGGGATGTCTGCGCAATCCCTGTCAGCCCACGACCTATGGTGGTCTCCCACGTGGCTTGGACAGCCTTGTGAGTCTTGGCCTGCGATGCCCTTAGCTCTGGGCCATCACGCCCTGCCCGACCTTAAGCCCAAACACGTCCCGCCACTGGTCACAGTGCCCGGTCTTGACTTTGACCTGCTCACTCGGTTCAGTTCACTAGACAAGCTCGTCGGAGTGACAGCTTGTCTAAAACGCTTTCTGCACAACTGCAGACACCACCCAGATTCGCGACGCTCAGGCCCCTTGTACGTCAGTGAACGAAGAGAGGCCCTACTTTACTGGGTGCGCAGTGTTCAGCACAATGAGTTTGCAGAGGATATCCATCGCCTTCAAACTGGCAAAATCTGCTCCGTCAGACTCCAGCGGCTGTCACCTCTCATTAAAGATGAGCTCCTTAGAGTTGGTGGACGACTGTCCCATGCGTCTATCCGATATGACGCGCAGCATCCGCTCATACTTCCCAGCTCTAGCCCACTTGTAGACCTTATCATTGACCACTACCACAAAATACACTGCCACCCTGGTGCTGACACTTTACACGCTATCCTACGCCAACAATTTTGGATATTGTCCGCGCTCCGTATTATTAGACACCGAGTTTTTAAATGCATTAGATGCTTTCGATGCCGGGCCCAGCCGCAAGCGCCCTTCATGGCCGACCTGCCAGCCGATAGAGTTACGCCTCAGCCAGTATTTAGTCAAGTCACGACCGATTTTGCCGGACCATTCCTCGTTAAATCTAGTACCCTACGTAATGTTAAACTCTTAAAAGCGTACTTTTGTATATTCGTGTGCCTTTCGACTAAGGCGGTTCATTTGGAACCGGTCTCGGACCTCAGCACGGAAGCGTTCCTCGCGGCATTACAGCGTTTTATAGCACGCCGCGGTGCCCCGGTTCTCATCCGCTCGGACTGCGGTACAAATTATGTAGGCGCTAGAAATCAGCTCATCGAAGTACAAAACTTTCTTGCCTTGAACAATGACACGATTGCGCACAAGCTCGCTGGTCAGCACATTACTTGGTTGTTGAACGTCCCTAAGGGACCATGGTTTGGTGCGTTACATGAGATCAACGTAAAATCAACAAAGCAACTTTTATATCGTGCAACTGGCGAACAACACCTCACATTCGAGGAATTCTCCACACTTTTAGCTCGAATCGAAGCGGTCCTTAACTCTAGACCTCTCTGCCCACTTTCGTCTGATCCTTCAGACTTTGAGCCGCTTACAGCCGGACATTTCCTTATAGGCCGCCCACTAACGGCCCTTCCCGAACTATCCGTGGAAGATAGGCCGATCTCCACACGTAGGCGATTCCAGATGGTACAGGCCCTTTCCCAGCGCTTCTGGACGCTGTGGACCCAGTCCTACCTTCATACCCTCCAAACCCGCTCCAAATGGTTGTCCCCATCCTCCCCTCCCCGAGTTGGCGAGCTCGTCCTCATCAAGGAGGACAACCTGCCTGCCCTTCAATGGAGACTGGGGCGCATTGCTCGCACCCTGCCTGGGAAGGATGGCGTCGTGCGGGTGGTAGACCTGGACACCGCGAATGGACATCTTCGGAGGCCTGTATTCCGGATCGCCAGGCTCCCATTGGATGAGCCCACCCTGGGCCCCGGAGGATGTTCCCGCCAAAGCCGGGACGCCCATTTAAATCATACCGCCAGCTGTAAGGTGGTTGACTCAGCGGTTGTTGACGACCGCGTCCGCCTATCTGCCGCGGCGCCACCGCTGCGCGACCCGCGGCCGCTCGCTTCGTGAGCAGACCGCGCGACTCGTCTGCAAGCTAGCTACCGCGCGCACGCAACAGCCTGACCGTGAAAGTTTGACCCTAGATAAAGTGACCTTATAGATAGTGACCCTGGGATGATAGTGCCTATGATCAAGTGAAGTGACTTTGTGCTGTGCCGTGACCATCACATCGCCTTTAATCGCCGCCCGCCAGCTCGTGTCCCGGTGCCAGCGACCTCGTCAAGCCTGCTCCCGGTAAGTTCCTTTTTACCTCCCGCCTAACCTTCTTTACTCTGCTGTATTTGGCGGTGTCTTCTGACCCGCGAATACACCAGCCCTTGAAGTTTCTTACGGTTTCTAGCAGTCACTTTATATATTAAGTAGGTGAGTTCATGTAGTTTATCTTTATTTTATTGTATAATGACTTCGATCAAACTATAGATGCACGGGTCTCTCACGGCTCTTTGGATTCATAATCTGAATTCATATTATTAATTCAGAAAGACCGGAATAACATTCAATATCAGTACCTATGCTCCACACACATTCTGATTTTTCAGATTATAAACTGACGAGCGTTCTAAATATTCCGGATCGGAATATTTTCATAACGCGCGTATTCCAATAGATTTTAATAGATTGGCTGTGTTTGCTTTTGCATTTCTTTTTTTATGTAGAGCCAAAAGCAATGCGATTAGTATTAATTCCTCTTGCATAGAGACGTTTGCGTGGGCCGAGAATCACAAGACTACTGACACAGTATATTATATTTATACTGTGCTACTGATTAATCTGAATTTTTAAGATAATGTGTGAGGCAAGGTGCCGGAATTTAGATTATGAATTTTAGATTATGAATCCAGAGAGCCATTCCGGATGTATGAGGCCAGCCACAGATTGTGGGGCCAGCCTTATAAAGACCTTTTTTTTCTTCAATATTTTGCAATAAATTCATCAAATAAAAATAAATAAACTTGGATACAACTACCGTATTGATGATGATGACCAAAGGCAGTTAAATTGAGCTTTTGGTTTGGTTTGCCATCTCAGTTAAGTAACTTTTGCAAAATCAGGTCACTAGATGGGTGACCAAATAAAAAAAATATCTCGAGCTCCTCCGAACAGTGCACTGCTTTTGCGGTCATTGCACCATACAGGACATCTGTCAGACATACATACTTGTGCCATACATATAAACATGTGTGTATGTCTGTCAGATGTTGCACCCATAAATCGTCTGCTATAGACGAAAAGGCCAAATGATGACGATGTATAAACGTATTTTCTACTTTCAGAGCTTCTATAACCACCATCACAATTACGTAAGTAAACCGCTACATTTTTAGATGCTTCACATACATAAACAACGTCAGTCGGAAAGGGGGTACTAAGCCGAAAGGAGGGTAAAGTACACATGATAGTAAAATAACTTATGTCTAAGAACTTGTACAAAAAAATGGATAATTTTAGATTAACAGCTTTTTTAAGATTTCATAATTAACCCTGGTGGTCAGCTGTTTTGAGAGGAGACAAATTTGAGTTCATAGAGTTCGTTGCCGGGGTTAACAAGTGGCGTTAGCCCCGCCCCTAATCATTGTTGTACATTTTTTTATATATATGAATGTTTTTCGCAAAGTTTATATTTGCAATATAACAGTTGATAGTAGCATTTTCAGTTGTTCGCGGCTTGGTACCCCCTTTCCGACTAACGTTGTATTTATGTATGTAATAATCACGACTATTATCCCCGAATGGTAAGTCAGAGACTAGGTAAAAGCAGTCCTCTGCCATAGTCCACTTTTCACCAAATAGCGACGGCACATGGTGCTCAGCGTGACAGGTGGTAGTGAGCCCATCGCCGCTCTATGCTGTTGGATTTATGTGCAGCCTTTAGTCCGTTAGTCGCCTTTTACGACACCCAAGGGAAGAGAGGGGGTGGTAGTATATTTTTAATGAGCCGCTACGCGACATGGTCCTTTTATAGATGCTTCATAAACGTACGTATTTCCATGTCGCAAGCAGAGGCAGAAATAAAAATTCGTTAACAAGAATCCTCTGTTCATGCCAAATAGGGTTGTTACTGAAGCAAGAACAAATAGAACGACAAGCTGCTTTGAGAGCTGATGATGCCTTTCTCAAAGCCAAGAAAGACTGAATTACCAATAGTTTTGCTTATCGATAGTCCAGTATTCTACTACAATACTTTTTAATGATACAATTTTAACGATTACTCTCTTTTTTGTTTTTAGGGAACGAAGTCTGCACCGGCGGTGGTGGTAAGATTTTGGGGACATCTTTACTTAACAGTGTTACGATATTAGTTAAATAAAAGTCCAGTAACTATCTGTATACGGTCCAGACAATGGCCCATCGATGGGGGCCGACGCAAGACAGCTTGTTATAGAGTTATTGCTCGCCTTATTGATGGCTCCGGTAACAAGGAAAGTGGAAATCACAATTAAAAAACAAAACTAGGCGCTCGCTGAATAAAATGTTTACTAGAAAAAACTAGACGCTTTACTAATGACCTGTATCGTTTAGATAATGACTATTTAAACGAAACATTGAACAAGCATGAATAAAAAGTGGCAAATCAAAATAAAGGATACATAAGGCAGTTGTTCCACCAACGGCGAGTAAACGACTAATTATCGTCTATTTTCTCGCTCAAAAAACGTAGGTACACTAGAGACACATTTCGTGTCTTTAGTGTACCTACGTCCGGATGTGCCGATTATATAACGAAATGCTAGTAGTAAATTTTCATGCTTGCCCAGTATGTTTTCAGTGGTCTATACATTGTTTACTTGTCTTTGTAGTTATTTCTTAGTATTTAAGTAGGTATTGCCTGTTATATTTATTCACATTTAAGTTTACATATAGCAATTTTTTGTTTTTTTAATTATATTCGTTGATCATGTTTACCTGCTAAATATTACTCATGCTGTGTGTGCACGTTCATGGGTTTCAATCTAGAATTATATATAAGATATAGGTTTTGTTTTGTAGTTACTTGTGATTGCTACCTGTTGTGTATACCATAATTAGATAAATAAATAAATAAATAAATAAACAAAAGAGATGCATATATAAATAGTTAATCGCTGACTGATCACACTGCCGGCGAGGACTCGCTCCACTAGTTCGTCGTTGAGCGAGAAGAGCTATCAAAGATTTCTCGCTCAAAACTCACGCCGAGAGACCAACTGGCGGCAGCGGTCATTTCTCGCCATGAGGACTGTATGCTAGGCTTTGCCGCCGCGAGCGAGTGGCGCGTGTAATCGCCCGTCTCACTCGTACACTCGCTTATAGCCCAGCGACAAAACTATCGGAACTACACACTCGCTTTCCGCTGCTCGCCAAGACGCCAATTCGTTTCTAGTTCTAGTTCGAATCGCTTCTCGTTCATCATCGGCGGTGGGACAACTGCCCTAAAGCTGATAAATTAATAAAAAAAAATTACAAAGAATATTCCAAATGCACAAATTGATATGACCAGGGGGGCTATCACGCTAAATAATCATAACAAAACCAAAACTGAAACGCAGTCGTTAGACGTACTTTTATAGTGCTATCGCGCTTGACACGCGCGATAACTCTATACGAGGTCGGCTGAACGGTAAAGGTTTAGTTTTGGTAATATCGTTGGTGCTTAGTGTGATTGAGGCCCAGTTCACAAGCGGGCAATGTATTACATACATTTTAAGGCTGTCATTTACTTAAACGGTCAGCTCATCATCATTTGGTTAGCTCCAAAATGTGTCTTGCCAGCCGTGTTAACCGTGACGGGTATATAGCGGTAAAGAATACTACCACCCCCTCTCTTCCCTTGGGTGTCGTAAAAGGCGACTAACGGACTAAAGACTACACATACATTCAACAGCATAGAGCGGCGATGGGCTCATCACCAATCACGCTGAGCACATGTGCAGGCGCTATTTGGTGAAAAGTGGACTATGGCAGAGGACTGCTTTTGCTGTCCATTGCCTAATCTTTGACTAACCCTTTGGGGATAATAGTCGTGATTATATGTATGTATGTATGTGTTTTGCCAGCAAACAAAGCGAATGGAGCTGCTACAGGAAATTCAATATATTTGAAGCATTATTAGGAATGATTTGGATTTTATAAAGCTTGGCCGGCTTAGTTTAATTTTGGCAGCATTTATTAAGACATCTCATCATCATCATCATCATCAGCCTATTAACGTCCCACTACTGGGCACAGGCCTACACTAGACAATAGCACGTGGGGATATTGGGCCATAACCCACCACGCTGGCCCAATGCGGGTTGATGGGTTTTAACAACTGTCATCTTACCACAACAACCGGGACCAAAACGGCTTAACGTGCCTTCCGAAGCACGGAGGAGCTCGAGATGTTTTTAACTTGGTCACCCATACAGCGACCCGGCATTGCGAAAGTGGCTTAGCGAGCAAGATCACAAAGCCGAACGCGCTAGCCGCTGCGCCATCGAGCTCCTTCCTCTAAGTTAAGACATCTAAGATGATGAAATTAATTCTCATTTTAAAACGCATACTCAATTTAGCGCTCTCAAACTGTAGCCTCGAACTATTGCTATAGGTAAGAGGGGATGGAGCATTGAATGGCTGTCAGTTTTCATTTGACTATACCTATTGTGGCCGAGTATCAAAATTATTCTAAAACAAAATTGTACAGAATACTTGGAACCACTTTAACGAACATATTTTCTATCGGATTGTGTATTATTAAGTGTTTACATGCTTGAAGGCAGAGCTGCTTAAACTCTTTACTGAAAGTGTTAATTTCTTTGCAGCTTCGATGGGCGGTTCGTGCTTGAATTGTTTAATGATGGAATAATGGATACTTTTGGATTGTTGTCGACCCTTTTTTGTTTTCATTTATGTTCGTAAAGGGTGCATTCACACCGCAGACTTATGTTGTGGGGCAACATAATGTACTTACTTAAAATAACTTTTTTTCAATTTTCATGGTCACTACAATAACTTTTAGGAAAAAACGGTCAACGCAGCCGCCCGGATTGCGGAGGACGCGGGTTCGATTCCCGCCTGAGGTTGACATTTTTATTTAACGTTTAGTTATCTTTGAGTTTATTTGAGCGATTTTTAAGCAAATAATCGAATATTACGTATTATTATTAATAGTTTTTGTTGTCACAAACACAATTGGAAAATTGTTACACAAAAATTGACTGGGGTGTGGACGCACCTTAACAAAGTTATTGATGTTAGTGGATTATACATTGCAAATAAAATGTTTCGAGTTAGCAAACATTGTTTTTATTAATGGCACATGTAAACATTCCCTTCTCCTAGAAACTTCCAATCATATTGCTTAGAAGATCAAAGATTACCAATTTTTTTTTGTTGTTAATTTAGCAACAAGTTTTACGGATCAATCATAAGTGTTGTAAATGGCTATTTACCTAGGTACTCATATAAATATGATGTAATTAATAGATCCATGACGGGTAGCGGTTCATCAAAAGAATACCACCCCCTCTCTACCCTTGGTTATTGTAAAAGGCGACTAACGGACTAAATAAGTACTGCACATACATACAACAGCATAGAGCACCAGTCACGCTGAGCACATGAGCAATCGTTATTGGGTGAAAAGTAGACTATCACAGAGTAGTATATATGTTTAGCAGCTAGATAGTAAATAGTTAACCTACCTTCTACGGTACCATTTACAACAGTATGATGATGGCCATAGAAGGGGAAACACAACCGAACTATAGGCTGGCTGTACGTAACAGTACTATGGTCTGCGGGCGGCGAGGGAGGGGTGACGTCTGCACACAACTGACATTCCTTCTACGCGACCCGCCGCCCGCGCTATTCTTTTCCGCCCTCGCAACCTTTCGTCCCCCGTCAGACCATGGGATTGTCACGTACAGTCTATAGTCTCTACTTCGATGATCAAAGAGTCAACTACTGCCGCGCGCTCTGCTGTCCCGCCCCCGCAACCTATCGTCCCCGTTTCCCGCATACCATGAGGCTGTCGCTTAAGAATTTGCCAGCATATACAACCTTATTTTTGCTTTGTACAAAAACAATTAAGGTTGAGTTCCACCCATGAAACTGAACAACTTTCCCCAAGAAACCGAATTCGAATATGGGAGATGGAAATTTTTTGTCATTTTTGCACATAGATTTCTTGGGGAAAGTTGTTCAGTTTCATGGGTGGAACTTACCCTTAAATGTTTTGGTATAAAGAAAAAATAAGGTTGTATAATTATAACAATAAAAGTTAACTTAGGTCACTAACGTAGCTATGTATGACAGCCACGTTCATTTCGTGTACGTAATCGAAAAAGATAATAAAAGCAGAATGTTCGAACACAGATTAAAAACGCAGTTGAAACGTTTATTTTGTTCTAATCGATTCTACGGTCGCCGAAACGTTCAATAATTGAACGTCGCGCCGATTATTGTCTTCGGAAAATTTGAGTAGATAACAGAAGAACGTCGTAGACAAGAGTGTTTAAACAGTTCTCTCACTTGAATTTGTCAGTCACAATATGAAACTGTGGATTGTGTTGTCCAGTTTACTCGCATTGTTTCTTGTGAATGCCAGGGTATTGCGTTTTTGTTAGTGCATTCATCATCATCAGACTTCCCACGTCGCACTGCTGGGCACAGGCCTTCCCGGACATGAGGAGATTGAACCATAACTCACCTGCTTTGGCCCAATACGGGTTGGTGGGTTGACGAGTGCCATCTTACGACAACAACTTGTACCAACGGTTTTCCGTGCCTACTAAGCTGGAGATGTTTTGGATTTGGTCACCCATCCAGTGTTGCTTGCAAACTTGCTTAACAACTGGCAAGATCGCAAACCGAACGCCTTATTAACTGCGCAATCGAGCTCCTCGGCAGTTGCTTAATTCTTTATTTTAAAACTTTTTGGAAACTTTTTTGTTGTGGCTTTTTCTGTACATTTTTTATTATTTTAAAATAACTCTTCGTTGCAGCAAACACATAATAAAGTTCATTACAGACAAAAACTCGCAGCTACCGTAAGTATAGTTTAGTATAATAGTAAAAACTATTTAAGGAGCTGTGTGCTGGCGGCTTATTATTAAAATAAAATACTACCAACCCATCTCTTGTCTTGGGTGTCGTAAAAGGCGACTGACGGACTAAAGACTGCTCACACAGCATTAATTTCCCATGCACATGTACAGTTGTTATGTGGTGAAACGGGAACTGTGGCAGCTAGTGCACTGTTTTTAATTTTAAAAAAAATGACATATACCTAGTATATTTAGCTACAACACACGAGACATACACCACCATCATACTGTACAGAGTACACGTACCAAAAAATTTGGCAAGTCATTCCTCTGTAAGACCATTCGGCTTTGGAATTTTTTGCCGGCGCATGTGTTTCCCAGCTCCTACAGTCCAGGGTCTCTTAAACTGGGCGTGAAACGGCATTTAAGCAGGCCGTCATGAATGGGTGCGCTCGTTACCGTGCTTATTCCACGATGGGGAGCGCTCTCATTATTGTGGACTGCATCGGCTGCTTACCATCAGGCAGGATGCAGTCACTATGACGAGTCACAATAGAAAAAAAAAGACAGTTACAACAATAACCTTATAATAACTTAGAAAAAAAACAGATTACAAAAAAACTTATCGTAATAGCACATTATGTCTCACGGCTGCAGCTAAACAGGCAGTCAATTCAGCATTTTGTCAGGTCCAATGGAGTCTGACGCTGGTTGTCAATTGGCTCCTTCAAAATTTTTTTACGATCTGCACACAACTGACGTTTCTAGACTAACTGACGTTTCGGACACATTATATTGGGACACAGTGTCCGAATTGACACTTTTTAATTTTATTATTCTTTCACTGACGATTCGGACACTATTAAATTATTGGAGCTGTTTAGTACAGTCAGATAAATGAAGTTGTTGTTTTTACTATTGTATATTTTCTTAAAATTAATGTAAATTTTTATTGGTGTCCGAATCGTCAGTGAAAAAAATAATAAAATTAAATAGTGTCATTTCGGACACTGTGTCCGAATATAATGTGTCCGAAACGTCAGCGAGTCCGTTTCTTCTACGCGGCCCCGTCGCCCGCGCTCTTCTTCCGTCACCCGTTCCGACCATGGGACTGTCACGTATGAATTTGCCAGCCTATAGTCTCTGCTTCGATGATCGAAGAGTCTCCGATTAACCCTTTTTTGATAATAGTTGTAGTGTAGGTAGTAGTCAATTACTTACAACTACAATTACTTCATCATACAGAATAACAGCGCTTCTGTGTCATTCTGAACATCCATGAATGACACAGCAGCTTATGCTGAGACAGGGCCCTTTAACTTCACACTCTTCATTTATTTTTTATTACTCATCTGTTCTTTTTTTTCTGTCCATTTGTATTTTTTTTTTCTTTTTTTTGTATAAATGATGTAAGCGTGTGTATGTTAATAAATGACTTTCTATTCTATTCTATTCTATACATACATACGTCACGCCCGGTTCCCAGAGGTGAAGACAGAGACCACAGATTTCCATTTGCTACGCTCTCTCTCATAACACTATTCATACATGCTCGTCGGTTAAGGGTACTCTTGAACTGAAATTTAACGAGAAAGTCACCGATCTGATCTAAGTACGTTCGTCGAGGTCTTCCCTTTCCAACTATCCCATTCACTCCCATTCGCATCATCAAACGGGCCGTATGCTATTGCTCGTTTGCCGGCACTACTGTGCTGGCAAAAAAAAAAAAAATTAATATAATATATATTTTTTTCATATAAAAATATTTATATTACGAAAAAACAGGTTCTTTGTGAAATTCAGCGTAAAGGCAGGAAGTCAAAGTTTTCGGAAGAAACGCTCAGGCTCATGAAGAGACGGCGCGAAGACCGGGGTTATGGGACATCTCGCCCATGCAAAAACTGATCTGCGGGCCAAAAATCCACTTTTAAAAATGTGTATGGGTAGAATCGCCCGAATCAGCTTGGAAGCTCGGGCCAGATGTCTCCTACTAATAAACTAAAGGGATATTTCGGCCAAATCGTATAATTTTGTAATTCAATATCTTAAACATTTCTGAGTAGTGGTATTGTTAATTTAGATAAAGTTTAATTTTAGTTTATTTTATTTTGTAATGTTTTTTAATGTTGTTGTTTTTTATTGTTTTTCATTTTTATTGTTTATCATAATTTGTCATTTTGTTAAGGCTTGTATATTTGTCCTCTTAATTTGTAATTATAGGTATATCTTTTTTGTGTATGCGTCGCCCCTTATACTCAAGGCCCAGCTGAAAATCAGCGTTGTGGCGTCTAGCTGCATCAAAAGCTGAGCTGGTTAGCCTTTTCGGCCAACATATTATTGTTCGATTTTTATTATTTTTTATTATTATTACCTACTTACTTACCTATTATTATTTTTATTTTTTTAATTATAGGTTTTTCAGTGTTTAAAATTTTACTTAATATTTTGTTGTCAGCATTCTGTCATTAGGTGGTTATTACTTATTAGCTAACAATAAATGCAATAACGTCCGCCAGTAATATTTACCATTTGATTTCGTGGTTCGTATGGACGTTATTAATTCCTACGTTCTTTTTCCTGGTTAAATACACTATTCATCGCACTACAACGTAAGTCCGTTTAGTGACGTTGTAAATAAGATTATAATGTAGTGCATTTATTGTTAACTAATAAGTAATAACCACCTAATGACAGAATGCTGACAACAAAATATTCTGATAATAAAATCTACCACCAAAAATAAAATATATTTCATTTACTTTTCATTTGGCCAAAATATCACTATAGTTTTTAGTAGGAGACATCTGGCCCGATCTTCCAAACTGATTCGGGCGATTCTACCCATGCACATTTTTAAAAGTGGACATTTGGCCCACAGATCAGTTTTTGCATTGGCAAGATGTCTCATAACCCGAAGACCCACCTGTCACTTCGTCCGGACAACGGGCCCTTAACAAGGAGATTGGCAAACTGGTACGATTTGTCCTCCGATGCTTCAATACACGCTCGATTAAACGAGCAATTGAGCAAAATCGGGGGTCCAAAGTGTTTGTCCAGTCTCTTGGTAGAAGCCACCGTCTGTGAAGCCACCAGACGAAGTTGACTACGGCCAGCGGAGCAGTCGTTGCTTCGAAGGAAATAGAAAACTTCTATAGCCAGCGGTACGCCTCGCATGCATCTCAACCTGATCCCGAAAATGAGGATACCAGAGCCATGTTGACCCGCCACTTTACCGAAGACTTGCCAGAAATCAGCGTAGGCGAAATTGAGATAGCTCTTGGACAGCTTAAAAACGGAAAAGCCTCTGGTGAAGACGGTGTTACATCTGAGCTTCTGATCCTGAAAGCAGGCGGTAAACCTGTGTTAAAGAAGATCCAATACATCTTTAACACCGTTCTCTTTGATGGGTCATTTCCGGAGGCGTGGAGAAGGAGTGTTGTCGTGTTATTCTTCAAAAAAGGAGACAAGACCCTACTGAAGAACTACCGACCCATTTTGCTCCTGAGCCACGTCTACAAGCTGTTTTCAAGAGTCATCACAAACCGCCTTGCGCGAAGACTCGACGAATTTCAGTCCCCGGAGCAGGCCGGGTTTCGAGGAGGATACGGCACCATAGATCACATTTTGACAGTGCGGCAGATTATACAGAAGGCCGAAGAGTATAATCGGCCCCTGTGCCTTGCATTTGTGGACTATGAGAAGGCATTTGACACTATCGAGACCTGGGATGTTCTTAAATCTCTGCAACGATGCCAAGTCGATTGGCGATATATCTAAGTGTTGAGGTGTCTCTACAATGCCGCCACCATGGCCGTCCAATTACAGAACCAGCAGACAAAGCATATCCACTTACATCGAGGTGTGAGACATGGGGATGTGATATCCCCAAAACACATGCTGAATGGCCTAGCTGATTCTTCTCGACGCATCGGTCTCCGGGTGAACTTGGACAAAACCAAGGTTACGTTCAACGAACATGTCATCCCGGAACCGATTGCAATACAAAGCGGTGCTCTCGAAGTTGTTAAGGAATATGTCTACCTTGGACAAATTTTACAGATGGGTAGAAACAACTTCGAGAAAGAGGCCAACAGAAGGATACAGCTGGGCTGGGCTGCGTATGGGAAATTACGTCGAGTCTTTACGTCGCCAATTCCACAATGTCTGAAGACGAAAGTATTCAATCATTGCATTCTACCCGTCATGACATACGGAGCCGAAACGTGAACGGTAGGGCTGGTTCACAAGTTTAAAGTAGCTCAGCGGGCTATGGAAAGGGCTATGCTCGGAGTGCCTCCGAGGGATCGGATTGGAAACGAGGTGATCCAACAGAGAACTAAGGTAACCGACATAGTCCCACCGGATTAGGAAGCTGAAGTGGCAGTGGGTCGCCATATCAGTCGCAGAACCGATGACCGTTGGGGTAGACGAGTTCTGGAGTGGGGACCACATATCGGCAAGCGTAGTGTAGCACGCCCTCAGACAAGATGGAGCGACGATGTTCGTAAGGTGGCTGGCAAGAGCTGGATGAGAGTGGCCGCGGATTGTGCTCAGTGGCGTGTTTTTGGAGAGGCCTATGTCCAGCAGTGCACGACTATGGGCTGATGATGAGGTACTTTAGAAGGTGTCAGTATGTTACGCCGCTGACAGATACTAACTACAGTAATCTATAAATTTTTATGTATCTTATATTAATCTTATCTCACTTTTATAGTATTATCTTATCACACATACATTTATCTATACCATAATATTATAAAGCTGAAGAGTTTGTTTGTTTGTTTGCTTGAATGCGCTAATCACAGGAACTACTGGTCCGATTTTAAAAATTCTTGCAGTGATAGATAGCCCATTTATCGAGGAAGGTTATAGGCAATAATTTGTTTAGGTACGAGTACAGGTACAGAGAGAAACCCGTGCGAAGCCGGGGCGGGTCGCTAGTATATGTATATGACAAGTGACATTGTGTGTGATGTCATGAACATCTAACTTGAAGACTTGAAGAATAACTTAGTATAAATTTTATGCTTTTTTTTTAATTTACGAAACATTTTAGCGTATTATTTATATGAAGTTTAATAACTTTATAATTATACTATATTAATTTCCAGCGGCTTTACGATGAAAACTTATGCTTAGTTATGAACTCACGAGGAAGTAGACAATGTGTCGGGTGGGATGTGAAAGTTAGAAAAGAGGAAGATTCATTCGTAAGTGGATTTTTTTTTAAATTTCATTATTATGACTTTTATTAAGTATTTTTTTTATCCACAACGGGTAAGCGCTTGGTCTTTAACTCGCTTGATGGTAAGTGACGATAAGGCCGAAGGTGGAAGCGCGCTTCACCGGGAATCCTCAACCACTGAGGAACTGGCTATCTTATCTCAAACTGTCGGAACACAACAATGCTATAAACATCGTTGTTATGGCGACAGACTTAGATAAGATGGTGGTAGCTAGCCAGGCGGACTTAACAGCCCTACCACCAACCAAACCGAGCAAAAAAAAACACAAAGATGTACTCCTCGCTGGGAATCGAACCCGGAACCTCTGGGTCTGAAACCGGTGGCTTAGCCACTAGACCACAGAAGCGGTTAAAACTGACATCTGTCCCGCCTTGGGTCAGCGTGGTGGGTTATGGCCCAATCCCAGCACGTGGTCCATGTGGGATTGCACCCAGCTGTGGGAAGCTTATAGGCTGATGGTGATAATGATTAGAATATTATCATCATTATCTCTATCAACAAAACAATCAACCATGTCGGGTAGCGGTGAAAGAATACTACCACCCCCTTTCTTCCCTTGGGTGTCGTAAAAGGCGACTAACGGACTAAAGTCAGCACATACATCCAACAGCATAGAGCGGCGATGGGCTCACCACCTGTCATGCTGAGCACATGTGCTAATGTAACTTGGTGAAAAGTGGACTATGGCGGTGGACTACTTTTGCGGTCTCCAATGCCTAGTCTCTGACTATCCCTTTGGGGATAATAGTCTTGAATCTACGTATGTATGGTTTAGAGAAAATAATTAAGAAAATACTAAAGAACCGAGATAGCCAAAGTGATAGATAGTGTCCCGGGTTCGATACCCAGCAGAGGTACATGTTGGTTCTCGGTATGGTTGGTCGTCGGTGGTGGGATTGTTTTAGGTAAGCCTGTCACCAACATAAAAAAAAAGAATAAAATATCACAACAACAAATCGCAGGTAAAGATGACTATCTTTAACTGTTAGAGCCTTGAGCGCAGGCCACACCGCCAGCGGGCGGGTGAGCGAGCTAGGCGGGCGGGCGAAGCGAGCGAAGGAAACTATTTAGACTACGCGGAATATTGGCGAGCTAAACTATGGGGTTCACACCGAAAACTACGGACGGAGGAGCGAGCGGGCGGAGCGGGCGGAGGGGGCGAAGCGGGCGCGAGCGTCGACTAGTCCGAATACTCGAAACGGGGAGGACGGGCGAACGAACCGGGCGAACGGGCGGGCGAGCGAAGCTAGCGAAGCGGGCGCGCCTAACGAGGTGAACCAGTAGCTTCGCTGGAATCGTTGGATGTTTCGTTAGCTTCGCTCGCATCGCTGACGTAGTCGGTAGCTCGCGGTGTGAACTGATGTATGTAAAGAGATGAAACGATGTTCTTCCGCCTACCTAGCTCGCTCGCCCGCCCGCTGGCGGTGTGGCCTGCGCTTTGAGCAGAGCCATACTGCCGTGCTTACGAAGAGTGCAATAAGTCGGTTTTAGCTACTTTCCCGCAAATCGCAGTCAAAGATTTATTTTTTGTTTTGTGTGTATCTTCATAACTATGATAGGTATCAACTTGAAACTTTTACTATCTATACAATAGATATAATGGTGAAGAATTTAATGTAGTATATTAAATTTGTACATATATTTATATAGGCATTAAAAACACAATAAAGTATTAATGTTTAGGATTATTAATTGTTTTGATGGAGCATGACTAAACATAACCGCAATAAGTAGACTACTTATTGCGGTTATTGTTAGTAAACCGGCTTAATGCTCTTTTGAGTAGCAAATACTGTATGGGCTTTAAAGTTAGTTCTAACCCTAAGTACAATAAATGTCTTTTTTATTGCGGTTTTCACTAGTATGATATTTTATTCGAGCACAATGCAACGGTAAGTTGATTGCAAGAATATTATAAAGTTTATATGAAAATAATTATGATTGAAATAAAATTACTACGTATGAAAATATTTATTTGTAAGGCCAACTGTAATGTAAAATAATGGCCCAAAATATCACTTTGCCCTCCTTAAAATTAAAATCAAATCTCCTAAGCCACTATGAGTGTTTTTTTTCATAAATTAAAACCTCAAATACTAATATCAACTTTAGTAACTTTGTATTGCACATTTATGTAACAAGCAAACTTTAAAAATTCAACAAACTTATTAATCTTTTTCCTGAGCAGGTCGGTATATAATAAAATTTAATACTTAATCTATTAAGGCACATTATGAGATCAATGATTAAATCAGTCTTATATTAATATTACAAGTAACTTAAACCTCAACATAAATAAAAACGTTTGAATCTGAGTTCAATCTGTGTTTGACACCCGTGAAGATTCAGGTAAGTTTAGCTAAAAATCTCTCCTTGTTTCTGGCATCGAAGGCAACAAGCTGGTCGAAGCTGGTCAGGTCTTCGTTAACTTTCCAGTTATCCACTAAGTATAACAGATCCTCCGTGCTGGCCGTAACGTCCAAATAGCTAGTGTACATTTTTCATCCCCTGATGGTATCGAAAAGGTTCCAATTGTTAAGTATGTGCAGTCCCATTTCATGCAACGTCCCAGACATGTCCTCACCTCAATGACCTACAGTTGTTCCACCCCACCACGTGCTCTTGGCGTTTGCGTCTCTATCTACTATTATGTTTTTGCCCATGATCCTGTTCCCTATCTTTGTGATGTGGGCCAGGTTCTATTGGCGTGTCGGTTCGTAATTACAGGAGACAAGTACTATCCTCCAGGCTGTTGTTTCCATTTCTACCACCACAATGTTTTCTGTGGTTAGATCCGGGTACTGTATTATGTCGATGTCAGAGTTGAAAACGACTATTACTGCCTTGGTATTTCCGGTCCAACACTTTGGTAGAGGCGTACCTGTCCCCTGGTCTTCATTTTTGTTCCTGCTCCCACATACGGTTCTTGGACAAGTGTTCCTCCAGCCAGTGTCGTCTTACTAGCTTCTATGTATATTTCATCGGTAGCCAGTCTTTTTCTCTGTAGGTGCGCTTGGGCTACGTGGAAGGGTGTCGTTCTCATTGTTTAGTTCTCATTGGGGGGCCCTTAGCAGTGTGCTACTGCCTGCCTCGCCAATCGATCCCACTTCTTTTTCACGGGGCATTCCCTACTGAACGCGTTGTGCTCCCTTTGCGTCAGTTGGGCCTTACAGCAGTTCTTGCAAGAAGGAGGAGATCCCGCGTCTGTCCATATGGGGCAGTCCATAACAATATGTTCTGAGCACCCACATTACGACAGTGCTGGCGGCGGTCGTGAAGTTTTCCTGACAGCAGCCTATAATTATTTGATATCGATAACGCCCACTAGTGTTGAAGCTGAACGAGCTTTTTATTTTGCAGGTTATTTATGCAATAAACTAAATTGTTCGTCATTTATGAGATCACATTATCAGGAACAGAAATTAAACAAATAGGTTTTTGTAATATCTGTTTCCGATTTTAAGAATTTTAAGTATTTTTCTTTTTGGTCGACTGTCGATATTACGTAATAAGTTTCGTTTTTCAATAACTGCTGTTACTCTTGTTTCTTTTAAATTATTTTTTAAATTTTATTGATTGTTTCATTATTATTATTATTCAGCCCGGCTTGTCCCACTGCTGGGCAAAGGCCTCCCTACCCTCCTCCCACTCCTCACGGTTCAGGGCTGCAACCCGCCAGTCCTTCCGATAGCAGTCTAGCTCGTCCCGCCATCTCCTTCTGGGCCTGCCGCGACGTCGTCTAACGTTGCATGGACTCCACTCAGTGGTGAGTTTAGTCCACAGCTCGTCCGACATGCGGCAGACGTGTCCAGCCCAGTTCCACTTCAAGCTGGCAGCTTTATGACCGACGTCGGCGATTTTGGTTTTGGAACGCAGTGTGCTATTTCTGATGCGGTCTGCTAGCTTAACTCCCAAAATACTGCGCTCCATTGCTCGCTGGCAAACCCCAAGTCCGTGCTTCTGATGTTCCGTCAAGGACCAAGTCTGAGCACCGTAGGTGAGAACGGGGAGATTGCATATGTCCATAAGTCTCTTTTTAAGGGTTGTTGATTGTTTCATATTTTAATGAATATCGTTTCAATTTCCTTCTAAAACAACTTAAAAGGCGAAAAAATATAGTGGCTTAAAAAATCCCAACTAGTTACGTAATTACGTAGTTTCGTATTTAGAGCATTATAGTGCGTAACCAGTTACGTATTATTAGTTATTTCCTGCTCGCATCCCTTTTTACTAATCATAAATGCAATAACTCGAAGACAAATTGCGATTTAATATGTATAGTCTTTCAAATCTTGCCTGTTTTTCCTTAAAATAATTGCAATAACTTTACTTGTTATTGATAGAATTTGTAAGCTTTTAATTTTGAATAACAAAATTCCTTAGCATAGCTGCAATAACTATTAATTATTGCGCTTATGACTAGTAAATGTGCCCTAAATTTGTAAATGCGCTAATCATAAGTGAAATAACTGGACATATTGCGGTTATTTATAGTATTATCACAAAATATTGTAGCTAACCATTGTAATAACTCAAGTTATTTCGTTTATGTTATGCAACTTACAAGCGGTAATCTTAGTTATTGCAGTAATGCTTAACAAAAGAACCGAATCTACTTTACATGCAAAAATAACATCTAAGGAGAAGATATAGAACTCGTTTTCCTGATTATGGATAATATATTTAAGTTATTTAGCCCAAAAACTCGAGTTATTGCACTTATTGTAAGGACGGCAGCATAGTTGTCTGTTCTTTCAATTTTAATAATTTTCTATCTAATTGGTACAAATTTATTTAAAAAAAAAACGAAATTGTATCGTTTTTTAAGAGGAACAATATTTTTAAGTAAGTTTTAGTCAAATATTACATTGTGATAGTTATTATCATGTAATTCTATGTCATTGCGTTATACATGATAATGTACATAAATGATAATACCTACGAGTAAGTATACCTATATACACTTGACAAATTGTATAATTTAAAATATTTTCAGTGAAACTTCATCGACATTTTTGTAAGTACCTTTACCTACTATAAAAATACTTTTTTTGGGATAAAATGTTTACTAGAAAAAGACCACCAGTCTCAGGAAAGCTCGAACGGGATTCGAACCCGTGACCTTTGGATTGCCGGTCCAATGCTGACCGCTATGCTACCGAGAACCCAGAAGACTCGTTGAAATTTTTCTAGTATTTTTTCTAGTTCTAGAGACTGGTTGTTCTTTTCTAGCAAACATTTTATCCTATAAGTATCTATATAGCATTGTGAATGTAAAATTTCAATGATAAAGAATACTTTTTACTTTATTAATTCCTTACTTAAAACTAGTTTTAAAATAAAAAAAATTAAACTAGCCAAGCAATGTACTTCTACTTGAAAGGTATTGCGATAGTGAGACATACATACATACATACATATAATAATAATAAGTACTACCCCCCCTCTCTTCCCTTGGGTGTCGTAAAAGGCAACTATCGGACTAAAGACTGCACATACATCTATCAGCATAGAACGGCGATTGGCTCACTATCTGTCACGCAGAGCACATGTGCAGTCGCTATTCGGTGGAAAGTGGATTATGGCAGAGGACTGAGTCCTCATTGCCTAGTCTCTGACTAACCCTTCGTGATTATGTGTGTGCGTGTGTGTGTATAATATGTATGTACAAATGGTGTCAATTAATTTTATCAGGTACGTTCTGGTTTACATAAAAAAATTGTAAGATAATTATCTAAAGTCGAGTCAAGACGTGAAAAACGTTTCACTTCAAATTGTAATGTGTCTAGTACTAAACGCTACAAACAGTTTAAGGCTGATTTCACTATGTTATACACATGAACTACTATCTAGTGTAATTGTAACCGCGCGCGTGTAGCCGGCGCAGATCAAACGCGTGACTGTGATATCAGCCTTAGTTCAATGTTGGTGAAATCACAAATCTTTTGTTTTCAGACTGACGAGTTGACGACTGTGCGTGCGGCCATTGGATTATTGTTAGAAATGTATAGAAATGTAAAAAATTCCTTTGTCTAATAAAGGAAATAAAATATAGAAATGTTGTCGTTTCAATGCAGCTTTCCATAACTTCTCATAGATTCATTCCACTGAATGAGGAGCAGAGTTATTTTGCGGCTCTCCTGTCCCTCTTTCTAAGGGTGAAACCCACCATAATAGAAGATAATGAAACGTTGAAAAAATTATTACCTCCTGTGGCGATCGCACCCACGTCCTCCGGGGTTATTCCCAAAGATCCATGACTCTATTGTTTTCAAAAATTGTAAGTTTATACTTTGATTCCCAATCCCAGTCTACGATATTAAAAATAAAAATATTTTCTTTCCCAGCAGGTCCATTAGAACGTTTGGTACAATCAGCATTAAAAGCTGGGTTATGAAAAGGATAGACATTATACATACATATCTTTATTGTTGAAATTTTACATTCACAATGATGTATAGATATAGGATAAAAGTTTACTAGAAAAAAAACTCAACCAGTCTCAGGAAGCTCGAGTGGGTTTCGAAGATCGAAGAGAAGAAGAGAAGCAGTGGGAGGAAGAAGAAGGGAAGCGGTTAGAGCAGTGGACCGGCAATCCAAAGGCCGTGGGTTCGAGTCCCACTCGAGCTTCCTGAGACTGGTTGAGTTTTTTTCTAGTAAACTTTTTATATTATACATACATACATAATCACGACTATTATCCTCGAAGGGCTCTTGAATCGTTTTTGTTGATTGGACTTCGGATAAGTCTCGTGGACCCGTTGGGAATTCATTTATGAAAGTTTAAGAATATATTTTAAATTTCATGCACAAAGTGAGAAAAGAGGAACAATAGAGTCGTGGACCCATGGGAATAAGCCGTTCTCCGCAATCCGGGCGGCTGCGTTGACTACTCCGCCACTGAGGTTTTATTTGTCAGCCCAGCTACACTGTGCGCCTTGTGATCGTCTCTTTAGGACAAAGTTTGGTTTCGCAAGTCACATCCGAGCATATCACAAAGACCTGCTTTAAGAAATTGTAAGAGTCGCCGTCGCCGGATACGGTGAGGAGGACATGATGATTTTTTTTATATAATTAGTCCGGAAAATGACCCCACTTCACCTTATGTTAAGTGGAAGTGAAGTCCAGGCGCGAGGACAACTGGTGCAGCGTAAGAGACGTAGCATCACCCTCGCTCTGCCGGCTCACAAAGTGCCTCTTCACGCCTCGTTTGAAGAACCCTACGTCATAGGTAGGAGGGAATACTTGTGCTGGTAGACAATTCTATCTTTTGGAGGTGCGACAAAGAAACGAGTCACCAAATTTCTTTGTGTGTGATGGAATATTAGAGACTGTAAATTGGTGACTATATACGGAGAGCAGCACGCGTACTTCTATGGAGGAAGGGAGAACGAGGGATGAGGTCAAAGAGTTCTTCAGAGCACTCGCCATGGTATAGAAACGATAAAAGACGCTGATATTGGTATTGGTAATATTTACAAGTATTGGATAGACCTGACGAAATATTTCAACGCTTTTGACTTTTATGTTTTTGTAGCAACTACAATGTCTTAACAAACCTCTTAGAATTTACAGTCTTTATAATTTTCCTCACGGAGCAATGATTTTACTATGTTTTAAACATTCAGTTAGGTTAACACTGCTTTAGTGATTCATAGTATTTGATTTTTATTTACTTGTCACGTTGTGAAGCTTTTATAGTAAGCTTCATAGAGATTTGTCAAAATTTCTGATTTCATTTTACTAAATTAAATAAACTTAACTGTTTTAAACTTAATTTAAATTATATTATGTATATACTATTATAGCTTTTATGTCTATTTGTTCCAAACAAATAAGATTATGAGTCATTGTTACGAATAAAGAAATGAAATTGATTACCTGTACTTAATTAATTTATTTATTATCCTAACTAATGTTATAAATGCGAAGGTGATTTTTCTGAGATTTACGTTCGAATCGCTAAACCGATTTTGATCATTTTAGCATGGAAATAGATGGGGCCAAAAGCTATGTTTTCCCCCAAAAAGTAATGTGAGAAAAGCCGCAAACAAAAGCTATTAATATTTTATAGTAATTGCAATGGAGTTTGGTAATCATAAAACAACAGAAAAGCGGTCTGTTATGGCTTCTTTATTAGTGTGAATAGTCTAACGGATCTTTGAGGATAACACAGAAGGTTAACTGCATCTCAGTTTCCTGCAAATGAATATTAGTGTTTATTTATTTCTTAAGTTAAATTACATACATATGCTACATATAATCACTACTTTATCCCCGAAGGGTTAGTCAGAGACTAGGCAATGAGGACCGCAAAAGCAGTCCTCTACGATAATCCACTTTTCACCAAATAGCGACTGCACATGTGACAGGTGGTGAGCCCATCGCCGCTCTATACTGTTGGATATATGTGCAGTCTTTAGTCCGTTAGTAGCCTTTACGACACCCAAGGGTAGAGAGGGTTGGTAGTATTCTTTCACCGTTACGCGACACGGTTAAAAGTATTGTGAAGACAGGATAAGGTCAGAAACAGATTCCATCATAATCACCAGCGTATACAAGTCCCACAGGGCACGGGCCTTGTAACATGGACGACACACGCATGACGACCTCCTTGGTCGAGTGGTTAGCACGCCAGTTCTGGCGTCGCGCCATCTCTGAGGTCCCGGGTTCAATTCCCGGTCGATCAATTCAAAAACAGAAAAATAGTTTACCTTTTTTTATAAAAGAGGGAGGCAAACGAGCAGGCGGGTCACCTGATGGAGAGTAATCACCACCGCCTGCAAAACCAGAGGAATCGCAGACGCGTTGCCGGCCTTTAAGGGAGGAATAGGATTAAGGAAGGAATAGAAATTGGAAGGGGAGGGGAAGGGGCCGCCGGAACCCTCACTGGTTGGACGAAACACAACAGAACCAAGTGCCATTATTTCACGCCGAATATTCGTGAGAGTATTACGCCGGGCGAGCCGGCCCAATACGTGCCGCAACGCAGCGTGGCTCTACCACTCAAAAACTACTAAAATTGATTTCGGGTCTGGGTGTTTTTGCTATGTTTATGTATAACTAGCGGACCGCTCGCGACTTAGTTCACGTGGACCCCGTACCCCCGTGATAAAGATGGGCATTTACCCGGTAAATACCCGACTTGTGGGTAAATACCTATTTTTACCTATTTTTACCCACCCATTTTTAATTTATACCGGGTAAAAATTAAACTCAGTTTAATTTAAACCAATTATTGAATTTGGTTATAGATACTATTACATACCGCCTAAAGCATATTTTAAAGTCATTCTAAGTCTAATACTTAGTAGAATTCTATTCATTTTCGAGCTGAGGCACGACTTTTGTTTATTAAGATATTCAAAATGTTCATACGTTAGTTATCATTTCGAGTTAAAGGACAATGGTCACGTAGTATGAAATTTAAACCCAGGCCCGGCGCAAATGAAGTGTACGTCAAAATACTGGTAATGTTGAGTAATTAATTACTTTATATGGGACACTGCCAAAATATTTTTTTTAATGTATAAAATTGCTATTGAAAGTTTTGCGGGGGTCATATTAATGTTTTAGTAAAAGGATTATTAAATTGCTAAAATGGGTGTTTAGCAGAGAGTAATAGGGGATATAATCCAAAATTTCTACAGTATAAATAATACCACCACTACTTACTTACTTTTTTTTAAATATTATTAAAGTAGTAGCAAAAGTCATCAATAATACGATACGATATGATTATTAACATTATTAAATGTCTAAATCTAGGATTACATCGTCTAATGTGTGTCCGGGATGATTGAAGTTTTCTTCAAATCTGGCCCAACTCAAGTAATCAAAAAAAAAACAAAAAAAAACGCTGTGTCAGAACGTGTCTTCGAACACCTGGGTATAATGACCAATCGCACACAACACATGCATCCATTTTGAAATATATAATCAATCGCAATGCTTATCCAAGTCAAAAATTGTGCCAAAGTCGTAGTAAATAAGATAAGCAAAAGTTGGTAATAATATAAGTAACGCACAGATCGCAACGAAGTACAACGAAGGTAGGTAGGTAGATAGATACCTAAGGACCAGGATTGACACCGCTGACTGAAATGAAGGCGGAAGCTAGTCCGATATACCCGATCATTGTACTAATTTTAATTTAATTTAATTTTCCAATTTCGAAATGCAATTACACACTTTTAAAAAAATATTTCGACGATTCCAACTATGCAGTATTTAATCACACATTTCTAGTAAAAATCTGAGATACATTTTGTTTCCGCCGGGCCTGGGTTTTTTTTGGCCATTATCCTTTCTGTTTTAATTATATTATCATGTCTGGGACATGCACCCTGGTATTCTTTGTTCTTTTAGGTATTTGACATACGAATTCAAACTATTCCCGGTTCCTTAAAAACTACTTTTTATAATAGATGGGCTTGCTCTTGGCCACATTCTTATCCGTAGGATTAAGAAGAAGCCGACGATGGAGCGAGCTTGCCCAGAAGCAGCCTATTCACTCGGGCTTTAAAGATATTGGGCTATATGCACTCGGGAACACAGACGCCGGCAGGGTATTCCATACCTTGGCTGTACGCATTATGAATAAAAACTGAATTTCTGAAACGTTCCACTGAATCAAGCGCGACAAGTTGATATTTTGCTTAGCCGTCCCAAAGGTGGCAGCAATACTCCACGCATGACCGGACTTGTGCTTTATATAGAGTTAGAAGCTGTCCCGGCGTGAAATATCGCTTAACCTTATTTAGAACACCCAGCGTTTTTGCCGCAGTTTGAGCCTTGATTTCGATGTTGTTGCCCAACTTGAGATTGGTGGTCAACTTCATGCCGAGGAGATCGAAGTTGTCGGTAATTGGTACATCTACACCCTGAAAAGTAGGAGCCAGGTTAAAAGGACTCCTTTTAACCGAGAACAAACACGCCTGCGTTTTGGTTGCGTTAAAACTGACCAAATTGTTGTCACCCCATTAGGAGACAAGACTTAAAGTCAAGTTTGTCTGCTAAACCATAGCCTCTCTTAAGGAACGAACTTCCTCTCCGCCGACCCTTGCGCTAGACAGATACCTCTTTGTGACCGTGCTGTCGTCTGCATACCCAGCAATTCCCGGCTTGAGCAGATCGTTATTATATACCAACTAAAGGGTAGCAGAAAGAACGGAACCCTGAGGGACCCCGGCATCGATAGCCATGAGGTCGGAGG
The DNA here is from genome assembly GCA_963921215.1 of Scoparia ambigualis. NCBI lineage: Eukaryota > Metazoa > Arthropoda > Insecta > Lepidoptera > Crambidae > Scoparia > Scoparia ambigualis. The sequence goes on from OY992526.1 coordinate 9,033,745, forward strand.
AACAGCCATCAATGACTACTCTGATTGACCGTTCACTTGAAGTCCAAAATCCAGACACGGAAATCAGCAAAGATGCCGTACGCTGGAAGTTTGCTCAGCAAGCCAGCGTGCCGGACCCGGTCAAAGGCTTTCGAGATGTCAAGCGACACGGCAAGCGCTTCGCCATGCTTCTCGGTTGCCTCGCCCCAGCAATGAATAACGTACACCAGAAGGTCCCCCGTGGAACGGCCCCACCGAAAGCCATATTGGCATTTGCAAGGTTTCAGGACTGAGGAACCGCTCTAGTAAGAAGAGAAATGCGGTACAGACGCGTTACAACCGGAGACAATTCAGGCGCACAGACCCTAAGTAGTCTAGCTGGAATGCCGTCCGGGCCGCTGGCATTATTTATTTTATTTCATAAAAATCACATAATTCAAATGACGCTGTATAAAGTGGGTAATGTAATTATCATTCTCCCTGTTACTGCAAGCTAGCAACGTCGCACGCGCAAAATATAAGGTGACTGCTAGAAACCGCAAGAAACTTCAAGGGCTGGTCAGGTCAAGTGTTTTAAAAATGACAAAAAAGGAATTCGTGTTTTTTTTTCATTTTTAATCTAACACTTAACATAATAATAATTACAGTTAAAAAGGGGCCCGATCGGGGGGCCATTACTTATCTTGTAACTCATGCTCCTGTCCCTGCGGGGAGGAGGTCTAGGAGAGGAGGCCTTTGGAGGCAACAATCGGCCTGCAGCGGGTGGGTGCCATTGGGCACCGACAACCTACGCTAGGGTGGTTCGATCACCACCCTGTATGCGCCCATGCTCGTGGCAGGGATCGGGTGAACTCCTCACTTTCGTCGCCACCCCCTCTCCCATCGGCTCGACTATCCCCTTCACTTATGCAAGGCCACCTCCCGCCTCGTGCCAGTGGGGAGGGGACTAATTGTTGCCCACCGGCGCGTTGCTCCCAAACCAGAGACTGTTTTGCTTCCTACACCCTCTGTTTGCGTTTGGGGCCTTGATGGCAGCGCTCGCCAGGCTCGCGCCCGGTTGGACTCAGGGCTGTATTGTGTTGAGTTGGCTTGCGAGTTGGTTGGGCAACATCATTAATAATTAATATATTAATAATAATATTTTCATTTTATGCGCGTTATCGGAACCATAACAAAGCTTGATGCTATCGATAGTCGTTGGACTTAACTGCACCTTAAACACGCACATTTCATTTCAGTTATAAAAGGAAAATAAATGGGGTCTTATTGCACTTTGCAGACTAACGTAGGTACTTATCGCCCAGCTGACGCGAACGGGTCAATAGACGATGGTCAGCAGGCCGGCCGTCGTTGCCCGCGCGTTGTAAATAATCGTTATTTTTAATTGTTTTTGATTTCATTTTTCTTATGTTATTGCTTTAAAATAAATTTGGTACTTAAAGACTATCCAATTAAAATTCACAAAATTATTATTTAATTAAAAATGTCAAAAACACCAATTCCTTTTTTGTCATGTTTAAAACACTTGATCTGACCAGCCTTTGAAGTTTCTTGCGGTTTCTAGCAGTCCCCATAATACCGCACGCAGCCTCTCGCCCCCCACTCCACGTAGTATTTTTCGTACGCGACCATGTTCATTCGAAGTGCATTTCAACTAGCTAGATCTGCGCCATTTTGTTGTGTTTTAGTTGAAAATAGATGTTGATTAAAGATAATCAACTGTGTTTTATTTGTAATCAATATTTTATCTTTAATGGTCAAGATCGAAACTATCATCGTAGATCGTTTTAAGGATAGTAAAGCCAATTAAATATTTTTATAGACAGTATTCAATTTTTACCCGGTGTTTCATAAAAATACCCGGTATAAAAGGGTATAAATGGGTAAATACTCTTTTTTACCTTTCCTCCCAATTTTACCCACCCCAATTTTTACCCACCCGCCCATCTGTACCCGTGACGAATCTTTGAAAATATTATAGCCTATGTCACCCGGAGTAAGTGTAGCTCCCCAACGGTGAATGATTTTTTCAAATCGGTTTAGTAGTTCGGAACCTATTCAATGCAAACAAACAAACAATCAAATCTTTCCTCTTTATAATATTAGTATAGATTTTTCTGTTTTCTTACCATAACGAGTTTCAAAAAGATTACTCATCTCGGTCTAGATAATCAGTGTGAGCGTAAACAAATTTTATAATTTAATTTAAATTTAACACACAGAGAGATTTGGTCACAACCCACCACGCTGACCCATTGCGGGTGGGTGAACACATCTAATGATGTGTTCACTAGGCTTGCCAACCGTCCCGGATTCTCCGGGACGTCCCGCTTCTGGGTCAATTTTGGGCCGTCCCGCCGTGACCCCTTGCGGGATGCTTTTCGTCCCGGAAATCAATATAAGTATCTATCTCGTACCAACTACCCTCGGATTAGGCATTTGTTTTGATTTTTTTATTAAATGAAAAATAAAAAAGAATTACCTATTTATATGTATTTTTTTACTATTTAACCATATTAAATGTGGTGTGTTGTGTCCCGCGTAATATACCCAAGTCCCGGATGTCGAGCTGGGCGATCCCGGAAATGCCTTTTTTGGAGTTGGCAAGCCTAGTGTTCACCCACGCGCAATGGGTCAGATGATGATTCATCAGATGTGTTCACCGTCCCAGTGGGGCACAGGTTTCCCCATACGGACAACTTCACATGGGGAGGTTGAGCCATAACTAGTGTTGGCCAGGACTCGAGTTCTTTAAGTCCTATTTGAGGGACTGGACTCAATTTTTCGAGAATGAACTCGTAAATGAGAGCTAAAGCCTTTTTGTCAGTGATAAGACTCACGAGTCCTTACAATATGACTCGAGAACTCGAGTCTTTTTACAATAATATGAGACTTTTAAGACGAGTTTATTGCTAGTGCCGAAGTCTTTTTAAAAACAGTGAGTTCCATATCCATTCTCAGATTCTGTTGATATAGGCGTTCGTCAACCACCTCCACAAAATACTAAAAAACACAAAATAGGAAAAATAATTGCCCATATAGGTGCAGCCTTAGAAAAATTTATAATAGTATTAAACAATTAAAAAGGTTATGTTTTTTTAAGAACTTGAGTTCCATAATAAAGGCTCAGTTCTATGAGTCGAGTCTTTTTGCATTAGGACTCCACGAAAGGACTTAAGGTTCAGAACTCAGAACTCATTTTAGCCGGAGTCTTACGAGCTCTGCCAAAATGAGTCCAGTCCCTAAATTAGGACTTAAAGAACTCTAGTCCTGGCCAACACTAGCCATAACCCACCACGCTGGCCCAATGAGGGTTAACACATACTTTATCATCATCATCATCAGCCTATAAACGTCCCACTGCTGGGCACAGGCATCCCACGCTGGCCCAATGCGGGTTGGTGGGTTTTTTAACGACTGTCATCTTACGACAACAACCGGGACCAACGGCTTAACGTGCCTTCCGAAGCACGGAGGAGCTCGAGATGTTTTTAAATTTGGTCACCCATCCAGCGACCCGGCATTGCGAAAGTTGCTTAACGGGCAAGTTCGCAAGTTAGCCGCTGCGCCATCGACCTCCTCACTACTCCTCACTCCTAACACTTACTTACTTACCGTTAATTCTCTTTCATGTGACGTCGTCTGTACCTCCCATTCGTTGCATGTATCCAATCCTGGTGCGTCGAATAAAACACAAATCGATTCGGAATGCACTCGCTAAAAAGACACATACAATCACGACTAGGCATTAAGACTAGGCATGAGGCAGCCAAAGTCAAAAGTGGAGTATGGTAGAGGACTGCCTCTACCATAGTCCACTTTTCACTAAATATGGACGGCTAATGGGCACAGCGTGACAGTAGGTGAGCCCATCGCCACTCTACATTATTGGATGTATGAGCAGTCTTTAGTCCGTTAGTCATGTACGGTCTATACAACCGCACAATTGCGTCACATCGGCGATTCAGCATTTCTAGTAATTTACTTCATTCTATTATAATATTTTTTAGTACTCATTCGATCGTCCCGAGGTTTACTCGTATCAAACATTGTATCAAATATCAAGTATAATAAATTCAGACCTTCATCAAGACTTCTTATCATTTCTTCATTATTAAATTAAACATTGTACAGCAGCAGCTCGTACATGTTTATGGTCCTTCGAGCCGGATTCTCAGCTGATTTTACATGGCGCCAACTACTAGCCGGAATGATGTCCTTGATTTTTTGCACTCTATTAGCTACGAATGGCTTCCAACGCTGAATGTTACCTTGTATCCAACCAAGCACGGCAGTGGAATCTGACCATCCGAAGATTTTTATGTTATGATCTGATAAGCTGTTTAGAACAGTTTTCATTAAACTAGATAGTAAGAGTGCAGCGCAAAGTTCCAGTCTAGGCAGTGATACGCATTTTGATGATAGAACAAGTCTTGATTTGGCTGCTACCATTACTACTGATGCTGATTGCTCTTGTTCTTTGCTTTTGACCTTGCAATAGATGATACAAGCATACGCGCGTTCCGACGAATCACAGAACCCGTGAAGTTCGATGTCATCTTGACCTTCATTTTTCAACCATCTTGGTACTTGTATTTTGTTAATATCTTCAAGGTCAAGTTTCATAGTTGACCACTCTTGAGCGATGTTCTGAGGAAGTTGGTCGTCCCACTTTAGTTCTTGTTGCCATACTGATTGAAATAGCAACTTAAACTTTGTTGTGATAGGACAAAGCCAGCCTAACGGATCGAAAATGCTTAATATCTCTGATAAAAGTGAGCGTTTTGTGGCTGGTTTTGTTGATGAAGTGTTAATTTTCAGATTAAACGAGAAAATTTCATTTTGTGCACTCCAGTGTAATCCTAAGGCCTTTGTCGATTCCTTTTGCTTGAATTCGTATCCATTTTGATTGTTGCTATCCGAACTAACATTTTCTATTAGCTCTTTACAATTCGAGTTCCATATTCGTAAATTAAACCCTCCTGCTTTCAGTAAATTGATAAGATCTTGTTGAATTTTCATTGCTGAGGTAATGCTCTGTGCACCACTTAAAATGTCGTCCATATAAATTTCTTGCTCTAAAATCTTAGCTGCTTCAGGGAATCTGTGACCTTCATCGTGTGCTAACTGCTTCAAAGTTTTCATTGCTAGGAAAGGCGCGGCTTTTGTGCCATATGTAACTGTTGTTAACTGATATTCACGCAATGGCTCATTATTGTTGTCACGCCATATTATTTTTTGATAAATCTGATCCTTTTCATTGCAAAGAATAGCTCTGAAAAACTTCTCAATATCTGCTGAAAAGGCGATTTTGTATTGTCGCCATTTGATTATAAGTGTCAATCTCAATCTCAATCAATCAGTGTCAATCTGGAGATTCGGTCTACTGTACATCATATCGTTTAAGCTGTAGCCGGTCGACGTCCTTGCTGACGCATTAAATACGACTCGTAGCTTTGTAGTCGTAGAGTCACTCCGTAGCACACAGTGATGCGGTAGATAATAACCGGGTATCGTATTGCTGTTACGAGTACATTGCTGCATGTGATTTAAACCAATGTATTCTTTCATAAATGCCTTATATGATTCGGCAATATTTTCATTTTTGTCGAATTTTCGCTCTAGTTGATATAGTTGAGCGACGGCTTTCTGTCTTGATTCACCCAAATTTTGCTCAATTTCAGGTTTTAGAGGTATCCGCACGACATATCGACCATCACTAAGTCGTTTGGTTTCTGTCTCGTATTGCTGTAGACAATAATAGTCTTCTGATGACATGTTAATAGAATTGTCTGCTATGTCTTCTATGGCCCAAAATCTCGAGATGTCCTCCATATTGTGTAAAACAACATTACATTGATATGATGACTTTAAGTTGCCACATATGATCCAACCAAGGCGAGACTGCTGTGCTATCGCGTGGTTTTCATCTTGTTGTATAATTCCGCTCAGGATGATAGTTGAGTAGATGTCAGCGCCTAACAGTATGTCGATAGGACGGCTTATGTTGAATTCAGGGTCGGCTAATTGAATGCTTTCCAGGTGCTCCCAGATCGGTTTGCTGAAGGTGCGATTCGGTAAGTTGTTCACTAAGTTTTTCATGATTATGACGTCAGTACTAAAAGTATAGTCAGAATTGATCGCTGATGCTGTGATATTGATAGCTCCTTTGCAGTTATTTTCTTTTGTGCCTATCCCGAAAATAACTCCCTTACAACGTTGTCTTGGCAACCCAAGTCTCTGTGCTGCATTTTCTGTGATTAGCGATGTCTGTGACCCTTGATCGATCAAAGCACGCATAGTGATCAGGTTTCCGTCAGCTGCTAGCACCTTGATTTGTGCTGTTGCCAACAGAATTTCTGCGACACATTCTTGTGATACATGTGAAACATGTTTTAGCAAGTTAGGTTTTCCATTGCTTGCTTGCTGGCTTGATCGGTGGCTTGATAGGTATGCTTCGTGTAGCAAGGTATTATGATTCCTTTTGCAATGAACACATCTTTTCTCCGACAAACATTCCTTGCCGTTATGATCATAAAGGCAATTTTCGCATAAACTTAGTTTTAATATTGTCTTGCGTTTTGCTTCTGGTGACTGTTCTAAAAATGTTTTGCAGTGATAAATGCCGTGCGCTTCATTGCACAGAAGGCATGGTGTCTTGTTATGTGACGTAGATGCTTGTTGTTGAAATGTTTTTGCATTTGCGTGATTTATAAATGGTTTATTTGATATTGCTTGATTAGACTTATTATAATTAGATTTTTTAGAATCATAAAACTGGGATTGTTGATTTGTTTTAGGCATATCTTGCTTACGCCAAGATGACTCCAATGCTGTAAATCTCATTTCCAAAAATGTTAAAAAATCTGATAAAGTTGGTAACTCTCTTGGATCTTCAAGATACTCGAAATAGTCATTGTGCGTTTCACTATCTATCTTTTGGATTAGTAGATAGACTATAAGCGGATCCCAGGTTGAAATGTTGACACCTAAGTTTCTAATAGCGTGTAGACATTCCTTCGTCGTGTCGTGCAGTTTTTTGAGCGCAAAAGCTGATTGCTGATGAATGGCTGGTAAACTGAGAAGGACGTTGATGTGTAAACTAAATATCATGCGCTTGTTGTTGTAGCGATGGTTTAGAATATCCCAACACGTTGAATAATTTTCGGAGCTAATTGGTAGGTGTTGGATTAATCTTTCCGCTTCTCCTTTGACCTTGGATTTTAAATATTGCACCTTTTGTGCATCTGATATAGTTCTGCTTTTGTGAATTGATTCTGTGAACAAGTCCTTGAAACACGTCCACTGCTAGTAGCTCCCACTGAACACTGGGATCTCCATTTTTGGTGTTGACTGCTCTTGATGAGAAACAGCCCACATTTTGCTATTGATAGATTTTTTGATTTGATTATATCGATCCTCAAAGGAATAGTATGTGTTTTCGTAATTCACATCTTCCGTGGTGAGTTCACTGTCGATCTCCCAGTGTAAGGTATCTACAGCGTTTCAACAACCTTGAACTGTACGCAAAGCGTCGTCAAATTCCCACTTCTCGGTAAGTGAATCAAGATTGATAGCATTTAATGCTCTTTTAAGGGCTTTGATGTTACTCTTTTGCTTACGGTACATCTCGTCGAGCTTGCTAGGGTTACCTCTGTCGACCTTGATAGATGATGTTGATAAAAGTTTTGATTGATTATCTGATCGAGAAGGTTGTTGCAGTTCCGTGGGGGTGCTGACAACGGTTAAAGGTGATTGACGCCTCTCCGGTTGCTGCCAGTCCATGCCACCTAACGGAGTTGCTGGTCGGAGCAGTCCCTTTGGTTCCTGGTCAACTTCGTCCAGTCCGTAGCTTGCTCGTAGTGCTTTTCAGAAAAATACGTATAGTCGCGATTTTGACCTGCACATAATTTGATATGATTTTCTTGGAAATCTCTCCAATATTGATCCAGAGTTTCCAAGCGTCTCTTGATATAAGAAGGGGTTTTTCGTTCTGAACCGTCCTTCTTGAAATTGGTGATGAGTTGCCGCATGGCATCCATGAGCTGATGCTGAACTGATAGTAAATCTTCCATGATTGAAGATTAGTGCTTGATAAAGTTGATAAATGATGCTGTAACCACACGCTTTTGAATCACGCTGGTTTCACGTGCCACGTGCCTGATATCCGCGGTGCGGTATGTGCGTGCTCGTCTCAATCATACCGGTGAGACCCGCTGGTGGGAGGCCGGCTTGACCGATTCGCTACCACACTTTGGACCCAAAACACGAAAATACTGCACTGATTGCTTGATTCTTGATAAAGTTTAATGATGAACGGAAAGTCACAGAAAGTCACGTTGTCGAGTCACGTTGTCAAACCGCGTGGTTGGCGATCCGCGTGGTCCCGCTTTTATGGCCTTTCCCTGCACTAGGTCAAAATGCTCGAAGGACCATAAACATGTACGAGCTGCTGCTGTACAATGTTTAATTTGATAATGATGAAATGATAAGAAGTCTTGATGAAGGTCTGAATTTATTATACTTGATGTTTGATACGAGTAAACCTCGGGACGATCGAATGAGTACTAAAAAATATTATAATAGAATGAAGTAAATTACTAGAAATGCTGAAATGTTGTATAGACCGTACAAGTCACCTTTTACAAAACCCAAGGGAAGAGAGGGGGTGGTAGTATTCTTTCACCGCTACGCGACGCGGTAAATTAAAGAATCAATTGGGTATAAAATTATAAGCTTCGTGTCGACAGCATTATAACTCATCTCTTGGGTATCGCAAAAGGCGACCAACAGACTGAAGGACTAAGCGACAACTCGGACACTTTAAATTCGGACACAGTGTCCGAATTGTCTCAATTTATTTTTATTTTTTTCACTGACAATTCGGACACTCTTAAATTATTGGAGCTGTTCAGTACAGTCAGATAAAAAAGCTTCAAAATATAATATTGTGTAGAAAAAAAAATGTTACCAAAATATTTTAGAGGTTTGTGGATGTGTATTTACAATTAGACGAGTTTTGAGGGAAACGCGTTTTAGTTTTTCGTTACTCAATAATCTATAGAAGTTTTTTATCTGACTGTACAAAGCAGCTATTTTTGTTGGTGTCCGAATTGTCAGTGAAAAAATAATAAAATTAAATTGAGACAATTCGGACACTGTGTCCTAATTTAAAGTGTCCGAGTTGTCGCTTAGTCGACTGAAGACTGCACATACATCCAACAGTATAAAGCGACTATGGGCTCACGCTGAGAGCACCTCATACATTCCTACTATATATAATATTATAAACGCGAATGTTTGTAAGAATGTATAGATATTTGTTACTCTTTCACGTAAAAACTACTGAATGGATTTGGATGAAATTCGGCATACAGATAGTTTATAACCTGGATTAAGGATACTTCACGCGGGTGAAACCGCGAGCGGCCGCTTGTATATACATAAATCACGACTATTATCCCCGAAGGGTTAGTCAATGGGAACCGCAGAAGCAGTCCACTGCCATACTCCACGTTATACCAAGTTACAACTGCACAGTTGTTCAGCGTGACAGGTAGTGAGACCATCGCCGCTCTATGCCGTTGGATATATGTGCAGTGTTTAGTCCGTTAATCGTCCTTTACCACACCCAAGGGAAGAGAAGGGGTGGTAGTATTATTTTAATGTGCCGCCACGCAACACGTCAAAGCTCATCATCATTATCGTAATCAGCCCGTGTTAGTCCACCGCTGGACATAGGCCTCTCTCAATGCTCGCTCAGCCCGATCTTCGGCTCCTCTGGTCGAACTCCTGCTAGCCACCCCACGTCGTCTTAGCCAGAGGGCGTCCTAAACTAGGTACGGTCGGTGTCACCGTCGCTTTACCACTTTGCAGCGATTTTCGAATAAAGCGTACCGACCGCCCGGGTGCCTGTACCAAATAGACGACGCGGTGTGCAAGGGATTTTGACCTTTAGACTGGTAAAGCGACGGAGTCCGCCATTGTACGTTTACCGAGTCGCGGTCTCCCTTCAATCACATATAAAAATGTGTGAGATCGAAGGGAGAGAGGAGAGCCTAGATGTACAATCTAAGGTTTAATTCTCGGTTAGGTCAATTGAGAAATTTAAAACTCCATGTTAAAGACGATGATGATTTGATTTGCAAATGACACAATCAAATACTCAATCAAATAATGAGGAGGTCGATGGCGGCTTACGACCTTGCTATACTAAGGGCCAATTTCACCGTACCGAATAGAAACCGAGTTTAATAAAACCTGGTTCAGACTAATCGCGTTCAAAACTTAGTCTTGATCGCGGTTTACGTCGCACCGATTTCACCGGCTTCGTTTTGATCTCGTTCACGGGTGGAAATGTTCCCTACTGAAAAAAGTTGCTATAGAGAACGCATCTCAAGAATGATGTATGACAGTTTCTCCCCGATGCGAATGTCACTACTGTCAAAATCTTTGAAAATGGCGTCACTTTCATCACTTGTTGTTTTGTGTCGAGGCGATCTTGATTTTATTTCCGTACATATCTATTTCTCCAGATAACTTCTAAGTGTAACTTGAGTATTACTCAGATAATTTCGTGTTAAGTTACGTTTTAGTGCTTTCTACGATGTTTAATCATTGCAGTGTTCTCAACTGTGATAGTGTTTACAACAGACCGTTAAATTACATGTATTTCCATGTGTTAATGCTATTAGATATTTAATAAATGGCTGGATGGAGTGCATAAACAGTGAAACTCTTCGGGCGTTGAATGTTGATGAACTTTGAACTTGAAAGGCTTTGTTTGTTACAAAAATGTTGAGAAGAGATGTATAACTTCCAAATCTCGCCTATTAGGCACTGGTGCAATATCAGGAGGCACTGACATCCGCAGATTGCAGAAGAGAAGTCTTCCAATGATGCAAAATAAAGCTTTCATAAAATATACTTACTTACTAAAAAGTTAAAAAGAAAATAAATGTGCCTACTAAAGAAATATTTGTTTTTATTTTAAAAGGCAACTATTAGCAATTACGAAATATCATGCTTAATAGTTACCTTGGTAGATTCTGATGTATCCTAATTTACCCAAGAAAAACAAACTGCCTGGTATGTCGCTTCGGCTCTGGCTGAATGTAGAAAATGTTGTTGCCTTATATTAAGCATTCAAGATTAAAAAGTTACAAATGTCATACATCAATCTTGAGCTAAGATGGCGGCCAGCTCTAAAGCTTCATAGAAATGTACGATAGATGTCCGTCTGAACTTGTTCACTATATAGTCTGTGATCTCGTTTAGTAAAACCTAGTTCAGCTTTGACAAAGAGTGAATGAGTGAATGATATGTCATCAACTATACGTTATTTTTTTTAATTCTGGCTTGGAGCCTAACGAATCGCGTTCAAAGTACTGCAATTAAAAAAAATGTTCTTTTACAAACGGGAAAATAAATTAAAAAATCATAATTCAAATCACGCTAATCTTCAACAAATGTTAAGAATATGATGGGTTAGTATTAGAAATTTTATACAAAATATTTTGATCAAAAATTTCAAAATAAATATCTCGTGAAATACGGTAAGAATAGTAAATTGTCAAAACTAGGTACTAATTTATGGGGACTTTTCATCAAAATTTTCGTCAATAGCTAGGTGCCAGGGCTCTTTTTATCTTTGTTTTAGAAGCAAAATATGACTAACAAAAATATTATTTCTTTCTTTAAAAATAAATAAACAAGCCTCCCATACTCCACACAATTATGACAATGTCAGGCAAATAGCTCTGAAACAACACTTCTTGGCGGGAAAATGAAGCGTCTGCAGTTCTGCAGTTTTGTCTTATTTTCTAAATTTTGTGTTTTGTCGAATATGAATGTGAAATAATGGTGGTTTAACTGTAATGTGTTCGTGAAAGTGCATATTATGTGTTGGCAAATAAAACAAAACAGTGCAACATCACTTTTTAAATTCTCTTAATAAATCCGTGTGAGATCTTAGTAAAGTCTTACATCTTTACTAACAATCAAGGGGTTTGGGGAATATAATTTACCATAGTATATTCATTATTACTTTCACATTCATATTAAAACTTATTTCATTATCATCCACTACATGCAAAGAAAAAAAGAAATAAAATCTAATGACTAGGCAGTATGGTCTCTGACCTTAGCCTGTTCAAGGAACAAATAAAAAAAAGCTCTTAAACGAGTTTATCCACGATAAACGTCGAAAATTGGCCGTTCAGAAACTGAACTAAGTTCAACTTGAACGACGTTTAGTTTATGCCGGTGAAACGCAAATTTGAGAGGGGAACTCAGATCAGCGCGTAATCTGAGTTTAACTCGAATTGATCGCGTTTAATTTCAACGGTGAAATCGGCCCTTAGTCGGTGAAGCCTAAAACCGTTGGTTGTTGTCGAAAGATACCTACATACATACATAATAATCAGGACTATTATCCCTGAAGGTTTAGTCAGACTAGGCAATGAGGACAGCAAAAGCAGTCCTCTACCATAATCCACTTTTCACCGAATAGCGACTGGACATGTGCTTAGCGTGACAGGTGGTGAGCCCATCGCCGCTCTATGCTATTGGATGTATGTGCAGACCAGTCCGTTAGTCGCCTTTTAAGACACCCATGGGAAGAGAGGGGGTGGTAGTATTCTTTCACCTACACGGTTTAGTGGGTTTACGGTTGTCGTAAGATGGCAGTCGTTAAAACCTACCAACTCGCGTTGGGCCCGCGGGTAGGTTACGGCCCAATCCAGCCCAACAGTGGGCCATGGTTGAGCGAACGAACCATACCTTAAGCCACGTCTGCCAATGGGGTGACAGTAACCTGGTCAATTTCAACGCCACCAAAACGCAAGCGTGTTTATTCACCGGGACTTAACCTGTCTCCTACTTTCCGAGGTGCATCTGTGCCTTTACCGACAGTCTGGGCATGGAGTTGTCTTCAGACCTCAACTTCGGCACCAGCATCGAGTCCAAGGCTCAAACTGCAGCCAAAAAGCTGGGCGTACTAATAAGGTCAAGCGATATTTCACGCCGGGACAGCTTTTAACTCTCTATAAAGCTCAAGTCCGATCTTGCATGGAATATTCCAATTACCTATAGGACGGCTCAGCAAAATACCAACTAGCTGCACTGGACACAATTCAACGCAGAGCTGAGAGGCTAATTGGCGACAAAAAACTGATAAAGAGCAAGTTTCACACCCTAGCTCACCGCCGCAAAGTTGCATGTCTGTTGGTCTTTTACAGACTGTACTTCGGAGAGTGTGCTCTGGAGCTGCATGTGCTCATACCGCCATCCCCCTTCTTCCATCAGACATCCAGACGCACTGCAGGCTACCACTCTTTCTTGGTGGATATTCCTAAATGTCGCACAAAGCGCTACTCAACATCTTTTATACTGCGCACAGCAAAGAAGTGGAACTCACTCCCTGCGTCTGTGTTTTCGAGTACTTATAACCCGTCCACCTGCAAGCAAGAGTGAATAGGCACCTTCTGGGTTAGCTCACTCCATCGTAGATCCTGTCTTAGCCCCTGGACTTGATTGGGATCAAGATCAAGAACAAACCCATTCAGAGTAATAAAAAAAACGTTTATAGACTGACTAGCGGCCGCTCGCGGTTTCACCCGCGTGGTTCCCGTTTTCGTGGGAATAACGGGATAAAAAGTATTCTATATGTTAATCCAGGGTGTCAGTTAACTCCATACCAAATTTTATTAAAATCGCTCCAGCCGTTAAGACGTGAAGAAGTAACAAACACACACACTCACAAACTTACGCCTTTATAATATTAGTGTGATGATGAATACTTACAATGCTCGGATGTTTATGACATGTAGATCTTCCTATGATCTTCTGTTAAAAAAAGAATAATAAATCATAGGAGAGCATAAAAATAAACAACAACACTGAAATAAAAAAAATGGAATTGAAACTGTGGCGCATAAAAGAGGACAACGTAAAAAGTTATGAATCATACCATAGCAGAAGAGTGATTAGGGAAATATAACAACATTATGATGCTAAGCACGCATACTTTCATTGTCCGACTGTTACAGTACAAAATTCAAATTACTTACATAAAAACATACCTACATCTTTGTAGTTAGACTAGTTAGGTATAAGGTTTGAAAAAAACACAATCATAACCGCGAAATTTATTTCGTTCCACAGAACAGCTCTTCGAATACAAGTTATAATTCGTTTTATCGTCAGCGTACGAAAAGATTCTGCCATTGAGTAATTTCACAGGACAGATAAAGAAGATAGAAATTAGGTTGGTTGGCTGATAGGAAAATGCTCGAAATGAAATAAAATAGTATTTGCCAGAACACATGGATTGGGTAAACAGACTCGGACTCGGTGCGATTCCTAGGTAGGGAGTCCTAGGTTCAATTTCGAGGTTGGGCAAAACGCATATCCCGCATCCAGTGACTTCGCATTGCCAAAGTTGCTTTACTGACAAAATCGCTGGTTTTTATGACAATCAATAATAAAAAAAAAATTGAGTACCTACAGTCTGTATACTGTCCAATTCAATTCAATTTAAAATTACTTATATTTATTCAATTTCTTGGCTACAAGAAATTGAGCATATGAATGTCGCTATGCCATCGGTTCGTAAGTCTAACTATGGGACGGGAGCCTTGTAATGAGAAGAACCGGCAAGGGCATTTCTTTTCTACCTTTCTTTTATAGCGTCAACGTCAACAAATTGGAAAATGCCGTCCCTATAATAATAGAAGGACATTTTCCATTACAAGAAAAAAAAAACATTTAGTACGATATGGGATAAAATGTTTACTAGAAAAAAATCAACCAGTCTCAGGAAGCTCGAATGGGATTCGAACCCACGACCTTTGGATTGCCGGTCCAATGCTCTATCTAACGCTGAGCTACCGAGACCCCAGAAGACTCGTTAAATTTTTTTTCTAGTAGTTTGTGATTTACGATGTAAGCCAGCGATTTTTGTGAATGCAAAAATTTCAATAATAAAGATATTTAATACGATTACAAGACAAACACAACAACATACGAAAAAACATCTAATAAAAAACTCACTAAGGTATTGCTCAATCATCATCATCGTTACATATTATAAAGTAAAGTCGCCGTTTCCCTCTGTCTTTGGCACCGCACTATTCTCCAATACCACGCAATGGACTTTTATGCGGTTTTCACTAAAAGATAGAGCGTTAACTGACGATGGTTTTTGTTTATATTTTGTAGATATAATTTTTAAATGGCTGAACTGCATCGAATAATCCGAAAACACTTTTTGCCCGATCCGGGAATTGAACCCTGGACCTCCAGATATCAAGCCAAACGCTTGATTATTCGGTCACGGAGGCGATAATTAAATAATATAAGCTAATTAATGGCGGTCCTATACCCATCCGAATGCCGAATACTGATATTACGATTTTACGCAAATCTAGGCTTATACGGTAATATAATTATAGCTGTGCTTAGGTATACAATGAATGGCGAAGAAATCACACAAATACTAATTTGACGTACCTACTTAACCGCAGCCTTGGAAATTGTGCAAACATCTTCATTTTGACCACAGTGTTTAACCCCTTGAGCACCGTAAAACCAGACACATGAAAATCAATTGTTTCGCGACTGCCGGCGGTCTTATGATCCTAGACCTATTACAGAGTCATTTGAAGTATAGATTTTCAATTATAAATGGCTAGTTAGATTATATTAACCCTCTCTTCAGCAACTTGGATTCGACGAGTTTAGTGTCGCCAATGACCCTCTTACTTAGCACGCTTCTCAATAGAGTCTAAAGCGGCTAACTGGTACTTGGCAGATCCATCCCAGAGGTGGCAGCAGTATTCCATACAGGATCGGACTTGTGCTTGGTAAAGCTGAAGCAGCTGCCCCGGTGTAAAATACCGCCTTACCTTAGAAATGATGGAATGAAAGAAGGCTACATCTTACCATGCTACGCTGACCTTATAATCACGACTATAATCTCCAAAGGGTTAGTCAGAGACTATTCAATGAGGACCGCAGAAGCAGATGCCTGCCACAGTGCTCAGCGTTACCAATAGGCGGTGAGTCATCGCCACTTAATGCCGTTGGATGTATGTGCAGTCTTTAGTCCGTTAGTCGCCTTTTACAACACCCAAGTGACCCAAGGGAAGAGAGGGGGTGGTAGTATTCTTTCATCGCTACGCGACTCGTTTATTGCTTTTATATACTACGAGCACTAAATATTCCCCTAAAATCATACCAGATCATACACAGTACACAGAACAATCATAACATTTTACTGCATTTAAGATTTTAATAATGACACCGTACATCACGTCGGCTGATGGGATTCGAGAGTCCCAAATTCGAGGATTACCTAAGTGTACGCCACTGCAAGCTAGTACATTTTACGCACAAAAATCGAATAAAAGGATGTAAGTATAGTGTTAATTGGCGAAGGCGAAACACGTGTCGGGTTTTGGATTGCATCCCTTGTTTGGCATCCATCGCTCCTTTTGCGTGCATACATTGCGGGCGGGAGGGCGGTGCTTGCGTGCGACATCCGAACTTGTTGGTGGTGAGTTGACTTTGTATTCTTTTATTCCATTTTTGTATATATCATGGATTTCCGCAAAGTAACGCCTGATTCCAATAATTACATTTTTCGCAGTTAAAAAAATGGGCGATCTGTGACCGCAATCAGCAACCGGAGAATTGAACTACGATGAAGGAAATTAAAAATCGTAATCTCTTTTCAATTATTATCTGTGCGATTACGACTCTTGATTAAAGACAATGGAACATCGTTCGACAATGCTGCGTTCACTAATAGTTTTTGCTATTTTTTATTTAACAGTAAGTATTCAATCAATGAATTTTTACTTATTAGGATTTGGCAAAAGTTGGTTCTGGCGTGTAACCGTGTCACGTAGCGGTGAAAAAATACTACCACGTGTCGTAAAAGGCGACTAGCGGACTAAAGACTGCACATACATCGAACAGGTAGGCTACTCTTGAAACAGAATTGCATTAATCAACATCCAATCACAAATCTAAAAGATATCAAATGGCACTTTTGTAAGCGACAATAGCGCCACATTGGAATTTAATTGCGTGGAAATTGATTGAACAAATTATTATCGAGATGGCGTTCCGGAATTATCTTTACTTATCCCAATATCGATACATATTAATCGCATTGGATTTGTATTAAGATTGAGTTTGCGTTCGAGAGTAACCCCCCAGCATAGAGCGGCGATGGGCTCATCACGCTGAGCACATGTGCAGTCGCTATTTGGTGAAAAGTGGACTATGGTAGAGGACTGCTTTTGCGGTCGTCATTACCTAGTCTCTGACTACCCTTCGGGGATAATAATCGTGATCTCAAAGCCAAATGCCATAGCCGAACTTATGTCATTTGTACAGAGTTATTTCGATACACTCTTGAACTTTTCGCTGTTTAATAGGACACATAAACACTTAAGACTGTAAAAAGGCCGTTTAATGGGGAAAATATAACCCTAGTAAAACTTTTGCCGTAAGTAGGGTATGTGTGTACGCTCTTTTAGTCGAGGTTCTACAAAAGCATTATACTGGGAGTAAGATACACCGTTGGCAGTATTTAAGTGTCAAAGTGAATCACATTAATGCCATTGACTGTATAAGAACATCTTTGTGTACACATATAAAGTGATAATTATAAGAAAGTAAGTGTGTTTTTTTGTAAAGTTTACAACTTTATAATGATGTATATGTGACACTTTTTAACTCTTTAGGCTGTATTTTACGTTCATTTCCAATCCGTCAAGCAGCCTTATGATCACATAATTCGCAGGATGCAATTCTAAGTGCTAGGAGACAATATTTGTGTACCCAATTAATGTCGTTTACCTTTTAATAGTGCATCTTTAAAATATTTTACAGCTAAAAGAATCAATGTGAGACACATTAAGAGTGTTTGAACCCACAAACGACGCTATTTATTTTCAGTTCACGCTAAATTTAGTTACAAGGTAATTAGGAAGGTTTACATAAATGCTTTAGGTGCACGCCGTACCTATATATATATATATTTTTTATAATAAGCCCAGCAAATGACCCCACTCCACTTGATGTTAAGTGGAAATGAAGTCCAAGCGCGAGGACAACTGGTGCAGCGTAAGAGACGTAGCATCAGTCACCCTCACTCTGCCGGCCCACAAAGTGCTTCTTCACGCCTCGTTTGAGGTATACAACCATAACTTTTCATAAATTCTTAAAGTTTTATATTTTTTCACTTGTGTCACTCCGTTACGATTACAGTTGATTAATCTAACACGAGTGAACTTGTATAATGCCAACAGAGTTAATATGAAATTTATGTGGACCACTTAAAACGCGCCATTTTGTGATTTTAACAGACCGCAACCATAATAAATTAGACGCGTATTTATGATTACTTAACTTTAAATGGACTTATTTTGCATACCGTCTATTTGTGCATGCATACAAATACAGAATAGCGTCTTGTTGATTTTTATTTTTAGTAAATAAAATTATTGAGGTTATTTGTTGTGATTATAATATTTTGGTTATTTCGTTAATATCTCATTATTTACGGAGCACGTGAATTTTACTGACAATATACACATATACATTCACAGTAAATTTGCCTTCCCATAACTTTACACGTGCATCAATAGTAATAAAACACATTTCTACTTATGAGGTCTCTGAATAATCCAAATACATAACACTTAAATTGGCATCTTTATGGAATATAACTTGGTGGACTATGTTTTTTAACGAAATCTGAAGTAATTGATCTAAAGTAACACCACGTCGAGTCGCTCGTGAACCTATAGGCTTACTACAGCATTATTTGTGTACACTTTTGATCTTAAGACTGCAATAAGGGTAACGTTACTCCTTATAATTCCCCTAGAGGGCCCATGTTACCATTTATAATGCTATTACAATGCTTGTTACCGTTAATAATGCTCTAAGAACACTATAATAATGCTCTTATAAAGGGGATGTGAACCAAAGGCTGCATAAAATGTGCCCTTTTTGGCATTGATGCTGCGTTATATCCTCTTAAAATGCTTGTGCATATACCCTTATGACGACCTTCTAATGCAAAAAGGACACATGTAACTCAGTAGAAAGCTACTATAATGCTGCTCTGTGTTTATTGGGAGGTGACCAGCTATTCTGACGGAGACGTGATTAATATGTGTGTATCTATGGTTCTGGCGTCGCGGTCGGTCGCCATCTCTAAGGCCTCGGGCTCATAATAATAATTAAAGAATATTATTCTGAGATACCGGGCCTCTTTTTCTTATATCTATGGTCCCTGGTTAGGTTTTTTTTTAATTGCCACTGGTCTGGGTATTTTCTAGGTAAGTATAATAAGTAGGTACCTACCTTTGTATTTAAGTACCAATAGGAATTTATTTGTTACATAGGAAACTGTTACAAGTTTCGGTTGCGGCAATGATCGCAGGGATAAAACCCTCGTAATTTCGATTCTGAATGGGTGACATTTTGTAAATTTTTTGAACATCATAATATTAGGTCAAAGGCTTTGAAACTCTACAATAAAGACCTTATACTTACCTACCAAGAATAAGCCGCAAAAAATTCGTTAGACTTTAACAAAAATGTAGCAGGGTTGATCTCTCCTTGAATTCAGTAAAAAGGCTTGAGACCGCGAGAAATGGGTCATTCACAGGCTGATTAAAAACGCTTTTTTCTTACAGAGCGCTGATGTGGACCTCAACTTGCCTGGTTTACCAACGTCGGAGGACATTCGAAACTCAAAGGTAAGTACGAAAATTTTTTTTAAATATTTTTTTTTTAATACCTTACTACCTCCCGCTGGAAATCGAACCGGGGCCTCTGGGTGGTCTGTGGTCTAAGCCACTAGATCGCAGAGGCAGTTAAATTAAGCGGTAGGCCGCCAGGTTCTTTAAGAAGGACATTGCCAATGCGAAGTCATCTTCATAGGTAGAATTGGCGAGAGGGTAGTGTGTATTCCATCGGGTACGCGTGCGTTCTGAGGGGCTATCACGCTAAATAATCACAACCAAACCACAACTGAAACGCAGTCGTTAGACATACTTTTATAGTGCTATCGCGTTTGACACACGCGATAGCGCTATACGAAGTCGGCTGAACGGTAAAGGTTTAGTTTTGGTAATATCGTTGGTGCTTAATGTGATTGAGGCCCTGGTCTCTCGCCAAAGCTATCTTAGAGAATTTGTGTCAGCCGTCCCTACCACCATTGCACAAGACAGATGACTGCCTGGCCCATACTGCAAAGGAGAAAGCCGATCTCTTGGGAACTTTTTCGCATCAAACTCGACCTTGGACGATGAGGAAAACTCTCCACCTAGTTAGGAATTTGAAAAGTCCTGACAAAAACCTTACGTTTCGATAAAAGTCCGGACTTTTTAGTCACACAATGGAAACATTACTTACTTTTTATTATTTTGTTTTTAGATAATGAGAAGTTAATAAGGATTAAAGACTTATTTGATATTACTTAATATGTAGGGGAACGTAGGGCAAGAAGGTAAGGGTAGGTAAAGCGGGTACCTACAGTGGCGTATTTACCCTAGGGCCAAAAGGGCCATGGCCCGGGGCGGCAGGCTGCGAGGGGCGGCGCAAACCGCACCTCGCGCTCAGAAGAAATCAAAAAATGCCTACCTAATTAACAATAACTAAAACTCAACGGTTGTAAGTTCAAGATTCATTTACATAACGGAACTAGATCCGTAAACATTTTCGCGGAACTATTTAGTTCTTATGAATTGGTCTTAGATCCAACTGTTACTTTCGTTCATCGGACATGTCAGCTCAAACATTTTTAAGAAACTAATTAGTTCTATTGGCGATCCCGGTTTTAACGGTTACTCTCTTCTATTGGACTTAACTCCATAGCTGTCAGATCAAAAATGATGACACAAAGCGCTTTGCGCGTATAGATAGTTAGTATGTTGACAGTGTAAGGGTGAGATCTCAGTCCGCGTCTCTTTCCCCGGAGATAGAAAGGAGAAGGTGGAATCAGCTCGTGTAGTTCCTGCGAATACTCGCCGAAGTGCATTCGATAACAAATCCGAAAGATTGACAACCTTGCGTCGATGTTCAAGACTCTGCAGCTTGGATTCGACGAGTTTAGATCTCTCCCAGATCAGATCCATTCCAGAGATGGCAGCAGTATTCTAGAGAGGATCGTACTTATTGTGCTTGGTAAATCTGAAGCAGCTGTCCCGGTGTAAATACCGCCTTACCATAGAAAGGTTTTTAAGCTGCGGTTTTTGCCATGGACTCTATGTAGTGGCCGAAGTTTATGTTTGCAGAGATGGTCATACCTAGAAGGCTAAGATGGTCAGATATCGGCACAGATACACCACGGAAAGTCGGAGCGAGTTGAAAGGGACTCTGTTTGGCAGTGAATAAATACGCCTGTGTTTTGGTGACGTTGAAATCGATTAGGTTAGCATCACCCCAGTCGGAGATAGCTTCTAGGGCCGTGTCCGAATGCTCAACCATGGTCTCTCGACAAAGCCGAACTGCATCTCCCTTGGCCTTTGCATTTGAGAAATATCTGTCCGCAACTAATTGTGCTATCGTCTGCGTACCCCAGAATTCCGGGTACCAACAGATCGTTTATGTGTATCAAGAATATGGTTGCAGACAGAACAACCCCCTGAGGAACTCCGGCATCAATAGCCTGTAGATCAGACGTGCAGCTATTTAAGACTACACGTAGCGATCGCTCCTTCAGTAAGTCCGAAATCCAAGAGGCAGAGGCCAAGGGGGATCCCATACGACGGAAGCTTGTTTATAAGGCTAGCGAGCCAAACCCTGTCCCTTTGACAAGGTTGGAGATGTCAAGAGACACGGCAAAAGCTGCACCGTGTTTCTCTATAGCCTCACTCCATAGATGAGTGGCATACACAAGAAGATCTCCCGTAGACCGCCCTCGGCGAAACCCAAGTTGGCGGTCACTTAAGAGGTTATTGTCTTAAAGGTATGCCAGAAGTTGGTTGTTGAGTACACGATCAATAGTCTTACAGAGTATTGAGGTGACTGATATTGGTCTGCAGTTGGCAGGATCGGCTTTACTACCTTTTTTCGGAACAGGTTGTACGTTCGCAAGCTTCCAAGATTTTGGAACGAGTTCAGACTCCAGTGAGAGACGAAACAGGTGAGTAAGGATTGGAGACAACTCAGGCGCGCAGTTGCACAGGACTATTGCTGGAACAATCGCCTTATTCACGTCCAAGGTTCACAGGATTTTTAATACCTTTTTTTAGCGTATTTGGGCAGCTGCCATGGAGTAGCCGTCATGAGGTACTTATGTTAGGCGGTTATTTCGCTGCGACATCTAGACACAAACATTGCGCAAAAAGAGAAACGAACAAGTTCGCCTTCTCAGCCGCAGTATGGGCAATTGAGCCATCTGGTTTTAACAGCGGTGGTGTGGAGGGCTGGCAGAAATCACCTACTTTCAACCGCTTTGGCAGGGGACCAGAATGCTCGGCTTCAGGTAGGTGAGATGCCAACTTGAACCTAATCTTGCCAATGCGACGAAACCTCGCCCTGCGCAATACCCTCTTGCAGGACTTGACAGCTTCAATAAAGGCTTTCGTCAGATGGTGGATGTTTGGAGTCTTATGTGAACGAACATCAACCCAAGAATTGAACGCGGACTGTTTACGGGCCTCAGCACGAGCACAGTCAACGTTAAACCATGAGCGAGCTGTGCTAGCTCGCTTATTTATTAAAGAAATGATTTAAAGGAAGAACTTCCATATACTGAAATAACATTACGCATACTTTTGTGCACTGCGGTGACAAATTGCAGTGCGGAACGTTCGTTTTCCGTACTTAAAAGAATAAACGTTCCTGTTTAAGCGAAGAACGATTAAATAGTTTAGCTATTTATATTATGACAGTGTCATTGAAGTTTTGTTAACCAATTTATCCATCGAAAAAAAAATATACTTAAATAAACCCATCATTGTATGCTATCACGGCAGGACATAGCTGAACAATTATATTGTAATATGACATCTGTATGTACCTATGTTTCACAATAAATGATTATAATTATGATTATTATTATAAATAAATGGTTTTATTTCTTTGTATGGCCTTTTTAGTTTTTCATTTATTATCACCATTCTCAGCCCACGTCAACATACGCTGGATTTATTTGTTTTTGTTTTTTTCCGTTAATTTATGGGGCGGCATACCTTACAGGCCCAGGGCGCAGAATCTTAAAATACGCCACTGGGTACCTACCTTAAATATCTCTGTGATAGATAATGTAAAACCGAGACAACATGGCGGTGACAGGCAAAACGCGTATTACCCTTCTTGTAAAAGTCAACACTACAAAATCATCATTATCAGGACAAAAGAAAGCTCCGAGAAATCCGAAACCCTCAACATCCGGACAAGAAAAGCGAAAGAAGAAAAAAGAATCAGAAAGAAATCAAAGAATAAAGAAAATAAAGACTATTACTGCATTTTATGTAGCGAAAAATACGTAGGTACCTAATGCCGCTGAGGACTAGATACAATGTTCACAATGTAAAGAACGGTGATGTGACGAGTGCTCCTCCTATAGTGGAGATGGGTCCTTTTTTTGTGATTTTTGTTTCGATTAGAACGCAAATTAATATTGTACTCTTTTTGCCCGATTAAGGTACCCCCTCAGGGCAAAAGGGGTTTTTCGCCTATTTTTAAAAAGTGATTTTGCTCAATAATTTGATTACTTTTGTCATAAAACAAAGATCATTATCATAGCCAAAGAGGTTGTTTTTAAGTTCCTACACTTTGTTAATTACATTTCTCACTATTAATATGGATTTTATTTAATCTCCCTTAAGGGGTCCGTCTTGCCCTACCTTACCCTAGTTTTGTTACTCATAAGTATTCCAAAATCCGGACAACGTCGGGACTCTAGAGTCTAAAAGTTCGGACATGTCCGGACTAAACCGGACGGATGGTAACCCTAGTTCCAACAAAGGTCAGTTCGTAAGGCTCTTTTTTCCCTTGATATCCTTATGTCGAGTGGGCCTGATGCAGTTCCTCCCATTATGCTTCGGACGTGTACTCTTGAGTTGGCGCTAGTTCAAACACGCCTTTTTCGGCTCTCTTACACTACTGGCGTTGTCCAGAGTTCTTGGAAGACAGTCTTGTCCACCCAAGTCCCGAAAAAGGTGATCGCTCAGATCCGTCCAACTACAGGCCAATAGCCATCACCTCTTTGCTCTCAGAAGTAATGGAGTCCATTACAAACCGCCAGCTCTTAGGGTACCTATAAGTGATCCCTAGTACCTATGTTTTTCGTCGCGGTCGTTCGGCTGGTGATCTTTTAGTGAACCTTACTCACCGATGGGCGGAGGCAGCCGAGAGTAAACGGGAGGCGCTGGCAGTTAGCTTGGACGTAGCGAAAGCCTTTGACAGGGTATGGCACAGAGCCCTTCTCTCTAAACTCCCATCATACGGGATTCCTGAGAAATTGTGTTCGTGGGTCGCCTGCTTTCTTTCTGGGCGTAGCATCATAGTCGTAGGCAACGGTTCGTGCCCTGAAATGAAAGCCGTGAATGCTGGAGTCCCGCAGGGGTGTGTGTTATCCCCTACTGTTTCTTCGTGTAACATAAAAACAAAAAAAAATCAGCTGTAGATAGTAGTACATTCCTAACATCCAGTGTAACCGGAAATACCCCATGTATGTTCCGCGATTTTTTGTAGTTTCCGAGCTATGATTTATTTTTAATTTTGAGAATTTTCGACTTGACCGACTTAAATATTATTTTTGCGGAAATTATGCATCTTCTTTTGATATGCATCTTTACTTCAAAAAATCGTGGTATTTCCGGGTACACCTAAATGTCGGGATTCCAAAAAAAATATGTATTAGTGTCACCGTTTGTGCCAACATAAGTGTATTCAGATTTTTCGATACACAGCCCGGGTTTGCGATCACCGAGTGTCTTCATATCTCGTTTAATTAAACGACTGTTGTAGGAAGGAGGGAACAATATTTATTCTTTCTTTCACGCAAGTTTATTGTACTTTGAATTTCAGGTGAAATATCATAGACAAAAGCTGTGCATGTTAAAAGCGGGGAGTGAGACATGCTTCAAGAATATTAAGGTTGGTACATCTCATCACCTATAGACCCCTGACTTGATAGCCAGTCATAATATGACCGCTAATGTCAAGACGACGTTTCTTGGCCGGTCATATTATGACCGGTGCGCGCATAGAATAGGTAATATGCTTTAATGTTATTATTATTATTCTGTGCGCGCGCCCGTATTTCAAGTCTGTTTTCTACTCCGTTTTAAATTTTTGTTCTTTAATCATAGTACAATATTTTTTAATCAAACTGCCATAATATTGTAGATAATTTATCTAGGAATCCAACGATATACAATATGTGTGGTGTTTATAAAAAAGAACCACCAACCACTTAAGACTCAAGTACCCGTATCAAATTACGCCGCGTCAATACCCCTATCAAACTTGCACTTGCAGCGCTCGACAGGCCCATCAAGTGAGGCCCGTGTCGTGTAACGGCTTACTTAGGTATGCTACCACGGTCGTAAAAGGCGACTAACTGAGTGAGTACTGCACATACTTACATCCAACAGCACAGAGCGGCGGTGGCCTCACTACCTATCATGCTGAGCACATGTGCAGTTGTAATTTGGTATAACGTGGACTATGGCATGAACTGCTTCTGCTGTCCTCATTGCGTAGTTTCTGACTAACTCTTTAGGGATAAGGAAATGTGAGTCTATAACTTATTTAATTTTATTGAGTGTTTTAAAATAAATTAATTCAGATGCTATAACTCCGTTCCCCACAGACACCAGGTGATCCTAAAGAAGTTGGAGACCTAATAAGAATCGTGAAATACAGCGAAGCGTTAGACAAAATGCCCGACTCTTCCGCAGAAGACACTACAGATGATGGCAACGATAAAAACGAAAGTAACGATGGAAACAACGATAACAGTGGAGGCGTAAATAACGATGACGGTAGTGAAGAAGATAAGAATGTTGGCAGTGAAGAAGATAAGAATGTTGGTGGTGAAGTACAAGACGATGATGACGTAGATAGGAATGACGATGAGGACGTAGATAGGAATGACGATGATGACGTAGATAGGAATGACGATGATGACGTAGATAGGAATGATGATGATGACGTAAATGAGGATGACGATGGTGATAACGATAATGAAGATTCGGATCGCAACGAGGGAGCAGGACAGGAGACAAATGAATATCGTCGTTTCTAATAATTAAATTTATTAAAAATTGCCAATGCATACTCATGATTTCAGTACATGCCCTAAACGTTACACTTACCTAATTATATAAAAAGTACAAAACTTACTTTCCTAACAAATTTTTATCTATATAAAATAATAAGTATTTTAGAAAGAAAATCAGTCAATATCACATAAGTATACACGAATACAATATGAATTAAGATGTTCCAACAGATATTGTTGGCTTTGAATGAATCAGATGTAGTTATTGTGTATTAAAAACACCCTGTATATTGTATGACAAATACTAATACAGTCATATGTTCCAGCATAAAAGAAAAATTACACATTTTGTAGCCAATAATAACCCCCTTACTTAAAAAAGATATTTAAATCAAAACATTAGACGTCTTATTAATAAAAATGGCCAAATGTTTCCTCGGTTAAAAGTGACGCTGTCTCGTTTTTGTTAAAGAAGACAAATAGAGACAGCGTCAATTTTATAAGTAAGTAACTTTAATCGACGTTTATTAATGACAGGGTAGGTGCCTACAAATAAACAAAGAATAAGCTACGAATAGTTATTCCGTGTTTTGTTCCTGTCATGTAAACGTAATTTCTAATTACAGTAAGGCAGTTGTCCTACCGCCGACGATGAACGAGAAGCGAGTCGAGCTAGAACTAGAAACGAGTTGGCGAGCAGCGGAAAGCGAGTATGTAGTTCCGATAGTTTTGTCGCTGGGCTATAAGCGAGTGTACGAGTGAGACGGGCGATTACTCGCGCCACTCGCTCGCGGCAGCCGAGCCGAGCGTACAGAGCAGTGCGATTCTCTAAGTTAAAGCACAGTGTTACTATTTGTGTTTAAAGCCTTGGTAGCAGCGGCTGCTGTAGCGCTGAGAATGTACTATCTCTTTCATGTTCATAGAATTGGAAAGAGACAGCGGATCACAGCCATGCGCGCAGCGTCTATGTGTCACTCAGAGAATTGCATAGCAGTCCTCTTGGCGGGAAATGACCGCTGCCGCTGGTTGGTCTCGCGGTGTGAGTTCTCGGTGAGCGAGTATCGCTAAGCGAGAATTGGCTATTTGACAGTTCTAACAATAAAATATGAAATATGTCGGAAATGGTAGGTTATGATTAAACGATAATTATCCAATAGTTTTTTTTATTAAGATAAATTGTAAATATTTTATTTTTACAAAATAAATTAGCGTTTTTTTATCTGTGGATTACAAGACCCGAAACACGGGCGGCCATGATTGAGCTTCATGTGACGAATTGTGACGTCACATTTCACAAAGTATACAGAAACTATCTGTCAGGTTTCAAGTTAAGTTTCTATATTTATTGAAATGTGACGTCACCGAGCAAAATGTCACGTGACCAACCGTTTTCGCACGAAGTTTGAAATCAACAAAGAAAAATATGTTTTTTTCTGTTAAATAAAGGTTTTTCGAGAAAGAAAATATTGTACGGGGTATAAAATAAGCGTTTGTAACTTTTTAAATACTTTTTCGAAAACTGTCAAGTAGCCAATTATCTTTGACAGCTCCTGTCACTCAGTGACAAACTAGTGGAGCGAGTCCTCGCCCGCAGTGTGAACAGTCAGCGATCAACTATTTATATATACATCTCTTTTGTTTACACGGAATGTATGTCTATAGTACATTTCTTGAGCGAGAAAATAGCCGATATTTAGTCGTTTACTCGCCGTTAGTAGGACAACTGCCTAAGGGTGGATTCGACCAAACTGGAATAAGACTTACTCCGAGATTAGTCTATACAAATTCGTTTAATCTAGGTATAAGACCTTATTCCAGTTTGGTCGAATCCACCCTTAGGGAGACAAAACACGGAATAACTATTCTGACCTTATTCTCTGTTTATTTGTAAGGCACGGTATTAACGATTCGGCATCTATACAAGTATGGACGTTAAATAAATCTTAGTAACTTTTAAGTAACGTTTATAGCCGTAATGAATAATATAAATCAGTCTTGTTAATAATTCAGACGTTTTTCGGTGTTTACTACAAAACCATGACGAAACATAGACAGACAATATCTGAAACAGATGGTCGCACTTTTGGCTAATACTGCTAACCAGAGAGTCAACATTTTAAACACGTTTTTTTTAACTTTAAATACTGTTTTGTAGTCATGCATCTTGTATTTTATTTACGAAATAAACAAATCAACCTTATACACACATTTAGAATAAAAACTCTTAGATAACAAAACGTTAAAAAAATAATAAGCTCAGGTGGGAATCGAACACGTCACGTCCACCGCAATCCAGGCGATTCCCACCTGAAGCACAGAACTAGTAGTACTCCCGAAGTAGTCAGTTTTTCAACGTTTCGATATCTACGAGTTGTTTGAGCGATAATAACGCAAAAATCATATATTACGAATATTACAAACAAAATACTACGAACTAAGCTGCTACTTAAAAAAAATTAAATTAACAAACTACTTAATACATAGGTACTTACAACTAAAATATTCATTTCACATTATGATATATAATAATAATAATTATATTACTAACTAACACTAAGCTATGATACAACTATTTCAGTTCACAACTGTTTATTTAGCTCAAGATTTATACATTGAATTATTTCTAACGTTAGCGTAATTAAAATCTATATTTTAGCAATTAACTACTATAATCTATTGAATTCTCTAAATTGATCATAACGAATGTGAAAGTTAGAAACTTTTCCAAAATTGGAATATGAAGTGAAGTCATGTTGGCTCTTTAAAGTTTTATCGCTTGTGTTCTATTCTACATTTCGTCTCGATGGGACACGACATACCATGAGATTCATATAGATCTTGCTTAACTTCAAAGCAATACGGTAAAACGGGTTTACTTTTGAATAACAAATGTAACATTAATAATAACTTTATGACGCTCGTGCCAATTTATCTAGTCCCTTTTACACTTGATTCAAAAGTAACCACATTGTACTGTTATGTTCTTTATACTCAACAATTTACTTACTACAACATATAAGCTATGTTAGTTACTTACGTACTACGAAATGCAACATCTGGTATCACCTAAAATAATGTACAAGTTAGATAAATTTACAATAAAATATATAAAGGAGACATCTTAAAATAATAACGCTGAAAATAACACAGAAAGTCTTCATTCAGTTACGTATAAAAACGGGATTTTTACCATGTAATTTGTTTATGTTAAAGCTCCGATATTTCGGCATTCGTCATTGTCTTTTTTATAGTAGAAGGAGGCAAACGAGCAGGGGCTCAAGTCTGCTAATTTACGAATGGCATAATTGAATCGCAATTGGATCGTATTGTAATTGTTTGACACATTTGGTATTCTCTTACTCATATAAGAATACCAAATGTGTCAAACAATTACAATGCGATACAGTTATGCCATTCGTAAATTAGAAGACTTGGGCCCCAGGCGGGTCACCTGATGGAAAGTAATACCGCCGCCAGAGGAATAGCAGGCGCGTTTCCGGCCTTTAAGGAAGGAATAGGAATTGTGGGGGGGAGGCATGAGCCTTCGGAACCCTCACTGGCCGGACGAAACACAACAGCACCAAGTGCCGTTATTTCACGCCGGTTGCAGTACAAATCACATGGTAGAAAGTGTAAACCTATACATCACTGGGTAGAAACCCCATTTTTATATATAATTTTAATTTAAAAAGACCCTAAGTTTAAAAAGTTTTCATTTATTTTTTCATCGATTGGAGATTGTTTTAGAAATTGATAATTATTGTTGGTTGTTTATGACTATTACCTCTAGAGTTATTATAGCTTAAAGAATAGCTTTGCAGTAAACGCATTTTGCCAATGTGTATATTTTTCAAAAGTACACCCAAGAATGTACGGTAGATTGAAATAAATGGAGTCCTTAACATGTGTTGGTATAAAAAGCGGAAATTACAGTGAAAGCGAATAATTAAACTTAATGAATGTATGAATGATGAATGAATGATCGAGTGAATGAATGAATAAAAAGAACGAGTGAATTATTTAATTAATTAATAAAAAATATGTTTTTAGATATATAGATAGTATGACTACATTCGAATAAATAACACACTTACCTAAGAAATTTCGATTCAATCAGGACGCCAATATTACACAAATTTCGGACGAACGTCGTTATAAGTATTATAAGTAAGTACTTATTCTCAATGGCTACATTTTCAGTCATAAAACCTAAGTTAATGTATTTACAGAGTGGCAGTATCGCTTAGCTATAGTTTTCACTTAACTAACTTATAAGTATCTTATAACTAATTTATACAGAAGAGAATTGTTTCATAATACGAAGTGGTCTAAGAAAACACTCCGCTTTAGAATAAATTTAATTGAATGAACTCTCAACTCGGAAGTTTTTTCTTCGCAAGGAAAATTAAATTACTTACTCAACTTTCCTTTTTTTTAAATAATGGCTTGGTGCGGTCAGCTCCTTAGCCAGTGTCAAGAGATAATAGTAAATATGTCTTTGCTTAAAGTACATGATAATTAATTATTAATTAGTGTTAATATGAAATAGTAAATGATAATCCCTCCAATGCATAAAGTTTCAGTAAAAATGTGGGATTTTACTGAGATCTCAGGCGGACTTTTTGAGAGAATTTGAAAAGTGATGTTGCACTGTCTTGTTTTATTTGCTAACGCTCATTATTTCACATATTCAATTCAATATTCAACAAAACACATATTTTAAAAAAAAATGTAATAAGACGCTAAAAATTTATATTAGGTAAATATGACGGTGTCGCGTAGCGGTAAAAATACTACTACCCCCTCTCTTCCCTTGGGTGTTGTAAAAGGCGACTAACGGACTAAAGACTTTACATACATCCAACAGCATAGAGCGGGGATGGGCTCACTACCTGTCACGCTGCGCACATTTCCAGTCGCTCTTCGGTGAAAAGTGGACTATGGTAGAGGACTGCTTTTGCTGTCCTCATTGCCTAGTCTCTGACTAACCCTTCGGGGATAATAGTCGTGATTATATGTATGTATGAAAGAATGTAAATATGCCGATGCATTTCTGAACCCGAACTGATGAATGCTTGTTAATGATGGATATAATTTAAAGATGATAATTTCCCGAACTCCTTGAAATAATAACTGCCCCCTTACTCTTGAAACCGATCGCTATTGGATCGGATTGGTATTGTGAATTTTCGTACTCCTAAGTTACGACACCAGCCCCGTGAGCACGGATCTTTTATCGATCGACAAAGTGACATTAGACGATAAAGTTTGACAGTTCAAGTACTGCCGATGTCAATTTGTCGTCGTCTAATGTCACTTTATCGGTCGATAAAAGATCCGTGCTCGCACAGCAGAGCTAACATGAATTCATATTGCGGGGATATTGTGTGAAAAAAATACAAAACTCAATGCCATTTAGATCACCCAATATGAATCCAAATTAGCGCTGGTGTTGTTGATCGAAGGCTGGTGTCGTAACTTAAAAGTACGAAAATTCACAATACCAATCCGATCTAATAGCGATTGGTTTCAAGAGTAAAGGGGTTGATCGGATGAAAGAGTGAGTCCTTATTCATAATTAAATAATATAATTTTCCTTGTACAAAAATAAACTACCGACATACTAAAAAACTAGTTTTAACTAATATGGTTCTTATGGCCATTGCTCATAAGATTCTAGTTGCATTGCACTTTTGATAGTTTGCATATATTTTTGTATGCAGAAAGAAAAAGTTAAGTTTACATTTTTCTACTCCTTGGTGACTTTTGAGAGTTTATTTACAAATAGTTACTTTGTTTTAGGGGTCATGTGAATTAGAATATCGCTGCTATAATCATTTTGTAGGGTTTTTTTCGTTAGACCTTTTATTTGTTTCTTCGATCAACGTTGGTATTGTTGATCGAAGATTTGTTTGTCTCTTCCCATCAGACATATTTGTTTTTCCTGTTATAAAGAATAAAGTTAATTTATTTGTAATTTAGAACCATTGAAGAGTTTGTCATTAAAACAAATATTATTAAATGTAATTGGCACCATAACATGTGTATTTTTCAAATTAAGTCTACAACCGGTTCCACCACATTCTGACAAGTGTCAGATAGACTAACTTACATTAAATCAGTCACGCTATCATAAAGAAAAAATGCTTAAAAACTACTTACTAACTATGAGATACGTTATCTTACTTTAATATTAATAATTGCTAAGTGTAACTATAAATACATATACGACTTCCAAATAACTGTGATATAAAATTTAATCTAAATAAATAATTGCATTATTCATCTAACTCCCTTTTTGGATAAATGGCTTCCTTTATAACTCATAAAGACAATCTTGCTAGCGTTTCTCAATTATCATATGGCACTAATGTAAGTCTACAAAAGCTTATTCTGATCTCGTTATATAAGGTGACTGCTTGAAACTGCAAGAAACTTCAAGGGCTGGTCAGGTCAAGTGTTTTAAACATGATAAAAATGACAAAAAAGATTGCAGGCTAACGTAGGTACTTATCGCCCAGCTGACGCGGACGGGTCAACAGACGGGTGGGTCAACGGCCGGCCGCTGCCCGCGCGTTGTAAATAATCGTTATTTAATAGTTAATTCTTTCATTATATTTTTCTTATGTTATTTCTTTAAAATAAATTATGACTATCAAATGAAAATTCATAAAATGAGTTATTTAACGAAAAATAAAAAAAACGAATTTCTTTTTTGTCATTATTGTCATGTCTAAAACACTTGGCCTGACTAGCCCTTGAAGTTTTTTGCGGTTTCTAGCAGTCGCCTTATATAAACACATATAAAATAGCCAAAACAAAAAAAAGTTTTATTGATAAATATATTGTTAGCATCATCCAATGGATTACATATTATCATAACATATTCTACCAATGGATTCCCGAAAAGTGTACTCTATTCCTTAAGTAACACAGTAGCTATTGTATAGTTTAGCTTTCTTAACAATAGCTTTTGGATGAGAACGTAAATTTTAAAAAAAACTGTTGCTATCATTACATATTATAAAGTAAAGTCGCCGTTTTCCTCTGACTGTGGCACCGCACTATTCTCCTAAACCACGCAATGGATTTTAAGCGGTTTTCACTAAAAGATAGAGCGAAAACTGAGGATGGTTTTTGTTTATATTTTGTAGATATATTCTTTCAAATGGCTGAACTATGACGCACTTTCTAAGTTAGCGCGGACGACGGCGCGGGCGGGCCGCTAGTTATAATATAATACGATAAACAAGTAAGTATAACAATATTCGCATTTGCAGTATCTTCACTTTTATTCACTACTATGTATACGTTTTCCCGGAGGAGTAGGCAGCGACTGCCGCTTTGCATTTCCGGGAACATTTCTTAGCACATTTGCTATGGATATAAAATAATATGAGTACTATACACCGAGATTTTTCATTGGTTTTTGAGCCGAAAACGTTCTAATACAAAAGAAGAAAAAAAACCTATTTATAATCGCTTTACGAGCTAAGTAACAAAAGTTGTTAAAGTGACTTTTTGTCGAAAACACGTAGTAACGTTCTTCTTATCAACGAGTACACCGTGACCCCTATGAACTTTCCCGGCCGGCCGCCTGCGCCGGCGGCGGGGCGGGGGGCAGGCGGAGCGTTTGAAGCGCCTCGGTCATTGACTTTCGTAAGATCGTCCGGTACTAAGGGTCCTTACATTTATTATGAATATTTTTGTAATGATTTTTTTATGCTCATATTTTTAGTTTTACATGCTAAATAGCTTCTACTGATGATAAACATGAACAGAGTTTCGGCTCCAAAACCAATGAAAAATCTCGGTGTAGAATGTTTTGTAATAAGTATATAATTACGCAATACTGCCATAAGAACAACTATCCGTAAAAAAGCAACTCCGAAATTGAAAAAATCACATTCATACATATAATCACGACTATTATCCCCGAAGGGTTAGTCATAGACTAGGCATTGAGGACCGCAAAAGCAGTCCTCTGCAATAGTCCACTTTTCACCAAATAGCGAATGCACATGTGCTCAGCGTGACAGGTGGTGAGCCCATCGCCGATATTTGCTGTTGGATGTATGTGCAGTCTTTAGTCCGTTAGTCTCCTTTTACGACCCCCAAGGGAAGAGAGGGGGTGGTAGTATTCTTTCACCGCCACGCGACACGGATATCAATCCTACTAATATTATAAACGCGAAAGTTTGTAAGTATGGATGGATGTTAGTGACTCTTTCACGTAAAAACTACTGGATGGATTTGGATGAAATTCGGCATACAGATAGTTTATAACCTGGATTAACACATAGGATACTTTTTATGCCGATATTCCCACGGGAACGGGAACCACGCGGGTAAAACCGCGAGCGGCCGCTAGTAATCTATATACTAATTATAAAGCTGAAGAGTTTAACGCGCTAATCTCGGGAACTACTGGTCCGATTTGAAAACTTATTTCAGTGTTAGATAGCCCGTTTATCGAGGAAGGCTATAGGTTATATATCATCACGCTTACACCAAAATAGGAGCGGAGAGCAGAGTAACTATTCCACGCGGACAAAGTCGCGGGCAGAAGCTAGTATTCTAATAAAATAATGGCCGTGCGTTATATAGCAGCTCTATAAAAGAACACAACCAACCGCTCTCTTCTCTTTGGTGTTGTAAAAGGCGACTAACTAAAGAGTGCAGTATTATACATCCTACAGCATAGAGCGGCGATGGACTCACCACCTGTCACGCTGAGCACATGTGCAGTTGCAAGGTGAAAAGTGGACTATGGCAGTGGACTGCTTCTGCGGTCCCCATTGCCTAGTCTCTGACTAACCCTTTGGCGATAATAGTCCTGATTATATGTATGTACTCGTATTTAATAGTATTTGCAGCGGGTGGATTCATTCCCTTCATAAATCAGAACTTCTAACTTGCAAAACGCCTTTGTATGCTAATTGGCTAGGAAGCATAATGTCTAAATTGGCTGTTTGACAGTTGTAACCATAGATTTAGAATGTACAAGATACACGAAGTGTGGGAGTGAGAAATCATTATCAAGTTTAAATCGCACGAGAGCAAAAGAGACAGTGAATAAAGCACCGATATGTAAATTTTTTTCTCGCAAGTAAGATGCCATGCGTTTCAGTCTGTTTTAAATCGCGCTGAAATTCGTGCATTTTTATATTAATCTTTCGATTTAACATTAAGAATATTAAATGTGCAATTATGGTGACATATTTTGTACGTGAATGTGACGTTAATAAATACACTTTACAATTCACCAACACAATGTAGGTACTTATCTTCTTTGTCACGTCTCCGAGCCGTCATTGTGCATCTCGTACATCCTAAATCTGTGGTTGTAACCTTCGATCAACAATACCAACTAGATAACGCGTCACGTACAAAATCTAAGCTAAATTCTGTCCACGTGAATAAATACTTTTTCAAGCAATAAATTACTCCTGTCACTTAGAAAAGAAAAGACGCCAATAAAATTTAGTGGTGAAATCAACCTTAAGGGGCAACAAATAAAGTACTTTTTCCTGTCTACTTATGCTTTGCGAGAAAATAAGAGCTCACTTCTCAAGTGCGGTCTTATTTAGCGAAACACATTTTTAGCGCCGACCTGACATCTAGTTGTATTGTTGATCGAAGGTTGTATAAATAAAATATTAAATATGTCGGATATCCAATAGTTTTTTTTATCAAGATAATTTGTAAATATTATATTTTTACAAAATAAATTTGCGTTTTTTTTTACCTGTGGAGTACAAGACCCGAAACACGATTTGACGGCCATGATTGAGCTTCGGGTGACGTCACATTTCACAAAATAATCAAAACTATCTGCCAGCTTTCAAGATAAAATTTCTTTGTTTAGTGAAATGTGACGTCACAGGGCAAAATGTCACGTGAACAACCGTTTTCGCGCGAAAAATTTCAAATTTCTACAAAATTAAAACGACAAAAATGTAGAATGCCACGCTATTCGTCGTTATTGTTCGCTATTGGGCGTGAACGATGCTTTATGCGGTTTTGTATTAAAATTTAAACATGAATTATCCTTGTTGCGAAAAAGTGCCTTTAGGGGGTTTTGAAAGTAGACCCCTCTTTTCAGAGTTGCTACCATACACATAGTTGTTCTTTGGACTTAACAGATTAACCCAGTTGCTTTATTACACACGCTATTCCAAAGCTGTACATTGTAAACTCTTACGCGGCTTTATCTTCCGTCTCTCTCACACTTAGGGGTCGTCTTATCTTCCCTATCTCTCGCACTTAAGCGTCTTCGACCACGTCCTTATCTTCCGCGTCTTGCGTGGGATGCTCAGCTGTCACCGTTTTCAAGATGGCCGCCAGCTCTTCGTTGATTTCAGTGAACTGCGGTCTGCCGGTCGGTGAAATGCTCCAGCAACGTTTCTTTGAACAATATAAAAAATAATTTGTTAGCTAATTATTGAATTGAGTTAATTATTGTAGATCAGTGCACGTGACATACATCCAACAACATAAGAGCAGCAATGGACTCACCACCCGTCACAGGCTCTCTGTCTCTCTGTGTGTCTCTCTCTCTCTCTCTCTCTCTCTCTCTCTCTCTCTCTCTCTCTCTCTCGACTCTGAGCACAGATGTGGCTATTAAAGGCTGACACACACCAAAAAGTGTCGCAGACGTGCTGCATTGCGACTGCGTGCGTCATGATTTGTAATATTAGAATTTGTACGCGTAGGTTCACACCGACAGTGTCGCAGATGCATTGCGTTGCGCTTGCGTGCGACAGACGCACGGCAGTGCGTGAGATACAAACCGAAAACGGTCGCGGTGCGGTCGCGCACCAGCGGAACGGCAACGTCGCACACGCGCTCCGGCATGATGACGTTGTATTCCACAGGATTTCTTAGTTGAGGACACACCGCGGTGACGTATACGCGCGTGCAGCTGCGACACTGGCTGCTGCACTTAAGTTGTAAATATTTACAAATTTAACAGTGACTAGTGATCATGGATTTTTGAAATACGCGAAAAGTTAATCAATATGTACGCAGATACAAATGTTTATATGATCCACATGTCAAAAATTATAACTTATCTTAACTTGTCTTTAAACGACTCAAGCTCTGTGCACAGAAGATGATATTCACCGAGGTCGTCTCTATTTTTGTTTATATTGATTGTGCACCCACAGTCTTTTATTACGACGACGATTTATCGAGCATTTCAAGTGAAGGATGGTTAGATAACAGTTTATCCGATGAAGATCTGTTACTTTTGGCTGCGTTAGAACCACCAGAAACTAAAAAAGACTGTGGGTGCACAATCAATATAAACAAAAAAGAGACGATCTCGGTAAATATTATCGTCTGTGCATAGTGCTTGAGTCGTTTGAAGACAAGTTATAATTTTTGACATGTGGATCATATAAACATTTGTATCTGCGTACATATTGATTAACTTTTCGCGTATTTCAAAATCCATGATCACTAGTCACTGTAAAATTTGTAAATATTCACAACTGAAGTGCCGCAGCCAGTGTCGCAGCTGCACGCAGAAGTATACGTCACCGCGGTGTGTCCTCAACTATGAAATCCTGTGGAATACAACGTCATCATGCCGGAGCGCGTGTGCGACGTTGCCGTTCCGCTGGTGCGCGACCGCACCGCGACCGTTTTCGGTTTGTATCTCACGCACTGCCGTGCGTCTGTCGCACGCAAGCGCAACGCAATGCATCTGCGACACTGTCGGTGTGAACCTACGCGTACAAATTCTAATATTACAAATCATGACGCACGCAGTCGCAATGCAGCACGTCTGCGACACGTTTTGGTGTGTGTCAGCCTTTAATATGAAATAAGTATGTCGGATATGGTAGTTTATAATTTAACATTAATTATCCAATATTTTTTTTTATTTTTACAAAATAAATTTTACGATTTTTTATCTGCGGATCGGAAGACCTATAACCCGGGCGACCATGATTGAGGATCGTGTGACGTCGAGTTTTTTTGCGGGAAATTAGATATTAATGATGAAAAATATATTTTTTTTCCTATTAAACAAAGCTTTTTCGAGAAAAAAAAATGTTGTATAAGTGGTATAAAATAAGCGTTTGTAATTTTTGAAATATTTTTTCGAGAACTGTCAAGTAACCAATTGTTATTTGGTGAAACGTGGACTAAGGCAGAGTAGAGAGGACTGATCTTGCGGTCCTCCTTATAATAGAATATAATAAATCTTTATTGGACTTTTGTTACATCTATACTAATATTATAAAGAGGAAAGATTTGATTGTTTGTTTTTTTGGACTGAATGGGTGGAGCCCATTCAGTCGATTTGAAAAATTCTTTCACCGTTGGGAAGCTACACTTTCTCCGGGTGACATAGGCTATTATGTTTTCAAAAATTCGTCACTGGGTACGGAGTCCACGCGGACGAAGTCGCGAGCGGTCCACCAGTAATTTATAATGCTAGTTATTATTGCATGAACAACAGTTACCCTTAACTAGCATGCAATAGTAGTCATATATGATCTAATCAAATTATTTGTTATTTTAATTTCATTCAATTTATAAAATGCATTACGTATTAACCAGTACACTTTTTTAACGAGTTTACAAACTTAAAGTCTGGTAAAGAATACACATGTTGCGGTAAACTGTTGTATATTCGTATGGCAGATATATATAGGAACTATGTTTGAAAATCAATAAAAAAATACTTTTATTTCAGACCATGGTCCATATTAACAAATTACAAATTCAAATACAATAAAATAACATATTATTCAATTAAATTATCTCACATTATAATTAAAACCATTGATTAAATAAAATAGAGTAGAGTATGTTAGTAACAATAGACTTACAACTATCAATCAATGTTTTTTTTATATATTTTAGCGTTTTATTAACATTTAACAACTATGTTAGTAACTAACGATGATCAATGATAAATACAATAAGTCTACTCGTCTCATCGTTGCCTTGTCTCTGACTAACCTTTAGGGGATAATAGCTGTGAATGTGTGTACCTACGTACGTACGTAAGTGCAAGTGAGGCTGTGTGGTTATCTGTCTGTTCGGCTGTTCTGCCGTCGGTACATTATTAAAAGCATATTACCAGCCTCTCTCTTCCTGGGTGTCGTAAAAGGCGACTAACGGACTAAATACTGCACATTAATCCAACAGCGGCGGCTCACCATCTATCACGCTAAGCACATGTGCAGTTGTGATTTGCTGAAACGTGGTCTATGGCAGTGGACTGCTTCTGCGGTTTCCCATTGTCTAGTATCTTATTTTTATTCGTTTAAATTAAATTAAGGGTGACTTCCACCCATGAAACTGAACAACTTTCCCTAAGAAATCTATGTGCAAAAATGACAAATAAAGGGTAATGGCCATTATTGGCCAAAGCGCGGCCATACGTAACGATAGTATAAAAAAAAAAATTTTTTATGCCGTTACAAACGGGAATCGTTAGAGCACACCTCCACAAAATGTTATAGCGAATTTATTAGTTTTTCATCTACTTCCGTTTTTAGCATTGAGCTTAAGTTTCTAGAAACATGTCTTTGACATTTTATTTTATTTTTTATGGCCCAGAGATACATCTTTTGGCCGCGACTTCAATCTTGATAACATGAGTTGGTGTAGTTTCCTAATGATAAAACTGCTTCATTACGTATTACTTTTATGTACTTTAATAAATAACACTCATCTCTACTCTGTTCATATCGTGGCCAAATACTGTATGGAAAGTGGCCAATTCCCTTTCGATCTCCCATACTATAATTGTCGTCAGCTGATGGGATGGTTCTGTATGGGAGGTTGAAATTTTGTTGTCTTTTTTGCACATAGGTTTCTTGAGGAAAGTTGTTCAGTTTCATGGGTGGAAAGGGTGTATGTAGGTATATGTATGTATGTTTGTGTATATATCTATGTATGTTTGTATGTATATCTATGTATGTATGTTTGTATGTATGACGTTTGTATGTATGTACTCACAAGTAAGCCGGCGAGCGCGTCGGGCATCGCACTCGGCACCGCCCACTCCAAGGTACCCGCCTTCATGCGCTCCAATACTGAGTTGTCGTTCAATTTGGCGAACGGCAGCTCCGCTTTCGTGTAGATCTGCGAATTAATCACATAATAAACAACTTAGCCTATCATCATCATCATAATTTCCAGCCCTTCTTATCGACCCATCTAGCTGGTGGACGACTAACTAACTTTACACTACGGCTGTTTCGTACTAAAGCTGTATGAGCTGAATCCTTTTGCCTCGCTATTTGCCTGACAAATTAAAAGGGATTGTCAGCTGTTAAACTCTCTCTCTCTGGTTTTTTTCGGGACGCCGAGTGCGCATATAATTTTCGGATTCAGTAATACGGTATTAAGTTGTTAGATTATTATATTAACGCTTACAATATTGTGATGAGAACAACAAGAACGAACGGTACAAGAAAGAAGAGCAAAGGCCCTTGGAGCTACACCACTAGGTCATAGATTAGAACTGGGTTGTTAGTTTATTACATCTGTTTTGCTTAATTGGCTATAGTATATGACAGTTGTAACAATAAATATGAAATATGTCGGAAATGGTAGTTTATGATTTAACAATAGTTTTATTTAAGTATTAAGATAATTTGTAAATATTTTAGTTTTTCAAAATAAATTTGTGATTTTTTATCTGTGGATGACAACACCCGAAACACGGGCGGCCATGATTGAGATTCGTTTGACGTCACATTTCACAAAATAAACTAAAACTAAGTATATGTCAGGTTTCAAGACAAAAGTTTGTTTATTGAAGTGTGACGTCACAGGGCAAAATGTCACGTGACCAACCGTTTTCGCGCGAAATTTAAAATTAATGAAGAAAAATATGTATTTTTTTCTATTAAATAAAGCTTTTTCGAGAAAAAAATATTGTAAGAGGCATAAAAATAAGCGTTAGTAATCTTTAAAATACTTTTCCGAGAACTGTCAAGTTTGCTCCGCGTCATGGCCGGACATCAAACGGCCAAATTCGATGAAGAATGTTTGTAGACAAATTTTCTGTCATTTCTTTGTGCAAATATACTAGATATTTGCACTCTCTTGCATTCACTCGTATTTTAGCTCTCATAATCTTAACAATAACATTACCATAAATGTTCGTCGGTTACTTGTTTTGAGGTTAGAACGATACGCCGTAAACAGTTTTGATTGGCTCAATTTCGCAGTAAATTGAGACGTCACGCGTTTGTACAGATCCACAGAGCAAGTAACGCTACGCTAGGAAACATCCATCTATCATCGCATGACATACAAGTCAAACGTGTGACGTCACTCGTCTGACATGGCACCATATTTTTTAAGCAAGCGTGTTTTTTACCGGAACACGTATAATAAATGAAAATAAATATTATTAGTACGGTCCATAAACACCAATAAATAATATGTACAGTCTGGTACTTAGAAACTAGTCATATACCCTATTTTAAATTAAACGCTTTTATTTTTGCAAACGTGATTCGTTGAACTTCACTTACCTCCCAAACTGTGGCGGCGAACATGTAAACGTCCGATTTTGTGGAGTACTCTCCTTCCATCACCGCTTCTGATGGCAACCAGCGCAGCGGTATGACCTGAGAAAATTACAATGTTATTAGCAGAGGTCGGAATTAGGTAGAGTTATATAAGTACTTACACTGATTTCATACAGCGAAAGAATAAAGTGGATATGCCTCAAATACTGAGATTAATTTTAAAGAGCCGAAAAATCCCGATATTTATTAAATAAACAAGGTTATTTACTTTCACGCAATTTAAACCACTGCACGCGCGACGTTAGAAATCCATTAGACGTCCATTACAAATCCCGAGAAGATCCATATTAATATCAACATTTCGATGCAAGTACATAAATAACTGTACCTAATTCCGACCTCTGGACTCTATTAGTAATGTAACCAGCGGCCGGCGGCGCCTTCCTCCACGCTAACTTAAAAACACCGTCATACCTCAGCCATTTTGTACAAAATGTCTACAAATTATAAACAGAAAACATCCTCAGTTATCGCTCTTTCTGTTAGTGAAAACCGCATAAAACCATTACGCGGTTTAGAAGAAAGCGGAACCTCTAAAGCTATCTAGGCCCTCTAAGGTCCTCCTCTCAGGAAAATCCGAAACAACTCTTTAAATGACAGATTACATTCTTATGATCACATTTTGTCAACCGCAAATATTATGAGGATAAATTCAACAACATAAATAAACTATTTTTACAAGAAAAACGCCAAAAGACATTTCGATTAAATGTAAAATAAAACACCCCTTACGCACTTTCGGTAGTTTAAATTCAAAGGAGCCGCAATGCCTACACCGCTTACACATGCCTGTAGTTTTCTTAAACGAGCCTTTTTTTGACTTGATCAGAGGATTTTTTGTTAGGAAAAGAAAAATAAAAACTTGCCTGATTTTTTTAAAATGCCAGGGCCTTATTTCCCTGACATAATTAGATGTTTTGTCAAAATTTTGATAAAATGTGACCTTATATAATCAACTTTGTGTTACTAATGTTGAAGATTTCAACCGATTGATCTTTCACACTAAAGTGCGTTGGATATCAAAAGGAAATTGTCTGACTCGTTTAGAAGAAAGCGCAGCCACAGACAGAAAATGTCACTTGTCTGAGTGAGTTGAGTGCTAATTACAGGATTGATTTAAAGCATTGCTAATAGCAATCATCATCAATTATCATCATTACATCAATAACCGTGTCGCGTGGCGGTGAAAGAATACTACCACCCCCCTATCTTCCCGTGAGTGTCTTAAAAGGCGACTAACAGACTAAAGACTGCACATACATCCAACAACAAAGAGCGGCGATGGCCTCACCACGACACGCTAAGCACATTGGACACACACACAGTGGACTATGGTAGAAGACTGCCTTTGCGGTCCTCATTGCCTATAGTCTCTTCGGGGATAATAGACGTGTTTAATATCGTCGTCGTGTCGTTAAGTATATGTTGAAATATAACTGATTCATCGTTCTTTCTTTCATTTAGACACCCGTAAACACAACAGTATCTTTCATACGCATTTAAGATCGTGTAGTAGTAATTGTTCGGTGTACAATAATCACAAAAATGATCGTCCGTTTTACGCGCTCTATGTTCGGTGCGTCGCGTGCGGCAACCTACTGCCTGCCCGGGAGGCGCGCCCAATGATCGTACCAAACTGCGGTGACATCCCATTGATAGTTCACTAAATTTCAAAATCATATTAACCCCTCGAGCGTCATATGTACTTACCGGTGTACAAAATAGTTGAGAGCCATGCGTGTCTCTTGTACTTATCGGTGTACAACAGACTTGGCTCAGATTGGTTGTTTTATTTTAGCCGGTCCGAGTCGTAGTATACAAGTTTTAGATATCTGTGAATTTTCTATGGTCCGTATAGAAGAAATTAACATAGTCACACACATTGGTCCGAATCCTACTAGATTCGGACCAAACAAAATATTATCGAAAAAAAATATTAAAAAGAGTGTCTGAAGTTATGGACGGACGTCAGCCATATTAGTACAAAGTTGTGTCGTTGTGAT
The DNA here is from genome assembly GCA_963921215.1 of Scoparia ambigualis. Classification (NCBI taxonomy): domain Eukaryota; kingdom Metazoa; phylum Arthropoda; class Insecta; order Lepidoptera; family Crambidae; genus Scoparia; species Scoparia ambigualis. The sequence continues at coordinate 9,077,562 of OY992526.1, forward strand.
TTGTTTACATGATGTTTTCTCGACGTAAAATATAAGTTTTCGTATGATTCTTATCTATATTTACTGGAAACTTAATACAGTTTTTGTACAATGCAATAGTTGTGTGATATAGTGGCAATTTAGATTAAACGAAGAGCTAGAAGTATAATTATGATATTTAATTTTGCTAACAACTACAGCTAACATTGTGTGTTATAAAGTGCTGTAATTTTCTTCATATTTTGATTTTTTTGATAAAAGTGATTATAAACATTAATTAATTTGTAGATTATTTCATCAGTAACGCTTTTTTTAACGTTTTTTTATTTACAGTTAGACATTATATACTTTTAGGTCACTATTTACGCGGGCCGGCCACGTTATGGCGGCGGTTATTTATTTTGGTTCCTAAGTTAAAAATTGTTTTGTGAGTGAAGTTTAGTGCCAAAGTGTTTATGATTCATGTGACCGGTGCATAGTAATGTTAACTAAAAAGTTATTATGTCAATTGTGTTGTGTGTCGTTTGTTAATTATTATAACAAACAGTAAAACCAAAGGTTACCTTTATGAAATATTGAAAACAAAAGAAAACCGTTTCAGTGCCACTACAAGTAAGCCTTTATTGTTCATTCTAAGTAGTTAACTACGTACAAAAATTCATACAGAAAAGAATGACACCTCATTCACGCGAAAATCTCGTATAGTTATTACGCAATAAATATTTTTCCCTAATCAAACAATAAAAAAGTGATGTATCGCAAAATTCCTGACACGTAAAGCATTTAATGCTTTAGGGTGGCTGGCGCGCCACGGGTTAAAACGATACCTGTTCACCTATAAGATCCTAAAAATACATTATTTTAAAAAAATCGCGCATTTACAATATATATTTTGCATTTTTATACTCCGTTTTAAATTTACCGCAAAAACGCTTAAGAGGCCTATTACATCTCCACTGTGATTTTTGCGTAAAATGGCCAACTTTGGCGCTCTGGATCTCGGAATCAAAAATACATTAACAATTTTGACTTGATGAATAGTGTAAAATAGCTATTGGAATAGTGCGTAGCGGCCTCGCTTTTTGTAAATTGTGCTTAACTTATTAATTAAACCTAAAATTGCAGAGCAAGATTTTCATAAAATTTAACCGCCTCTGTGGTCTAGTGGCTAAGCTACCTGTTTCAGACCCAGAGGTCCCGGGTTCGATTCCCAGCGGGGGGTACATCTTTGTGTGCTCGGTTTGGTTGATGGTAGGGCTGTTAAGTCCGCCTGGCTAGCTACCACCATCTTATCTAAGTCTGTCGCCATAACGACGATGTTTATAGCATTGTTGTGTTCCGGCAGTTTGAGATAAGATAGCCAGTTCCTCAGTGGTTGAGGATTCCGGGTGAAGCGCGCTTCCACCTTCGGCCTTATCGTCACTTACCATCAGGTGAGATGAAGGCCAAGCGCTTACCCGTTGCCAATAAAAAAAAAAAAAAATGAGCGTAGGCATTTTTTTGAGCTCATCGATTAAACTACTGTTCTAAGCAAATTTAATAAAAAAAATAGAATGTTATTTCTTATATAGTCGTATAGTGCTTAGCGGCCTCAGAATTTTTAGATATCGTTGATTATATATAGAAAAAAAATCTTATTCTAAACCAAAAACTTCGAAAATTGCTTCAAGTTAACTGTGAATTTCTCCTATCTACGATAATATTATTGAGCAAAATTTATACCAGAATAATTGTTACTTAATGAGGAATAAAGATTTTATAATTTTAAATCATGAATTTATTATTCTATTTCAATAAAAACGATAAATACAACTGCAAAATTACTACAAAATGCGATGCGCCGGCCGCCCGCACTTCAGTACTGCGCGAGCGCTCCTCAGCGTTGGACCTGTGTCGAATTTCTTCGCGCCAATATCGATCGATCGAGAGGCAGTGCATATATAGTGCGACTACCAAGTTTGATCACTGAAGTATAACTTTACAAGTTTTTATTTAGCTTCACCTGTTTGTCATCAAATCTTGCAAATTAAATTTGATCCACTTTCCGGTTACCGATTGAGCTGAAATTTTGCATTCATGTGTAAATCGCGTGACAATGCAATATTATGATGACATGGTGCTAATCTGATGATGGAGCTGGAAGGTGGCCATAGAAACTTCACAATGAAACGACACAACCTCATCGAGTTTGGGCTTGTTTGAATTGTCTTGACGAGTAGTTTGTCTTTCAATGGTAACCAGGGTCTGATGATAGAGTTGGAAGGTGGTCATGGGAACTCTGTTATGAAACGACGCAACTCCATCGAGTTTCGGCTCATTTCATTGGTCTTGACGAGTACTTTGTGTTTAGATGGTTACCAGGGTATGATCTGATGATGGAGCTGGAAGGTGATCATAGGAACTCAGTAAAGAAACGACGCAACCCCATCGAGTCTCGGCTCGTTTGATTCGTCTTGACGAATACTTTAGTGCTAGATGGTAACCAGGGTCTGATGATGAGCTGGAAGATGGCCATAGAAACTTAGTAATTACACGACATAACCCCATCGAGTATGGGCTCGTTTGATTCGTCTTGACGAGTACTTTAGTGCTAGATGGTAAGCAGGGTCTGATGATGGAGCTGAAAGGTGGTCATAGGAACTCAATAATAAGCGACATAACCGTGTCGAGTTCGATTTGTCTTAATGGGTGAACCGTTTTAATTGATATGTAAAGTTATTAAAATAAAACTAAAAAGTTAAACATAAAATTAAAAGAAAATATACTTTTTTAAAACAAGCTTTTATTATTGTTCTTGTTAATAATAATCCACTATTAACAGAATGCAAGCACAATATAGTCACTTGTTACGCTCGCCTGCAGTTAACATTGACATGTCTTATCCTGTACGTAAGTTTAGATCCATATTATTAACCGAATTAAAAGATTGCCTGGAGGGGCCACAAACACAAGGTGATTGATACAAAATCGGCTTGTGGTTTCTTTTATAAATCTTGTAGTTCTTAAGTAGTTTGTTTGTTTGAATGATAGTGTGTGCATAGTACGCTTCCTAATAACTCTAATTTAGTTTATGTTCTTGTATCGTTCGTATCGTTGCAACCTCTAATTAAGACAGCGCCAGCGTACATGGTGTTTGTTTTGTTGGTTGTCCTTAAATAAATAAATAGAATTAAAAATTTAAAAATAATAATTTAAACCTGAAAAGAAAAATATCATTATATAGGGTCTAAAAATATCAATAAGCGAACGTTTAAGGGGAGCATCTATACATCACACTGAGCATGCTCACCAAATTTGGTCCAAAACTACAGGCTTGTTACCGAGATAATCAACAAAACATTATCATAATTCACCAAAAAATACACCCTTTACAAACCGTACAGCTGTACTACACGCACACAAAGATAGCCGAATATGCACATTAAACTCGGAGCACACTGAGCTATCTTTTTATTAACGCTTGCGTGCGTGTTAGTAAAGATACAGCATGTTTCATGATGTGCATTATTTTAATTGATTTAGTTTGTCAGAAAACATAACTTTGAAACATTACTATAACTAGAGCCCATTTTTTGTCATTGTATTCAGAATTATGTAATTAGATACCGCCCTTAAACGTTCGCTTATTGATGACAATGCAACCTTTAACTAAAATTAACCACATTCGTCTACGTCACAATAATCCCATATCGTAAGTAGGTACATGCCTATTAGACATTTTATTAAACCATAAAACTTTACACCTAACATTTTTTATAAATAGAGTCTGGCTAACGAAAGCTGAACCTCGTAGTAAGTTATTTGATTGCCAACGCTTTGTTTTTATGTGTCTATCTGAGGTGTCATTTCGTATGTCAACCTTTCGTTGGCCAGACTCTAAAAGCGTGTTACATTGTGATTGCAAAATAACGCTTTTTTTTTAATAACAAAAATTGGGAATGTGCTAAAAAGGTTTATTCTTCGTTTGTCCCTCTGAGTTACGTCCCACATAAAAAAATCCTGGTTCGTCCCAAACAATATGCTTCCTTCGTCCCTAAATATTATTTTAATTATTTTATTCTCGCTTTGTCCCATTTTATATTCCTTCTACGGCCCACATTTTTTTTATATGCCAAACATACTTTAATCTTATTGTATTTACAATCAGCAATAAAGGATTTAGCATTACTTAATATTTAACATCAGTCAACCGTGTCGAGTAGTGGTGAAAGACTACTACCACCCCGTCCGTAAAAGGCAACTAACGGACTAAAGACTGCACATACATCCATAAGCATAGAGCGGCGACGCGCTAACCACCTGTCTACGACCTGTAATGTTGGCTGACTACTCTGAGGAAGCCACGAGGCGAGTCCGAAGGGTTATCAGAGGTGAGTGATCTTGTGACGTGATCAGCATATTTGTACACGTCCCAGGGCTGATCTGCACGCGGTAGACCGCCAAGGTTATCAGATGTAAGGGATCTAGTATGATAAGAAGTGATAACGGTATTGTTTTTTTTTACAAGCTTTTATTTACCTTGCAATGTCTTCTTCTTTGTCCGGCCTTAATCCCATCTTTAATTGGGGTCGGCTCTCTTAGTTACCTAATTTACCTTGCAACTTGCAATGTATGTATGTCTTTTGTTCGGGTGGAATTTTGCAACTCAATTTTGATCCCCTTCCCAGTTACCGATTGAGCTGAAATTTTGCATACCTATGTAAATCGCGTGACAATGCAATATTATGATTGCATGGTGCGGATCTGATGATGGAGCTGGAAGGTGGTCATAGAAACAACACAACCTTATCGAGTTTGGGCTCGTTTGAATCGTCTTGACGAGAAGTTTGTCTTTCTTGTCTTGGTCATATGAACTCTGTAATGAAATGACGCAACCCCATCGAGTTTTGGCTCGTTTCATTCGTCTTGACGAGTACGTTGTTTTTAGATGGTTTACAGGGTATGATCTGGTGATGGAGCTGGAAGGTGGTCCTAGGAACTCAGTAAAGAAACGACGCAACCCCATCGAGTCTCGGCTCATTTGATTCGTCTTGACGAGTACTTTGGTGCTAGATGGTAACTAGGGTCTGATGATGGAGCTGGAAGATAGCTATATATTAACTGAGTAAATATACGACATAACATCATCGAGTATGGGCTCGTTTGATTCGTCTTGACGAGTAGTTTGGTGCTAGATGGTAACCAGGGTCCGATGATGGAGCTGGAAGGTGGCCATAGGAACTCAGTAAAAATTATAATTATGTTTTTTATTAACATTTCGTTTTGATACCTACTCTCATATAATTGGTCGGTACATTATTTCATAAATATTGTATGGATACTAATAGATCTGTTTGTTTTGTATAGTTATTTAAACTGTAGGTAGTTATGATAACATGATTATAATTATACAATTTCTGTGATTTTGATTGTGATACTAGATAATAAAGATGATTTATACCAACATGTTTATAGTTGTTTAAATTAATGTTTACATACTTACATAAATATACATATGATCACAACTACTATCCCTGAAGGGTAAGTCAGAGACTAGGCAATAATGACCGCAAGAGCAGACTTCTACCATAGTCCACTTTTCACCAAATATCGACTACACAGGTGCTCAGCGTGCGAGATAGTGAGCCCATCGCCACTCTATGCTATTGGATGTATGTGCAGTCATCAATCCGTCAGTCGCCTTTTACGACATTCAAGGGAAGAGAGGGGGTGGTAGTATTCTTTCACCGCCACGCGACACGGTTATAAAACCACAGAGAGTTTAGAGTTGTTTTATAAAATAATGATTGTTGAAAAATACTTAAATAAGTAATATAACACTTTTTGTGTTGACTTTACTTTTAACTATCTACTTGTAATTCGGGACGAAGCACCACTTCAATAGTGTTATGGGACGAACTAAGAATTTTTTGGAATGTGGGACAAAACTTCGGGACGAACGAAGCATAAACCGATAAAAACGCAAAGATTTAATACAAGGTGTAAAGTTTTATGGTTTAATAAAAATGTCTAATATGTATGTATGTACTTACTTACAATATGGGATTATTGTGACGTAGACGAATATGATTAATTATCGTTAAAGGTTGCAATGTAGGTACCTATGTACCTATATATTTATATATTTTTTTTTGTAATCAGGTTAAAATTGTTATTTTTAAATTTTTTATTCTTTATATTAACAAGAACATAATAAAAGCTTGTTTTTAAAAAGTATTTCTTTCTTTTAATTTAATTTAGTGTTTCTTTTCAAAAAATCAACTGCGTATATTCCTGATACTATGTCCTTTGGTAGTATTATTGTATCGAGTGGCAAGGACATTTGCGATCTATTCAACCAATACTTTCATTCTGTCTTTGATGCGGAATCTGGTCCTTCTCTAGTGAAACGCTGTGCTGACAAGAGCATATCCATCAATAGTGTAGGAATTTCTGAATCTGACATTGAAAAATATTTAGCTGGGATTGACATTAATAAGAGTAGTGGTCCTGACAATATACCACCGATATTTTTAAAAATGTGTCGTCAATTCCTTACTTTACCATTGTTCCTTTTGTTTAATTTATCTCTAAGCTCTGGGGTGATGCCTGAGGTGTGGAAACTTTCATACGTTGTTCCCATATTTATGTCTGGAGATAAACATAATATACTAAACTATAGACCAATCTCTAAACTAAGCACATTACCTAAACTATTTGAGAAAATAATTTATGATAAAATATATCCTTTGTTGAGGCCTCTCATAGTAGAAGAACAACACGGTTTCGTAGATAAAAAATCTACTGAAACTAATATGTGTGAGTTTATTCATAAAATGGCTTCTGCGATGGATCAAGGGTATCAAATTGATTATTCCAAGGCCTTTGATAAAATTTCACATTGCTTACTTTTGGAAAGACTTGAACAGATTGGCATCCACGGAGACTTGTTGCGATGGCTGGCTTCGTATTTAAGAGATCGTAGCCAGGCTGTCACAATAAAGGGATATTGCTCTACGTTTATGCCTGTCACTTCGGGAGTGCCCCAGGGCTCGCACCTCGGACCTCTTCTATTTGATATTTTTATAAACAACATCGCTTCAATTTTTGAGCAATCGACAGTGTTGCTATTTGCTGATGATATGAAAATATATAGAGTTATCAAATCTCCGCTAGACTGTGCATTGTTACAGAATGACCTTAATAAGTTAAATACTTACTGTAACAATAATTTGCTATATTTAAATATTCTAAAGTGTCATGTAATTTCATTTTCTCGGAAGCGTAGCACTATTGAATATGATTACATATTAAGTGATAATATTTTGGAACGGGTGTCCGAGGTGAGAGACCTTGGATTGTATCTTGATCGTAAATTGTCATTTCGTACTCACATCGGTCATATTACTTCTAGGGCATATCGAATGCTTGGTTTTATAATTAGAACTGGAAAGGACTTCAAAAAGTGTTCTACTTTAATACTTTTGTATAACTCGTATGTAAGATCCATTCTGGAGTACGCATCAACTGTTTGGAACCCTCAGTATAAGATACATATCAATAGCATTGAACGTATACAGAAAAAAATCATTAAACATCTATCTTATAAGTGTGAGCATTCTGTTCATTCCAATCTTGCACCGCTTGTAGAACGCCGTGCTGAACGAGATCTAGTGTTTCTGTTTAAGCTACTCAACAACTACATAGATTCACCCTTTCTTTTAAGTTGCGTAAATTTAAGATGTCCCCGAACAAGCTCGCGCAATAAAAAGGTATTTAGTGTCCCCCTTACTAGCACCAAACATTTGTCTGACACTTTCTTGTACCGGTCGTGTTTACGGTATAATGAACTTCATATAGATATGGATATACTTAATGATACATACGATCGCTATCTTCAAACGTAATATTAGGGAATGTAAGGATCCATAATGTTTATTTTTAATTTTAATTTAATTTTGTACCTTTAATTTAGTAGGTTCTCAAACTCATGTATTAGTAATAAGTGGAAACTTAACTGATGTATGTAAAATTGTATGTAACATTTATAAACTATATTATATTGTATATTTCCCAAATAAAGTAAAATAAAATAAAAATAAAATAGTATTCTAATCCTAACTAATGTTTGGCCTCGTTTGATTCTTACCTCGTTAACTCGTAATAATAAATCTGAAATAAAAACTCTACCTTTCTATTGCTTTTTCACACCTAAACCATTCGATCGATTTGATTGAAATTTGGAATATAGGTAGTTCTGTTTTATGGTGTTTTATACTCCCATGTAAATTGTAATTAATTTTATTCTAATCTAAGCTATAATTTTTATCTAAAACGAAAAACGTTCCTTGGCTATAAAGGACTAGGTAAATAAAAAAAATGTTTCTAAGGCTGACTTCACAGTAACGCGTTTGATCTGCGCCGGCACACACGCGCGCGGTTACAATTACACTAGACAGTAGTTGCGTTTCATAGTCATCCACGCGGTTCAAACGCGCAACTACTATGTAGTGTAGCGCGCGCGTGTGGCCGGCGCTGATCAAACGCGTGACTGTGAAATCAGCCTAACAAATATTCACATACTAGACCCATGGCACACTAAAAATGTGCGGGTATAGCGATAACAAATTACTCCATAGAAATACTAAAAAATATAAACTTGGGTAAAGTATCAAAATCGCTTGGTCGTAGTTTTAACATAGTATTGTGGATGGACTCGTGACCTTCAATGAGTTGTCGGGCGGGACGCTGACAATACCTATTCTCGCAGAGTTGAGATTTGTAATAGGGCTCTTAAGACCGCCATGTTGAGTAAATGACGACACGACGTGCCAAACATCCGTTTCGTTCGAGGCTTGTTCTATAGAAATGTCATAAAAATACAATGACATTTGGCACGGCGGCGGCGTGACGTCACGGCTTTTGATTTCCGATTAAGAGGGTTTACGCATTTCGGTTTTCCATACAAACTTCCAAGTCGAAAATTTTAAAAACCAATGAGCCAATTTTGATGAAACTTTGCATGCTGAAGTAAAACACAGGGATCTAATATTTTGTTAAAAACATTTTTAAAAAACGTTTTTTTAGCTGAGTTATTGCGATTTAAAGTCCACTATAGAAAGTTAAAAATCGCAATAACTCGGTCAAATAAACATTTTTTTTTAATGTTTTCAACAAACAATTTAGATCCCTGTGTTTTACTTCAGCATGCAAAGTTCCATCAAATTGGCTCATTGGTTTTTAAAAACTACGACTTGGAAGTTTGTATGGGAAACCGAATGGCATAAACCCTCTTAATGTCATATGACTGAATGCGTATTATTGTCGATTTTTTTCTTTAAAAATATTAATAATCCCAATTTTTTATAATAAATATTTTAGATATTTTTTTTCTATAAATTATAATTGATCATTAGAAAAGCCAATCCACCCGATTAATTCTTAGTGGACACAAGCCTATTGTACTGAATCAATGTATTGTATGTATGTACAGTCGGCGGCAGATCAACCTACCCAAATATGTCAAATTTCTAAAATGGATATTGATACTTATAACCAAACAGTAAAGTCCAAAATTGATCGTAGAAATTTGACAGTTTTGGGTGGTTGATCTGCCGCCGTGTGTACTTTACTTTTAATAAATACTCACTTGGTCATGGTGTTTGTAGTACTCGTGCGAGTTCGGTCCTCTAGTGAGGGCTGGGAAGGACAGCTTCAGCGTGAGGCTCGACGTGATCACACAATTGCGAGCCGCTATGTCCCTATTGCAATGGAGTTAAGGTTCATTATTGCACTGCTATTTTAACGATACATAACAATTACCAGTAAGGGACTGTCCATTAAATCACGTAGGGCGCGAAAGGGGAGGAGGGATAATCGGAAAAATCACGAAACATCACAAGGAAAGGAGGTAGGTATATAGTGAGTAAATATTTTGTATTAACTGCTATCGTAGCTACCGCAACTGCAGACGCGGATAGCGTAATTAGTGAGATTCCAGTCAGAGATCGCTGTAAACGCTCTAGAAGTAAGGTCGATTTTAAGCAGTTTTTTTAATGTATTTATATTATTAATAATGATGTTTGCTTTGTGCAGGTTTCCTAATTAAGTTTAAAATAATGGTGGAGGGAGATGTGATGTATTTGAAAGCACGGTATAAGTTTACCTAACCTGTGGCTGCAGACGCGACCCCCCGCTGAGATTGTCACCGCGTCAGTAATAAACGAGCTGCATAAGTTGATAATTACCCCAATTATACTTCATTGGGGGGTTCTTAAAAAGTTGCTAAAAACGCCACGTGATTAATAGACGGCCATTAAGTCGTATAAGAAAGTGTTTTATTTTTTAACCAATCGTGGACCGACATTTATAGACGTTTTGACGTGTGAAACCTGTGAGACTCTCTAGAAACCTTACCTAAAAACTAGGTACCTCTAAACATTAAAATTTTATTTTATTTTTTTACTAAAAGTTAATTTTAAACAATTTTTTTTTAGCTATGTAGAAATACACCAAAAAGCGGCCGCAAAGCGCGATGCGGCGGCGCCAGCGGGGGGCAGCGCGGGGCGGGTGGCGTTTATAGGCTTAATATGAGATACTTACCGATGAGTGAGCTGGTGTGAGGCTATCTAGAAACCTAACCTAAACAAAACAAAACACTAAACGTAAAAAAAAATTGTAAATTTTTTTTTTTAACAAAAAGTTTTGTTCAAAAATATTTTTTTTTTTTAGCTTTCTGAAAGTTAACAAACTGACCTACGAGTGAGCCTATATGAGGCTATCCTCTGCGCCGCAGCCGTTGATTGCGTCGCTAGTAACGCGCGATGCGGCGGCACCAGCGGCGGCGGCGCGGGGTGAGGGGGCGATATAAGTATGTTACGGGTGCCGGTGGAGTCTCAGTAAGTACGCCTTTAGATGTTTAAGTATTTAATAAGTAAAAATGGTAAGTACACAATAAAATTAGTTCCGTAAATAAGTAAGTGAGTACAAGTATGTACTCTGTGTTCTCTGCCTTACTACGTGTGGCGATGAGGAGGGAAGTCGAACCGAACTAAACGCCTTAGTCGCTGCACCATCGAGTTCCTTACCAAGCCCTTACTAAGGAGACGGCGCGGAGCGGCTGACATTTATAAGCTAAATATGACTTAGGTACTTACCTATAAGTGAGCTGGTGTAAGGCTATCTAGTAACCTAACCTAATAAAACTAATCCTAAAGATTTAAAAAAAAACATTTTTGAGAAATAAATTTTTTAACAATTTTTGCAAAAAAAAATTTTACAATTTTTTATTTGTTATTTTTTTACAAACAACGAAACTCACCTATGCGTCAGCCTATGTGAGGCTATTCTCTGCGCCGCGGCCGCTAAGCGCGTAGCCAACAAAGCTCGATGCGGCGGCGCCAGCGGCGGCGCGGGGCGCGCGGGGGGAGGGGCAGGAGCAGTGCCCACGCGATTTATGTACTCTGCGTTCTCTTCGGCTGTACGTGTTGCGATAAGGAAGTTCTTTAGGTCGCCCTACGAAAAAAAACCATAATGTTTAATATTCTTTGCGTCAATATACTTAAAGATAGTGAAAACATCAAAAGACATTACTACCTCAGGAGGGAATCGAACCCACGTCCTACGCATATCGCGCGGCTGCGTTGACCACTCCGCGGCTGAGATATTGGTTACTCTTACTCTGATTTGTCCTATCAAAATGTCCTTTTTTATACATTCTGACACGATCGTTCTCACATTTGCTCTTTGTAATATTAGTACATTTTGATACTAACTCGTTCTGACAAATGAACTATCTGACTAGTAATGCAAATGCAAACGATTGCTAAGTAGCAATCGTTCTTCTTAACAATCGTACTAATTATGTCTATTATGCATTTTGACTCTTTATTATTTGGCACACATGTAATCGGACCATTTAGACATTCAGTCATGTGAACAGCCAAGTCCCGGAAGGGACCTTTTGGGGGTTGAGGTCGCGTCCGTAGGTTTACCCTTGAGACCCTTCACTTGACGACCTACCCTACTAGGCTTATATTGAATATAAACTATTTGACTTTCTTTTACTTTTGGTATATGCGTTAAGGGTTGCCAGGCGTCAATCTATATGTAGTGGGTGTAGACTGAATGAAAGTCGATTACTTTCTCATAATTTATTGAAATTCGATAGTTCTTTTATATCATTGTTAGACAGGGACACAATATACAGCCATTTCATACAACACAAGAAATACAAAATATGTAGGTAGGTAAAAACAAACAAAATCACCTTAACCTGGCGCATGAGAAATTATTAACGTAAATAGCTAACGTTTGAGGTTTGCTTCACCAGTGTGATATGAATGCCGGACGATGCGGAGTACGATGTGTAGCTCTATGTATGTAGTAGGTATGCTACATAGCTCCTCCTCAAGCGAAGCGTAAAACAGGCTTTACGGATCGACCATATCTTGTGATTTTGGTAGTGTTGCAGTGATCTTGCATAGCTTCGTTTAGTGTACTCGTATAAGCAGGCTTCAACCTGTCAATTGAAACGTTCGCTTCTCGCCCGGGTAATTGCAGTCGAAATACTTTGTCATCGCGGCTTAGGACTGGGTAGGGTCCTTCATATGGGGCTTGCAGTGACTTGCGGCTTGCGTCGACACGAAGAATAACACTTCCACATGACTTTAGATCCGCGTGTACGAACATCTTTGTGTTGTATTGCTTCTGCTCTGTTGCCTTATATTCGTTAATGTCTTTACGTAGCTGATCGAAGTAGGTATAGTCCAACTGTAACGGCACCGGTGTTGTGTTGAAAAAATCTCCTGGCAGTCTCATACTACAGCCGTATGTGAGCTGTGCTGCGCTTACACCAGTGTCATTTCTTGTTGCTGCGCGTAGTCCCAATAGTACAGTAGGTAATGCTTCTAACCATTTGGTACGTCGGGTGCTAAGGGTCGCCATTAGCGCTGATTTTAGCGTTCTGTGCCAACGTTCTACGATCCGCTTGCACTGCGGGTGGTAAGCCGTAGTTCTAGTTTTCTCAATACCAAGATGTTTTGTGAGGCAGGTGAATAACTGGCTTTCGAACTGGCGTCCCTGGTCGCTAGTTATGGTCGTAGGGCAGCCGAATCGTGCAATCCAGCCTTCGTATATGTTTCGAGCGACTGTTTCAGCTGTTATGTCGTGCAGCGGTATAGCTTCTGGCCATCGTGTTTTCCTGTCGATAATAGTCAGCAGGTATCTGTGGTTATCCCGTGATGGTGCTAGGGGTCCACAAATATCGACATTTAAATGTTGAAATCTATCGGTTGCTTGAAACTGAGTGTAGCTGCTACTTGTATGTCTATGTATTTTTGACTGCTGACACGGTATACACGATCTTGCCCAGTTGCTGACGTCAGTGTTCATTGAAGGCCAAAAAAATTTTTCTTTCATCAATTTTCTTGTGTATGACACGGTATACACGATCTTGCCCAGTTGCTGACGTCAGTGTTCATTGAAGGCCAAAAAAATTTTTCTTTCATCAATTTTCTTGTAGTTCGTACTCCGGGGTGGCTTAAGTTGTGTACGGCGTTGAATGCTATACGGCGAAAGTCATTAGGTAAATATGGTCTGATGTTCGTGGTCGAAGTTTCACAGTAGATTTTGCTGTTACAATTCGGTACCTCTATTTGTTTCAAGTGCAGGTTGGTTTGTAGCTTGAGTTTGGGGATAGTGCTATCTGTTTCTTGCGCGGCAGCGATTTTCTCATAGTCGAGGGTAGTGGGGCAGGTTATTGTTTCGATTCGTGAAAGTGAGTCCGCAACAACATTATCCTTCCCGCTGATATGGCGTATGTCGTTTGTAAACTCACTTATGAAAGAAAGTTGGCGAACACGGCGTGGCGTTTCATTGGCGGACGATTTCTTATGTAACGCATAGGTGATTGGTTTGTGATCTGTATATATTATCAGTGGTCTTCCTTCGAACATCTTCCGAAAATGTTTAACTGCCATGTATATAGATAACAATTCTCGGTCGTAGGTAGAATACTTCTGTTGGGCGTCTGTAAGTTTCTTCGAGAAATAAACAAGTGGCTGATACTTGTTATTTATGAATTGTTGCAAAACTGCTCCTGCGCAGCTGTTTGAAGCATCACACATTAATGCAATCGTTGCGTTAGTTGCGGGGTGAGCGAGTAAAGCAGCGTTCTGTAAGCTTATTTTACACGCTTCAAAAGCCTTTGTTGCTTTTTCGGTCCATAGAATCTGAGTCTTATCTTTGCGTTTACTGTTGTGCAAGTATGCGTTCAACGGCGCTTGTATTTCAGCAGCTCCTGGGATTGCGTCTCGGTAGAAGTTAACGGTTCCAATGAATCTTCGTAATTCTTCTATGGTGACAGGCTTCGGATAGGAGGCGATCGCTTTGACTTTATCTTCGGGTGGTTTGATCCCGTCCTGTGATACTGTGTAGCCCAAGAACTTGACTTCTTCCATACCCAGCACGCATTTCGATGGGTTGATAATGATGCCATAGTCGTTCAATTTACTTAGAACGGTGCGTAGGTGTTCTATGTGGTCTGACTCGGATTCTGACCCAATTATGACGTCATCAACGAATGGTGATCTAGCCCATGCAGCACTTGATGAATGAATCTTTGGAAAGTCTGTCCAGCATTCTTCAAACCCGGACACATTCTGGGAAACTCGTACAGGCCAAACGGTGTAATGATGGCCGTCTTCTCTATGTGCTCATTGAACACTGGTAGCTGTTGATAAGCTCTATTTTAAAAAAAAGTCTTTCAAGCGTGGTACTGGATATCGGTCAGGTTTTGTGACAGAATTAAGCCTTCTGTAATCGCCACAGACTCGAATGTCGCCGTTCTTCTTCGGTACGATGTGCAAAGGGCTGGCCCATGGGCTTTTGCTTGGCCGGCATAGGCCCTGGTCCATCATGACTTCAAATTCTTTCTTTGCAGCTGCATAGCGATGTGGTGGTATAGGTCGCGCTTTGCAGAATAACGGTGGTCCACTTGTTTCTATGTAATGTACGACGCAGTGCTTGGGTGTTTCCTTCATGGAAGACAGGAGGCTCGAGAGGATGATGCTGCGATGTATTTGGTCTGTGGAGGCTTTCGTCAAACCAGTGCCAGGAGGACTTCGTTAACCTGCCGACCAGGGAGACCCGTAGAAACGGTTGTCCCGCTGGCCGCCCGTGGCACAGTACAGGGGCCCAAGCGAGCCTAACCAGCTCGTGAGGCTGCCTCACCATGCCACGCATAATCTCGGGGTGGTCCGTCGTGCCGGTTGGTGACCGGAAGGTGGGGTCCCGGCGGCCATTCCCGGGGGGGTTCGGGGGCCCTTCCGTTCGGCAGGTTAATAATACTCGTCTGTGGGCAAATTCCTGGGGAAACAGGCCACCACACTTTGACCATTCGCATCGCGGCATCATTTTCTCGATTCACACCTCTCTCTTTCCACTCCTAAAATGACAGCGCCTAACAACAAAACTGGTTCTACAGCGGTGCACACCCCCACCACAACCTTACCATTTGAGGTGGAGTTCGCTAACATCCGCGGACTCCATGCAAACCTCAATGCCGTCCACCACCATCTTGAGACGGCACGGCCAGCAATGTTGTTCCTGACGGAGACGCAAATAATCCGCCTAGCTGACACCACCTACCTGAACTATCCCGGCTTTGTGCTTGAAGAATCCTTCAAAGCCAAAGCCGGAGTTTGCTTATTCGTTCGGGCGGATGTTTGCTGCGACTTAGGCTCTCATTGCCGTGTCTACGTCTGCGTCTACCGATCCCATAACGGCGACATGGAGACAACTCGACTAATTGAACATCTTAGTCGGGTAGCAGATGATGCGCAGGAGCGGTTTCCATCGGCGGAACTGGTGTTTTTGGGGGACTTCAACGCCCACCATGAGTTGTGGTTAGGTTCCTCCAAAATAGACCATGCTGGTAGAACTGCCCACGCATTCGCTCTCACGCATGACCTGACGCAACTGGTGAACCAGCCCACCAGGATCCCAGACATAGTTGGCCATGCGCCCTCCTTACTCGACCTTCTGCTGACGAGTCGCCCAGCTGGATACCGGGTGGAGATTCGAGCTCCTTTAGGTTCCTCGGATCACTGCTTGATATCCAGCACAGTGCCCTTGGCATCGCGCCTGCCAACAGCGGTTTCGAAACGCCAGATTTGGCACTACGCGTCGGCAGACTGGGACGGGATGCGGGAGTATTTTGCATCCGTCCCTTGGACGCAGCGCTGCTTTAGTGGGAAGGACCCGACCGCTAGCGCCACTGCCGTTGCTGATGAGATAGTATTAGGAATGGAATACTATATTCCACACTCATATGTCATCAGCAAAGGCAGACGCAACCGCTGGTTCAATCGCGAGTGTGCCAGCGCTGTTGAGAGCAAACAGACGGCATACCGCGCTTGGATCAGAGGTAAAGCTCATGGGGCTCCCGAAACTCGCTCGCTAAAAGAAGCCTATAATAATGCCACCAAGTTGTGTAAGAGGGCCTACATTAGAGCGGATGCCCAGCGCGTTGTACGAGTAGGCCAAGAACTCCTGACGCATCCTACGGGCAGCCGTAGCTACTGGCGTCTGGCCAAAGCCGTGCAATCCAACTTCTGCCAACCCTCGCTGCCACCACTGAGATGTCCTAACGGAACTTTGGCTCACAAGCCGCAGGAAAAGGTCGATCTCCTGGCCAAACTCTTTGCGGCTAACTCCCGGATCGATGACTGTAATGCACTGCCACCCTCAATTCCTCACTGAGTCTGATATTAAAATCAGGCAGTGTGATGTCCGTGCGGATTTGCAGTCAATCGATGTCCGGAAAGCTAACGGTCCTGATGGCATCCCAGCAATAGTTCTGAAAATGTGTGCAGCGGAGTTGTCCCCTGTGTTAACGCGCCTGTACCGTCTCTCGCTCTCTTCGGGTTGTGTGCCGGAATCTTGGAGAGAAGCTAATGTGCAACCGATCCCTAAAAAAGGAGATCGGTCAGATCCGACTAATTACCGCCCTATAGCCGTAACTTTAGTGATGTGTAAGATCCTAGAACGAATATTGAACAAACAGCTTATTCGATACCTAGAAGATAACTCCCTAATTCACGATCGTCAATATGGGTTTCGGCCAAAACGGTCAACGGGTGAGCTTCTAGCGTACGGCACACATCTCTGGGGTGAGGCTATTGACAAGCGTGGCGAGTCACTGGCAGTTAGTCTTGACATAGCCAAGGCTTTTGATCGGGTCTGGCACAAAGCTCTTCTTTCCAAGCTCCCGGCATACGGTTTGCCCGCTCAGTTCTGTACCTGGATTGCCAGCTTCCTGCATGAGCGTAGAATCCGTGTCCTTTCGGATGGATGCGCTTCGCGGTTCATGTCAGTGAACGCTGGTGTTCCTCAAGGCTCCGTTCTATCCCCCACGCTGTTCCTTCTGCATATCAATGACATGCTTCCTCTTGGAAACATTAATTGCTATGCAGATGATAGCACAGTGCATGGGGGATATAACGGGCACCCAGCGGCTGGGCGGGTAGACACCGAAATGAAGCGAGCAAATCTTGTCATTGAGCTCGATCGGGTGTTGGACCTCATTTCTAAATGGGGCTCCGATAATCTGGTGGAGTTCAATGCCAAGAAAACACAGGTGTGCGCGTTCACAGCGAAAAAGTCGCCATTCCTTCCCCTTCCCTCTCTTCAGGGTACATCTCTAGGCCTGCAGAGCAGTATTAACATGCTCGGTATGGATATCCGCTGCGATCTGAACCAAAAGGACTACATCGAAACCGTGATTAAAAATTGGTTGCCTGTAAAGTCGGTTTTACGGGCGAAGATTTTACGTGACAACGTCTTTTTCTCGGTAGAATATTTATTGATATGAATATAATTAAATTGCACAATAGGAACAAGGAATTGAATGAAAATAAGAATTGCACAAATTTTAACTATAGAAATATATATTTTTTTTTTTATTTTTTTTTATTTTTTTTTTTTTATTATTTTTTTTTTTTTTTTTATTTTTTTTTTTTTTTTATTTTTTGTTTATTTTTTTTTTTTTGTTTTTTTTTTTATTATTTTATTTTATTTAATTTTTTTTTTTTTTTTTTTTAATTTTTTTTTTTTTTTTTTTTTTTGTTTTATTTTGTTTACTAAAACATTGTACATGTAAACTTAAACTTAACTATTTAGTGGGAGAGAGACGCAAGGCATTCGGCGGGCCTCTCTCTCGTTCGGTGACTCATCGTTACGTTCCCGACGAGCGTTACACTTTTTGATAAGTGTCTCCCAGCTAACCTAATTTAAGACGTTGTCACGTCAAAAATGCCTCACGTAAACTCGGTGTCCTGAACAAGGTGCGGCGATTCTTCACGCCTGATCAGTTGTGTCTATTATACAAGACACAGGTGCGGTCTTGCGTGGAGTATTGCTCTCACCTTTGGGACGGCTCCGCAAAGTACCTTCTCGATGCCTTGGACAGATTGCAGCGCCGCGCTGTGCGCATTATCGGCAATGCAGAGGTCACTAAAACTCTCGGGCCTTTGCAATTGCGTAGAGATATTGCGTCACTCAGCGTCTTTTACCGTTTATACCATGGCGAGTGCTCTGAAGAACTCTTTGACCTCATCCCTCCTTCTCCCTTCCTCCATAGGAGTACGCGTGCTGTTCTCCGGAGTCACCAATTTACAGTCTCTAACATTCCATCACGCACAAAGAAATTTGGTGACTCGTTTCTTTGCCGCACTTCCAAAAGATGGAATAGTCTACCAGCACACGTATTCCCTCCTACCTATGACATAGGGTCCTTCAAGCGAGGCGTGAAGAAGCACTTTGTGGGCCGGCAGAGTGAGGATGACTGATGCTACGTCTCTTACGCTGCACCAGTTGTCCTCGCGCCTGGACCTCATTTCCACTTAACATCAGGTGGAGTGGGGTCATTTGCCGGGCTTAGTATTTAAAAAAAAAAAAAAACATTCGTACTATATCAGGATATTCAGCAAGGATGTCATGGCACTTTTGGTTGTCATCAATGGTTCGAATGGTGGGTGTAGGGTAGTTGCAGATTGAAGTCTTCGCTGATAGTTTCGTAACTTTATCAATTAAGCATCTTCCAGCGACGTCCACGAGTAGCTTGTGGTGTCTTAAGAAGTCGGCACCGATGATGGGCTTTTAAAAGAGCGACGTAGATGTAAGTCCAGCTCCAATGTTTTTTCTCCGTAAGTAGGTATAACTGTGTTGTTGGCGGCGTATAGATTAAACGTTGCCGGTTTCTCTCTATTGCCTCTTCCTTTGGGAATAACAGAAATATTCGCCCCGGTGTCAATAAGAAACATGAACTTGCTTTTCTTGTCTGTTATAAATAGACGGTGATGTTGATTCCATGCGCTGGTATCCGTCTCTGCCAACGTGGAATTTAGTTTTCCGATGTTTTCTTTATAAATGTGCATGGTTCTACACACTTTCTAGCTTCGTGTGCGAACTTGCGGTGGAAATAGCAATACGGCGAATTACTAGGTGTAACGCTTCGGTGTAAGTAGCGGTCTCTGCTGCGCGGCCGCGATAAGGATCTGTCCGTGCGCCCGCGTCGCCAGTGGGGCTGCGGCTGCCGTCCGCGGCGTCTGTTCGCAGCGATTAGTTGTGTTATCGCTTCCGTGAGAGTCTGTCAATTTTTTCCTCGAGTATGTTATGTTTTGCAGTGGGCGTCTGATAATGATCGACAGCGAATGCTTCGGCTTGTGAAGTGGTTGGAGCTTGAAATCGGTGATTAACGACTGATATCTCGCGCTGTGACTGCTGGTCCATCATTTTATCGGCCATGAGTGCTACCTCAGTGAGACTTGACTTTTCACTGATAGCTATTATAGAACTGATGAAAGCAGGTAACTGATTCAGCCACATCCCACATAACGTAATTTCGGATAGATGATCGCCGGCTAGGTTTTGCATTCGACGTAGTAGCTGTGACGGCTTAAGATAACCGAGCTCCATTCCGGCAATGACGCGCTGTACGTTCTTTTGCGCCGAATCTTCGTAAACTTTCAAGCAGGCGTCTCTTGATAGCTTGATACTTGTTTTTCTCTGGTGGTTGCAGTAATATGTCGTAAATTTCGTCGTCGTCTTGGCGTTCTAACTGGCCTAACACGAGCTCGTACATGGCTTGGTCGCCTTTCTTCTGCGAGGACGTGATGGCTTCGAAATGGGCGAACCAGCCAAGAAGTTTGTCTCGCCATATGGTTGGAAGTCGAAGTCCAACGGATACTCCACATAGTTCGGATGGTTCTTGCGTTATGGGAATCACCGTCGATGAAACTGTAAGCTTGGGCTCATCTGAGGTCCTGGCTCCTAGGTTGCCGTCCATGGTTTGGTCGTCGGGGTCACCAATGTAGTGGATGTAGACTGAATGAAAGTCGATTACTTTCTCATAATTTATTGAAATTCGATAGTTCTTTTATATCATTGTTAGACAGGGACACAATATACAGCCATTTCATACAACACAAGAAATACAAAATATGTAGGTAGGTAAAAACAAACAAAATCACCTTAACCTGGCGCATGAGAAATTATAAACGTAAATAGCTAACGTTTGAGGTTTGCTTCACCAGTGTGATCTGAATGCCGGACGATGCGGAGTACGATGTGTAGATCTATGTATGTAGTAGGTATGCTACATATACAAGTCCGGCCTGTCCGCTTTTGGTCTCACATAACTCTTTATTCTCGATCACTCAGATGCGAAGCAACTAAAAATAAGTTTTTTTTTTATAATCGAATAAGACCATTCGGCTTTGGAATTCTCTGCCAGCGCATGTGTTTCCCAGTTCCTATAATCCCGGGTCTTTTAAACGGGGCGTGAAACGGCATTTATGCAGGCCGTCATGAATAAGTGCGCTTGTTACCGTGCTTGTTCCATGGTGGGGAGCGCTCTCATTATTTTGGACTACATCGGCTGCTTACCATCAGGCAGGATGTAGTCACTATGACGTGTCACATTAAAAAAATATATATTATATCAGTCTTTCAGGGCAAACCTTCCGGCTAAATATTATGAATCTGTGTTCGGCCTTTCTATTTTTGGGCCTGGCAACCCATGTGTGCGTTAAGTCAGCTTCTAAGATAAGACAGCTCACCCAATCAGTGTGTTCCAACAGCAAGCAATGCGGCTCCACTTCGTTGCAGAGCCCTATCAGACGGGCGATGTTCTCGTGACGCACTCGAGTGAACAACTCTAGCTGACGACGGAACTCGGCTAATAATACCTGCAAACAAAAACAACATTATAGTCATTGAGGTGCAATAAACTAGAGAAGGCACCGCGAAGCAAGTTTGTGCGCACTAAGGTGCAGCCCATGGGCTGCAAACGCCTGAGTCGTAATTCAAGCGATTGTGGACCTTGCGGCTGCATCTTAGTTGCGCACAAACTTGTTTTGCGGTGTCTTCTCTGGTTTATTGTACCTTAATGATTATAGTTTATTAATTCGTTGTTGTATTAATAAACCCTTTATAAAATTTTATAATATTAGAGCCGTGTGGCGGCGGCTAATTAATAGAATACTACCAACCCCTATCTTCCTTTAGGTGCCGTAATAGGCGACTAAAGGACTAAAGCCTGCACATACATCCAACAGCATAGATGGGTTAACCACCTATTACTCTGAGCACACGTGCAATTGGCTACTTGACAGTACTCGGAAAAGTATTGTAAAAATTAAAAAACGTTTATCTCTCTTACAATTTTTTTTCTCGAAAAAACTATATTTAGTAGAAAAAAAACATATTTTTCTTTATTAATTTAAAATTTCGTGCGAAAACGGTTGGTCACGTGACATTTTTCCCTGTGACGTCACACCTCAATAAACAAACAAAATCTTGAAACCTGACAGATAGTTTTTGTTTAATTTGTGAGATGTGACGTCACAC
The DNA here is from genome assembly GCA_963921215.1 of Scoparia ambigualis. Taxonomy (NCBI): domain Eukaryota; kingdom Metazoa; phylum Arthropoda; class Insecta; order Lepidoptera; family Crambidae; genus Scoparia; species Scoparia ambigualis. Next base: position 9,099,429 of record OY992526.1, read on the forward strand.
GAAGCTCAATCATGGCCGCCCATTTTTTGAGAGAGAAGAGTTTCGGGTCTTGTAATCCACAGAAAATATTCACAATTTATCTCACTTACTTTAAAAAAAACTATTGAATAATTATCGTTCAATTATCCGACACATTTAATTTTTTTATTGATACAACTGTCAAATAGAAAATTGTATTTCGGTGAAAAGTGAACTATGGCAGTGGACTTGCCTTTGCGTTCATCATTGGCTAGTCTCTGACTTACTTTTAGGGGATAATGGTTGAGAGTGTTTGCATGTAAGGAGTCAAACGAGCAGGAAGGTCACCTGATGGAAAGTAATCACCGCCGCCCATGGACACCCGCAAAACCAGAGGAGCCTTGTGGAAGGTGGGGGTGGGGGAGTGCGAAGGTGGGCTCGATAACCGGCGATTCAGGATTCAATTTCAAGTTGCCCAGCAGATCTATCAGCTAAAAAATATGGATATGGACATGGGCTTCATTTGACATTTGAAGCCATATTTTGTTCTTATATGGGCATATTATGGGCTTCAAATGTCAAATGAAGCCCATGTCCATATTCATATTTTTTAGCCGATAGGGTAGCAGGTCGGGCAAATTGTGTTTCATATTCATATTCATTTAATCACTTAAATTTGGTAACATTATAGGTACACAACAAGTTGTTCGTATTATACAGGTGTTAATTATAAGTAGTTACAAATTTACCTTTAAAGGCATTGTGATTCTATAGTACTTACCTAGTTATTACTAGGTAGGTTAGGTAGGTATTACACATTATAAATTAAAATCTTAATAGGTATAAACTAAATCAAAAACTAATAACAAAAACTTAAATAATTAAAATCACAATAGGTAAGTACCTATTTGTCTGTAGTAGGTACTTACAGCAAAATAAACAAAAACATAACATTTTTAGAATCGTAAAACTAAATTAAATATAAAATCAAATAACCAATAAACAATAAAAAAGTAAAAAGTCAACATTTATTTATAATTTATTTTACATTCAAAATATTCTTTTATATTGTAAAAAGATTTATTTATTAAAATTTCTTTTAATTTTTTCTCAAATAAACCGTCTTTGAGGGCTTTTAATTTATGTGGCAGATGGTTATACACTTTAACCGCCATATAGTACGAGCTATTTTTATATAACGCCAGGCGCACTGGCGGTACGACTAAATCATTTTCACGGCGCCGTGATACATAACGCCCTTGCTTATCTCCAATTCTAGTAAAATATTGAGCATGTCTTTTAACTAGTTTGCACAGTTCAAATATATAAATTGCTGTCACTGTAAGAACTCGGTACTTAGTAAACAACATTCTACAGGTGTCCCTCCTCCCGGCTAACGCTATAATTCTGAGGCAACGCTTCTGTAAAATAGACACAGATGACGAATCAGTAGAATTGCCCCAAAGCACCACGCCGTATCGTATCCACGTTGTTATTATTGTATAAATAGTTTTGTAAGGTTTAGATTATAATACGCTAGTCACAATGTAGTCACTATAAATATACTACATCACATAAAGAGACGCAGTCGTTTACCATCGCCATGGAACCCTTAATCATCACAACCTCCTATACATCGTACGACGGAACATGAACGAATGACGAATTCTTAGCATGCAAATGATAAAAGAAATTGATGTTCCAACTATCACTAACATAGAAGCTTACTCACTAGTCACTGTAAATATTTTCAACTCTATTCCAATCGTAATAAGAGTCACAATAATTTCAATAACGTACCTCATCTTTGCAAGTGAGCGCTTTGACTAGCACATGTGTCATCTTCGGTTCCGTGTCGACTAAATCTTTGTTTCGGAGCTTTTTCACTTGGCACATGTCTATTTTAGCTAGAGACACCTCTCCGAACTCGCCGCGACCTGCAAAATTAACCATACATACATATAGGATCTAACAATATCAATAAGCGAACGTTTAAGGGGAGCATCTATACATCACACTGAGCATGCTCACCAAATTTGGTCCAATACTACAGACTTGTTATATAGAGATAATCAACAAAACATTATCATAATTCACCAAAAAATACACCCTTTCCAAACCCGTACAGCTGTACTACACGCACACAAAGATAGCCGAACATGCACACTAAACTCGGAGCACACTGAGCTATCTTTTTATTGACGCTTGCGTGCGTATTAGTAAAGATACAGCATGTTTCATGGTGTGCATTTTTGTAATTAATTTACTTTGTTAGAAATATAACTTTGAAATATCACTATAAAACTGGAGCCCATTTTTTGTCATTGTATTCAGAATGATGTATAGATACCGCCCTTAAACGTCCGCTTATTGATTTTGTTAGACCCTGTATAATCACGACTATTATCCCCGAAGGATTAGTCAGAGACTAGGCAATGAGGACAGCACAACAGTCCTCTAGCACAGTGGACTATGGTTTACACCAAATAGCGAATGCACATGTGCTCAGCTCGACAGACATCGCCGCTCTATGCTGTTGGGTGTATGTGCAGTCTTTAGTCCGTTAGTCGCCTTTTACGACACCCAAGGGAAGAGAGGGGGTGGTAGTATTCTTTCACCGCTACGCGACGCAGTTAAAACCCGCATTGGGCCAGCGTGGTGAGCCATAGCCATGGCCCAATCCCCCCACAAGCTGTTATCAATGTGGAAAGCATGTGCCAGAGGTGGGACGTTTATAGGCCGATGATGGTGTGCTGTGTAGTAGCACAGAATAACTAATAGTACTACGTACAGAAGGTTCACTCTCTAACGACTTTCACGCGAAATTGAAACTTATCGTGTGGCCCGAGCGTTCATATTCCGTTAAGCAACGCTGCGATATCGATTTGACGGTTTAGTCGCAGAATGTCCAATTCGCAAAATGTCCAGCGGTCGCAAAAAGTTCAATTCGTCATTATTTATTTAATTTGTCCGGCACAATAAAACGGTATCCACGAGTTATTTTTATTGTGCCGGACAAATTAAATAAATAATGACGAATTGAACTTTTTGCGACCGCTGGACATTTTGCGAATTGGACATTCTGCGACTAAACCGATTTGACGTCAGGAGCGTAGGGTTTCCACTCATGGATATATTCAAGTACGAATACAATTTAAGCGACTCGGCGCTCGGTGTTGGGTGCTATGGCTCGCGGCAACCTTTACTGCCGTACGCCTAGGCGGCCAAACTGCGGAGGCGCGTCAAACGAACCTACTTAAACTGCGGAGTGACACCCCACGGGGGTGTACCAGGGGGTAGTAGTGGCCCATTAAAAGAATACTATCTGACTATGCATGATGCATGATGGTTTGCGTCTCGGACATCAAGGACATCTACCAACGTTGTTGCGATACGTCTCGTTCGCAACAACACAAGCTGAGGCGGGGTCATAATTTAAATATTAGGTATAATTTTTTTTTTCGGATGGTTTTTTTTTCTTAGCCTTAAGAGGGTTTACGCATTTCGGTTTCCCATACAAACTTCCAAGTCGACATTTTTAAAAACCAATAAGCCAATTTTGATGAAACTTTGCATGCTGAAGAAAAACACAGGGATCTAAATAGTTTGTTGAAAACATTTAAAAAAAAATGTTTATTTAACTGAGTTATTGCGTTTTTGGTTTTTCCTGTAACTACGGGTACTATTACTGTTAATAAGTAGGTACCAATATTGGTGTGAGGGTAAACAAATTTAATACATCCCGTATCCCTTTAGTTCATACTTGTGAATTTTCGATAGTCTTTTTGTGTGTCATTATTTTTTGTATGTCTATAAATGTTTATCACTCTTTCTCTCTTTCTGTCTCCTCTCTAACTTACCGAGTGCAATCTGCTCGACCAGCAAGCTCCTCGGCACGGTAAGGTGGTCGTACTGCCCCGATTTCTTGGAGGCGCGCGATACGGCAGACACTTCGGAGTTATCGGCGCCTGGAATTAAAATGCATCCTATAAAACAAATAACAAACTCAAAGTATTTATTCGTTGTAGCACAATAAAATAAGGCTTAGTTTCTAAACTTAATACTAATACATTGCTACAACGAACAGGACCCCGATCAGCATAATGTTACAACTGCATCTCTGATTTTCAGAGGAGCCCTTGAAGTGTGTGTGTGTGCAGGCGTACCTCTGTTATGTTACTAGAAATAATAAGTCATCATCATCATTATCAGCCTATAAACGTCCCACTGCTGGGCACAAGCCTCCCACGTGGACAATGCACAAGGGGATAATGGGCCATAACCCACCACGCTGGCCCAATGCGGGTTGGTGGGTTTTAACGACTGTCATCTTACGAAAACAACCCGGTTGTTGTACAACAACCAACCAACGGCTTAACGTGCCTTCCGAAGCACGGAGAAATAATAAGTAAGTAATAAATTTAAATACTTAATGCTAAAAATAATATATAAGCCATTTTCATCGACATCAATAACCTGCTACTCCCAAACACCCTCTCAGGACTTCTTAGAAGGAAAGTGAAGCGTCATGTCTGCAGTTTTGTTTTATTTTCTGAAATTTGTGTTTTGTCGAATACTGATGTGAAGTAATGGTACATTATTAACCCTTGCGATTTCGTGAACGTGCATGAGTGTTGTGCAAATAAATCAAAACAGTGCAACATCACTTTTCAAATTCTCTCAAGAAGGTCCGTTTGAGATCTCAGTAAAATTCCACATCATTACTGAAACTATTGAGTTTCTCCCAAATCCATTGGGATTTGGGAGAAAATCATTTACCTTTCAACATTCTTAGTACCTAATAACTCGCTATCATCAACTATAGGCAAAATTGTTATTATCTCTCTTACTTGACACTGGCTAAATATGCTAACCGCACAAAGCCATTATTTATGAAAAAAAAACTTTCTCTCATAGCTCCTTTGATCTCTCTTTAAGCTTTAATCTCTTTCACTCTCACTACTATTCGACATTGGAATGCACTTCCTTTGAACATCAGACATGCACCCAAAAAAATAATATTTTTTTCTTAAGTAGTGGTTTATTGCCACGAAAACATCAAAATCTAAGCGACAACCGCTCCAAGCGTTAGACAGAGATAGCATACCGCTGTCCCTGTCGTGCGGCAGCAGCCGGCCATTGTGCACGGGCGCGCCGTTCGCCATTTTCTTGTCGTCCTCTTCGACGAGTTTTTCACGACCTTCCGCCATTTCCAGCTCTTCTTTCTCACCTAGAGAAGGTTGAAGGTCACATCGTTACTATTATTACATACATACATATAATCAGGACTATTATCCCCGAAGGGTTAGTCAGAGACTAGGCAAGGAGGACAGCAAAAGCAGTCCTCTGCCGTAGTCCACTTTTCACCAAATAACGAATGCTGTTAGATGGATGTGAAGTATTTAGTCCGTTAGTCGCCTTTTGCGACACCCAAGGGAAGAGAGGGAGTGGTAGTATTCTTTACAATTATTACATAGTATAAACCACGTCTTTATTCGCGTATCCCCGCTTTATAAATATTGTTTCAATTATATTACAAATTGGAAAATATAGAAAAATATTCCATGAGTAAGGCTTCGAACCTGCACCCTCCTGACAATCCGGTTTAGGAGTTCTTCCAATTTAAGCTACCGTGGCTTTATGCAGCGCGCCGAAATTCATCAACACTCTATTTGCTTTCTAATTTGATGCAATACGAATGCCACGTGACAAAAAGAGTGATGGATATGAGTGTTGAAGGTAGGAGAGCAAAAGGAGGACCAAAGAAAAAATGGAAAGATGGATGAATTATGTCAGGGATGGCATGAATCAGACGGGATTGGATGATTTGAAATTCGAAATTGAAATTGAAAAACGTTTATTGACATCACACAACAAGCACACAAATCAACAATTTATAAAACAAAAAAAAAATAAAATTAAGAAATAAAAAAACAATACATTGCGCCCAGTTGTGTGATGACAACACTGTGCACAACTCAGTATAAGCAGCAAGCTGGGCCTGCTGCACTGGTATTCTGCTGTACACAGTAGTGACATCACGGTACGACACATGAGAATAAAAAAATTATTTACATACAAATTACTACGTTTACTAACATAAAACAAAAAACACTAATCAAACTGACAGTTACAAAACGGGCATACAAAGAAACAATCATCAACATCGAAACGCAACACAGACCGGAAATTTGGAACGAAGTGACTGACAGTGACAGACACTGACAGTGACACTGACAAACAAGTTAACAAAAATTCATTGAACAGAAATATGGCGCACAGTTTCAATTTTTCTAATAATTTTACCTATAAATAAAACAAAAACAAGCTTTAAATGCATAGTGGCTAAACAGATAAAAAAAACAATAAGATGACGAATGACATAGTTGTATGGAAGAAAAGAGACATGGTACTCCCTTTGTACTTCTAAAATTGTTTGGCCGAAAATCATTATCATGTTAACTAAAAAATTCAATGGCCATAATGTTCAAAAAGTCGAAATTTTGTTTTATATAATTATCTTGTAAGTACTTTATTAACTGAATCTCCTAATTTAAAATGAAATAAAGTCGTATGTCCCAAGTATTGTGTTATATAATGTGTATCATTCCGAACGTTAATTTATAATAAAAATTAGTGGCCCTAAAACATTTGCTAAAAGCGGCAAGCTGATGTACTATCAACAAAACCGATGCAGTACCATTTTCAAAAATTTTTGCTTGCACAAGATGACCATAGTTCGTTCCGCCCTTTGTTTAACATTGACCAATGACGACAAACCGTTTATTTAAAAAAAATAAAGTGTTGGCATACCCCTTTCCGCCTTTCGTTTTCATTGATTAGCGACAAACAAAACGTCCCTTTTGTTAAAAATCTTGACTGTCTTCACAATTTTATGATTTTTGAGTTAATAGAGGAATGTTGTAGCCACGGAGCAAAAACAAAGAGGAGGTGTTGTAACAACTTTTTTCATATAATAATAGTGTCTCAGCTGCGCGGGTTGCGGGGGGAGTCCAAATAGGAGAAAACCATCTAGTGGCCAGTAGCCAAAGCAAGTACCTACCTTATTTACGAGATTAGCAGAGTTGTCATAAAAGTTCTGCTATATTTCACTAGATGTCGTGTATGTCGTAACTTTATTTGATGAAGTATAAATTAAATTTAAATATTACTTACGAGTGGAAAGATATGTTTATTCCGTTTAATCTCGTTTTATCCGTGTAACTACTACACGATACAACACAGCACTTCATGCTAACAAAAAGTTCAGGTCGAGAATTTTTTATAATTCTTTAAAAGACTGAATAAGCCACGAACAACCTATTCGCCAGCCAACGAGAGTTGTACTGACGAAAGCGACACCTGGTCGTAAGTAGTTCAACTACGGTGTGACGTCAGGACTACATTGATAGCTGCTGGACTACATTGATTGCAACACCTCCTCTTTGTTTTTGCTCCGTGGTTGTAGCAAAAGTTTAAAAAGGATGTTGGGACAGGACAAATGCAAATGAAAATAGCCTTTAAGGTGGTATACGGCAGATTTTGTTGATAGTATGTTCTTTCTCGTTTCTTTCTTACCCCTCTGCCGCCTGTTCAGCCGCCGCCGTCTGCAATACACCATCAGAGCCAACACCAACAGCATGTAGGCGCCGGCTACTGATATGGACACTATCACCGCTTTGCCGCCGACGCCGGACGCTTCGGACGGAAGCATTTCACCTTCTGCAATACAACAATTATAATAATAATATTAACGGTACGGTCGACATCTATCGGGCATGCCGCCGCACAGGAGAATCACTCCGACATATTATTTCCGGCTGTTCTCATCTTGCTAACGGAGAGTATTTGCACAGACACAACCAAGTAGCCAGAATAATTCACCAGCAACTTGCTCTTCGATATGGCCTTGTTGAATCAGAGGTGACGTACTATAAGTACGCACCTGCGCCAGTTCTCGAAAATGGTCATGCAACACTCTACTGGGATCGCTCTATCATCACGGATAAGACTATTGTCGTTAATAAGCCTGATATCGTGGTGATCGACCGATCTCAGCGCCGAGCAATATTGGTTAATATCACCATACCTCATGACGAGAACCTCGTGAAAGCCGAGAAGGACAAGCTCAGTAAGTACCTTGACTTGGCTTACGAGGTTGCCGCCATGTGGGATGTGGATTCAACTATTATTGTACCGATAGTCGTTTTGGCACACGGTCTTACAGCTTAGAGCCTCGATCAACATCTAGAGAGGCTCTCGCTAAAAGGTTGGGTCAAGAGTCAGATACAGAAGGCAGTACTCCTTGACACGGCACGTATTGTCAGAAGATTCCTCACTCTGCAGCCCTAACCACCGATAGCTTGGGTCTATCCCCGCTGCCGGTGGCAACCTAGGTTAAGTTTTTTGTAATATTTTATATTGTAAATATGTTTTTATATAAAATATTGTAAAAAAAAATTCTTAAGATTAATGTTTAAATAAAGAGAATAATCATATTAACGGTACGGTCGAAATCTGTCGGGTATCTCGCCGTCCAGGAGAATCACTCCGACATATTATTTCCGGTTGTTCTCATTTTGCCAACGGAGAGTATTTGCACAGACACAACTAAGTAGCCAGAATAATTCACCAGCAACTTGCTCTTGAATATGGCCTTGTTGAATTAGGTGCCTTACTATAAGTACGCACCTGCGCCAGTTCACGAAAATGGTCATGCAACACTCTACTGGGATCGCTCTATCATTACGGACAGGACTATTGTCGCCAATAAGCCTTATATCGTGGTGGTCGATCGATTTCAGCGCCGGGCAATATTGGTTGATATCACCATACCTCATGATGAGGTATGGTGAAAACCGAGAAGGACAAGCTCAGTATTACCATGACTTGGCTCACGAGGGTACCGCCATGTGGAATGTGGATAAAACCATTATTGTACCGATAGTCGTTTCGGCAAACGGTCTTTTAGCTAATAGTAGAGGATCCGAGTATACAACGACCTTCACCGGGCCGGTAAATGGATGAAAAGTATTTTATATCAAATTTAATATGTTAAAAAATATATTGCGAGTGGGTTGGCTGAAAAATTTAATATTTAAAAATATTTTTTTTTAAACATTGCACTGGTTTGGATAATAGATAAATTACATAGGTACCAATCGAAAGTATGAAGCCTATAGAATATGCAAACGTTTGGTTGACTATTTTTTTCCCATCATAACATTGGGTAGGCAGGTGTAAACAGGTAAGTCAATATTAGTAATTTGTAACCGTCTGGTTAAATAAATAAAATTTATGTTTATATTAAGATAATCTCATTACAAACACACACACCAGACCAGTGTAATGTAAAAATAAAAACTGGACTGAAATTTTTCAGCCAACCCACTCGCAATTGAAGCTCGTTCTATACTCGGATCTTAGACTATAAGAGCCTCGATCAACACCTAGAGGCTCTCGCTGAAAGGTTGGGTCAAGGGTCAAATTGACACGGCACTTATAGTCAGGAGGTTTCTCACTTTGCAGCCCTAACCACCGATAGCTTGTGTCTATCCCCGCTGTCGGTGGCAACCTAGGTTAAGTTTGTTATAATATTCTATATTGTAAAAAAAAATTTTAAAAAAATATTGTAAAAAAGAATCTGTTGAATAAATGGAATAATAATTACATATTATAAAGTAAAGCCGCCGTTTTCCTGTGTCTATGGCACCGCTTTATTCAGTCCAGTACCTAAAATAGGACTTAAAGAACTCAAGTCCTGGCCAACACTAGTTTAGGGTACTCTAGACCTGACCTATAACGAGAAGGTCACCGAAAGAAAGAAGATACAATATTGTACACCGTAGTAAAATCAAAAGGACAAACACATAGTAACATACAATTGGCTTCTTTGTCGCTAAAAAGCTATATCTTCCAGGCATCCGTGTTTGACTGGAAAGAAATATTTTTTTTACAGGCGTGACTGTATTTATGTCTTTCTGTCTTACCAGGATGCACTATGAGCAGCAGTTCGTTCCGAGCCAATCCCGCTGCGTTGCCGGCGATGCAACCGTACCGGTCCGAATCGAGCTCTGTCGCGTTCCTGATCAACAGTGTCCCATTGTTCAGAAGTAACACCCTGAGGAGACAAAAAAATGAAATTAACTTGTAGAGAAAATATTGCCATAATATATATTTAATATTGAAAATGATGGGTCCTGCTTGAGTGCTTAAGAGGGTGCCACGCGATCGCAAAAACTGCCATAAGTCTCTTATTAAACTTCAAAGCAAAATCAATCATATTGATATTTATAATTAGAACACTTCTGCTTTGAAGTTTCAGACCTAGTAAATTAATTAGAGCAATGTTTTTATTCTGCAAAATGTGCAAAACCATCACGCGCTTGCGTAAAATTTTTTTTTAAAGAATATCAATACAATTACTTTCATGTAAGAATCATTGTTTCATGCGTAAAATTAAGAAAGTTGTCGAAAAAATATGTTTTTAGGAGTCATTAGATTTATGTATTGTTTGTTATTGTTTAAAGAATTTATTTCAAATTTCAACAAGGCCATGACCTTGTGCAATGATCAGGCTAGCTTTATGTAAGTTCTTTAAATAATTCAGCACATAGTACAAGTGACTTAAAAATACGTAAATTTTCACAATTTCGTGCAGGACCCCGTTAAGTAATTGATGATTATGCTCTTCGATCATCTAAACACCAGATACACAATCCCATATAAAATACGTTCGAAAACGTGGTACCAATATTAGTCTATACAATTTTGTTCTGGAATAAAAACAACAAAGGAGATCATTCGGGCTCCATACATTTTTGGGCATTTTCTGAAAGTGCCCGCCAACAAAAAAAAATAGTACGTATTGTTAGAACAGGCCATTTGGAGTAATAGTTAATATGGCATAAAAGTTGTGGGACTGCTCTGAGCCAAGTTATACAAGTTCGATGATTCATCATTTTCATACATTTGTTGATTTTTGAAAGTGCTGGGACTGGGAAACATAAAATAATGATAGATATTGCTAGAACTAATGATCTGAAGCAATTGTCATTGTAGCGCAAAAGCTGTGGGGTTATTATCTGTTCTGTCTATACAAAAAAATTTTAGGAATCAATGAAAATGTATGAAAATGATGAATCTTCGAATTTGTATAACTTGGCTCGACGCAATCTTACAACTTTTGTGCCATATTAACTATTTCTCCAAATGGCTAGTTCTAACAATAACCATTTTTTTTTGTTGGCCGGCACTTTCAAGAAAAGGCCCAAAAAAATTATGTCCTTTTGATACTCGCCCTATTATCACAACAATTGGTATTAAATTGGAACGTGTGGCGGCGCCACCTACCGCATGACGCCGCACATAGTTTGACACGAAGCAAACACCTTCGCAACCGTGTCAACAGATGGCGCCACAAACGTATACCAACGACGTCTCCATACTACGACGGTAAAACAGTATGGGAAGCCTGCATCGCGGTAGGGAAATCTCCTTCGCTATTATACAGGGCGTCCCACGGACATGCCACATGGAGGGAAAGTACCTTGAATATTGTAGATGGAACATTTTACTGAAAGAAGACATTATTTGAATTTAAAAAACAATTTAAACTGCATTCATAGATATTTAAATAATTACATGGTTGAACCGGGAATCGAACCCGTTACACGAGAAAAATAATAATAATAAATAATGTAGCTTTATCACACCGATCGAAAGGCTTCATCATAAGGATAATTTTTTGCTTAATAACATAGTGTCACAAATAAAAGGAAAAATTCATGACTTTAACATTTTTAATACAAAATTAATCAATTTATGTATGTATTTATTTTAATGTCAGTTGTAATGTCCTTACGGCAATGTCAGCTTTTCATTTTTCTGAACAATTTTCACATCAAATGTTAAAATTCATGGTCTTCCTTTTATTTGTAACACTTTAAGAGCGCCAATTGTGTATCTAGTGTTTAGATGACAGAAGATTCTGCTAGTGGACATGTTTTGTTTTGTGCCATTTAGTGTTGTGCCATTTGTCAGAAATTAATTGTCAAACAGATGAATTGCAATGCAATATTTGAGTATACATTTTAGAATGGAAGTTTTATACACCGTTTATGTTTGTGGTTGATGATATATTTTTTTACTTTATTGGTATTAAAAATCTATCAAAATTATTTACCTTGCCGAGGACGCATTGACTCCATCTTCAACATCTACTCCATCTTCTGAAACAATAAAATATGGTTTTGATAAATAAACAGATTCTAGGCAAATGCTAGGTTTGTTAACGTAACAAAAACATATACTTGCTCCAGGCCTTAGCCTTGCCTTGGTATCACAAAAAGACGGACTAACTTATCAACTTATCGATCGATCGACTGAATGAATGACTGACTAACTGATTGATTATTTGACCGACTGATCGGGTGATTGATAAATTAACTCACGCATGTCACAAAAATATATGTAAAACGTCGCAGCGGATCAACGCATTGTTATACGACACCTGCATAGCGACGACGCAACGCATTAATGAGGCCTCAGCCTTATAATGTGAAAGAGAGAGAGCTAGTGAGACAGAAACAGAAAGAGACTCACGATGTAGCTTCAGCATGGTGCGATTGCGGTCCCACTGAGTAGCAGGCATAGGATCGCCGGTCGCGCGGCAGTTCAGAGCTACAGCGGCGCCGGCGCGAGCGTGCAACTGTTCACCGGGAGAAGGCTCCAGCACGCGGGGTGACACTGTAAGTGAATGAAAGGAATTATAGTCTTGTACAGTTTTTTATGTATCCTCTCCGGGTAAGCAGTACCGTGTCGTGTAGCGGTGAAAGAATACTACCACCCATTCTTTTCTCTTGTGTGTCGTAAAAGGCTACTAACGGACTAGACTGCACATACTTCCAACAGAATAGAGCGGCGATGGGGGTCACCTCCTGTCACGCCGAGCACATGTGCAGTCGCTATTTGGTGAAAAGTGGACTATGGTAGAGGACTGCTTTTGCTGTCCTCATTGCCTAGTCTCTGACTAAAACCCTTCGGGGATAATAGTCGTGATTATTATGTACAGTTTTTTATTCATCCTTTTCGGGTAAGCAGTCGGCTATTATCTCACTAACCTTTAAGCGATAAGACCGCCAAATTGTAACATTGTTTTTCTATTTTTTTTCTTTTTTATGTAAATGCATTGTAAATGTTTGTGTTATTATGTTACAATAAAAGTATTATCTTTCTATCTATCTATCTGATAGCAAGTGACGATAAGGCCGAAGGTAGAAGCGCGCTTCACCCGGAATCCACGAAGGAATTGGCTGTCTTATCCAGGCGGGCTTAGTTAATGTCAAAGTCAAATAATTTATTCAATATAAGCCTTTTTAAATCTTTGACTTTGTTATTGTCAAAAGGCACTTATTGACGTCAGAAACTAATAAAAATAACAGTGAACTAACATTTAGTTACATTTTAATTACTGAATCTACCACCAGTTCGGATTTTGGAAGAGCCTTCGACTGAGAAGAAGCTGGCATGAAACTTAGGAGGCCTTTTTTCACCTTCTTATAACAAAAGTTACATAGTTAATATACAAAAAAGCAACCAACCAAACCAAGATGTTAAATATAAGGTGACTGCTAGAAACCGCAAGAAACTTCAAGGGCTGGTCAGGTCAAGTGTTTTAAACATGACAAAAATAACAAAAAGGAATTCGTGTTTTTTTTTTCATTTTTAATTAAATAATTCATTTTGTGAATTTTAATTGGATAGTCTTTGAGCATCTAATTTATTTTAAAGAAATATAAAATGAAAAACAATTATAAATAACGATTATTTACAACGCGCGGGCAACGGCCGGCCGGCCTACCGTCTGTTGACCCGTTCGCGTCAGCTGGGCGATAAGTACCTACGTTAGTCTGCAATGAGACCATTTTTGTCATGTTTAAAACACTTGACCTGACCAGCCCTTGAAGTTTCTTGCGGTTTCTAGCAGTCACCTTATATACTATAAGGACCAACATACCCACTATATCCAGGCTGATCTTGGAGGCAATGGAATTGTCTCCATCCACAGCTTTGCAGGTATAATGTCCTGCGTGGCGACGGGCCGCGTCCACCACCACCAAAGTGCCGTTTGTGGATGTAACGCCTTCAGGTAGAGGGTCTTGCTCGTTCTGAAAAAAGCATTCGACGGTCAAGCAGCCATACACATCGGCTCGTCACAATTCACCAGTAGCTGTGATAAATACAAAATTATTTATTTCAAAACCAGATTAAGTTACAAACATAATGATCACAAGTTGTAAGTAATTCAACTGCATATAAAGTCACGAGTCATTAGTAGGTAAATTACCTGCAAAGCAAAAATATTTTAATCAAGATGACTTAATAATAATAATTATTATTATTATAAGCAACTTTATTTTCCAAATTAAAAAAAACAGACGAAAATGGCTTAGTGCTTGCCAGGAGACCCACAAACCATAAACACTTTTGAATCGCCCAAATATTTTTTAGCCTACCAGTCTTTTTAGCTGTGGATAAGAATAGGTGCTAAAAACTGCACAACTTTAGATAGAAGTAACGATATTAACACAAAAGTACTGCGTTAAAGACCACAAAATTATATACCACTGCTTAGTAATTTTTTATGCTTGCCGGGCTGCCCCTTCAAAAGTTGGCATTTTAAAAAGTTGGCATTATGCGAAGTTGGCATTGTGAGAAATTGGCATTTCGAGAAGTTGGCATTCTGAGAAGTTGTCATTTCGCGAGCGGTTGGCATTTTGCGAAGTTGGCATAACGAGATGAAACGGGAGTCACAAGTTACCAGTAGGTACATCAGCTACGTAGGAGGTCACGAGTTACAAGTAAATTACCTGCGTAATAGAACATGACTCACCAGAAAATCAGCAGCTTAACAGTCACAAGTTACCAGTAAATCAGAAGCGTAAGAGAAGTCTAACGATTAAGTTATATGTGGCTAAAGCTTAGTTTGGCAGAGGATGGGGAGGCCAACTAACTAAAAACCCTAGTTTAGTACTAGGGTTTACCTTTGCCTAGGACATATGAGGAGTTTCCGTTAAACCTTGTAAATCAATTAATCAACCGACTTCAAATAGGTTTTCAATTCGTCCGTATCTGTATTAAATTTTGAAACGACAGTCTCGAAGAATAACATCAACGAAGAGTTTTTAAAAATACAAGCTATCCCACTCACCAAATACCATTGCACCGTTGGAGACACGCCGCCAGCCACCTTGCAGTGTATCTTGCCCGAGCTGTTGAGCTCCAGCTTCCTGCTGTACGGTTCAGGCTCGAAACGCAGCTTGCCATCTGTCGGTGGGTAGAGAGAAGTGTTTAGTTCCTCCGATGCATAGTAGATGGCGTTGCTTGCCACTGTCTTAACCATTTTTGTTTCGTGTTAGTTTCGCCGATGCATACTAGATGGCGTTGCTAGTAAACGTGTCCGAGCTATTTTTTTAGTTATTTATTGTGTGATTCTTGTTGTTTGCAGCAAATTAATAATTTTTGCTGAGTATTAATGTTACTTAGATTTTAAAGATCATGAATGCAACACAATTGTACAAAATTTGATTGTATGATAATTTTCTATTTTGTTTCTTTCGCATTTTTATATTACTATTCGGAACCGCAGCATGCGGAGGACATACTTGACCTCTTCGTATTCCTCTGGGAAACGCATTAACGTGAATAGGCCTTGTTCGCACTAGGCAAGTAATTTAGTCGAGTTGCGAGTACACTGCTTCGTTGTAGGTTAATTTAAAATTCGTATTAATTATAGTGTGTAGGTCTCTCACTTAAAGAACACTGCAAACCCCTCTCTTCTCTAGAGTGTCGTAAAAGGCGACTAGCGGAATAAAGACTGCACATACGTCTAACAGCATAGAGCGGCGATGAGCTCACCACCTATCACGCTGAGCACGTGTGCAGTTATAATTTGGTGAAACGTGGACGACCATGGCAGGGGACTGCGTCTGCAGTCCTCATTGTCTAGTCTCTGACTAATCCTTTGGGGATAATATTCGTGAATCTAAGTATACGTATCATACTATAGCGGCCGCTCGCGGTTTTACCCGCGTGGTTCCCGTTCCCGTGGGAATATCGGGATAAAAAGTATCCTATGTGTTAATCCAGGTATAACTATCTGTATGCCGAATTTCATCCAAACCCATTGAGTAGTTTTGACGTGAAAGAGTAACAAACATCCATCCATACTTATCTACAAACTTTCGCGTTTATAATATTAGTAGGATAGTAGGATGTATGTATGTATTAAATTTGCGAAGCAATGTATTTGCTACTATGCCTTGCTTAGACAAGGCTCAAGTGAAGGAACTAATCTCACCGGTCCACCAACTAATAGCAACACCACTGCAATAACGCCGCGAACTCATAAAACCCTTCCGACGATCAAAGAACTGGAACCGCTAGTGTGCTATTGTTGCCACCATTAAACTTGATTAAACCATTTCAATGGTAGGGTTGCCAGAATAGAAATGTGCAATTTTCTTAAAAGAGATCGCGTTGCGGTGAAGGAATACTGGCACCCCCTCTCTTTACTTGGGCGTCGTAAAAGGCGACTAACGGACTAAATACTGCACATACATCCAAAAACATAAAGCGGCGAAGGGCTCACCACCTGTCACGCTAGCACATGTGCAGTCACTATGGTAGAGGACTGCTTTTGCTGTCCTCATTGCCTAGTCTCTGACTAAAACCCTTCGGGGATAATAGTCGAGATGATATGTGTGAATGTATGAAGGCACGTTAAGCCGTTGGTCCCGGTTGTTGTCGTAAGATGGCAGTCGTTAAAACCCACCACCAACCCTGATTGGGCCAGCGTGGTGTGACATGGCCCAATATCTCCATGTGATGTTGTCCATATAGGAAGGCCTGTGACTAGCAGTGGGAAGTTTATAGATGATGACGATAATAATAATTTTAGACGACCTCCGTGGTCTAGAGGTTCTTGCTTCGCGGTGTCTTCTCTAGTGTTGTTGTACATTCGCCACAAAGTTAGTTAACCACGTTTTTGTAACTCCATACATTGAAAGAAAATTCGCCACAGGTCTTCATAATACATCACTTTTGCATAAAGTACCGGTAGCAAGGTAAGTTCGTTTTGAGCGCTCGAAATGAAAGGTATATCAATATTTTATTCTTAAATTATTGATGTTTTTACTACACTTATTGTTTGATTTTTCTGCTGTCTGTGTCGAAAATAAGCGTGAGGCGAATTTACATATAATTTTTTCTGTGGCAAACTAACTTTGTGGCGAATGTACAACAACCCCTTTTATTGTACCTCAATGTGTTAATGTATATTTATCCGTTATCTAGTTTAACCATGTTAACGAGTTTCACTAGACGCTAATTTTGGGCTTGATAATTGGTGTGAGCGTAGAAAGATATTTATATTTATAATATGATACATAACTAAAATACATTATCATTACCATTAGTAGCCCGATGTCGTCGGCTGGCTTTGTGTGAACGCACTTTGTGTGCGGAGTGGTGACCAACATCTGAAACAAAAACAAAAAAACAACATAAATTAAATGCACAACAAAACTTCGACCATAATTTTTAGGGTTCCGTACCTCAAAAGGAAAAACGGAACCCTTATAGGGTCACTTTGTTGTCCGTCTGTTGTGTCTGTCAAGAAGACCAGTTATCTCGGGAACGCGTGCCGCGTGGAGGTATCGAGTTTGCCGGAGTTTGCCAGCTTGTCGGAGTTTGCAGCCGTAATAATGAGGAAGACCGAATCAGGATATACAAGGTGCTGTTGTATGCATCCTTACTGAAGCGAAGGGGTTTTAACTCTCCGTCTAACGTCTCAAGGTAGAAAGAAAACAAAAGACCACCAGCTGTCGTGGGCGGAGCTTCGCGGAAGCCTGGATCTCACCGCGCCGGAGTTTGTAGCCGTACCCAATGAGGAAGACCGTGTAGGGGAGCCGTGGTGTAGTATGTAGCAGGATCACGTCGGGGTCACCACTGTAGGGAAGCCGAAGGTGGTAGGAAGGGTGACAACTTTTGAGGAAGAAGGAAAGATCTCCCTCCGAGCTGGGTGGTATAGCTCGGGGACCGAGGTCCAACGGATGTTAGTTGGAGGTGCTATATATGGCGAAGGAGGTGGTGAAACTTTGCTACCGCGATGCAGGCTTCCCATACTATTTTCTGTCGCGGTATGGAGATGTCGTTCAGTTGGTTTTTGTGGCGCCATCTGTTGACACGGTTAGGAAGGTGTTTGCTTCGTGTCGAACTATGTGCGGCGTCATGCAGGTAGGTGGCGCCGCTACAACCGAATCAGGATATACAAGGTATTCGTTGTACGCATCGACATTGAAGCGAAGGGGGTATAAATCAAATCAAATCAAATCAAATCAATATCTCTTTATTCAGTAAACTTAGAATAAGCATTTTGAATCGTCAAAAGTTAAAGGATGGACGGGCACCCGCCCACCCACCCCGCCCATTCAGGAAGTCTTTTAACTGTGGAGAAGAACGGGCGCAAGAAACTCCACAGGTTTATAATAATATAGAAGTAACGACATTTACAAAACAATATGTCGTTACCAAATCATACAACATACAATTAAACAAATTATGAGCGTCAATACAAGTTGGAACATGCCCTCCCTGTCATAGAAGGACATTTTCCATTACAACAAAAAAAAAACATTTGATACGATTACAAAAAACAGGTATTGCTCGATTTTAAATAAAACGAACAACGTCTTACAGTATCTTTGAAATAAAAAGATAAACTATTAAATACTACCAATAAAAAAAAAATAAGATTGCAAGAGCAGACCAGCCTCCACAGGCGGCACCCGTTCACGAGTATGACATGTGAATCAGCCATCGCTTCGCTCAACCATGTTTTAGGGAACGTAACGACCCGACGCACATGCCACCACCGCAGAGACACTTTAAGAGAGCATGACACACTCGAGCAACTCCAACGAAAGCAAGAGAACAATAAGACAACTTTAAACGCAACATAAATTTTGAGTGGGTACCTTTGTCTGTAAGACACTGCTGTTAAAGGCTATCATACCAGCGTAAAATTAATTATTAAAAAAAAAAAATATTGCTAAGAAAATAAAATGTGAAAATATTATTATAACCAGGCTGTTTTGTCTTCTAAATATTCTTTGACTGTATAATAACCTTTCTTATGTAAACAAGATTTTACATGATTCTTAAACTTATCTAAAGGTAAATCTTGTACAGTACTTGGTATTTTATTATAATAGTGTATACCTTGCCCCAAGAAAGAGCCAAGAACCTTTTGTAACCTAAACAGTGGCATTACTAGTTTTGACTTACTTCTAGTATTGAAATTGTGTACCCACCGTGTTTAGAAAAAGAGTTAATATTGCACCGCACAAAAACTATACAATTATAAATATATTGCGATGCAACAGTAAGAACACCAACTTCCTTAAAAATATTTCTCAGAGAAGTTTGTGATCCCAGTCTATAAATGGTTCTTATTGCTCGTTTCTGTAAAATAAATATAGTTTTAATATCAGCCGCTGTTCCCCACAAAAGGACGCCATACGACATGACACTGTGAAAATAACTAAAGTAAACAGTCCTAGCAGTTTCAACATCTGTTAATTGTCTAATTTTTCTAATGGCGTAAGCTGCTGAACTGAGTTTGCCGGCCAAATTCGATATATGCGGATTCCATTGGAGTTTTGAGTCCAGGGTTATCCCTAGGAAAACTGTCGAATCTACCAAATCTAATTTATCACCATTCATTCTAACATCGGTTTGTTCGGTCTTGACATTTGGTAGTGTAAATTTAATACATTTCGTTTTTTTAGCGTTTAGCTGTAAATTGTTAGTAGTAAACCAACTAAGTACCTCTGAGAGAGAATTGTTTACATCGTCAAAATTATTCTTATTCCTAGTCACATTAAAAATGAGTGAAGTATCATCTGCAAACAATACAATATCACAGAAGTTTTCTACAAAGAATGGCAAGTCATTGATATATATCAAAAATAAGAAAGGGCCAAGAATTGACCCTTGTGGAACTCCCATTTCTACATGAGAACCGGATGACTTAGTTCCATTAACATCGACAGTTTGTGTTCTAGACTGTATCAATTTAAGCGCAAAACCTTTGAGACCATAATAATTTAACTTCATCGCCAGTGTTCGGTGCTCAACGCAATCGAAAGCCTTGGACAGGTCGCAGAAAACTCCAAGAGCGTTCTGAGACCCCTCCCAGGCATCAAATATATGTTTTATTAGAGCAACACCTGCATCAGTAGTGGAACGACCCTTTGTAAAACCAAATTGCTTACTATGTAAAAGATTATTTAAGTTAAAGTATTCTACTAACTGTTCGAGAATAATTTTTTCATAAATCTTACTAAGTGCTGGTAGTATTGAAATTGGTCGATAGTTACTGGGGTCTTCTTTATTTCCCGATTTAAATAAAGGTATAACCTTACTAAACTTCATAAGATCAGGAAAGATTCCCTTATCAATACAGTTATTAAATATGTCAGCAAGACAGGGTGCAATAGAATATATAATATTCTTAATTATCTTTATAGACATGCCCCACAAATCACCTGTGTTTTTCATTTTTAGTGATTTGAAACTTTTAATAATATTATTAGAGTTAATATATTGAAAATTAAAAGAAAAATTACATTTGGGTACATGTTCTTCGAGAAAAGATTGTGCCGCCACTGGTGATGAATTTAAATTAGAGGTTGTTACCACAGGTATATTTATGAAGAAATCATCAAAAATATTAGCAATTTGTGCATCCGAATTGACAAGGTTGTCATTAACTTTTAGAGTATAAGTGTTGTCCCGTGGTTTTAATTTACCAGTTTCACGGTTGATGATATCCCAAGTGGCTTTTATTTTATTATTAGACTTTTTAATTTTATCTTTAATGAAATTTGATTTTGCTAGTATGCACACTTTCTTAAACAATTTAGAGTATTTTTTTACATATTCTGTAAAATTTAAATTATGGTTATATTGTCTTAGATTATATAGCTCAAACAGTTTATTTCTTCTACTTTTATAAATACCAGGCGTGGCCCAGTCACAGAACTTAAGTTTTTGTGAAAACTTTATTGTTTTAGATATATTTCCCCCGGTCTCTAGGTAGAAGGAAAACAAATGTATTTGTGCAATGTAAGTGCTGTGTGCAAGCCTTACCACCTCAGGTGGAATTTATTTGTGCGTTGTTAACGCAAATAATCAAATGGTGGTCGCTTTAACTCATCCATCCTTCCTCTTTCTCTCCCGGGTTATTTGAGCGGGGCGTGAAAAAGCATTTATGCAGGGCGCCATAGTGAAAGCGTTCGGCATAGCGTGGTAGCGCTGTGACGAACGCTTTCACTTCTTGGGCTTCACTGGCAGCTTTTCATCAGGCAGAGTGAAGCCACTATGGCGTGCCACAATAAAAAAATAAAAAAAAATCCATCTAGCTTAAAATACCCCTTTCAATGATTTATGATGATCTTTTGCACTTCCATATTGACATTCCCTTCCCATACTAAATAGCATTAAAACACGGTTTAATAACCGTAAACCGTGTCGCGTGGCGGTGAAAGAATACTACCACCCCCTCTCTTCTCTTGGGTGTCGTAAAAGGCGACTAACGGACTAAAGACTGCACATGCAACTCATACCTCCGGCAAGCCGGAAGTATGAGTTGAAATTAAAACCATAAACTCAGGTCGAGTCTCCTGAAGCTCTGAAAAAATCAAACTCTTAAGTTATTGTAAAAAAAATGATACGGCCGTTTATGCCGCAAAAAAACGTTTATTTCGACACTCTCGGGTATCAAAAATTTATAGGGTATTTTCCATTGACCTAGAACTATGTTTGGCTAAGTATTACCGTCTTATACTACAAGTATAGGGAAAAATCTGAAAACTATACATTTGTAATTAAATTATTAATAAAATCGGTTCACAAATGACGGAGATATCGCTGGACATACATAAAAAAAAACATACACGTCTAACATAGAACCTCCTCCTTTTTTGAAGTCGGTTAAAAACAGGGTCTTTATGCCAGGAACGACGTTGTCCGTCTGTCAAGACCCTTTATCTCGGGAACGCGTGGAGGTATCGAGTTGAAATTAAAACGATATACTCTGGTATACAGTCTCTTGAAGCTATGAAAAAGCGAAATTCCTAAGTCAACGTGAAAAAGATACGGCCGTTTATGCCGCAAAAAACGTATATTTCGACACTCTCAAGGAAATCAAAATTCATAGGGTATTTTCCGTTGATCTAGAACTATGAAATTTGGCAAGTATTACCGTCTTATACCTACTACAAGTATAGGGAAAAATCTGAAAACTATACATTTGTAATTAGATCATTAATAAACAAAGTCTTTATGCCAGGAAAGGCGGTCTAAATTTTGAATTGAGTTAACCGTATCATGTGGGATATCGTATGAAAGGGCTTCATTGGCAAGAGCTTAAACAGATTTTAATTTATTTTTATGATGTATAGTGTTCGGACTATGACGTGCTATGACGAAGAATGAAAAAAAAAACCCTTTCCTTTTTTATAAGTATACTACAAAGTACGGAACCCTTGATGGGCGAGTTCGACTCGCACTTGTCGGTTTTTTTAAATATACGTTTCTTAGAAAATTATTTCAAAGCTCTAACAAAAAAGACGAAAGACATTCCACCGCCCTAAATATTTACGTCATGATCAAAACAATCGTGCAACGGAACAGACAGGCATTCAGCTGTTTTTATACATACATACATATCACGACTATTTTCCCCGAAGGGTTAGTCGGAGACTAGGCAATGAGGACAGCAAAAGTAGTCCTCTACCATAGTCCACATTTCACCAAATAGCGACTGCAGATGTGCTCAGCTTGACAGGTGGTGCCCATCACGCTCTATGCTGTTGGATTTATGTGCAGTCTTTAGTCCGTTAGTCGCCTTTTACGACACCCAAGGGAAGAGAGGGGGTGGTAGTATTCTTTCACCGCTACGCGACATGGTTATCAATCCTACTAATATTATAAACGCGAAAGTTTGTAAGTATGGATGGATGTTTGTAACTCTTTCACGTAAAAACTACTGAATGGATTTGGATGAATGTCGGCATACAGATAGTTTATAACCTGGATTAACACATAGGATACTTTTTATCCCAATATTCCCACGGGAACGGGAACCACGCGGGTGAAACCGCGAGCGGCCGCTAGTCACTAATATTATAAAGGCGAAAGTTTGTAAGTGTGTATGTTTGTTACTCTTTCACGTAAAAACTACTGAATTGATTTAAATGAAATTCGGCATACAGATAGTTTATAGCCTGGATTAACACATAGGATTTTATCCCGATCTTCCCACGGGAACGGGAACCACGCGGGTGAAACCGCGAGCGGCCGCTAGTACATTATAATCGCGACTATTATCCCCGAAGGGTTAGTCAGAGACTAGGCAATGAGGACAGCAAAAGCAGTCCACTACCACAGGTACTACTACTGCACATGTGCTCAACGTGATGAGTGGTGGGCCTTTTAAGCTGTTGGATCCGGGTAGGGCACACACCCAATAAAGGTTAATAATAATAAAGAAGTCTGTGCTATTGAAGATGAAGTTATCAAGATGAATAACTACCGGAAATATATTATGAGGGACGGTACGGTCGACATCTGTCGGGCATGCCGCCGTCCGGGAGAATCACTCCGACATATTATTTCTGGTTTTTCTCATCTTGCTAACGGAGAGTATTTGCACAGACACAACCAAGTAGCCAGAATAATTCACCAGCAACTTGCTCTTCGATATGGCCTTGTTGAATCAGAGGTGACGTACTATAAGTACGCACCTGCGCCAGTTCTCGAAAATGGTCATGCAACACTCTACTGGGATCGCTCTATCATCACGGATAAGACTATTGTCGCTAATAAGCCTGATATCGTGGTGATCGACCGATCTCAGCGCCGAGCAATATTGGTTGATATCACCATACCTCATGACGAGAACCTCGTGAAAGCCGAGAAGGACAAGCTCAGTAAGTACCTTGACTTGGCTCACGAGGTTGCCGCCATGTGGGATGTGGATTCAACTATTATTGTACCGATAGTCGTTTCGGCAAACGGTCTTTTAACTAAGAGCCTCGATCAACACCTAGAGAGGCTCTTGCTAAAAGGTTGGGTGAAGGGTCAGATACAGAAGGCAGTACTCCTTGACACGGCACGTATTGTCAGGAGGTTCCTCACTCTGCAGCCCTAACCACCGATAGCTTGGGTCTATCCCCGCTGCCGGTGGCAAACTAGGTTAAGTTTTTTATAATATTTTATACTTTTGTAAATATGTTTTTATATAAAATATTGTAAAAAATTTATCTTAAGAAAAATGTTTGAATAAAGAGAATAATAATAATAATAATCAAGCTCCTTTATCTTTCTTTATTCTTTATCTTCTTTATTTCCATACTTTTTTTTACATTTTTATAGTAGTTTAGTTAGTAATGCGGTATTTGATATTATTATTATTTGTTTTTTTTTTATAGCAGAAGGAGGCAAACGAGCAAGCGGGTCACCTGATGGAGAGTAATCACCGCCGCCCATGGACACCCGCAAAACCAGAGGAATCGCAGGCGCGTTGCCGGCCTTTATGGAAGGAATAGGCTCGTTTCTTGAAGATCCCTAAGTCGTAACGGTTCGGAAATACCGCCGCCGAGAGTTGGTTCCACAACACTGTAGTTCGAGGTAAGAAATTTCTTGAAAAACGCACAGTAGTAGACCGCCATCCATCAAGGTGATGTGGATGGATTGGTATGTTAGTATATAGATAAGTATTTAAGTAATATCGAATTTATTTCTTTAAGTACGGTTCCCTTCTGGGTAAAAGCCTCCTCCATTTTATTCCATACATTTCTGTCCTGTGCTACTTTCATCCACTGTTTTCCTGTAAGCCCAATAAAGGTTGCTTCACACATATCTGTGAAGTCACAGTTCCGACACAGTACCGGCACAGTTTTCATACATTCTCTATGAACGCATCCCCACATGCCAGTGTTAGTGCTCTCAGTGTCAGTGCCGCCACCGGCAAATCACGGACGTATTCATTTTGACAGCGTTCATGGAGAATGTATGAAGGAATATTTCACACTGGGCCGGTACTTTGTGGAACTGTAACACTCACTGATATGTGTGAAGCAACGTTGAGTAAGACTATCTATCGTGGCACCCGACCCATGAACTGCGTTTCACAACGTGTTATGTTTTTCAATTGTTTTCCTTTTTAATTCACTTGCACTTAAGGCGCGTCCGTCGACAAAGTCGAACCTTGCACCGGTCGGGATCAGTAACAGCGTTTGTTTGTGTTCCGAGTGTGAGCTCGGGCGTTAATTGATCGCCGCGAAGTCGCTCCAGTCGGCTGGAAGATGGCTTATATTTAGATGGGTGGGGTGTGTCGGTTTTCTGGTTTTGAAGGATAAGTTAAGGGCATGATTAGAAGGTCGTTTAAAGTGTCGTTTGATATTAAAGAGATACATTTCTCTTCCAGCCGACAACATGGTCGGCTGGGAGTATTCTTGTATTAAGGTGGGAGCCATTTTAAGTTCGTGGTTGAGATGTCGTTAAAAGAAGAATGGGCAAAACTTCCTCCCCCCCCCCCCCCCCCCCCTTGTAACACTTACATCTATGCATCAAATAAAAGCACTTGAAAAGTGAAGCATTTTATTGTATGACAGCAAATCAGCAGGTATTGGAGAAAAAAGTTATTGAGAAGAAAATTAATATAATAAATGATAATAGATAGATAGACAGATAATACCTTTATTGTAACATAATAACACAAACATTAATAACGATAATATAAAATTGAAGTCAAGATTTTTTCTTGAATTTAACTATACACCCTCATTTTTCATTTTTATTTCTTTTTTTTTTTCATTTATTCATTCGCTCGTTGATATTTGCTGTCATTACAACAAAATACACAATTTATTTCGAAACTTACCATGTCGGAACTCACAAGGGGTGGGACGGGTTTCATACAAAATCGTCCATTCTTTTTTGAAATTACCAAGTCTGTATGCCAGTCGGATAGAGGTTTACTTGGTTTAAAATTAAAAATAATATTTTTTTATGTCTTAGCCATAATTATGATAAAATGCTCGTCTGGATTAGGTTAGGTTCGAATACGATCATGTCATGAAATATTTTGAGCATTTCAAGACATGGCCAATTTTATTATATGGCCGAACGGCACGAACATCGGAATCTCGTGTTATTTGGTTCTAGACGTCCTCTAATCTAAGTTATATTACCACTTACAAGCTCAAAAATAATCCTCTATCCGTGTAGGCACGTACTGTCGAGAAAGTTCTCGGTAGAACACTTTTAGGCGATTCGACCGCGCGCACGTTCGTGCGCGTAGATAATGTGATAACGGCCATATTGTAAAATTGGCCATATCATGAAATGCTCAAAATATTTTATGAAATGATTTATTGTCAACAATTTTGAATACTTAACTTGTTTTGTTTCAATGGCCGCGAGGCGTCGCTTGTCGCTCGTCTTACCCGTACATTCGCAATTGATCCAGTGCTGCCCTACTCCTGTAGGTCACGTGATAGGTTAGAAATTTAAGACAAGACGCGAAGCGCAGCGTAGCGTTTGTCTTGAATTTCGAGGTTATTTTTTTATAAGTATTTTTTAATTGAGAGTTGAAGTTGGACATTTTGCGAATTGGACCAATTGCGACCGAACCGTCATACCTCATCTCATCACCCGTATCGCGTCACATAGGTAGGAGTACCGTCTGAGGGCCTTTTCATTATATTAGGAGTCAGATGATTGTAACTTGTGAATTTACAAATACAGTTTATACAATACACTTGAACTATATTAAACTTACTGATAATTTCTTGTATGTAATTTAAACAGTAGAATACCTACTATTCCAAACAGTAAGAGCGGTCATGGTCACCCCAGCCGCGGCAAAGACCGGGAATACTGACCGTTTGATGTGCGCCGGCGTCGTAAACGTACATCTGTTTATGTTTACACGCGTTCGCGCTCGCGGTACCGCGAACCCGCCAGGGATGTGGATCTGATCTTCGAAACTATATATCTGTCTATTTATGTAAGTACACAGATGAGAAGAACAAGTGCCTAAAAGTAAAAAGATAAAAGATACCGCACTGCGTTCCGTGACAGGTGTTTCCGATCATCATCAGCATATAAACGTCCCACTGCTGGGCACAGGCCTTCCCACATAGATAATAGTTTACTCTTGAGACCTTACACCCTAATGTGCTGAGTGTTACATTGTCCGAGTGGTAGAGCCACAGAGTTGCAGTACTCTCTCACGGAGACTCGCTGACGTTTCGGACACATTATATTAGGACACAGGGTCCGAATTGACCCTTTTTAATTTTATTATTTTTTTCACTGACGATTCGGACACCAATAAAAATTTACATTAATTTTAAGAAAATATACCATAGTAAAAACAACAACTTGATTTATCTGACTGTACTGAACAGCTCCAATAATTTAATAGTGTCCGAATCGTCAGTGACAAAATAATATAATTAAAAAGTGTCAATTCGGACACTGTGTCCCAATATAATGTGTCCAAAACGTCAGTTAGTCCTCCCGGAATATCGGCGTAAAGCAATGACACTCGATCCTGTTGTGTTTAATCCGGTGGGTGAAAGTACCGTTATTTCGGTATTTATATTTGGCAGTAAAGATCAAATTACGAACAACTTTTATTCAGACAGACAATTTGGTTTTAGAGCTAAACTATCGACTGCCGACGCTGTGCATCAACTCATTGACTATTTGGTACAGGAACTTAATACGGGTAAATGGCTGTGGGAATATTCCTAGACGTCGCAAAAGCTTTCGACTCAGTTTCTACACCTGTTATTGCAAAAAAAGCTTGAATCTTTAAGCATAAAAGGCACCCAGATTTAACAATTAGATTATCTTTATGAGCGTACTCAATGCGTAAAAATAGGCAGTGTTCTCAGCTCTAATCTGAAAAATACTTCTTTTAGGATTCTTTAAGGAAGCATTTTAGGTCCTACTTTATTTCTAGACCTACTGATCTGCTGTTTTATGCTAACTCAGAGTTCTATACTTGCTAATAATGTAAATATAAAGTCGACCTTAGGTATTTCAACAAAAGCTGTCCAGAATTGAATATAATAATATCACGTATTCACGCCGCTTGTCAATAAGTATTAAACATTTTCAACTAGCGCAAACGGCACAATATCGCACCGAAAGCTATAAAAACCTTTTTTATCGAAAATACGATACAGCAGCGCCGCCGCGGCGCGCGAACACACTAAACCGTAATGGCAGCGTCGCCATGGCAACGGCTCGTAAAATTTTACGACGCGCGCCCCCGCCAAACGCTTTGAAAAGCTACTTAGTGAGCTGTCGAGCGAGATTAGGGGCTCAATATCAGTCCAACTATTCCGACTCGTAAAGCGCAACTGATATTTTAATCTGGCCAACGCGGCAACTGTTTAATGACATCAATGTTTTCACTAAATAGTTAACCTTTTGCATTGACCCCTGCATCGTCGGGTTAGTCTCGACTTTCCTCGTTCCATTTGCCGCTGAATGTCGTATTAAATATATTTTTTATACAGCAAAATACAACGTCCAGGGGCCCAAGTCTGCTAATTTACGAATGGCATAATTGAATCGCAATTGAATCGCATTGTAATTGTTTGACACATTTGGTATTCTCTTAGTCATTTAAGAATACCAAATATGTCAACCAATTACAATGCGATCCAATTGCGATTCAATTATGCCATTCGTAAATTAGCAGACTTGGGCCCCAGGATGTTAGTAAGCGGATATTGAGGTTAGACAAGGTTGAAGTGGAGTTGAGCAGGACCATTGACGTATAATAAACGTTTATTATACCTCAATGGTCAGGACACTTGACCAGACGAAGTGACGACAGATGGACAAAAATGCTAACCGAGTGATGCCCGAGAGATGGCTACAGAAATAAGAGACGACCATCTGCTAGATGGGTCGATGATAGAAATAAGACGGTGGGTAGCACGTGGAACAGGCTAGCACAAGATCGAGGCGAAAGGCATAAACATAGAGAGGCTTATGCCCAGCAGTGAGTTGATAAAGGCTAGTAATTACGATAATGATGACCACTAAAGCACGGTAGTATTATCTAGTACTATCGCGGACTCCGTCGCTTTACCAGTCTAAAGGTCAAAATCCCTTGCACAACGCGTCCTCTATTTGGTACGGGCACGTACCAGGCCGAGCGGTGCGCGTCATACGAAAATTTCTGCAAACTGGTAAAGCGACAGTGACCCCGATCGTACATACATACTTACATACATAAATAGATTAAGGTCTATTATTCATAAAGGGTTAGTCAGAGACTAGGCATAGGCAATGAAGAACGCAGAAGCAGTCCACTGCACGGCATCGGCACACCAAATAACAACTACACATGTACTCAGCGTGATAGTGGTAAGACTAAACCACAGTATAAATATAAGCTAAAGCAGTACGGAAGCTCGGCCTTTTTCTTGTTTTATATACCTACGCGCCAATTGAGCGTTAGGGTTATTCTCTTATATTTGTAAAATTGAAAAAGTTTTTGTTTAGTTAGCGCTGTATCTCAGCTAATTAGCGCTTTTTGAGATAACTAGCAAAGCATAAGGGTTGTCACTTTCAATTTTTTTTTAATTAAAAACTAATATGTTAAACGGCTACGGCTACTTTCCTCATTCTATTATCGAATTCTTTGTCGGAAACCCCACAGATCCCCTGATATCGATTTTTAAAGCAATCGGTCGAATAACTAAAAAGGTCAAGATGGAGGCTATTTTGTCTCATACTAATAACGGAGTTGTTGTCAGAAACCACACAGATCCCTATATATCGATTTTCAAAGCAATCGGTTGTCTTATCTAACAAGTTAAAAATGGCGGCTACTTTCCTCATTCTATTATCGGATTCATTGTCGGAAACCACACTGATCCCCTGATATCGATTTTTAAAGCAATCGGTTAAATAACTAAAAAGTTCAAATGGAGGCTATTTTGTCTCATGCTATAGCGGAGTTATTGTCAGAAACCACACAGATCCTTAGATATCGATTTTCAAAGCAAAGTTTATTAACGATGAAGTTTTAATACTATTAAAATAACGCGCGCTCAAAAAATATACTTAAGTAAGTACGGCAAATATCACCTAAACAACCAAATTTATTTAAAAGAAAAAGCTTTTTATTCAGTAATAATAAATCATTCTTACCTTTCAACATCAGCAGGAAGTTTAAAAAACGAAAGCTCCGGTTTTGAAGAAGCCGAGTTCAAGCAGCCGTATACTACGCAATACACTCGCGGCATTTTTAAAAATCGCGCGCACAGCGCACGCAATACATCACGTCTCGACGCGATACGCGCTACTGACTGAGAGCACTGCGATGTCCGCTTAGGGGCCCTGCCGTGCGATTCTCTAAGCTAAAGCCTTGATAGCTGCGGCTGCCGCAGCGCTGAGAAATGACTCTGTCTCTTTCATATTCATAGAATTGGAAAGAGACAGCAGATCACAGCCGTGCGCGCAGCCTCTATGTGTCGCTTAGAGAATCGTATAGCTGTAAAGACGTGCGTCTGTGGGCGTGCGTCGTTTCGAGCGTTTGTACGTAGCTTCCTTACTACTTTAGCTCATATTTATACTGTGACTAAACAGTTAGATGTATGAGTAGGGTTGCCAGATGATAATTTGATAAAGGAGGGCAGATGGGTCTAAAAAGGAGGATTTTTTTTATTACTTTACTTTATTTTAATGATATTTAGGTGAGCTGCCAATTTTAGCAAGAATTTCTTGGTTTTTCAACAAATAATTATGAAAATCTTCAGAGTCATGTTTTTGAAGTTGTATTGAGCAAGAATTAAAGATTTAACTGACTGCACACTTAGTCTGTTCCTCTCTTTGCTTCACTGAGTATTAATCAGTGAAAAAACTCTTTTCACATTTGCGTTATTTGCGCTTATCATAGATCTTATTAAAGATCTTGAGATTTGCGAGTTTTATTTTTGTATTCTGTCAATTCTGAGAAATATTCAATGTTTTTAGCACCTAGTCGTTTAGCAAAAAGGAGGACTTATAGTAAGTAAGGGAGGACGGGAGGACAAAACATGGAAAAGTAGGACATGTCCTCCTTTTGGATACCATCTGGCAACCCTATGTATGAGTCTTTAGTCCGTTAGTCGTCTTTTAGACACTCAAGGGCAGACAGGGGTTAGTAGTAGGTATTATTTTAGTGAATCGATATACCACACACGGCTCTATATCTATAACCGTGTCTAAATTGACAATTATGCATACGGCCTGCCCGATGGTAAGCAGTTGGACGTTTGAAACACCAGAGATAACAAACACCGTTTAAAACCCGTTGGCGACCCTTTAAAAACCCTTTCACGCCCTTCTTGAAGAATCTCAGCAAGATAACACAACCAGGTGGCTCATTGCATTATTGCACAACCTGAGCGTACGCGGGAGGAAGCTTTCCTAAAACTCCATAATACGGCATGTAAATTATTTAAGGGAACTTGGATAGACAAATCAGGGGTCCTACTGTCGCCTCTTGTAGCAGTATTGCTGTAATCTTACTATGCGAAATTCATACAGGAATTTGCAAAGTAAGATTAAAGTAATACTGCTCTAAGGGTAAGGATATGTCATGGTAAGGAGACTCACTAGAGAAAAGTGCATGTGTCACGTTAGTGTTTCCGTCGATTTTATCAACTATGTATTTAACATCGTGCATAATGTAGACAGAGATTTAATGGCTTTGCAACCCAATACTTTGAACAACTAATTTTATTAATCTTATACATTATTATGATTTTCCTATTTGTTTTTATACGTAAAGACTTCTTTCTGTTTTCATTTATTTTTAGATCGCTCACCTTGCATAATTACTATAATAAGTATAAAAGTATAGGTGATATTCGTGGAAGAACTAAAGTAACCGACATAGCCCAAAGAGTCGCCAAGCTCAAGTGGCAATGGGCAGGGTACATTGCCCGTAGAACCGATGGCCGTTGGGGCAGAACGGTTCTCGAGTGGCGACCGCACACCGGAAGACGCAGTGTGGGCAGGCGTCCAACAAGGTGGACCGACGATCTGTAGTCTTACTCTTGAAACTCAATTGCATTAATCAATTTCCAATCACAAATCTAAAAAATGTCAAATGGCACTTTTGTAAGCGACAATAACGCCACATTGGAATTAAATTGCGTGGAAATTGATTGAACAAATTATTATCGAGATGGCGTTCCGGAATTATCTTTACTATCCCAATATCGATACATATTAATCGCATTGGAATTGTATTGAGATTGAGTTTGCGTTCAAGAGTAACTACCCTGGTGAAGGTTGTGGGTAGCTGCTGGATGCGAGCAGCACAAGACCGCGAGTGGTGGAGATCCATGAGGGGGCCTTTGTCCAGCAGTGGCCGTCCTCTGGCTGATGATAATGATAGGTGATATAGCTTACGTACTGTCCTGCTGCTGGACAAAACCCTACATCATTAAAACCATGTCTTCTACAATTGATGGTTATTGGCTTAACTTAATCACTACGCTTGCCAGATGGGGGGCACAAACCCTAAAATCCGAAACACACTTTGCTGGACCTGGGATTTGAACCCGGAACCTCCGGTTATCGGGCCGAGGGCTAAGCCTAGATACAGTAACACTTCGGTGGCCGAGTGCCACCGAAGTGTTAAGAGGATTTACGCATTTCGGTTTCCCATACAAACTTCCGAGTCGAAATTTTTAAAAACCAATACGTCAATTTTCATGAAACTTTGCATGCTAAAGTAAAAGACAGGGATCTAAATAGTTTGTTAAAAACATTTTTAAAAAACGTTTATTTAGCTGAGTTATTGCGATTTAATGTGGGGACATTACTATAGAAAGTTTAAAATCGTAATAACTCAGTTAAATAAACGCTTTTTAAAAATGCTTTCAACAAACTATTTAGATCCCTGTATTTTACTTTAGCGTGCAAAGTTTTATTAAAATTGGCTTATTGGTTTTTAAAAATTTCGACTTGGAAGTTTGTATGCACGGAAAGAAATTATTAGTTGGGTTTAACATATTTCAACTAAATTTTAGGGTTAATATAGCACCTTCTGTTGAGTTTTGTTGAATGAACAAAAACTGTATTGTTGATCAGTTATGGTAATTTGAACTTATTACATATATCTTTTGTTGTTTTAACGTATTTATTTTGTAAATTTAACTATAAAAATGGTTATTTCAACAACTTGAACAGTAAAATCAACAATTACCTATTGAATTATGCATGAATTGTTACGCCAACAAGTACAAATAGGTAAAAACAACTGTTTTCATATCAACAAAAACTTTTCTGTGGTAACAACAATTTGTTCATGTTGCTTTAACCCATTACTTTGTTAATTCAACTAATGTGTCGCCAACCCGTGCAAAATCAACCTTTTTGTTCTTTCAGTGTGGGAAACCGAAATGCGAAAACCCTCTTAATTGTATCTTTTTAATTTTATCCTTGTTAAACCTAAAGACATGGTCAACTTAGCAACGCTAAAAACCGAGTATAAAAATGTCAAAAGGCAAAAAAGCCGCAGTAAAAACACCAATTCAAAAACAGTGAAAAAGCAGTATGAATGAGCTCTTGTGCCATAAAAAACACGGTATAATAGAGAACCCAAGCATACTCTTAAGGCTACTTACGCTATGCATTGCCATGCGTCTTAATTAAAAAAAAAAAGAGGAAAAAAGGCCTTCCCATTCACGCGCAAATAAAAACAGGTACAATTAAAACCTCGAACTTAATTAGATTGTGGCACTTTGTTAAATAATTAAAACCTCCCCACCCCCGTACCCATAAACCACCCTCGCAGTCGTAAACTGTCGCGAGTTGATGGCGTTCCGACCCCTTGAATGCATTTTACGAGTCGCGTGGTGGCGGTGGCGCGCGCTAATGGGTATCGTAAAATATTTACGGCGAATGCAAGTGAAAAGTTTAATCATAACCTTGATGACTTTTACGTAGATTAAAAATGCTTGTTGTGTTATTTTTTTCTGTACCATTAAACTATATTGTGAAGTTTTTGATGGTATCTAAGCTTAACGTTTAACAGCTTCAGTTAAAAATAAACTACCACAAAAAAATTTAACTTGTTAGTTGTTAAATTAAATCGGTCTCAGACACCGAGGTCCCTGTTTTTAATATAAAAACGTTTTAAAACATTGTTAGTAAGTAGTTAAATAAATAAAAAAATATATAAGTAATACCTATATATTTTTTTTTTATTCGATGAATGCTAAATATAAATAAGAAATGAATAATATTCGACGAAAGACACCGGGGTCGCTGTTTTTAAAATTGGTTTGAGTAGCAACTTTCCCACTGCCTAGTCACTGGATAGGTGGCCAAATTACATACATCCCGACTCCCGAGTTCCTCCCTGCTTTAAAGTCACGAAAAGCGTTGGTCCCGGTTGAAGTTATACGATGGAAGTCGTTAAAACCCACCAACCCGCATTGAACGGAATGTCCCTATAGAATGAAAGAAAAAGAAGCAATGACATAATGTAAGTACCAGTTATAAGACTATTGTACTAGAAATAAGCAAAATGTAAGTAATAAGATAAGTATAAAAAAGTGTACCTACTGGAAAAATAGAAATTAAACAAAAGTAAAGCTTCTATTCACCAGAGATACACTTTCGGCTTGAACAAGTAAATAGAGGTGTTTTAGATGGAAAAAAAACTAAATTAATCATAATTAAACAAATAATCGAGACTTTCTTATTTAGACGGTTGTGCCAGCCAGTCTTCTATTGAGTTTGTGGTGCGGTGTCTCTGACTATAAAAACAAATGTAAGGCATCATGTTGGGCTTCATCCATTGTTTAATAAAGTATGACTATGTGAATTTTAACCGCCTCTGTGGTCTAGTAGCTAAGCCACCGGTTTCAGACCCAGAGGTCCCGGGTTCGATTCCCAGCGGGGGGTACATCTTTGTGTGCTCGGTTTATGGTTGGTGTTAGGGCTGTTAAGTCCGCCTGACTAGCACCACCATCTTATCTAAATCTGTCGCCATAACAACGATGTTTATAGCATTGTTGTGTTCCGACAGTTGAGATAAGATAGCCAGTTCCTCAGTGGTTGAGGATTCCGGGTGAAGCGCGCTTCCACCTTCGGCCTTATCGTCACTTACCATCAGGTGAGACGAAGGCCAAGCGCTTACCCGTTGTAGAATTAAAAAAAAAAAATGAACGAAACAAAGTGATATTATATACAACAGTACCGAAAAGTGTATCTAAGAAGACAAATTGGTAGGCTTTAAAAAAACATTTCCAATGTTAAAAATTATCTTACAGGAATAAAAGCGTAGTTTTATTAAAAGTGTCTCTCCGGAGAAATTGTATCTCTGGGGAATAATTCACTCATTGCCCCCTTGTTTAAGAAACAATAAATAAATAAATAAAGGATAGATAGCTAGTATTCGGTGTAGGCGATAACCCCCAACCGCAACAG
Organism: Scoparia ambigualis; assembly: GCA_963921215.1. Classification (NCBI taxonomy): domain Eukaryota; kingdom Metazoa; phylum Arthropoda; class Insecta; order Lepidoptera; family Crambidae; genus Scoparia; species Scoparia ambigualis. The sequence goes on from OY992526.1 coordinate 9,134,979, forward strand.
CATAAAGGTGGAAGTAAGAATGTGAAGTATGAGGAATGAAAGCGCGAGAGGTAAGTATACAAGATAGAACTGGAGTGAAAGAGTAGAATAGAAATAATAGTCTTCAACCACCCACGTTGGAGACGTAGTATTTAAAAAAAAACCCGCATTGGACCAGCGTGTTGGATGGAGGTATTGCCAAATGTGCCCACATGCTGTTGTCCAAGAGGAAGGGCCTGGGACCAGCTATGGGACGTTTTCGGCTGATAGTGATGTAGTCCCTATTTACTGACTCCTATAGATAGGGTATCGCAGCGGGAACCACGGGTCCGGCTGTGTTTCTCAGGGGTACTACGGGGTTCCGGTTCCATGCCCCCGCTGGTTGTGCCTTAACCGGCGCCTCCGGCGGGATTCCGGGCGTGGGTTGGACTCGTAGTGGTTTGTGGTTAGCTGTAGAGCTTGGGAATGTTCGTTTGTCCTGGTATTATGTGCCAGGACTTCCAAACTCGCGCACAGCGAGCGGGGCCTAGTAACGGTCTCTGTGGGGCCAGAAGCGAAAAGTCCTGCGGGGAACGTGAGTTTCCCTTGTAGTTGGCAGCTTTGTCCGGTGGTTCTCATTGAACATTGGCGTTGAAATCTCCGGTACTAGTCTGGAGAACTAGTAGAGGCAAGCCCCTAAGATGCCGTAGCATCCGATCCAGCCAGCCGCGTAGGACGTGGGAACTGGCTAGGCTCCCAGATGGGTTCCGAGAAGTGGGTGTGCTTACTACTCCGCGACCAAGGTGGACACTTGGGAGTTGACTTAAGAGTCGACGACCCGAGCAGTGGCAACTACGAGTTGTGCCCTTCGTTCAACGAGAAGTGAGCGAGCTTGACAGCTCCGGTTACCTACCTGGACAATAGGCAGTGAACTACACGTATTCACGGGGAAACTCTCCCGAGACACTAGTCTTATGAGTGCCGAATGAAGAGCGCGCTTCGGCGGGCACTGATTTGGCGTCAAGGCCTAACGCAGATGGTCTCCTGCGCGAGTAGTTTTGGCGCAGGGACGTCTGGCACTTCTTGCATAAACCTAACGGTTGGTCTCGAGGTGCCAGTACAAATAAAACTTAGTGAATAAGAATCTCCAATTACATAGGTAAAGAGAAAGACCTATTTTATAATACTACCGTAACATCTCTTCCCTTGGCCTTGGGTGTCGTAAAAGGTGACTAACGGACCAAAGACTTATTGAATTAAACAATATTTCTGTATTCTTACTTCTTTATTTGGCGAACATTTACACGGCTTATTCGTCTTAGGACAGATTCTGGTTTGGACAGATTCTGGTTACGACAAATTTTTGTTACGGCAGATTCTTTTTACGGCAGATTCTTGTTATGGCAGAATTAGTATTGTCGCGCATAAAAAAATATCGACTCTTACACTTTTTCCTTAACAATTTAGTTTTTCTTTCTTATTTTTTTCAGGTCCGTGCTTAGACCCTCGTAAAAATCAAATACTCTCGCTCTCAAAGTCAAACGTCAACGTCGTTGTCATCTTTGATAAGTATGACGTAACGTTTCGTTCAAGACTATAAAATGGGTCTGGTACCTAATCCCGAATGACAAAAGCCCGAATAACAAATGCTCGAACACTAAGGCCCGAAGAATCACTTGCTCGAACGCTTAAAATCTCAATGGTTCATTTGCCCGAAAACTCAAAAGCCCGAAACACAAATGCCCGAACACTATTCGCCGAAGAATCATTAGCCCTAATGCTTAAAATCCCGATCGTTCATAAGCCCGACAACTCTTTAAATAGATAATATCAAAATAAACAACACAGTAGCTTGTTACTTTTGGTGAACTGTGGACATCCCGGACGCAGGCCTTTAAAATGTCTCTGACCACATTTTTGGGATTTATGGTCTTGAGCTGTATGTCTAAAAGTATGTACGTAGGTAACAAAATAAATACAAATTATTCTTTGAAATCAGTAAGTATATTTTCTTAATTTTCTATTGAACATTAAACAATCCAATATCATTTAGAAAAAAAAATATTTGTAGGCAATTAATAATTGTAGAAAAATGCCAATTGAATTATCTGTAGGTATCTTACGTAAAGGACAATATTTGTGCGTGCGAGTCGGAGTTGTACCACCGTAAATTAAATAATACTGATTTCAAAGAATAATAATTTGTATTTATTTTGTTACCTACGTACATACTTATATACATACAGCTCACGCCCAGAAATCCCAAAAATGTGGTCAGAGACATTTTAAAGACCAGCGTCCACAGTTCACCAAAAGAAACAAGCTACTGTGTCGTTTATTTTGATATTATCTATTTAAAGAGTTTTCGGGCTTATGAACGACCGGGATTTTAAGCATTAGGGCTAATGATTCTTCGAATAGTGTTCGGGCTTTTGTTATTCGGGATTAGGTACCAGACCCTATAAAATATACCTGCAGCCAAACCATCCTTTGGTCTCACGTTTTACAAATTTAGTTTCGTAAATTAACAAAATAGACAAACAAGTGACATAAACAATGCTTAAGCTAACAGAATGCACATGCATCCAACAGCATAGAACGGCGATGTCCTGTCACGCTGACTGAGCACATGTGCAGTTATAATTTGGTGCAACGTGGACTATGGCAGTGCACTGCCTTTGCGGTCCTCATTGCCTGGTCTAACCCTTCGGGAAATAAAAGTCGTGAATATACGAATGAATGTATCTAAAGACGTCGGGTACCGGAATAGCGGCATTCGGCTCACGTTTGCAATAAGACGCCCGGGTTGTCGCGTCGCGTCGCGGCCATAATGGATTCGGTGGCGATATGTATCGTCTTTTGTTTCGGTAATCTTTATCCAGCTAGTATTGCTTCAGGGTATAGTAGGCTGCCTTTAAGACGCGATTTGGAGTGCGTTCAGTTGCTGCTACCGGATCTTGTCTTATCTTAGTGGGGTCTGCAGAGGTCTCTGCGGTGCCTCTCGCAGCAGCACATCAGACCTCACTCTGCCTCTTCAGTGAAAATGACTGACTACGCTTGGCAATGTCTTTGAGGATCGTCATTGCTACTACCGGCTGGTTGGTTTAATTTTCTAAGGGTGTCGGCAAAAAAGAAGTGTCTACGTTTGCGCAGCGTCTTAAATTCCATTTTATTTAGAAGCTAGGCTAGCGAAGTTAGACCAACATGCCTTATTACATCATCTACTCAAACTCAAAATGTATTTATTCAATAAACTTAATTAATAAGAACCTTGAAACGTCACCGATAACCGTGTCGCGTGGCGGTGAAAGAATACTACAACCCCCTCTCTTCCCTTGGGTGTCGTAAAAGGCGACTAACGGACTAAAGACTGCACTTACATATCCAACAGCTTAGAGTGGCGATTGGCTCACCACCTGTCACGCTGAGCACATGTGCTGTAGCTATTTTGTGAAAAGTGGACTATGGCAGAGGACTGCTTACGCGGTCCTCATTGTCTAGTCTCTGACTAACCCTTCGGGGATAATAGTCGTGATTATATTGTACTAGCGGCCCGCCCGCGCCTTCGTCCACGCTAACTTAGAAAAACCGTTATAGTTCAGCCATTAAAAAAAAAACTATCTACAAAATATAATAAAAACCATCTTCACTTATCACTGTATATTTTAGAGAAAACCGCATCAAAATCCATTGCGTGGTTTAGGAGAATAGTGCGGTGTCATAGACAGAGGAAAACGGCGACTTTACTTTATAGTATGTAATGACTAGCGGCCGCTCGCGGTTTCACCCGCGTGGTTCCCGTTCCCGTCGGAATATCGGGATAAAAGTATCCTATGTGTTAATCCAGGTTATAAACTATCTGTATGCCGAATTTCATCCAAATCCATTCAGTAGTTTTTACGTGAAAGAGTAACAAACATCCATCCATACTTACAAACTTTCGCGTTTATAATATTAGTAGAAAGGATGACGTATGAAATTTTTAGCTGTGGAGAAGAATGGGCGCAAGGAACCACAGCTTTATACAGAAGTGACGACATTCATCAGTCTATAAAGCTCCCACTGATGGGCACAGGATTTCCCCCATGTGCTACATGAGGAGATTCAGCAATAACCCCACCACGCAGGCCCAATGCGGATTGGTGGGATTCAGACTGCCATGTTTACGACATCAACCGGGTCCAACAGCTTTAGGTAAGTGTCTGAATCACAGAGTTTTTTTTTTTCTTAAATAATGGCATCGTGCGATTAGCACATTTAGCCAGCGTCAAGTAAGATATAATAGTAGTTATTATTTTCTTTACAATATGTGGATGATAATGAGTGATAATGAACGTTCAATGGTAAATGATTCACCCCCAAACCCCACGAGACTCAATTAAGCTGTGGGACTTTATTGAGGTCTCACACGGACTTCTTGAGAGAATTTGAAAAATGATGTTGCACTGCTTTGTTTTATTTGCTAACACTCATGCACGTTCACGAACCCTTAACAGTAAATAATCCACCAATATTTCACATTAATATTCGACAAAACACAAATTATAGAAAATAGAACAAAACTGCAGACATGACGCTTCATTTTCCCGCCAAGAAGTCCACGGAGGAGTTTGTAATGTTTTTGATTTGGTGACCCAACCAGTAACCCGGCCGGCATTGTGAATGCTGTAAATACTATTCAAGTTAATTGTACGCAACAGCTGATTATTTGTTTCTTTCTAGAGTCGATCTATCTGTCCATTCGAATAGTATTCTTTGAAATTTATAGGTTGGTGTATTTTCGAGATTACCAAACACCCTTTAAGTAAGTTTACTGAACTTTTTCATATATACAAAAATACAAGTAAAAATATAAAAATACGATATACTTATGTACGTATAACAAGACTATGCGCAGTAACTACTAATTTGACTTTCCATAACAGACAATGCCATTTATGCGGAGGATATAGCAAAGCCTAAAATAGAATGGCACTTATATGGCGATCTGCAGGATTCGCCAAATAGGTGGGGTCATTAGGGTTGCCACGAAGAAAGCATGAATGAGTCACCAAAATAAAATGCAGGAAAAGTTGCACTGTTTTTTTTATAAAAAGAATATGTAAGAAACGAAACGATTTATACTAATATATAAAAAAGCAATATTTAATGATCTTACACAGATTTTTCATGAAAACAATTACGTACCTACGTGTTACATACTTTCTTATTTGTTTTAAGAAAATAGCATAAACATTAGAGAAGAGGAAGAGCATTAGAGTTATTCTCTTTGTAATTACGATTAAAATATTTTAATAAATTAAAGTTACTTACAGTAAAGTCAAAATAAGAATTTAGTTTAAAAAGCAAGCTGAGAGATTGTTTTATTTTAATGGCATACACAACAGGTAACAATCAAATAAAAGTAGAATACAGAAAATACAATAGATACACAAAGCATTAAATAAACATTTTGGCGCAAACATAGTTCTTTGTCACGACAATAGAATTTAAAATTAATAATAACAAACAATATTCATACTCAAATTTTAAAAAAGCTATAAATAATTCAGATTACAATGAATTAAAATTAAAAAATTTGGTAGTTTTAGAAAATTATGGACAGCTTTAATTTTATTATTTGATAAGAGGCAACCCTACGCAGTACAGGCCAGACGAAAAGCTCTTAACTACAGTGGTGATAAATTTCACTTATTTAATTTACATGCCAGTGTTGAAATGCATTAGCTATTTTATGTATTTCTACATAGTAATAAACACGGTCTCAGATGCTAAGTTCAATTCCCAGGGGTTTAAAGATTGTTTATAGTCCACTTAGGGAGGAACTACTACCGTCATACGAATATTTTCGAGTTCAGACATTTATTTATGAAAAAGTGACATATTCTTTGATTTTAAAACCTTCTTAAAAACTATCCATGTTGTTGTTAAGCTATTTATATATTTGCAAAGACCAGTCGTGGCGACACTGGCGACTGATTGACTGACAGACTGAAGAACGAGGAACATCGCAACTTATGACGCTGATTTTTTGCAGGCTTTCAATAAACCAGCAAGAGTGCTGTGGCCTAAACATGGCCTAACCTGAATAATAGATATTGATGGTTATTGTTCATAAAAATTTTAACGCAAAGCTGCGAACAATTTTTTTCAATTTGATATTGATTCTTGATTGATTCCTTCCGGGAAAGGGGTCGATGTATGTGCGTACGTGTAAATTAATTAATGTGATGTTTGTATCTGATAAAAATGTATGTGTTTAACTAATTATTAATAAAACCTAATAAGCCGTTTGGTATAGCGACTCACTGAAAGAATACTACCAATACCAGCCCCTCTCTTCTCTTGGGTATCGTAAAAGGAGACTAACGAACTAAACACTGCACATATGTATGTGCAGTGTTTAGTTCGTTCGTTGGATGTTCCAACAACTTCAAGAAACGAGCCTATTCCTTTCTTAAAGGCCGGCAACGCGTCTGCGATTCCTCTGGTTTTGCGGGTTTTCATGGGCGACGGTGATTACTTTCCATCAGGTGACCCGCTTGCTCGTTTGCCTCCTTCTGCTATAAAAAAAACAGCATAGAGCGACAATGAGCTCACCACCTATAACCAAACCATAATACACCTATAACCCACCTTTAACCACCAAATATAACGTAGACCACGGCAGAGGACTGCTTTGCGGTCCTCATTGCCTAGTCTTTGACTAACCATTAGTGGATAATAGTCGTGGATATATACAGGGTGTAACAAAATCAATAAGCAAACGTTTAAGGGCGATATCTATACATCATTCTGAATACAATGACAAAAAATGGGCTCCAGTTTTATAGTGATTTTTCAAAGTTATGTTTTCTAACAAACTAAATCAAATAAAATAATGCTGTAACTTTACTAACACGCACGCAAGCGTCAATAAATAGATAGCTCAGTGTGCTCCGAGTTTAGTGTGCATGTTCGGCTATCTTTGTGTGTGTAGTAAAGCTGCAGTGCGATTCTCTAAGCTTAAGCCTTAGTAGCAGCGGCTGCCGCAGCGCTAAGAATCGACTCTGCTTCTTTCATATTCATAGAATTGGAAAGAGACATCACAGTCTTGCATAGGCGCTGTCGCTTAGAGAATCGCATAGCTGTACGGGTTTGGAAAGAGTGTATTTTTTGGTGAATTATGATAATGTTTTGTTGATTATCTCGGTAATGAGCCTGTAGTTTTGAACTAAAATTGGTAAGCATGCTCAGTGTGATGTATAGATGCTCCCCTTAAACGTTCGCTTATTGATATTGTTAGACCCTTATGTATGTAAGACAATGTTATTTTTATTCAACCATTACATTACTAACGTCCTTATTGAAAATCAACTACCAATTAGTTCGTTAAATCGTTATATAAATAAAATATCTAATCAATATACCTACGCCTTTCCTTTCTGTCTGTACGCTAGCACGGACAGGACAGGGCACAGATGCGCAGAATTATCCGTTGCCCATCTTACAGGTCACGAACTCACGAGTCGTCTCCGAATCATATAAACTTCGTACGTGACTGAGTAAGTTAGTGTATGGGTTGGTATGTATGTAACAGTTTCTTAGAAACTTGTGTTGCGAAGTAACTAACACCTCTTTGTTAGTAGTAATTTACTATATTTCATTCTTTTTTTAAAAGGGGTTAAGGAATTTCGATTTCTCATACAAACTTTCAAACGAAATTTTTAAAAACTAACAAGCCAATTTTGATGAAACTTTGCATGCTAAAGTAAAACACAGGGATCTAAATAGTTTTTATTTAAAGTCCACTATAGAAAGGTTAAAATCGCAATAACTCAGTTAAATAAACGTTTTTTAAAAATGTTTTCTACAAACTAAGCATGCAAAGTTTCATTAAAATTGGCTAAATGGTTTTTAAAAATTTCAACTTGAAAGTTTGTATAGGAAACCGAAATGCGTAAACCCTCATTTTTATTTTATTTACTTAGAGGGAGTAAAAGTAAGGCCTACTGAGTTTCTTGTCAGCTTCTTCTCAGTCGAAGGCTCTCCCAAAATCCGAACTGGTGGTAGATTAGTTAGGTAAGTAGTTAAGTTAGTTGATAAGATTTAACTACTGTTAGTAAACTTTTTTTTTATATTTTATTTTTTGACGTCAAAAGGTTTATATATTGAATAAAGCATTTGACTTTGATTAAATAAAACCATTGTGCGCTGTGTGCTTTTTGTGCTTATATTAGAATACAAATTCTTTTGAAGTAACATACTACTATGAGATTCCGAAGAAAGGAGAATCTGAAGAGATATGAATCTGTAGAAAAACGAAACCGAAGATATGCGAATAAATTCAACGTTATGTATACTTATGTTTTAACTGTTAGTGTACTTTACTAAATACATAAATACAACACGCCTGGTTCCCAAAATGGTAGGCAATCACTATTTGCTAATTGCTAAGAATAAATAAAAAATATATATATATTTTTTACTAGCGGCCCACTTGCGACTTCGCCTCGCCACCCTAATTTTCTTTCAACCTTTTTTTTTAAAGAAAATTTTGTTTTTATAATTTTTGATTTTTATGATTATTATTAACACAACAGGAAAATAATCAGCCAAATCGGTCGAACCGTTATCAAGTGATGCGCGTACAAACATTCGTCAATTGATTTTTATTCAATTATATATTAGGTAAATAAGAGTATATTTTCGGCTGCTGTCGAAAAACCAAGTAATAGACCAAAATCTATAAAATTTACAGCAAACTTTTAATGCTACGATTAACTTTTATCGTTAGGTACCCAAAGAGATTTTTACTGTATAAGTTGATTGAGTTATTTATCAACGGGCTCAACGACACAATGTAACAGCCTTTTTAAAAATTGCTTATTTAGGGTTACACGCATAATGACAACTGTACACAATTTTACCTATACGCATAATGACACACACGCAATATGACACACACATACAATAACACACATGCATAATGACACACACGCAATATGACACACACGCATAATGACACACACGCAATATGACACACACGTACAATGACACACATGCATAATGACACACACGCAATATGACACACACGCATAATGACACACACGCAATATGACACACACGTACAATGACACACATGCATAATGAATGACACACACGCAATATGACACACACGCATAATGACACACACGCAATATGACACACACGCATAATGACACATTTCAATGGAATGATCGTAATTGTAAAGAAATAAAAATAATGTATGATTGCGTGAACTTATATCTTTATGTTTGAAGTTAGATAAAAAGGATTCCAGCCACACTTTTATTTCAAGTTATACTTTTTCAAAATTGATTTAAAAAAGTTTTTTTTTCTATGTTTTTATTTACTTTTTGAGTTTCAATGTAAGCTTTTCAGATCAAAATGAGTATTTTCAGTGTTTTATGGATTGGATCCTTTTATAAAACAAGTTCAAAAAAGAGAAATTGCACTGAGAAGAAAGTGCAAATAAAAGAGAAAATCTTCCAGTAAATGTGGCAACCCTACCTCCTACACCAGTTAAAAACTTAATAGCCCTAAGCTCCATCCCGAAAAACCATTATTTCGAACAAGAAAAAAGTCGAACAAAAGATCTACACCCAAATCGCTTACTGTTTTGCAGAAACGAGTTGGAAATTAAATGGTTCACCTGGTAATAAGGTTACTCGTAAAGGGCAAAGCTGTCTCGAAGCGGCTAATTAAAAGAATTCTACCACCCCCGTAAAAGGCGACTAACGGCCTAAAGACTACACATACATCCAACACCATAGAGCAGCGAAGGCTGCTGCAACCTGTCACGCTGAGCATGTGCAGTCGCTATTCGCTTATATGCTCAGCGTGATAGGTGGTGAGCCCATCCATCGCCGCTCTATGCTGTTGGATGTATGTGCAGTCTTTAGTCTATCAGTCGCCTTTTACGACACCCAAGGGAAGAGAGGGGGTGGTAGTATTCTTTCATCGCTATGCGACACTGTCTGTTTATTGTTATCACATTACAAATAAGACGTAGTACCTATACGTTTATGCGAAGTACATAAGGTGTTAACATAGACAAGGTTTTGATGTGCCGCCCTGCTAGGGAATCCTACTAATATTATAAACGCGAAAGTTTGTAAGTATTGTTACGTTGTAAATTCAGGGTCCTGTCTGCCTTTACTAATCTACAAAAGAAGTTCGCAATGGTTGAATAGTACTTACCTGAAATCATTGCTTTAGAATGATCAAATGTCCAAAAACATTAGTCCGTGTAGCTTGTTTGAATTAAATCCCTTTTTCTTCACATTAAAGACATGGAGCCTTGGCTGACACATTACAAGACACACTTTTCTTGCATTTTCAATTAAAACATATTTCTAAATCAGTTTTAGCAAGACTTTGCGTTAGATTTGAAGAAAAGTTCCTTTGTTTACGTTTTGTATTAGACATAACACCATAGACAAAATGACAGCCACCGTAGCGACGCCTAGCGGTAGCGGGGCGAAGTAGCTGTCAGCTTTTAATTTCACATAAAAGATTCAATTTAAAAAAAATAGCCGAAACAGTTATAATAATAAATTACATGATAAATTAATATGTATAATAATTACTTTAAATAATTAAATTTAATTCAAGCAAATCCGGAAATAGAACCATTTTTTCTATAAGGACTTTTATCTAGAACATTCGAACGGGAGAAATATTTTTTATATGGATATTGTCTCTGCCCGTAGGTAGGGGTTACCAGAGAGGAAACTAATACTCCCTAATATTAAGACAGGGTAATCAGTGAGTTAAATATAACATTAAATTAAATTAAAGAAAAACGCATTTCACATTGCTGAACGTTAATTTTTTTTCTAGGTCTTGTTCTGTAATTGTTGACAGATTCTGTTAGCAGAGGGCGAGTTGTGACCGACGTCATATTTGACGTTTTGATAGTTTAAAGGAAGATTCTAAAATAACAATTTCTTATGAATTACCCGACAATGGGAGTAGAAATCATAAGCTGGCCTTCGATTTATAAGTGTTTCCGGCGAAAGGAAAGCTGCCGAGTTGCGACGCCGAAATGATTTCATTCTCTGGCGTGAGTGGTGTGGTGATGTGTTGAGAGTCATTTTAAAGAGGTACGTGTTGCTTGTGAATTGATATTAGGGAAGTAACAGGTTTGTTGTTGTGGAGCGTGTTGTAATCTACCGAAATTTAATTAATTGCAGGGATCCGTGCCACAACAGACCGGTCGTGACGCCGCTGGCAGCCACGCGTAAATATAGGATATCCCAGCGCGTAAGTATCCCAATAGCATTGTTTAAATATAATAAGCCGTCATCCTAGGAAAGCAAATCGATATTTCATGGTGTCTGAATCCTGCCTTGTCGCCAGGCGACGCAAGGCTCTTGGCCATGTGGCAGACGTGTCAAACCCCTTTATTAAGTGGATATTGCCCCATCCAACAATAGTCTGGCATTGTTTAGTTATGTTTATTGGAATATCGTAGCCGTGTAGTACCTTGGGTACTAGTTAAATGTAAAACAACGGCGCTGCGAGTCCCTGGTTATGATAGGTTGCAGCCCCAGATACACAGATAGCAGACTGCGGGACCCTAATTTATGTAACAGATCTGAACTAGGCGTGCAGTGTTATAATTAGGCCCCGTGTTGATAATTTCAGATGCTTCGAGAGGCCCGTCTCGCCGCCAGGATTTAGAGCTGGGCCCTAAAGCCTGGACGCGAGACCTGCCTCTTCGGGGCACCAGCGGCCACCTGCTGCCAGTCGAGCTGACGCCGCCTAGCGGAGGAGCAGGCGTTGACGGTTTTTGTACCCCTACTCTGGGTTTAATCGTTTTTTATTCAGGAACATATTTTTACATTAGGGTTTCGAAACCTTAACCTAGTATTTTCTTTTATATCCAACTACACCAAGCGTTGGTGAAGTTGTGAAACATTTGAGGATCTGCGAGTTCGACCTGTGTGAAGTTGTATGGTGACATCGTCTCCAGATTCGGGTCTACATCCAGACCCTGGCGCCCAAAATTATTAATTTTATATCGGTATAACCCCACGGTTCTCTAGTGTATCGGCTTTAAACGTGTGAGAGTTTTGATACGGTTAAACGGATTAGAACATTTAATTTAATATTTTTGTAGACGGAGTGATTTAATTTTGATTTCTACTTCATACTCCGAACGGTATTGGCTTTATCCCGACCCCCACCCACGACCATAGCTCGTACGACTGAAATATTGGCTGGCTGGTTAGGTAGTAGTAGGAACAGGATTATAAGATTTATTTGAAATTAAAATTATCACCGACCCGCTTGGTCACTTTTGACTCTTAGGATTTTAGTGTGTTTTAAGGGATGATATAGCTTTGGAATAAGGTTTAGAGTACTTTAAACAGTGAATTATAGTTGGCAAAATTATTAGAAAGTTTGTGGGACTTTCATTTGAGATTGACCCTAGGGTCAATTTCGACTGATAGTTTTTTTTTGTTATTTTCGGCTAAATAAATTAAAAGGAGTAACGTAGATGATTTGTACCTAACATAATATAAGACAAAATTGTGACTAACCCCCCTCTTTTAAATAATAAGAATGAAATAAAATTTATATTTTATTTTATTGTTGTTGGACAAAATATTTGTGTGTGTTCTTTTACAATATACTGCCTAGCTGTTGAACATTTTATGGTTTTATTTGATAACAACCCACTGAAGCTTGCATTTGGGATTTTCTTCCTTTTCCCCAAAAGGGACAAAACCTCAAATGTAACAGTATGGATGGATGTTTGTTAATCTTTCACGTAAAAACTACTAATGGATTTAAATTAAATTCGGCATACATAGTTTATAAGCTGGATTAACACATAGGATACTTTTTATCCCGATATTCCCACGGGAACGGGAATCACGCTGGTGAAACCGCGAGCGGCCGCCAGTAGCAAATAAGATTGCTAACTTTTTTTTAAATCTAGGTAATACAGATGAATCCTTTGAATGTATGTATGTTAATAACATATGAAATATTTACAATTTAAACACTAGCCCTGTTATTAATAAACGTTGATTAAAATTACATTTAGGATTAAATTGACGCTGTCTCTATCTGTCTTCTTTGACAAAAACGAGACAGCGTCCCTTTAATCATTTGGCCATTTTTATTAATAAGACGGTAGAAGTAAGAAAAAATTAGCAGTACCTTAGAACTAGGCTTAATAAAATAAAAAATTTACAACAAAGTACCAAATGATATTCGGAAATTAGATCTTGATAAATTTAAAATCAAAGAAAAGCTTTATAAAAAAGCTTATTATAAAGTGTCAGATTAGGTTCCACAGAAAACATAACAGCTTGGGTCTGAAATGCTCCAAGTACTCCAACAGCTATTTCTAATTGTCTATAAATAATTTATATAGAGTACCATTTACATAGTTTACATTCAAATTCATATTTTGTATATCATGACCATATTTTTTTTTGTAAATGTCGTTGCTTCTGTGCGCTGTGGTTTCTTGCCCGTTCTTTGCCACAAGTAAAAATGACGTCCTAAATGGGTAGTAGGTTAAAAAAGATATGGACGATTCGAAGTACTTATTAATTGAGTTTATTGAATAAATATCTGTTAGCTTTGCCTTTAATCGATAGTTGAAGATGACATGACAGTACACAGTAGTACGACGAATTACGAATAGACAGGGGAAAGCGTCTGCCACTTGTCTAAAGACCCCTCTTCACATAGGCAGACGCATCCCCAGACGTCATTTGCGGATGCGTCTGCCGACGTGTAGGGGGGTAATTTGCGCGTCTGTGGTAGGTATACAGAGTCTGCAGAGTCTGCAGACATTATACAGAGTCTGCAGAGTCTGCAAACATTAAATACCTACCACAGACACGCAAATCACCCACCTACACGTCAGCAGACGCATCCGCAGATGACGTCTGCGGATGCGTCTGCCTATGTGAAGAGGGGCCTTGAGAGGGCAGAGGTACGACAGCATAGGCACAGTATAAATATATTAGCTTATTTATACTGTGGCATAGGTGATAAGTCTTTTGACCCGATATGTACTATTATGTATTCTATGCCGGTATATAGAAGAGGGCAGGATCGAAACCTGTTCATGGGATAATTTTTCAACATTTATCTTTTTTCAAAGTGTAATTTTAAGCGCATCGCTCACGAGAGATTCATTCTCAGAATAAGAGTAAAAAGCCACCGCATCGGTGCGACCATTAAGGTATTATAACTAGAGAAGCTATTGCATACAAAAAATGTGCTCAGCGAGATGACAGCCTTATTGGAGGTTGCATTTGCTGAGTTTTTAATTATACTGGCAGCAACGTAATTATATTATGTTTTATGTAATGCGTCACTGATGACTATAGTTGGTCTGTTGTTTGGTATGTCCTGTGAAATTAATACGTGTCTAAGATAAGAGTGTGTTTTTTATCTTTTGGTACTCTGCAACAAAGGTTAGTAGAGGATTTTCCTCCCAGCGGGCAACGCATGGACCCTAGTGTGCGGGGCTTTGTTGAAATGAAATAATTTAATCACTCAAAATAAAGTAAGTAGGTACAAAAGATGATATTTCATATTATGGTTCGTCTATTTTGCTAACGCAGGGCATGTAGAATGACATAATTAAACAAAAAAATTAAAACAATAAAAAATTATACATTATAGCCAACTTACATTATATTAAATAAATGCCACACAGCCCACATATACTAAATAAGATTAATTGATAATAATTATTCTATTGTATTATAATATTCAGTGTAATAAATTACATTAGAAACTACATTATGTCAATATTACAATTTAGAATGTTATCATGGGCTGCAATGTAGCTTACATTGCAGCCTATGGGCCGCAACTTGGTGTTCGCCGCTTCGGGGTATCTATCGTCTCTAGTTATAACATCTCAATGAGTGCTCCAGCACCGGTAGTCTAATCACGCGCAAGCCCAAATATTTGGCCACCCCTGCCAGACCACCTTTATTAGAAATAAGAAGTGCACAAACCATTTTTCTTACGCTACATTTGGTTATTTGCTTATTCTATTAACGCGGAGCTTTGTGGTGGTGGCTCATCAGCCTATAAACGTCCCACTGCTGGGCACAGGCCTCCCACTTGGACAATAGCACGTGGGGATATTGGGCCATAACCCACCACGCTGCCCCAATGCGGGTTGGTGGGTTTTAACGACTGTCATCTTACGACAACAACCTGGATCAACGGCTTAACGTGCCTTCCGAAGCACGGAGGAGCTCGAGATGTTGATCACCCACCTAGCGACCCGGCATTGCGAAAGTTGCTCAGCAAGCAAGATCGCAAACCTACACTTTAGCTGCTGCGTCATCGAGCTTTACGTGATCAAATGACGACAAACGACCTCCATGGCCGAGTGGTTAGCACGCCGGGTCTGGCTTCGCGCCATCTCTGAGGTCCCGCTTTAATTCCCGGTCGGATCAATTTAGAGAAAACTGTTCTTGTTACTTGATTTTGGGGTCTGGGTGTTTTTTCTATGTTTATGTAAATGTTTCCGTTATCTTACCATATTAACGAGTTTCAAAAGAATACTCATCTTGGTCTAGAATCTAGATAATTGGTGTGAGTGATAAAAAAACAATGGTAAACAAATCTCGAACTCATCACACTGGTCAATACGGTGACTTCAAACTTCAAAGTATTTTGTGTTCCACGCAGAGGCCGTCCCATACCGTTCCAAACGAGACTTCATTATGATTCATGTCATTGCCGCGACGCCAGTGGAATGGCGATGATCAAAAGTCTATTATACGGTGTCCCAGAGGAAATTTACATAATGCGGTATACAGAAATATGGCAAGCACAAACAAGGAGTAAGAAGGACACAACTTTTCCCTCTGCCAACGATGTGGGTCAGTTGTTATGGGAAGATTTCATTTAGATGAGGTTATGAGTGACGATATTGATGTTATTAAGGGTTCGGTAACGAATTTAGAAGGTTCCTTGCTACCAAGGGACCTGGGAGGCTTTAGTTCTTATGCTCCTCTCTTATCGTGTAACTTAATTTCAAGAAATAATAATACGGTATTTAACCTTGTTGCGTAGCGGTGAAAGAATACAACCATCCCCTCTCTTCGCTTGGGTGTCGTAAAAGGCTACTAACGGACTAAAGACTGCACATAAATCCAACAGCATAGAACGGCGATGGACTTAACCTGTCACGCTGAGCACATGTGCAGTCGCTATTTGGTGAAAAGTGGACTATGGTAGAGTACTGATTTTGCTTTCCTCATTGCCTAGTCTCTGACTAACCCTTCGGGGATATTAGTCGTGATTATATATATATATGTATATAAGATGATTGCTATAAACCGCAAGAAACTTCAAGGGCTGGTCAGGTCAAGTGTTTTAAACATGGCAAAAATAACAAAATGTGGAATTTATGTTTTTTTCATTTTTATTTAAATAATTCATTTTGTGAATTTTAATTGGATAGTTTTTGAGTAACTATCTAATGTATTTTAAAGCAAAAAAAAATGAAAACAATTAAAATTTACAACGTACAGGCACGTATGTACTGACGCGGACGGGTCAACAGACGGCCGGCCATTGACCCGTTAACGTAGGTACTAACGCGGACGGGTCAACCCCTTGGCCGCGCGTTGTAAATAATAGTTATTTTTAATTGTTTTCATTTTATTTTTCTTATGATAATGCTATTGAATACAATATGATATTGAAAAAAAAACACGAATTCCTTTTTGTCATTTTTGTCATGTCTAAAACACTTGACCTGACCAGCCCTTGAAGTTTCTTGCGGTTTCTAGCAGTCACCTTAGGTACAAATAAGAAGCTAGAGACGCAAACGCAACGTTTTCCCCTGTCAAAGATGTGGGGGTCAGTTGTTATTGGAAGATTTCAATTAGATGAGGTTATTATACCTACATAGACTCACGAATAAGACTATTATCCCCAAAGGGTTAGTCAGAGGCTAGACAATGAGAACCGCAGAAGTAGTCCACTGCTATAGTCCACGTTTCACCAAATTGCAACTGCACATGTGCTGAGCATAATAGGTGATGTGATGACCCCATCGCCGCTCTATGCTGATTGCTGTTGGGTGTATGTGCAATATTTCTGTCCGTGAGTCGTCTTTTACGACACCCAAGTGACCCAAGGCAAGAGATGAGAGGTGAAGAGAGATGAGAGATGAGAGACTTAAACAATATTTCTGTATTCTTACTTCTTTATTTGGCGAACATTAACACCTCTCTTACACTTCCTAATTAGTTTTTTTTTCATAAAACCCTCGTGTTATGGAACGAATCGAAAATGTTTTGTTAGTGTGGCAACACTATATTTTTAATAGACTGACTGGCTGGCTGGCGGCCATCGATTGTGGTGAAAAAAACTCTTTGAAATGTGACATCGATAATAATCCAATCGAATCCATAAAAATATATAATAAACCATTTTAATTGCCTTACTAAACGAACCGAAGTTTAATTTATAACACCTCGTGAGTATCAAATACTTTCACTCTCCAAGTCATGTGTCACTGTCGCTGTCATTTTTGATAAGTATGTAGTAACGTTTTGTTTCATCAGATAGCAAAGAACTATAAAATATACAACCAAACCATCCTTTGTTCTCACGTATTACAAATTTAGTTTCGTAAAATAACAATATAAACAAACAAGTGACTTATACAATACTTAAGCTAAAAGATGGATGGATGGATGATGGATGGTTCGGATGGACTATTTATGAACCGCCACCACACAACTTATGAGTATCAGCTTAGCAAAAGCGAGATGGTGATCGCAAACCCGGACGCAGCATCGAAAAATTCGAAACACACTGCCCGACCTTGAAATTGAACCTGGGAATTGAGGCTTACACATATACAAACAATCACGCCCATTACCCCCGAAGGGTTAGTCAGAAACTGGCAATGAGGACCGCGAAAGCAGTCCTCTACCATAGTCCACTTTTCACCAAATAGCAACTGCATATGTGCTCAGCGTGACAGGTGGTGAGCCCATCGCCGCTTTGTGCTGTTGGATATATTGTGTAGTTTTAGTCCGTTAGTCGCCTTTTGCGTCACTCAAGGGACGTGAGGGGGTGGTAGTATTCTTTCACCGCTACGCGACACGGTACACGGTTACACCATAGTCAAAAGAAAAAAACATTTTATACTAAAATGTTTTTTTAGTATAAAACATTTTATACTAACACAACCTTTCACCAAACAGCCAGCATGCACCGATTTTATTTCTTTATCCGTCACAAAGCCAGTTTTCAATGGCAACCCGAAGCTACTTCTATTTGCAAATTTTCCCAAAGCTTTTGTCCATACGATGACACTTTTTCCCCTTCCGCACCAACAAAAGCTTACATACCAACCAATACAATAGGTCGGACGGGAGTCTAAAAAGTTTCCGACATATGAAACACAAACATTTTAGAAACTGAATAGAAACTGAACAGGCCGAATGGACTCGCAACGTTGACCGAACGGGGAATAAAAAATAAAAAAAATCGCAAAAAATCTTAGCTAATCCCATCCGCCAACGAATTGGCGGTATTTGTGAAGGGCGAATAGTATTATAGCTGCTTTAGGTTCTAGGTTCTATGAATACAAAAAAGTATTTTAGAAGACCTTAATAGATTTTTTTTAACTAGCGGCCGCTCGCGTTTTCACCCGCGTGGTGCCCGTTCCCGTGGGAATATCGGGATAAAAAGTATCGTATGTGTTAATCCAGGTTATAAACTATTTGTATGCCGAATGTCATCCAAATCCATTCAGTAGTTTTTATGTGAAAGAGTAATAAACATCCATCCATACTTACAACGTTCCCGTGGGAATATCGGGATAAAAAGTATCCTATGTGTTAATCCAGGTTATAAACTATCTACATGCCGAATTTCATCCAAATCCATTGAGTAGTTTTTACGTGAAAGAGTAACAAACATATACACTCACAAACTTTCGCCTTTATAATATTAGTGTGATAAGTATTCTTTTCGATACTTATTATGGCAATCGTTAAAACCCACCCGAATCGGGCCAGCTTGGTGGGTAGTGATTTAATGAATGATATATCTCCCCAAGTGCTTTTGTCCACGTGGGATAGCCAGAGCCCAGCAGTGGGACATTTATAGGTTGTTTATGAAGTAAATATTCATGCCTGCCTGTGAAGGCATACTACAAACCCCTCAAACCCCAAGCGGTCGCGTGAGACCGCACCTACAAAAACACACTTGACTTTGTACCGTGTTTTCATAGACTTACAGATTACTTTAGTATGAACAAGGTCGATTATTTCGGTTCTGTGGTACATTTTATGCATCGTGATCGCAAAATATCGCATAGTCTATGCTCGATTCTGTCAAATTCGACGTTGACAGTTGCGCCAATTTCTGTGTCTGAAAATATCCACGAGTGGTGTTAATAAAAAATAGAAGAGTGGTAATACTTTGACTCCGTCCATCTCCTGTTCACACACGACGATCCCTAAAAGCGTCACACAGTGGACTTATCAATTATTCGGGTGGTGGAATTTTCGCGTATAGCAACACAATGGCCCATCAATCCGACGGCACAAAAACTACTGGCAACACCGAAATTCCCGCGCGAACAATGGGATAGGAAAAAGCGATCACGTTTTGTGTATCCGCTGTGTTTTGATGGGCGCTTGTACATTTTTGAAGTGGCGACAGAATTACTTGCCAGGCGGGCTTAAGAGGCCTATTATTACATCTCGAATGTGATTGTTACGTAAAATGCATTTTGCAGTTGTATTTATCGTTTTTATCGAAATAGGATAATAAATTTGGGCATAATATTACAAATCTCCATTCTGTGAGCATAAGTTGAATTCGGACGATAGGCGTATCGCATTTTGTAGTAATTTTGCAGTTGTATTTATCGTTTTTATCGAAATAGGATAATAAATTCATTATTAAATCTTTATTTCTCATGAAGTTGCAATTACTCTGGTATAAATTTTGTTCAATAATATTATCGTAGATAGGAGAAATTCACAGTTAACTTATAGCGATTTTCGAAGTTTTTGGTTTAGAATAACATTTTTTTCCTATGTAAAATCAATGATATCTAAAAATTCCGAGGCCGCTACGCACTATGCGACTATATAAGAGATAACATTATAATTTTTTTTATTTCACTTGTTTAGAACAGTAGTTCAATCGATGAGCTCAAAAAAGTGCCATCGCGCACTTTATGAAAATCCTTCTCTGCAATTTTCGGTAAATTTACAAAAAGCGCCGCTACGCACTATTCCAATAGCTATTTTACACTATTCAATAAGTCTTAATTGTTAATGTATTTTTGTTTCTGAGATCCATAACGCCAAAATTGGCCATTTTACGCAAAAATCACAGTCGAGATGTAATAGGCCTCTTAAGACAAGCCAAACTATCGCGTATAAAATAAAATGTAATTTTTATTTTTTTTGTTTACGCTCACACCTTAGAGCATTAAACCAAGGCTCACACCAATTATATAGACCAAGATGAGAGTCTTTTGAAACTCGTTAATATGTATGGTAAGATAACGGATAAATATACATAAACATAGAAAAAATCCACAGATCTCGTGCTCTACACGACTTGAAAGAGCATTGAAAATGTACCTACTTATTATAGATTATTCAAAATATAGCACCTCGCGCCGCGCAAACTCGCGGCTAAGGGCACCTCTACAGCCTCAACCGTCACTAATATCAAAAAAAATTGTAATATGGTAAAATATTCCTTAGTTCAATACAGAGGTGCTTTTATTTTTTTTTTAAATTCGGCCACGTTCTCGAGATATCAGGAATTTTCTGGGAAACCACACGATTTATCGGTCAAAAAAAAGTCGGTTTTTTTCAATTTCCAAAAATAGTTTTTGACTTTTCCAAAATATTTTTAAACCCCTTCAAATTCCGCGTCTTTTGAGCCCTCATACGTCCTCGTGGCCTTAAACCTCAGGGTATCACGGGCGAGTCGCACTTTCAGCGAAAATAGGGGCCCTACTGGAGCGAACGAAAAAACATTTTCAATGTTAAAACACCCAGAGCCAAAATCAATCCGACCTCAGAGATGACACGACGCCGACGCCAGACTCGGCGTGCAGCCACTCGACCACGGAGATGCCAAAAGCATAAAAGCGGTTTGATCGGAGCATTTCTTTGGTGGTTCGGCCGTGTAGTGATCGTCTAATATAATTTATAAGAGTATCTAGTATACTTTGCCAAATACAGAGATCCAAACATCTTAGGCACACTACACATAATATTGTAATGTCTTAGGAGAGCTAGACTGTCTTGATTGCATTACTTCCAATCGTCTATTACACACGTCTACACTAGTACATTTGATCAAATGAACAGTGAACACACATCTTTCCATCCCAAACCTAGCTTGATCTAACTAAAGGCGAGTCTTTGGGCTGCTATGAAGCCTAGATAATTTGCCAATCTTATGTGAGATAGGACCACATAGTCACTCTAATGAGTGATTGTATAGAGTTAATTTAATAATATTAGGTTAGCTATAGTAATTGACAGGATTGCGTGATGAGTAGTTCCTGTGAAGATCAGAGACCTTCCTGTCAGAAACCAGCCGAGTTTGATGGCGGGAAACCTACACGGGTAACGCAGAGCGCGCCGCTGGCAGAGCCACTTTGAAGGGTAACCGTCCTGTATTTAACCCTGTTGGGTTTATGTGCAGTCTTTAGTCCGTTAGTCGCCTTTTTGACATCCAAGGGAAGAGAGGAGGTGGTAACTGGTAGTATTCTCTCACCGCTACGCGACACGGTTTTTTTAAAATTATACTAATATTTTTTTATTTTTTTATTTATGAACATAAATATTATTTGAAATAATAAAAAAAGAAATATTTTCAAAACCGTCTTCAGTTATCCAAATATCGCATACACCATCCCATCTCCTTACAATCACACAACTGCCGAACAGAAAAGAATCGCAATAATGAGTGATACCTCCTCTAATGACACATATCCCAGTCGAGTGCGTCCGTCCCTCTCTAACGCACACAATGCGAAGGGGACGACGCGACACAAAAGAACGCTCCCGTATTCATGGGGTAGCAGGCGTCGAACCGTGAGCACGACACTACTCGATGACGAAGACTCGAGTGATGGTGGAAGTCGATAGTCGATTTCGATAAAAAGTCTACTACGTCATCTTATGCGTTTCTTACTATACATAGCGAGCGCCCTTTCTCAAAATCTTTCTTAGGCGAAGTTGCCTTAGGACGGTCTTCTGCGGAATTAGTAGAAGGCATGTTTAATTTATCAGTGCTATCAGTTAAAGTGCACTGTGCCACAAGCAAATGCTCAATGCATGGAATGCCATTGCATTCAGAATGCAACTAGCAATAAACAGCTTGTGCAGGGCATGTGGAGAGAAAACGGATTCCATGCAGCACATATTGTGTGACTGTGACAAACTTACCAGAAAAATTATGAGTCTCCTGGATTCGGCCTATCGTAAACCAAAAGATTTTAGGTTCTCAAAGAAACTACCAAGGTTATGGAATCTATTTCCACTTGGTAGGGAGAGAGTAATATGATGACCTTGGCATCGGCAGGCCCCATTAAGATAAAAATAACGAGTCAATTGACTTTCAGCCTCATCGACACATACTAACAAGTAAGATGAAAATAAAAATTATTATTAACATCTTTAATACACATGTTCAAGCAAAAGCAAAGTATCTAAAGTATCTTTACCTTTAACATCTCATCATCAAACCTTACCTTACCTTCATCATCAAAAGCTGTCTACATTAAATCCCTAAAATCAAACATCAGCTTGTTTTAACTGACAATAATATAAAATGAATTCATCAACATCGACAACCGTCTCACACTTCGCATCACTACTTCGAAATAGTCAGTGCCACTTGATGACTCCTCCGCGCCGCTCTCATTGAAACTGAAAACATCAGCAGAGGTACCATGCAATCTCGATCCATTGACGAAGAGAGACTCGCTTCACCGCTATTTTTGTGGCCAGTAGCCAGCCACATAATGTAAGCGTTAGATGATACATGTGTAGTTAGGCTGATGTTGTCGAATAGTTCTTACTAGCAAAACTTGGACTATTCACCGTGGATAATACGTGAGTGTTTTGTTTGTAAAGATTTGATAAATTTGTTTTGTGTGTCCAACTACACTTTCCGTGTTATTAATTTGTGGAAAATTTATTGGTTTGTGTTCTATTTATTTTCGATATTAGTATGTATTTATGAACTGTTTGTTTCCCTAACTTTAAATAAATAAAAATAAAATTAATAAGTGAGCTAGGGCCTTACCATCATGTTTAGAGGGTAAACTTCTCTCCCTCTTACCCTTTCTGTGGGAAGGGCGACGGATGGAGCCTCACATAATCCTGCCTCTCCTCTGGAGGTGTGGTATCCATAAGGCGGATTCACTGGGAACATCATCATCAGCCTATAAACGTCCCACTGCTGGGCACATGCCTCCTACGTGGACAATAGCACGTGAGGATATTGGGCCATAACCCACCACGCTGGCCCAATGCGGATTGGTGGGATTCACTGGGATAAAAAAAACCAAAGTAAGATTAAAGTAATAATTACAGTAGGGCTCACATGTCCCTCCCTATAGGCCCTATGTCATGCACGATGGACGATTTGGTCGAGGCCAACCAAAAAGTTTCTGACATGACAGCTTTATCATCATCATCATAGGCCTCTCACATCTATAAAAGATGATTCAAACACCGTCCAATTTTGAGGATCGACATTTAATCAAGTGGCTTGCAAGGCCAATACGGGAGCGACAGCAACGGCGGCCGCATAGTTGGCAACTTGGCAGACAAACGGTGATGTGAACAGGTAGAATTTTACTGTCGCTGACTTGAAGAGAAGTAAAGATTTGCTGTTGGCTGCTTTAACGCGGCCATAAACGTAAAACGAAATTGAAGTTTTACGTCGTAAAGGCCGTTACTCAAGGTCACTCACTCTTAGTGACCGAACAATGTTTGGAGGAAACCAAAAACAGACGCACAAAAAAGTTTTTCATTCATTCAAAAAGAAAACAAAATGGCGGATGTCCATCATAAACAATAAGTTCCACTTCCGCTCACAATACGGCGAACCTTTCGGCCCGGCCACGGTCATGGCGGCGGCGGGCGTCTAGCGGCGCGGCAAGCGGATAGTCCGTTCATAGCGTTTCATCTTGATTACCATTACCGTTGACTAAACATACATATAGAGGAGACTCACGGCAATTACCCACAAAATGGGCGACCATTCGTATTAGATGGTCGTTGATGTAGTGTGTAAGTGAAAGTTTTTGTGCATACGTGTACCTACACTCGGCGTCAAAAAAATCGCACCTCTTAGAAAATCACTTTCAAATGTCATTTACTCTTGATATGCACATGCAGTCGCATTAATTATGATTTTATTTACAAGGTTACTTAATTAACTTAATAAAAAACATTACTTTTCATTATCAAATAAAACCTAATGCAACAAATAAAGTGTCACAAAAATTCGATGCAAATTTTGCTACCCGTGAGAGTTGCTAGTTGCGCTTCCTTTGTGGGTATAAAACGGTCAACACGGGTTCAATGTGGGTCATTCGCTATTCAACCGTTGAAGAGGACACACGCACAGATTTTGATGGATACCACAGCTGATAAAGCCGCTCAAGTGGTTGCACTACTGCAATCAGGGGTGCGGCAGTGTGATGTCGCCCGGCAACTGAACCTGAGCCGTTATTCCGTTCGAAGAGTGTACCAGCAGACACGGTTCGGGTAGACGTCGCTGCACTTCGGAAAGAGACGACCGGTTCGTTGTGTCGAACTCTTTGAGAAATCGTTTCTCCAACGCTGTTGAGTTGCAACAGCAGCTCCAGGCAGTTCGCAGACGCACCGTAAGCGTATCTACGGTTAGAAGAAGATTGAAGGAGAAGAAGATAGCGGCCCACAGAGCTGCTACGGGTCCAAAATTGACTGCAGCGCATCGGCGAGCCCGCTTGCAGTTTGCTCGTGACCACGTCGATTGGACCCTTGAGCAGTGGAGAGCTGTTCTCTTCTCAGACGAGACGCGAGTGTGTCCTTTCTGCAACGACCGACGGAGAAGAGTATACCGGAGGCAGGGTGAACGTTTCGCCCAAGCCTGCATCCAGGAGACGGTGGAATATGGTGGCGGATCCTGCATGTTCTGGGGCGGTATGTCTGCTGCCGGCAAAACCGACCTTGTCTGCGTCTCCCGGACTGGAGGTGCTCGCGGACAAGGGTCGCTGACTGCTCGCCGCTATGTCACTGAGGTCCTGGAAGTGCATGTGGTCCCCTTTGCCGAATCTTTTGGCGAGGGGTTCACATTAATGCACGACAACGCTCGCGCTCACACTGCAGGCATCGTGAGCGACTTCTTGCAGAGGTCCCAAATCTCTGTGATGCAGTGGCCAGCGCGAAGTCCGGATCTGAATCCTATAGAGCACCTCTGGGACCATCTTAAACGTAAGGTTCGATCTCGGGATCCAGCTCCTTCGACTCTACAGGAGCTCCAAGACGCGGTGATTGAAGAATGGGGGCTTATCCCTCAAGAAGAGCTCCTGAAGTTGGTGAGGTCCATGAGGGACCGTATGGAAGCCGTGATCAGGGCAAGGGGGGGTAACACTAGATTTTAAGTTAATTTTAAGACACTTTTTGTACATTTTTCTTTGTAAATTATCTGTTGTTAATTAGGACTTAATTAAGGATTTTTATTATTTTATTAATTTTAATGTTGTTTGTATAATTATAATTAAACAGAAAGTTAAATTTAATTGTTTTTTGATACTCCTTTTTGTTACCTTTCTAATGATACCCAACACTATCCTCTACATAAGGTTTAAGAATTTTTAAAGATGATTTTTAAAAGGTGCGATTTTTTTGACGCCGAGTGTATTTAATATGTATAAGTGTGTATTGTTGTTGCATTGTGGTTGTGCTCCCTACAACACTAAGGTGTTCGCGGAAGACCAGCGTCAGGTTTTCCTATAAACTAGGAGGCCTGACATCATGCTGAGCGGGCACCTGTTAGTGCCACTTATTTTGTTTCTTTTTAAATTTTCGATGTAATAATTTGTGTGTTGTGTCACTAATAAAATGTTTTCTATTCTATTCTATTCTATTCTACAAAAGAGTTAGTCAGAGACTAGGCAATGAGCATCGCGAAAAAAGTGCACAGTCACACACAGTCTACGGCACACGACACCAAATGACACAAAAGCTGATGTTGAGACAGAGCCAATCAACTTCACACTCTTCGTTTTATCTATATTTATACTTTTATCATAAAGAGGAAAGATTTGATTGTTTGTTTGTTGGGTGCGGGAGGGGAGTCATTTTAAAAATTCGTCACGGGGTACGGGGTCCACGCGGACGAAGTCGCGCGTTAGTATATATTTATAAAAATCTTTCTTCCTTTTTATTTTTCCTGTATACCTATTTCTGCCTTTTTTATTTTGTTTTTGTATAATCACATTATAAGTAATATGATTACTATTTACCGTAAATGGCGTTTTTACAGTTTGTAATAATAATTAGAAAAAAAATGCGCAATGAACTACAAACACGCTCGCCGCGCTGCCCGTGCCGCAAGACGCCCGCCCGCTGCGGTCGTGGCCTGTGTCGTGAGGTCGTCCCAATAACGCCAAAGAGGCGGCAGGCAGACTCTTTTACTTTTATGGAACCCACTATTCGATTCTTGACCTGACTCGCGCTATTTCTGCGTCCTCTCCTCAAATAATATGACAATGGTGAAATTGAATAGCCAGTAAGAAGGAAAAGAATCATTTTTTTTCATCCAAAGGTTGTCTAGCAAAGATCACTTTTAGTGAAACATTTTTATATTATTACGTCATATATTTTATTTTAACCGTATCGGGTAGCGGTGAAAGAATACTACCACCCCCTCTCTTCCCTTGGGTGTCGTAAAAGGCGACTAACGGACTAAAGATTGCACATACATTCAACAGTATAGAGCAGCGATGGGCTCACCACCTGTCACGCTGAGCACATGTGCAGTTGCTATTTAGTGAAAAGTGGATTATGGACATTATGGTAGCGGACTGCTTTTGCGGTCCTCATTGCCTAGTCTCTGACTAACCCTTCGGGGATAATAGCCGTGATTATATGTATTTTTAACCGCCTCTGTGGTCTAGTGGCTAAGCTACCGGGCTCAGACCCAGAGATCCCGGGTTCGATTCCCAGCGGGGGGCACATCTTTGTGTGCTTGGTTTGGTTGGTGGTAGGGCTGTTAAGTCCGCTAGAGATAAGATAGCCAGTTCCTCAGTGGTTGAGGATTCCGGGTGGAGCGCGCTTACCCGTTGTAGAATAAAAGAAAAAAAAAGTATGTATGTATTTTATAAGACTGCATTTAAAACTGTTCGACCTCAACATATGGACCAGCAACAATTATAATAAAGGAAAAGAAACTTTACCTATTACCCGAACATCCTGAAAATTGAACGCAAACTTTGTTACGAAGAAATTATAATTCGCAAACGAACTGTATTTCTTGTTCGCAAATTTGCGTAAAATTATTATAAAATGTATAGCTTGCCCATTTAAACAGAACCTTGATATTTGATAACATTAAGATCGGATATCGATTGTTATTAACCCAATCCCATAGTGGCATGTGCCCAGCAGTGGGATGCTTATATGCTAATGGGTCTGATACTCTAGTTCGAATGACGTTACCTCGATGGTCATTACCTCGATGTCTCTATCTCGACGGTACACTTCACCGATGGCTACCGATGGCTTACCTCGTAAGGTACCTAGAAGGATCTCTTCCTCGACGGGTCTCTTCTTTGATGGTACATTTGAACGATGGATTGTTAACTCGAAAAAATTGTACAGTTATAATTCCCATGACTTTTAGAAGTCTCCCTTATTTTTATTGTGTATTTTTAGTAACATTTTGTTAAAAGATTAAGACAAAAGTGTCTTATGAACTATATAAATTGTAAATTTATATGCAGAGTGATAATAAATGTTGCCTCTATGATTATATCGATATTTATTTCAATTCACTAGTATTTTTACACCTTTCAGTTACACATACAAATACTTTACATTTACTGTACTTTTGATGATTTTTTCGAGGTAACAACCCATCGATCAAATGTACCATCGAAGAAAAGACCCGTCGAAGAAGAGATCCTTCGAGGTAACGAGCCATCGGTGAAGTGTACCGTCGAGGTAGAGACATCGAGGTAATGACCATCGGAGTAAAGTCATTCGCTTAACCAAATCACTCTTTTTAAGAATTGGCCTTTTAAAGAAATGGTCCTTTCAAGAATTGGTCCTTTAAAGAATTGGTCTTTTTAAGAAATAAGTATTTCCAGAAAACTAACTCTAGTTCGAATGACGACATCACACCCTATGCTAATGATGATGATGCGCTCCGCGTGTCAATGAACAGTGTCGCGTAGCGGTGAAAGAATACTACCACCTCTCTTTCCTTGGGTATCGTAAAAAGCGACTAACTTACCAAAGACTGCACATACATCCAACAGCATAGATCGGCGATGTGCTCCCCACCTGTCACGCTGAGCAGATGTGCAGTCGCTAATTTTTGAAAAGTGGACTATGGCGAGGACTGCTTTTGCTGTCCTCATTGCCTAGTCTCTGACTAACCCTTCGAGGATAATAGTCGTAATTATATGTATGAATGTATGTATGAAGTGCTTCCACCTTCCGGCGTTACTGTCACCGTCACTTACCGTTAGGTGAGATGAAGGTCAAGCGCTTACCCGTAGAGGATTAAAAAAAACAATTATAAGGCTGTGGAATCTGTCTACCCATCCGGGTAATTTTCAAAGTAATTAACAGTGTCACTGCACAAAGCTCGCAGGTGAGGCCTGAAACGCTGGAACCATAGAGCGATCGGCGGAATTTACTTAATTTTAATAATAATGTTTACTATTGATATCAGTAGTCAGTCAGTCTAATAATGTCACCTTTCATAGTGGTCTTGAGTTTTAAGATAGGAACATGAGCCCTGCATACCCTGTATACCTTACCTCATCAGTATTCTTTGCTTTTTGTGAAACGGTCGAATTTCGTCTGCTGGGCGACCATTCGTATTAGATGGTCGTTGATGTAGTGTATAAGTAGTGTGTAAGTGTAAGTTTTTGTGTATACGTGTACCTGTGTATTGTTGTTGCTTTGTGGTTGTGCTCCCTCCCACACTAAGGTGTTCGCGGAAGACCAGCGTCAGGTTTTCCTATAAACTAGGAGGCCTCACATCATGCTGAGCGGGCACCTGTTAGTGCCACTAATTTTGTTTTTTTTTTTTAAATTTTTGATGTAATAATTTGTGTGTTGTGTCACTAATAAATGTTTTCTATTCTATTCTATATTCTATAATTTGAACTTTGTATGGAGCTCCGGTTTTGATACAAACAATTTGTAAAATATAAAAAAAAGAATCTTCGGTTACCTACATATAAAAAAGAATATTAAAAAAACAAATCGATTTAAAATTACATAAAGAAGTGGGATTGATAGTGTAAATGTAGTGTAATGTAGTGTTAGTTGTGTGAAAATGTATAATGTAATGAGTGTAAACAGCAAGTCACCCAGCAGAAGGAAGAAGTTTTTCTGTTTGTATGTAGTTTAGGTCAATCAGCCATGCCTTGATTTGGCCTTACATAAGGAGATATTATTTAAGAGACATTTCCTGTTAATGCTGTTGCTGTTGCTGTTGTAGACATACTGGTGAGAAAAAAGGGGCAAACGCTTGGCGAACAAGGTGCGGACGGAGGAACCTTAATTAAAGATGCGCCATTTTACCAAAGAGTCGTAATCAGGCAAGTTCATAACCTTCCTACGTTGAGCACAGCCGACCCGCCGCGTGTAATGTGCGTGAAATACATAATGTATATATGTATGTAGATATGTAGGTACCTATGTATGTAATAATAAAATAATATGTACCTACTACCTACTTGGTAGACAAGAGAAGAGACAAGACCCTAATATTTTGTACTTATTTTGCACAGAATATGAACAAAGGTCGCCGCCGGTCAAAAACATATTGCTTGCCGGCCGGCGGCGCGGGCATCGAACCTTGAACCTTATGCAGCTTGAATAGAGTCACGCTATTAAGGATAATTGTATCCGGTCTTTATGCGAACATCTGAAGGTATGGCGGATTTGAGGCGATAGTTTGAGAGTACACATACTAACTAGGGTTTCCACCCGTAATTTAAAATAGAGTATTGTCCTCTCTTTCATGTAGGCGGTCTTTATAATCTACGACACTAATAAAGTACGCTAAAATACTCAATATTCCGTAAAAGACAAATATTTGTTATATGTCGCAAAGAGAAAAAGATAAAAAATTCGTTTTTAAGGACAAATAAATAAATACTCTTTATTAAGCTTTGTACTTTATTTTTGTTCTAACAAAATGAAATATAACACTTTAGTCGTCCTAAAAAAAGGTGGCAGTGGCAACCCTATTAACAACTTTCTTCTGATTCCCTTTAAAATATAACACGAATATCAAAACATCTGAGCCGTGTGGTATAGCGGTTCACTAAAAGAATTACTACCAATACCAACCCCTCTCTTCCCTTGGCTGTCGTAAAAGGAGACTAACGGACTAAAGACTACTCGTACATCCAACAGCATAGAGCTGCGATGTGCTCACCACCTGTCACGCTGAGCACATGTGCAGTCGCTAATTTTTGAAAAGTGGACTATGGTGAGGACTGCTTTTGCTGTCCTCATTGCCTAGTCTCTGACTAACCCTTCGAGGATAATATTCGTAATTATATGTATGAATGGCTGACCTAGGGGTGAGTTTTACGAAACACCCAAGGGAAGATACATACATAATAATCCCGACTACCATCCCCGAACAGTTAGTCAGATACTAGGCAATGAGGACCGCAATAGCAGTCCTCTACCATAGTCCACTTTTCACCAAATAGCGACTGCACCAGCTTGACAGGTGGTGAGACTGGTGCGCCCATCGCCGCTCTAAGCTGTTGGATATATGTGCAGTCCTTAGTCTTGTTAGTCGCCTTTTACGACACCCAAAGGATGATGGGTCGGTAGTATTCTTTTTATAAGCCATACAGTTTGTTAAAAAGTTAAAAATAAATGGATCTACATCTTTCTCTCATGGCATGACGTGTTGTCCAGTAGTCGACTGTCAATTATAATCTCTCTTTGTTACAAAAAAAACCGGCCAAGTGCGAGCCGGACTCGCGCACGAAGCGTTCCGGTACCATTATGAAGCCCCCCTTAAATATTTGTTTTCTTTTAATTTAATTATTTGTTTTTAAGGTAAATTTATTACTAATTATTCTGTAAATATTTAGAGCGTTTGCCGTTATCAATATCGAGTAAAAACGAGCAAAAAAATCACGTTTGTTGTATGGAAGGAAGCCCCCTTAAATATTTTTTTTATTCTGTTTTTTAGTATTTGTTGCTACTTATAGCATTAACAGAAATACATCATCTGTGAAAATTTCAACTGTCTAACTATCACGATTCATGTTCATGAATGAGATACAGCCTCGTGACTCGTTATCGTGACAGACGGACGGACGGACAATGGAGTCTTAGTAATAGGAAAAATATAATAAATTAAAAATAATAACAATAAATAACTCACCTTCCGTTTCAAACGTATGTCCAAAACCTGCAAAGAAACGAAAAAGTAAAATAAGCATTTTATAACATTTTATGTAACAATTAATTGTATATTAAAACAACAATAAAAGTGACACTAAGTTTATTTCATTTCGTGTAAAAAATAAGTAATAATTGTTTTTTTTTTAAACTTTCCAACACTCACACCTAATATCTAGCCCAAGAGAAGCTTTGTTATGAAACTCGTTAAATGGTTACTAGACAACGGATAAACATAATTAAAATACTTAAATACATACTTATTATACATAGAAAACACCCAGACCCAAAACAATTTAGAAAAACAATATTTTTCTAAATTGACCCGACCGGGGATCGAACCCGGACCCGGAACCTCAGATATGGCGGGCGACGCCATGAAAACCGGTGTACAAACCACTTGACCAAGGAGGTCGTCATATTGTGACTTCCCACAGATAAATCTATCTATCTAGGTATCTAGGATTAAATAAATGCTAAGGACTATCACCATCACACAACACCATCTTCATCAGCCGAATGACGTCCCTTGTTAGACAAAGACCTCCCCCAATTTCCAAAGAGGGGGTCAAAAAGTTGTAAAAATTGTACGTAATAATTAGTGAACCGCCCCAAGTATAACATACATAATGCATAAACTCATAGATATACATAACCGTCTCGGGTAGCGGTGAAAGAACACTTACCACCCCTTCTCTTCCCTTGGAAAAGGCGACTAACGGACTAAATACTACACATACATCCAACAGAATAAAGCGGCGATGGGCTTACCACCTGTCACGCTGAGCACACGTGCAGTCGCTATTTGGTGAAAAGTGGACTATGGCAGAGGACTGCACAGTCTTGCTGTCCTCATTGCCTAGTCTCTGACTAACCATTCGGGGATAATAGTCGTTTATATGTACGTATAAAATGCATAAATTATACTTTAACACCAAACAGGCGGTCAAACCCTGTCCAAACCGACTAAGCGACAACTCGGACACTTCAAATTCGGACACAGTGTCCGAATTGACACTTTTTAATTTTATTATTTTTTCACTGACAATTCGGACCATTTTTTTTCTACATAATATTATATTTTGAAGTTTTTTTATCTGACTGTACTGAACAGCTCCAATAATATAAGAGTGTCCGAATTGTCAGTGAAACAATAATAAAATTAAAAAGTGTCAATTCGGACACTGCGTCCGAATTTAAAGTGTCCGAGTTGTCGCTTAGTCGTCAAACCGCACTAATTGCAAACTGTCAACTTTGGCGAGCACACGGATCTTCAAACGCTAACTGGTCACTCGTCGCTAAATATTAAACGCGATTAGTCGACGAATATTGCAAGTGTTGCAACTTAATTAAAATCAGTTGCGCTAACGAGTTGCCGACCACTCGACTCGGCCTACAGAAACTAGCGATGCATCGAAAAACATTTTTGACGAACGTACGAACGAGTTTTCAAATAAATATAAGGTTTCATAGCCGAAGTGTGTTTCGGAACTCTTTTTTGTTTTTAGGGTTCCGTAGCCAAATGGCAAAAAACGGAACCCTTATGGATTCGTCATGTCTGTCTGTCCATCCGTATGTCAGTCAATTTTTTCCGAAACTATAAAAACTATACCTACTGTTGAAACTTGGTAAGTAGATGTACTCTGCAAACCGCATAAGAGAAAAATAGAAAAAAAACAATAAATTGTGGGGGTTCCCCATACTTAAAACTGAAACACAAAAATTTTTTTTCATCAAACCCATACGTGTGGGGTATCTATGGATAGGTCTTCAAAAATGATATTGAGGTTTTTAATATTTTTTTTTTCTATACTGAATAGTTTGCGCGAGAGACATTTCCAAAGTGGTAAATGTGTCCCTGTAACTTCTTAAATAAGAGAATGATAAAACTAAAAATATATATATGATGTACATTACCATGCAAACTTCCACCGAAAATTGGTTTGAACGAGATCTAGTAAGTAGTTTTTTTAATACGTCATAAATTACATAATTTAAAAAAAATACACTATTATTAAAACATCGATCAATGTTACAATGAACTACAAGAACTTTTATATGATGTTACTTGCTGCTACGGAACCCTTCATGGGCGAGTCCGACTTGCACTTGCCCGGTTTTTTTTTATATTTTTATTCGACTGAGTCTGCAAACGAGCCACGCGGTATAAAATTTATTATTTTTGAAACATAGCTTTTGAAGGCTATAACTATACTAAATCTATTTATTTTCGAAATGATACCAATTTTTTATTTATAGTAATGTATGCGTAGTCATTATCGCATGTTTTATAAAACATTATCGCATGTTTTATAAAACCACTTGAACTGTTAGGTTACCAGTAACTGCAAACCGAATCTAGTAGAAAAACAACCTGTATAACTAAACTTAAACAGGTTTAGTATGTGGTAGCGAGAAAAGGGTTTGAAACTTTAAGAATTATAAAAATAATATGCAAAATAAAAGCTTGCAAAGCTTCAAACAATTTATTTCGGTCACACACACCCCACATAATTCAGCACTAGACTCGTTCGTAAACGGGTTTTAAATTCCACCGAAGATTCAACTACCCAAAAACAAAAGAAGACGAAATCGGACTCTTAAAAAAATAAAAACGGAGCGAAACTTCTTTTCAGCAAATTGTTCAACAAACAAGAAAATTATTGCATGGACGCCGTCTGCCATGTCTTTGCATGATTCTTTTATATCCGTCCTTACGGAGTTATAGTCGTTGTTCTATTGGTTTTTTTACTGTCCTTTGTTTTGAGTGAGGTGTCGTTTTGCGCAGTGGTTAGCGCGTTCGAGATCACGAATGTTCAGCAACGTTTGCAATGGTGTGTCGGCGGATGGGTGACCGAAAATTTTCTCAAATTCGTATTAAGCCGTTATTGTGGTTAATTGTGGAACGAGTTATCTTTGATCTATTCGGAACTGAATGGCTAAGCGCTTGGTTCGTAAACCGGAGGTCCAGGGTTCATTCCCAGGTCGGGCCAATTGTGTTTTGATTTGTAATTTATCACCCGCATTTGGCAAGCGCGGTGATTCAGCCAATATCCAACAATTGGCTACTTGACAAAATTACAAACGCCTATTATATACCCCCCGTACAATATATTTTTTTTAAAAGCTTTATTTAATAGAAGAAAATCATATTTTTCTTCATTATTTTCATATTTCGCGCGAAAACGGTTGGTCACGTGACATTTTGCCCTGTGACGTCACATTTCACTAAACATAGAAATTTTATCTTGAAACCTGACAGATAGTTTTTGTTTATTTGTAAAATGTGACGTCACGCGAAGCCAATCATGGCCGCCCGTGTTTCGGATCTTGTAATCCACAGATAAAAAATCGTAAATTTATTTTGTAATAATAATATATTTAGAAATTATCTTAATAAAAAAATAACTATTGGATAATGATCGTTAAATCATAAATTAATATATCCGATATACTTATTTCATATTTTATTGTTGCAACTGTCAAATAGCCAATTGTAGCAAATGCTATTTTGTAAGTTTTATAGATTATGAACGTTCATCCGAATCATAAATAAATCATTGCCAGACATAAATTTTATTTATACATTTATAAGTTAAACTGGCAACATTTTTCACCACCGCCCCGCGCTGGTTTAAGACAGTGAATTTTATATTCAGAAATATTCATTCAAAACAGTAAAAAACTTGCCGTCCGTCGCACCATTACTCGTGTCGAGGAGTTAGCGGAATGATAATGCGACTTTGCATTCTATAGATTAACAGGTAAAGTCGAGTTTGGATTAGCGGTGTGTGGTGTTTTCCTGCTATTTTCAGTTTGGCGCAAGACATAAGAGATAGCGGTGGCGGTTTTACACATAAAATAAAATGTTAACTAGAAAAAACAACCAGTCTCAGGAAAGCTCGAATGGGATTCGAACCCATGACTTTGGATTGCTGGTCCACTGTTCTAACCGCTAAGCTACCGAGCGAGACCCCAGAAGACTTCTGAGACTGGTTTTTTTTTCTAGTAAATATTTTATCCTATATCTATATACTCGTAGCATTGTGAATGCAAAAAAAAAAAAAAATTTATAAGCAATTACGTTTTTATCGATTGTTAAATACTTGCAATAATATTTCTTTCGACTGTGAGGGTAGACTTCACAGTGACGTAATATCGCTGGCTTGCAGCGTAAATCAAACTACTAGAAAAAATTCAACGAGTCTTCTGGGGTCTCGGTAGCTTAGCGGTTAGAGCAGTGGACCGGCAATCCAAAGGTCATGGGTTCGAATCCCATTCGAGGTTTCCTGAGACTGGTTGTTTTTTATCTACTAAACATTTTATCCTAAATCTATAACATTGTGAATGCAAAAATTTTCAATAATAAAGGGTTTACACATTTTAGTGATGTAAAGTTCAGTCTGTTTACTGTCCCACTGCCGGACAAAAAGGCCTTCTTCATTGAAATCAAGAAGTCATCTCTACCATTGATGTGTAATTGGCTTATTCACCACGCGTGCGAAATGCGGGTTAGCCATCACAAACCAGGGTCATGCATCGAATAATCCGACAGACAGTGACAAACACGGGCTATGCATAATTCAAAAGCACACTTTGCCCGACCTGGGAATCGCACCCGGGTCCTTCGGTTTTCGAGCCGAGCGCTCGACTACTCGGCCACCGAGGCGTTGCACACATTTCAGTATCCCATACAAACTTTTAAGCATATAAACTTCTAAGTTCAAAATATTACAAACCAATAAATAAGTCAATTTTATAGAGAGATCTAAATAGTAGAAAATATTTGGAAAAACGTTTAATTCAAAAGATTTATTTATAAATGAATAAATGTTGTCTACAAACTATTATTGTTTCTAGCTGTTGCAAACCAAAGACGTAGCTCTCCAAAGCTTTGAAATACGGGATAAAACGACTGTGCAAGGTAATGTTACCGTGGTGCAATGATAGTAAATTGGTTTCACAAGTGTGTCACGAGAAGAGCGTGCAAACCACGGAATAGTAACTCTTTTCTGGTGCAAACCGTACCGAAGATACCAATAAAAAAGTTTACAAAATAGTTCTGAGTTTCTGAATAAAGAACTTATTGATTTTGTGGTTTTCACTGTTTCGGAATTTTGTGAGAGTTGTAGAAAATGACAAATAAACAGTAGTCAGATTGTATTCAAAAGTCCGAAAATGTCCAACCTACATTGGTTATTTATTATTTAATATTACAAAAAATATTGGGTCTTATCGTCTATGTTCCTCTAGACACACCGCTACCTCTTCTAACTTGCAACGCGCAAACCCAGGGGGAGAATGAAGCTCGTAAATATGTCGGGTTTTATAGTTGCGCACCCCTGCCGCCCTGTACAGTACGCCCCTTACGCAGGGGTGGTGAATCGTCGGAGCCGGATTTTTTCTTTTACTCGTTACTATTGTCGAGTCTGATTATTTGATTGCTTATCTCGGGATACTGAGGGTTGTTTAGGCAAATGTGTTTTGGACGCGGTAATTTGATGCTATGTCAATTGTCGATAGGACAAATCGTTTATTTAATTAGGCCTTGCGCGCTAACAATAGCTTCGTAGAATGTGATTCAGTAACCAAGTCAGTTTTTGTTATTCTTCAATCTATACTAATATTATAAAGAGAAAAGATTTGATTGTTTGTTTGTTTGCATTGAATAGGCTCCGAAAGTACTAGACCGATTTAAAAAATTCTTTCACGGTTGGGGAACTAGGCACCTACACTTTCTCCGAGTGACATAGGCTATATTTTCAAAAAATCGTCACGGGGTACGTACGGTGTCCACGCGGACGAAGTCGCGAGCGGTCCGCTAGTATGATATAAAAATCTTCTGCGCGATATAACTGTAGTTTTGTATATAAGTATAGTTTTTAAGAACGTCTAGTAACTAAAGATTTCTATCTACAAAATGGTTTGTAATGTAAGGGAATAGAGCAAAGTTTGGTTGTACCACAACAAATGGAGATAACAAAAATAAGAAAAGCTGATGAAAATGGTAATTTTTCAAAGAAGAATACAATGGATTTAATAAGTAAAGTAAAGACTACATAGACCAGCTAGCCTATACTATATTGTGAAGTAATTTCGTTAATAATCATTAAAAAAAAATTAACCCTCATTTTGTAGTGTTATTAAGTAAAATGTTACATTACAAAGGTCTATCGGATGTGGCGGCTTTCCATCAGACGGGCGGATACAATCGTTTGCCGGCTCAGTAACTGTGTATCTTATCTTATCTCTAACCGTCGGAACACAACAAAGCTGTTATTACAATCGCTGCTTATTTCGCCTTATTGTGACATTATTGATGCATTATAATTAGTGAGCAACCTTTTATTAAACATCCAATTAAAACGTATCCCGATTTGCATATAAAACTCGTTTGAACAAGATCGCGAATCGAGTTCATTACACCTTGATATAATTGTGCTTGTTTATTTTATTTTTGGACCGCTTATTCACATACTATTGGCTGCTTGTGGTCTTTACAACGGAAAGGACGAAAGTGTATGTGCCCCCCCCCCCCCCCCATGTGAGTATATGTAATAAATTGTAGACAAGTTTACTGATCTTACTTAGCGAATGCTACTCTCTAGTCAAAACACCTTACCTTCAAGGGTTCGAATCCCATTCGAGCTTCCGGAGACTGGTTGATTTTTTCTAGTAAACATTTTTCCTATATCTATATGAAAAATGCATTGCATTGTGAATGCAAAATTTCAATAATAAAGAAGGTCTTTATTATTAAAATTTTGCATTTCCTTCTAACTCCAAAACCAAACTTTAAACCAAGCCTTCAACTCTTAGAGCAGTCTTACTTTAATCTTACAATGGACGTAACCGTGTCGCGTGGCGGTGAAAGAATACTACCACCCCCTCTCTTCCCTTAGATATCGTAAAAGGCGATTATCGGACTAAAGACTGCACATACATCCAACAGCATATAGCGACGATGGGCTCACCATCTGTCACGCTGAGCACATGTGCAGTCGCTATTTGGTGAAAAGTGGACTATGGTAGAAGACTGCTTTTGCTGTCCTCATTGCCTAGTCTCTGACTAACCCTTCGTCCCTATCTACTGACCCCGATAGATAGGGTATCGCAGCTGGAACTACGGGTCCGGCTGTGTTTTCAGGGGTACTACGGGGTTCCGGTTCAAGTCCCCCGCCGGTTGTGCCTTGACCGGCGGGATCAAGACGTGGGTTGGACTCGTAGTTGCTCGTGGTTAGCTGTAGAGCTTGGGAATGCTCGTTTGTCCTGGTATTGTGTGCCAGGACTTTCAAACTCGCGCACAGCGAGCGGGGCCTATAGTAGCGGTCTCTGACGGGCCAGAAGCGAAAAGTCCTGCGGGGAACGTGAGTTTTCCTTATAGTTGGCAGCTTTGTCCGGTGGTTCTCATTGGACATTGGTGTTGACATCTCCGGTACTAGTCTGGATAACTAATAGAGGCGGCCCCCTAGATGCCGTAGCCTCCGGTCCAGCCAGCCGCGTAGGACGTGGGAACTAGCTAGGCGCCTGGATGGGTTCCGAGAAGTGAGTGTGCTTACTACTCCGCTACCAAGGTGGACACTTGGGAGTCGACGACCCTAGTAGTGGCAACTGCGAGTTGTGCCCTTCGTGCAACGAGAAGTGAGCGAGTTCGACAGCTCCGGTTACCTATCTGGACAATAGGCAGTGAACTACACGTGTTCACGATGCCAAACCGTCGCCAAGTGAGTTATTTACCATACATTTCAATATGAACTGCTTGTATACGTAGCCGGCGACAAGTTGCGGCGTCTTAATGAGGCAGAGCTCTAGAGATGGCAGTAGATCTGCTGGATCACCCTGGAAGAACGTGAGGGGAAGTGCAGCAGTGCGATTCTCTAAGTTAAAGCAGATGTTAAAACCTTGGTAGCAGCGGCACAGCGCCGCTCTTTAATATTCATAGAATTGGAAAGAGACAGCAGATCACAGCCATGCGCTTAGCGTCTATGTGTCGCACAGAGAATCGCATAGCAATTGTTGTAATGTACAAAAATAAATACTTTCCTTTCTAACCAGTTAATCTTTCTCTTCCAAAGACTTTATTCATAGTAACTTTCAAGAATCAATATTCATAGTTGTTTCTTAGTCCGAGTACATTTCCTCTGTGAGTTTTACTAGTAGTTCCGTTGTGGCGTGCGCTACTCTTACAAGATACTAGCGGATCCTCGCGGTTTTACCCGCGTGGTACCCGTTCCCGTGGGAATACCGGGATAAAATATAGCCTATGTCACTTGGGATGAATGTAGCTTTCTAATGGTCAAAGAATTTACTAAATCGGTCCAGTAGTTTCGAAGCTCATTCAACTCAAACAAATCTTTCCTCTTTATAATATTAGTATAGACGACACCCCTTTCCTAAATATTTAATAAATAATTGACCTTGTGGTGGCTCCTCATTAAAAAATTGCTACCGACCGAATCTATTCCCTTGGGTGTCGTAAAAGGAGACTAACGGACTTAAAGACTGCATGTAAATTTGTAAATGTCGGAACTTCATAAAGCTGTGGAGTTTTAGCACTCGTTCTTCTCCACAGCTAAAAGATGTCCTGAACGGGATTTAGATAAAAAAAAGTTTTTTGACAATTCGAAAACACTTAATTTTTAAGTTTGCTTGGCGATTAACCTCTCAAACCCCAAGCGGTCGCATGAGACCGCACCTACAAAGACAAACTTGACTTTGTACCGTGATTTCATAGACTTTCAGACTACTTTAGTATGAACAAGGTCGATTATTTCGGTTCTGTGGTACATTTTATGCATCGTGATCGCAAAATATCGCATAGTCTATGCTCGATTCTGTCAAATTTCGACGTTGACAGTTGCGATAATTTCTGTGTCTGAATATTTCCACGAGTGAGTGGTAGGTCTAACTGCACATACACACCCAACAGCATAGAGCGGCGAAAGGCTCACCGCCTGTCACGCTGAGCACATGTGCAATTGTGCAGTCGCTATAAGTGCTAAAAGTGGACTATGGTAGAGGACTGTTATTGCTGTTCTCATTGCCTAGTCTCTGACTAACAATTCGGGGATAAAGTCTAGCTAACGAAAGCTGAACCAGGAAAAACGCGGCAAATTCAAAAAAATCATGACTGGGTAAGGGTCACTCACACAGCTGCATTTTTCTCAGAAAAAAATCAATTTGACATACGACATGACACCTCAGATCTCAGAATAATAACTAATTATTATTCTGATCTGAGCCTCAGATAGACACACATAGAGACAAAGTGTTGCCAATCAAATAACTACAAGGTTCAGCTTTCGTTGCCAGACTCAAATAGTCGTGAGCTTTCGGCTTTCGGTTGCTTTCATGTATGTAATTTTGATTATAAAACAAAAATCAATTATTTCTAATATCATTGGATACTTTAACATTGGTTGATTTTTTTCTCGCACCGCTTAGCTTAGCCATCGCGCACAGCTCTTGTAGAAGAGCACCCTAAATGCAACGTCTCGAGCTCATTAAATCTAGTTTTTGCTGAACTTGGATGTTTCTCTACCTGATATCGGTCTGCCCCGCCCTTCACCTTCACCGCAGGACATATAATTAAGCCGATATGGTATGATTAATGTGGCGACGCAGATAATTATTATGTTTTAGGACAATTAAGCATATATTTTAATCAAATTAAAAGAAACAGTATAGGTAGATAGGTAATAAATTTTAGTTTTAAAATGTCAATCAATTTTTAAAAGTTTTAAAATCAAAAATCAGATGGATGAATTTGATGATTTTTAAGAAGTTTGTTGTTATCAGGTTCGATTTTACTCAAAAACAGTCGTAAGTCGCCATCGTCGGTTTTTTTATCCTCTAGTCTACGGGTTAGCACTTAGCCGTCATCTCACCTGATGCTAAGTGACGACAATAAGTCCTTTTGCCTTCTTCAATATACAATAATAGTCTTATTTCCTCAATGGTCAGTAATAAAATCCTATCCTATCAAATATTGAGGTGTGATGTGACCCTACAAGTGGTTTAACACACGCGAGTGACTTTATAAGGATTCGCTATAGATGTAACTAACATCGAGGAATGAAACCTTTAAAATGATTAGGTACCTATATCATATCAGATATACAGGCTTGTTAATCTGTCGTAGTTATTTTTTTTCTGTTATGGAACAAGTAATATGCTCAGAATACAGCTTCTGTATTCAGAAATGAAAATGAAAATGAAAAAGAAAAATGTTTATTTCAACAAAAATAGGATAATACAAGATTATGTTGTAAAGATATATCAACGAATACGAACAAATACGAGCCTAAGGCTCGAATTCTAAAACCAAACTCATACTCAAATCTCTGCTTGAGTATAGTTAGAAAGGGATGGTGCTTTTCATCGCATATATCGCCATCCCTTTTTAACTGTACTCAAGCAGAGATTCGAGTGTGAGTTTGGTTTTAGAATACGAGCCTTAGACTCAGAGGTCCCGGGTTACATTTCCAGCGGGGGGTACATCGTTGTGTTCCCGGGTTGGGTTGGTGGGAGGGCTAGTTAAGTCCGCCTGGCTAGCTAGCACCATCTTATCTAAGTCTGTCGCCATAACAACAATGATAAGATAGCCAGTTCCTCAGTGGTTGAGGATTCCGGGTGAAGCGCGTTTCCTTTGGCCTTATCGTCACTTACCATCAGGTGACATGAAAGCTTTGGCTTTAATGTCACCTGTCGCTTACCTGTAATAACTAATAATAACAGAACAGAAGAAAGAGGTTCTGTGCCCTTAATAAAAACTATTTTTCTTACGGATCTTTTCTGCTTGACACGCCGTTCACGATATAATGCCTAACGTGTCAACATTATCCACAGTCTGCCAACTTTACGCACTCAACGTGCCATTGTAACATGAATAATGTTATGAATTTACGACTGTGCAACACAGGTCGGGAATGAGTCATTATTCTCATAAGTCCGTAATGGTCGTATTAGAATACAGGCATTGTATGCATGGTGTATCGGTGTCGTTTCATGATCGTTTATTACATTGACAAGTGACGTTATGTAATGAAACCATAAAGTTGCGGGTAGTTACTTTATGAATGAAACCCACAAAGTTATATTTATGTCTTTGCCCACAACGAACGAAAGGAGTTGTATTAAAAGTGTTTAAAAAGAACTGAGACTTTCCCTCGTGTTCTTTTCGATATATACTGTACATGCAATGTATACATATATATGTATAAATACATACTTATAATCACGACTATTATCCCCGAAGGGTTAGTCAGAGACTAGGAAATGAGGACCGCAAAAGCAGTTCTCTGTATAGTCCACTTTTCACCAAATAGCGACTGCATATATGCTCGGCGTGACAGGTGGTGATGGTGAGCCCATCACCGCTTTATGCTATTAGAAGTCTTTAGTCCGTTTGTCACCTTTTACGACACCCAAGGGAAGAGAGGTCAGAGGGGGTTGTATTCTTTCACCGCTACCCAAAACGGTTACTGTAAAATGTACTACCTACTTGAAATTAGCTTAACGAATTAAGATTTACTAAGTAATAATAAAAATAAGTGATAACATAACATGTACCTATTATGTATTTTTTTTTTTGGTAATAATAAACATGCTTTTAAAACTTGACTCCAAGATTTACAGTCAGCACGTGAATTCTCAGTATTCAGTGAACTAAACCAGTACTAATAAATGATAACAATAAGTTTTGAATAGATTTGTTGACTCTACCAAAATTATTGTGGAGTCAAGTGGAATTGAAGTGGTATGTACATATTTCTACATGTAAATTAAATGCCTAAAATCATATTGGAGTCGAAGTGGAAACAATATAATATGGATGGTGAAGTTTTGAGAACAATGGATTTGGAGTCAAGTGGAATAACCCTAAAAAGCATCGTCCTTTATCGATCTACCTATTGCCGCGTAAAATTCCATTGCGTGTAGTGAATGCAATCTCGCGAGATTGGGGCTTAGGCGACATCTCGCGAGTTTTTGAATAACAATACCGCGAGCTCTCGCCAATTTCGAGACCTCGCGAGATTAGCAGTTTTTTGTGTTTATTCTTGCAAATAATCACAATATTTGAATAAATTAGGAAAAAAATAAAAAGAATTATAGGTACTTATTACGAAATAAACATTAACTTTTACGTTTTTTAAAATAATCTTGTATGTAAGTATTTAACATTGTTTGACGTATCTATCTATTATTTTTTTAATAAACTTTTATGTAGTAAACTTTGACGTATCTAATCAAATAAGAAATGAAATAAACAACTAGACTTCTCTCTAACAAACAAAATGATTTTAAGTTTTTTTATAACAAAACAACAAGAAGTCAAAAACTAAAAGGAAACTTATTAACTAAGTTGAGTTGACTATTAAAGTGAGATATTAATTAAAGAAAACTATACCTACTATACTACTACTATTTATTAGAAACTAGAGATTAATTAACAAAATTGACCAATCAAATAAAAGGCTTTGCTTGTTCAGTTCACATCACACGCCATTATTACGAATTATTTGGAAAGTACTTAAAAGCTTCGAATAAGACGTTTTTATGCTCTAGTGCAATGGCGTTAAACTCGCGACTTCTCGCCCATTTTTTCGGCCGAGATCATCTCGCTAAAAATGGCCGAGATCTCGCGAGACTTCGTTTTCGAACGAGATTGCATTCCCCAATTGCGTGGTTTAGAAGATGAATGCGGAATCAAAGACGCAGGACTTTATAATACCTTGTGAAATTATATGTAATGAATGAGAATGATAGGAGCTTAATGGCGCCGAGAGTGAGGCGTTAGGTTTATGATTATGCTAGCTAAGGGATGCTTTCGCAATGCCGGGTCGCTGGATGGGTGACCAAATAAAAAACATCTCGAGCTCCTC
Source organism: Scoparia ambigualis (assembly GCA_963921215.1). Classification (NCBI taxonomy): domain Eukaryota; kingdom Metazoa; phylum Arthropoda; class Insecta; order Lepidoptera; family Crambidae; genus Scoparia; species Scoparia ambigualis. The sequence continues at coordinate 9,179,515 of OY992526.1, forward strand.
CGTGCTTCCGAAGGCACGTAAAGCCATTGGTCTCGGTTGTTGTTTTAAGATGGCATTTGTTAAAACTCTCCAACTCGTGGCCCAGCATGCTGGGTTTTGGGGCTCAATCTAACCATGTGATATTGTCCACGTGGAGAGGGCTTTGCCCAGCAGTGGGACGTTTATAGGTTGATGATGAGGCCTTTATACATTTTGCTATAGTTTTCTTCTTTTCGTATTCAGGTGAATACGAAAATGTTGTTTTTTTTTAGTTTTATGGTTGTGTTAACCTTATCACAACCATAAAAGTTTAAAATATTTCAAATCAATTAGGCAATTTGAATAAAGCAGTGAAAGAATACTATTATCATCTCTTCCCTCACGTATCGTAAAAGGCGACTAACGAACTAAAGACTGCGCATACTTCCAACAGCATAGAGCGGCGATGGGCTCACCACCTGTCACGCTGAGCACTTATGCAGTTGCTATTTGGTGAAAAGTGGACTATGGTAGAGGACTGCTCTCGCTGTCTTCATTGCCTAGTCTCTGACTAACCCTACGGGGATATTAGTAGTGATTAAATGTTTGTATGTATATAGATAGAGAGATCTACTAGAAATTGAGGACAACAAGCACGACAGAAGGATGAATTGTGTTAAAAAAGATTAATTTAATAATGCAATGTGCTCTCGTACATCGGGAAAACAAAGAGAAACCCGCGTAAAAGAACATATAGCTGACGTCAAGCATAGGTGCGAAAATAAGTCTGCAGTGTGTGAACATGCTCTCGAGGGACCCAACCATTACATCAGATTTGACAAACCTCAAATACTCGCCAAGGAACAACGATTCATCCCCAGGATGATACGCGAGGTTATTGACATTAAAAAACATCGAAATTTCAATAGAGAGGATGGTTGGAATTTACCACTTGCCTGGGACCCCATCATACAGGTCATCAAATCCCAGCCCTAACAGCAACACATTGCCAGACCTAAAAATATTGTTAGCTCGTATTGCTACCTGGCATAAGACACGCAAAATCCTTCATAGGCGAAGGCGCCCTAGGACGGAGTAAGATCATATGCGGAGGTAGCAGAAGGCAGGCCCGATTAATCACCGGTGCCCTGACTGGGCACTATGCCACAAAACAAATGCTCCACAAAATGCAACTAGCTACAGACAACCTGTGCAGGGCATGTGGAGGGGAAACGGAGTCTATGCAGCATCTACTGTGTGACTGCGACTCTTTTGCCAGGAAAAGAATGAATATTCTGGGATCGGCCTACCCGAAACCAGACGATTTTAGGCTCTTCGCCCTCAAGGACATTGCCAAGCTTATGGCAATTATCTTCACTGAGGAGGCAGAGTGATAGGACGGGGTGGCACAAAAGATCCCAATGGGTCGACATGCTACTGCGAGAGGGAGACCTCTGCAGGCCCCACTAGATAAGATAAGATAGCTTGTATTGTGTAAACTTGAACACACCTGGTTAAATATAAAAATAATTGACGATAGGCAAATAACTTCTAACTATGAGACGAACAACACCTCAGTCTCCCTGTGACCACGGACTCTGTAAAGGGTTCGAAACGTCAAGATAATATAAAAAAAATATGTAAATAGTAAATTAAATGTGAATTAATATGTAAAAAAAAAAGTGTTTTATTTCAATGCAATGTGACTAAAAACGAAGTTTCAGATGAGATTCACCAGGCCAGACACATAATAGACCTTAGGGTTGGAAACACACAAGTTACTTGTAAGATATTGCAAATATCCAGCTATGTTGTGGCACACCACACAACCAAAGGAATAAAGTGTGTTATGAAACAAGAAAACCTTTATCTATTTATTACAACACTTATCGCTTTTTACTGCATATACTAGAATTCAATTACGACTGCATCCCATTCTGGATGATTTATTGATGATTCATTATCATTACACTGGACACCATCTGTAGTGTTAGTCTGATAAAATAATGACAGCATATCGCAGACTGCAATAGATTGGGACCGGAATAGTAGGATATTAATTTGTTAATATGTACACTATATTTTGACTTCCCTTTATATTTAATGAATTAAATAAATTTATTATTTTTTTATTCTACAACGGATAAGCACTGGCCCTGATGGTAAGTGATGATAAGGTGGAAGCGCGCTTCACCCGGAATCCTCAACTACTGAGGAACTGGCTATCTTATCTCTAACTGTCGGAACACAACAATGCTATAAACATCGTTGTTATGGCGACAGACTTAGATAAGATGGTGGTAGCTAGCCAGCCAGACATAACAGCCCTACCACCAACCAAACCGAGCACACAAAAATGAACCCCCAGCTGGGAATCGACCCCGGGACCTTCTGGGTCTGAAACCGGTGGCTTAGCCACTAGACCACAGAGGCAGTTAAAAAGTAAACATAATAATCAGTAAGTACTTAGGTACCTACTTACATTTACTTTTTATGTTTTACTGTCATGGCAACTTCTAAGATAACAATGCAATAATATGAGTTGTTTGTATTAGATACTTTGATGTTCACAAACTCTTTGTCTACTTAGACTGTAGTTACTGTACTGTACTGTACTTACAACTGTAGACAAAATTAAAATTTTGTAAGTAAAACTTTAAGTAATTGTACTATTTTATTTTATTTTACAGTAAAATAGTTTCTTCAAGTAAGTTATCTTTAAAGAGAATGCTCCCCTAAGACATCTGGGTATGACTCACAAGCACCTATAGTCTTCAATAAAAACTTATTAGATTGTCATGAAGAAAACAAATTAACAAAGTCAACGCAAAAAGTATATTAAATCCCTGTTTCCGTTAACTAAGCACCGCCCGCGTTATTCAACTAAATAATTAAGAACAGGCGCATGTTATTCTGACCATAATAAAGATCAAAGCAAGCAAACAACTGTCTTTTTGTTTTCTCACTGTCGTTCACATCAAAGACGGGGAAAATTATGTATTCAACTAACAAACTGCATTAATAACTACACGGAACGACTGCAGACAACTATAAATAGCAAGAAGGGCTGCAAAGATGCAACTTACCAGATAAAAACAGGCTCACAAACAGAATATCCCGAAACCACATCATTTTTCACAATATCACTGGAATGTTTCACTCTTTGTTACTTATCACTTTGAATCTATTTGGCGTAAACACATTTTTTTATAGAAATCTTATGGAAGAAGTATGTTGCATGGTCTGCAAGTGTCAGGAAACACAGTTGTAAACAAAATAATGCCGACGCCGGCGCGTCCGGCGTACAGGAATACCGGCGGAGGACGGAGCTGGCTCGCCAAACCAAAGTCGCCGACAAACCGCCCGCGCGAGCTTTTCAAGCTTCACTTCACACTGACAGCACACAAATAGAGCTAAGCTTCTCATTGATACACACAGACACGAACCAAAGAATCCAGACAGCGGCTAACTTCATGATATATTTGACAGTTCATTCACACCGGTTCGTTCGAAATGCTTGCGTAGGTAATTCACTGATAAAATTAGATGATGTTTTGTAAATAAAAGAAATTGTTTTTTTGTACAGTATTCATTTTTAAAATAAATATGTAGGTACAATGTTTTTAGTTACATAAACTAGTTAATTATCAACTAGTAATTACCCACTTCTGAAAGAATTCACTATGTTAAAGTTTAAAGTCTGAACGATGTAAAAAATTGTTATTGTTTTTGAACGAGGGTGATTGTAATAGTATACATTACTACTAATAGATGGCGCAAGTGATCATTGTTAGTTCTGCTATTCCCCACTAGATGGAGGTCGTAGAAATAAATAGCTAAAAATTGTTTTTTTAAGTATCATCTAATTCTAGTAATACCTACGTTGCTTTTTTGCGCTCTCAGTAATCACCTATTTAATTAATACATAGGTACATATAATTACAACTATTATCCCCAAATGATTAGTCAGAGACTTTGCAATGAGGGCCACAGAAGCAGTCCACTGCCATAGTATTTAACTATCGCCGCTTTATTGTTGGATGTATGTGCCGTCTTTAGTCCGTTATAGAATTAAAAAAAAACAATACAATGACATTCTTTATCTCCTTTATTGAGTATTTATAGTTATTTATTGAGTTGTAAAAAAACTAGCCAAAGAAGTAATACAGCTTTGCTTTTTGGTGTGAATACATAAGTGCATTATCAAATAATGTAATTAGTTCTATAATGAGAAATAAAATAAAATATATTTCACCTATATTTACAATGAATAACATAACATACTTAAAACTAAATAAAACAAACAATTTAAACATTCTTTTTATTGCTAAAATGATACTTAGCAAATGTTTGAGCAACAAGAAGGGGAAAGACAAGTGTCGCATCTGCATATAACTTTACTGGTGTTGCGTTAGCTCTTATTTTGCCCCACGAGACTGCTTCATCAGGTCGTGCCCCCGCATCGCTTCCATCGAACTCGCTTGCCGTATTCACATACACAGAGAAGTCAGCTCCGTTCCTCATCAAATTAGCATTGCAAATGTGATGTTTAATAACACCACCTCCTAATATTATCATACCCGTATTATTCGCTTTCACAGCCATCGTGTTCAGTCTCCGCAAGTCACTGAGTATATCAATGATAAGGCCAGGTTTCTTAAATGAGTGGAAATACATCATATCTCCTAAAGAACCATCAGTCAATGCCGGACTGAATATGGGAATTTGATTTTTCCAAGCCCAGTAGCACACTGAGCTTTCATCGTTAATCTTTTCCCCCAACTTTGCTATAATTCGTGATGGAGTCCACACAACGCTGTCACGTGTCTGTTCTTCAAGCATTTCGTCCAGTATTGGGGTCACCCACTCCTCAAACTTGCAGTAGTTATCGTTCGGAACTAATAAGTTACCGATCCTGTTGATACCGCGAGTTCTCAGCAGTTTGCCGCTCAAACTGAAGTCACCAACGTAAGTTGGCGCAAGACATTTGATGAAATCCTCTTCAACGCCACCCGCTGTTGTTACGATGCAATCAACTAATTTATTTTTCACGAGAAACTTTATAGTGTCGCGTAACCCTGACGAGATCATATTGGAGGTGTAACCCAAGAAAATGGTGCAGTTCGTTTTCTTTTTGATGAACATGTCCTCCTCATACGGGTCACTAGTTTCCTCGGTTAGCGGGACCGATCTACATTTCAGCATTTTGTTGATTTCGCTCACTGATTTGCCGAAGCTAGTGGCTTGGAAGCCAGAGCGGGCGTAGCCCTCGAGTATTTTGTTGTAGTCCGTCCCACATTCCCAGTCGTAACCGGACACTATAGGAGTCTCCGCGGGCAATTCTTGGCTTGGAACAAGAACAGCGTTTACGGCCATGTCAGGAGCGAGCAGTTTGCTCTTCTTCTCAATTTTCGCTGAGAAATCCATGGTTTGTGTGGTCAATTTCGCATCACAAGGCAAATTATATCGACCACGGTTCGTTGGTTTGCTGTTTTTGCGAAATTGTTTTCTTGTTTGTTGAGAGGTCAGTCAGTCAGCTGTCTCCTTAGGCTGTCACTGTCAATTTGTTTCGATTTCGTGGAGAACAGACAAAGGGAACAAGCCCGTACAGCCAAACGTTTATTATTCTCGTGTACGTATATCATGCTTTAATTAAGGCAGCAGGTTATTTTCACAGACGTATAATAAGAAGCAGACCAAACATTACTTCACAACTACATAGATGAGAATAAAACAATATTTCTACTTCTTTCTCTCTAACCACAAAAAATTATAAGACTATCTCGTTTCTTTTTATTGTCGCAACGCAACACTTCCACACACAGACAAACTGGACCGTGAGGCAAAACAGCGTCTTAGCAAGTTATAAAAGCTACAATACAAATGTCTTCTTAGACTTGTTAACAAAGGACGTACCTACCTACAGTGCGACATAAAAGAGTAGAAAATAAATGAGGGCGCTGTTGTCGTTAACATAGCAACCCTGATAGGTCGATGAAATTGTTCTTGTTACTTGTTTTTATTTAATATTTTTATATAATTGGAAAACATCACTTACACATTGCTCTGATATAAAGGAAGTAGCTAAGGCACTTATGTTATAGAAATCAGAAACAACGACGGTACCACAACACCCAGATCCGAGACCATATAGAAAAGTTGGTTTTCTACATTAACCCAAACGGGAATCAAACCCGGGACCTCAGAGATGGCGATGCCAAGTCCGGGGTGCTCACCTCTCAGCTAAAGAGGTCGTTAAAATAATTAATTTGAGTAGTTTGTATGTAGTATCGGGGTGGGGGTGGTGAAGGTAAGGAGTGGGGGGAGGAGTACCCCCCCCCCATTTACCCCCCCTGCCGCAAACAAGTAGTTTTTAAGTTATGTTAATTTTCTTGTATTTTGAGGTTATGTATCATGGTAAAACTTTTGAATCGAGTCTCCTTAATTGGTGGGGGAACGGGAAGGGAGGAGAGAGGAGTACCTCCTACTTACCCCTCCTGCCGCAGACAAGTAATTTTTAAGTTATGTTACTTTTTTAAAAATATGGAAATTTACAAAAACCTCATTTCTGGCGCTTCGCCGGCTGCTCCCGCGGCACGCTCTCTCGCTTGCTCGGCTCGCGCGTTTTGGTCAACATACTTGCTAACCTAACCTAATTAACTCTTTAGACTTTTTTCATGGCGGGGGGCATCGCTCCCCGAGCCCCTTCTCGTAGGGGGGGCTGCGCCCCCCCTCCGTCCCCACACTTCGGTTCTGGTTATATGGTATTGTATTACCTAAAAACGTGTAATTTTTCGGGATTATAGTTGATTTTGGCAAAACTTTCAAGTGGTTTTTTAAATATTTTAACGCAACAGCGGCAGCTAAAATGTTAATTAACCTTTATTTAAGAACCCCTAAGACCCCCACAGTGTTAGTTTCTTCAAATTCAGGCGACTCGATTCAAAAACCAACCCACATAATTTACTATACTTACCACATTCTACCCCTTAACACTTGATAAAATGTCCCAATAAATTCAAAAGTTCAAGATTCTCGAGTCGAACTATAATAACCAACATTTTTGTTTGTAATATCATAACCCCAAAACTTTTAAAAATATTTAAAAATACCTACTGATTGTTTCACGGAATTTAGCCGATTGCGCATAGGCATATTTTAGATAATTATACTTTCAACATCTTTTATAACTTATTTACCAGTATAATCTGCTGTACGTTGGTAAATATCCTCCAGATTACGTAACAAAGTTCCGTATTGAAATTCTGCCAAACTTCGCAAAAAAAACCTTATATATTATGTTACGAGAACTGCCACGGATGGTCATATTCATGTTATCAGTGTTTTAAATCCAGGAATGTAGAAATATCACTAAAACAACAATTTATATCGTAACCACGGACAGAGTTGAACAACCACTTGACATTAATGACGGATAATCAATGTTGCCAAAAAATGAGTGAATTTAGTTCTGGATTATTTAATTTCTACTCTTTTATGTCGCACTATACAGGAGATTATTTTCGCTTATTTTTGTGATCTAATAAATTTTATGAACCAAAAGTACCTACCTACTAAAATAAAATGGTGAAGTGTAGTGCACCTTTGTGCGGCAATTCCTCATATAGAAAAACACCTGAAATTACTTTCCATTGGTAAGTTTAGTTGTGTATTTTCTGAAAGATTCTTGTGGTAATAACAATCAATTATTTAATAACTCCGATCTCGTTTGACGTTTCATAGACTTGTACAATTTTACAGGGCCGTATTTAGGCTCCAGTTTTGTATAATAAATATATTTCTGAAGATTGATTACATTTAAGTATGCAATAGGTAATAACCAGACTCAGTAAGGAGTATCCCGGATATAATTTTTTCGGGACTTGCAAAATATACAACCTAGTACTTCAAGTGTAACCCGCAGTCAGGGTCGCTGACTACTCGACCACCCGGCGGTCTTAACACTAGTTTTTAAAATTGTGACATTATTTATTGTACTTAATTATTATTTTAAAAAAAAATTACCAGCAGAGTATGTTGTTGTTTTGAATTACTTATTTTTTTTTTTAGTTTACCAAACGATTCTACTATATCATGCATTTAATTTAAGAGGCCTATTTTACCATTAACTTGAACTAAATCAATAAAGTTGTAGATTTATGTAAAATAAAACTCACTCGTTTTTTTAGCTAATTCATGTTTTTATTTTTAGTTACTTACCATTCGTAATTAAAAGCAAAGTGTTTACGTCGGGTGAATGAAATACTTATTTTCTCCCTCGAACTATTGCCGTTCGAGGGAGTAAATAAGCTACTTTCAGCCCTATAGGGTAACAAACAATGTACTGTTTACATTTTGTTAGAACAAAAATAAAGTATATAGCATAAAAAAGAGTACTTATTTATTTGTCCTTAAAAACGTTTTTTTTTGTTGCTTTTTGCAACATTTGACACATATTTGTCTTTTACGTAAATAGAGTATTTTAGCCTTAGAGCATTAATTTACTTTTTATTTACTAAAAGATTTTAGTTAGCGTACTTTATTGGTGTCGTAGCGTAGATTATAAAGTACGCCTACATGAAAAAGAGACAATACTCTATTTTAAAGTGCGAGTGGCAACCCTACACGTCTGCCTCGTGCAAAGTACGTAATTTTGACGCGATCCGTATTGATGGTGTAGGGTGTGCTGTGATCCAGCCCAAGATCCATCAATAAATATCACGAAATTTATCACAATATTTATTGACGTGTAGCGTTCGCCTTAGATTTTTACATCCACAAAATCTTGGCTATGGTTATAAACTCGCTACTTGCTCCATTCCTGTGGAATAACCATGTTTAGGGTCACACCGTGCCCCTGTAGCTAGAGTTCTCGTTTTGTCCAAGTACCAAGACGAAAAACGAAACAATTTTAAAACACACAATTTTATGCTTATTAATTTTTGACGTTTTTTTATGCTTAAGTTTTTATAAAAAAAGATATTTGAATGATTAAAAATGTCAACCTTATTGGTTAGGTACTAATGTTTTCCAAAACTCATTTCAGCCGCTACTTTATTTTACTTCAAAAACTCTCCAATTTATATTACTTACCACAGTATCAATACGATAATTGGAAATCATATTACACAATTCTATGAACACGGCTTATATTTCGGTTCGACGCGTTTCTGTTTCGGCGTGCAGTGGTACTGGGGGTAGCAATGCGCATTTGTCTGGCACAGACTATAATAGCTCGTTAGATTAGTTATTAAGTCTTAACTATAAGTTAGTTAACTGTTTTTTTATTATTATTAGTATTGACGTCAATAAGTGCCTGTAAAGGTTTACATTGAATACTTAAATAATTTGACTTTGACTTTGACTTTTGACTTTGTCTAACAAATTTTCTCACAGAGTCAACAAAATCTTCCTTAGATTTGTACATTTGATGAATGTAGCCTTTTTTCGTACGCCTCAACTAGAACTTACTTTTCGGAGGGATTTTGACGAAAAATAGGTGTCTCGTTCTTGCTCGTTTAAGATTAAATAATTTTTACGAGCGTGACCCCAGCGGGATACCCTACATGGGATATCGCGATAACTATTGGTCAATAACTTTTGATATTTGCTAATAAATTTAAACATAATATCAACCAAATCATGGCGAAATTTGAAGCCTATCTGAAGGGGTTCTCCAGCTGGGGTCACGGACATCAAATTATCTGTCCATTATGGCAGCTGCCCCCCCCACCCCCCTAAAGATTAAAAAATTAAAACTCACAATACCCAGTGATATTACCCTTACACGATGTACAGTGAAGAGGTCGTGGATTTTACACATTGGGTCTTTGTACTGTTCTTATTAGAATCGCCACCTTAATTTATATTGGCTTGCCCCCCCCCCCTGGGCCATCGGCTGGCGACGCTCTTGACTAGAGACGAAGACGAGATTAGTTAAAAACGTATTTTTGTGTCCATATTGGGTTGCATAAATTAAAGTGGCGGGCAAGAAATTTGAGGAGCTCGATGGCGCAGCGGCTAGCGCGTTCGGCTTGCGAACTTGCTCGCTAAGCAACTTTCGCAGCAACGGTCGCTGGATGGGTGACCAAATTTAAAAACATCTCGAGCTCCTCCGTGCTTCGGAAGGCACGCAGTTGTTGTCGTAAGATGGCAGCCGTTAAAACCCACCAACCCGCACTGGGCCAGCGTGGTGGGTTATGGCCCAATATCCCCACGTGCTATTGTTCACGTGGGAGGCCTGTGCCCAGCAGTGGGACGTTTATAGGCTGATGATGATGAATTAAAGTGGCATATTTTAAGACTGCATAATGTTTTTTGGCATTATCTTCGTTTCGCATAACGTTCATTCAGAATAAATAATTAGGCATAGGTACTTTATTTACCCATAACTTCTTTTATAATAATGATATATCAGCATCAAATGTTTATGCATAAATGTTATTACAATAACGATTACTTATCATAACATGTATTGGCAGTCATATAGAATACCATAATGTTATATTTAGGGTTACTTACCTATCTTAAATTCAAAAATTTTCACATGACAATGTTTTGAAATGCCTATACATACTATACATTGTTATTTTTTTCAAAATCTTTATGTTTTGAAATCCCCCTCTACGTTTGGCCGAAGCTATTAATGCTAGATAATTCATTTTTCAGAAACGCGTTTCTAATATTATAAAAATACAACATTTCAAATAATTGAAATTCATAACATCATCGAACAACTTTTAATCGTAGCAACGTTTAAGCATGCAAGCAAGCACGTCGCAGATGGGTTTCGCTCACCACCGCAGCTTCTGCTTTGCTGGCCAGCCTCAGCTACTGCGGCGAGTGTTAAACCGACCTGCTCCTCAGCTCGCGGGCCGCCTCGCCCCTCCGCGCCTACGCGGGCTTAAATCTCACTCTAGCGTAGGGCAGACAAGACTACGTGGAGACGGTTTTGCCGCGATTCGTTTCTGTCACTGACTTTTGTAGCACAACCTTACCGAAAACACAAAGTAAGTAACTTTTTAAAACATTTTACTTTATTTACCTAATAATTGAATACTTATATGGAAAACCAAAAAAAAAACGAAAATCTGGGTATGATATTTTGGAGAAAAAGTTACTTCGAATTTTATTAATACAACTTTGCCCATCGCGATTGCCTTAAATTTGTAACCTATCACGTGACCTACAGGAGTAGGGCAGCTAGTATTTCTGTTGTCTAATAAAAAAATAACCTCGAAATTCATTAAATCGCTACGCTGCGCTTCATCCATTATGCGTTTCGTATTTTATGAAAATATCAATTTAGACGGATAGCAATTATGTTATTTACATTTATGCTGATTAAAATTATGATAAAGACAATTATAGTAAGTTAAAATTATGCCGATGAAACCATTATGGGTTTATAACACTCTGCTTATCATGATTTATGCGAAAATACTTTATGCTGAAACAGTTATGCCATACTACATTATGACGAAGGAGATTATGCGACCGAAAGGGCTCCCTTTTTTTGTTGCTCTTTGCGAGATTTAACCAATATTTGTCTTTCTTGAAGATATTTACAGTCTCTTTGCAATCAAAATTTAGATTAAAATATATAATCAACTCGTTTCATTATTAAATTTAGGCTAGCTCTATTTCTTTCGTCTCTCCACTTTACATTCATAAGGGAGAAGACTCCACTCAATGAATGCTGAAGTACTCATAACCAGTAACGATCAGTTTTTCGTAAATAGAGTATTTTAGCGTGCTCTATTGGTGTCGTAGATTATAGAGTACGGCTACAGGAAAAAGAGTACAATACCTATTTTAGAGTACGGGTGGCAAACCTAGCTGCAACCTACAACTCAGTACCTACGTAAAAATTGGCTTCTCACTGTCTTCTCTAGTTAAATTATAATACCTGAATACTTAATAAGCCGTGTCTCTTAGCAGCTCATTAAAAGAACACTACCACATCCTCTCTTCCCTTGGGTGTCGTAAAAGGCGACTAACGTAGTAAAGCACATACATCCAACAGCATATATATAGCGGCGATAGGCTCACCACCTATCACGCTGAGCAAATGTGCAGTTATAAATTGGTGAAACGTGGACTATAGAAATAGAAATAGAAATATTTATTGTGCAGGAAACACGGTACATTAAAGATGATAAACGATAATTTGATCCACATGTTTCGCTGAATATTCAGCATGCAAAAATTGTTCACAATAATATAATAAAAAATTAATAAAATCTATAAATCACATATAATACAATACAATTCAAAATAAAAATTAAAAAAAAAAAACATCAGAACACATTCGAATTAAATAGATAAAATAATTGGATTACTATGTCAACAAGAATAATGTAAATTAATAATTTTCTAATAGCAATATCAATAAATACCTAGCCTAAGAACTCTTTAACTGTATAGAAACACTTATCTATGAGCCACTTCGAGAGTTGACTTTTAAAAGAATTCAATCGTAAATCTCTAATGGTTTTAGGGATCCGATTAAAGATTTTTATGGCCATAAACGAACAGTTTTCGTGGTAAAGTTGGCTGGCACACTTGGGCACTAGAAGTCTAGTCGAGTCTCTAGACGAACATTTTAAATTAACATTGGCTCTTTGGAATCGTTCTGGGTGTTTTCTTACAAAGAGTCCCATTTCTAGAATATAGAGTGAGGTTAAAGTAAGTAGTTTCAATTTCTTAAAAAGAGGTCTACATGATTCAAGCGGTCCAACACTACATATTGCTCGGACACACTTTTTTTGAGCTAAGAACACTTTATTTGTATGTGTCGAGTTTCCCCACAATAATAAGCCATATCTAAGCACTGAACTAACGTAACCGTGATACGCTGCCATGGCTGTTTTCTCACATGCCAGACTTTTCAACTTTTTCAATGCAAAGACAAATCGATTGAGTTTAGTGCAAACTGATTTTATGTGCGCTTTCCAGTTGCAATGCTTATCAAGTACTAAGTGGACTGAATGGCAGTGGACTGCGTCTGCGGTCCACATTGCCTAGTCTCTGAACCCTTTTGGGGATAGTCGTGTAACCATTATGTATGTATGAATACTTAACATACACCGCTAGACTGCCGCGTTCCAACTTCCAAGTAACGACGACGGCTGCGCCCGCGCACGCGTCACTTTCTACGCTATTGCGCAACGGCGATAATCCGCCCGGAATCGAACCAGCTATGTGCTTAATTAACCGTTTGATGCGATGCGATGTAGCGCTGCTGGATGTGGCAGTGTTTGCTAAAATGTTTTTATTGAGAATAAACAATATATTGATTGACACATAACGGAAAAAACCATAAATACAATTACAATTTAATTAATTACTTGTAAAAAAATACCAAAACTTACAATTAGAGAATATAAACCTATAAATAAAGATGTCCTCCGTCTGTAGGCCCATGGGTACCGTGGCATGAATGTTGGTAACATTACCTCTTTGAATTATCAGGCTAATACGCTGGCAGAAGTAGCTGCCAGCCTTCTTGTCGCCAGAAATGTTTAACTATCCCCTTGTCTGTCACGAAGACTCCTAGGTTAGGTACTAAAAATTTAATTTGTATTGTGTCTGGTTTTACGACGGTCTCCCGCTTATCAAGTAGAAGATTTAGAAGTAATTAACCTCTTATTTATTTACTTACTCTTATCGGTAAGTAATGCTGTGGTCGGTTACTATAATTAAACAAGTATAATTAAATGAAACAGAAATAGTATACAATAAAAAAATATTAATATACCCTACCTACTTATTAACAAATTATTAAAATTACCCCATCGGTATTGATTAAGCTCTAATTTTCTATTTACAATCGAATAAAACTGGGACTGTTCCATTCTGGGAATTCAGAAAATCATATCAGGATTTGTCTTTGAAATATTATATCTTACAATGTTATAAATTTTATATTATTATTCATTTGCCATAGTCACATCCAGTTAAATTCTATGAGCTATTACCAAAATACTGACTGTCAGAAATAATAATACACTATATAAATTGGTCGATTTACTTTCGCCCCGGGCAGAGCAGATTACGTACTACATATAATATTAAAAAAACAAGACGAACCACGACATCGGATTCATAATAAATTTTCTTGTTATTTATTTTGGTAGGCTCTTTTTTATGTAACATGTATTCTTAATGCGGTCACTTGTCGCTTTGCATATTATTGAAGCTATGTTTTATTTATAGCGTAACTTGTTAGTCATTTAATGTGTCTGCTATCCTGCATGTTATTTGAAGACTAGGTAATGTTTTGATTACAACTTCGGTTCCGTTTTAGTTACTGTAATGTTAGTCTAACCACCCAGAGGTGGTTGATGAAACCACAGATGGTTGCGGTTGCCATTCTCAGCGTGAGATAATCATTGTGTACTTGGTTTGATAGATGGTAGGGCTGTTAAGTCCGCATGGATAGCTACCACCATCTTGTCTTAAGTCTGGCGCCATAACAACAGTGTTAAAACCATTGTTGTGTTCCGACAGTTTAGAGATAAGATAGCCAGTTCCTCAATGGATGAGGATTCCGGGTGAAGCGCGCTTCCACCTTTCGGCCTTATCGTAACTTACCATCTGATGAGATGAAGGTCTAGTGTATCTCCACATGTGATGTTGTCCATGTAGGGAAGGCCTGCGTCCAGCAGTAGGACGTTTAAATGCTGATGACGATGAATGTAAGGCTCGTATTTTAAAATCAAACTCAATATGAAATCCATGTTTATACAGTTAGATTTCAATTCACTAGTGTTTTTATACCTTTCAGTTACACACACAAATACTTTACATTTACTGTACTTTTGATAATTTTTTCGAGGTAACAACCCATCGATCAAATGTACCATCGAAGAACAGACCCGTCGAGAAAAAGATCCTTCGAGGTAAAGAGCCATCGGTGAAGTAAACCATCGAGGTAGAGACATCGAGGTAATGACTATCGAGGTAACGTCATTCGAACTAGAGTATCAGACCCGTTAGAAAGGTATGGCGATGAATGCGATGAATAGCACCATTCCTTTCTAACTGTCCTCAAGCAGAGATTTGAGTTTGGTGTTAGAATACGAGCCTTAGTAACAGTAAACGGGGTTTAAGATTCTGCCCAGAATGCGACTGGATTAGTTTACGTATATACAATGTGATAGGGGTGATACTTCTAACCCGTTAAGGCTAAGTACTACATCTAAATTCATCGACAAAAAAATAATATGGGGGGTCCTACCCCCTCCCCCTATAATTTTTTTACTTCATGCGATATCAAAGGTTCCATACGTCGGAGAAACATAAAAAAAATGGCAAACGGTAGCTAATGACACTGGCTAACTAATAAATTACTTTGTTTCGTATGTTTGAGATTATTTTGGTGAGAAAAAAAATCATTACTTAATTATTTTGTGATTTAAAATCACTTTTTTATAAGTCCATATTATTTTTTTTGTCGATGAATTTAGATGTAGCCTTAACAGGTTAGAAGTACCAACCCTATCACATTGTATATAAATAGATTCAGGAATTTTATTCCCAAAGACTGCGACAACAAAATTCACATTCTTACATACATATAATCACGACTATTATCCCCGAAGGGTTAGTCGGAGACTATAGGCATTGAACCGCAAAAGATGTCCACGTTTCACCACACATGTACCTACTCAGCGTGACAGACGGTGAGCACATCACCGCTCTATGCTGTTGGATGTATGTGCAGTATTTAGTACGTTAGTCGCCTTGTACGGTACGACACCCAAGGGAAGAGATGGATCAGTATTATTCTTTCAATGAGTCGCCGGTCGCCGTCTCTTGTCCGGATTTTGTGCGGCTCTTTAATTTATCCGGATTTTGGAATATGAGTAACAGAACTACTTACATATAAAGTAATACCAAATAAGTTTTTAATCTTTATTAACTTCTCATTTATGTTTATACGAAATATAAAAAGTGACTAATGTTTTCATTTTGTGACTAAAAACTCCGGACTTTTATCGAAATGTCAGGCTTTTTGTCAGGACTTTAACCGCCTCTGTGGTCTAGTGGCTAAGCCACCGATTTCAGACCCAGAGGTCCCGGGTTCGATTCCCAGCGGGGGGTACATCTTTGTGTACTCGGTTTGGTTGGTGGTAGGGCTGTTAAGTCCGCCTGGCTAGCTACCACCATCTTATCAAGTCTGTCGCCATAACAACGATTAAACGATGTTTATAGCATTGTTGTGTTCCGACAGTTTGAAATGAGATAGCCAGTTCCTCAGTTGTTGAGGATTCCGGAAGCGCGCTTCCACCTTCGGCTTTATCTTCACTTACCATCAGGTTAAATGAAGGCCAAGCGCTTACCCGTTGTAGAATAAAAAAAAAGACTTTTCTAATTCCTACAAATGGTAATAATACCCACACAGCTTAGTATTTGGTAGAATCACAGCCCACATACTATTGCATAACATGACACATTCTAAAGAATTCCACACTTCATAGATTGTTCACAGACTGTGGCGTCAACCAATAATTTGCTCGCATTGTTACATATGTGCTTAGCACGGATATCCGTATGTGTGATGAGTGGTGCGGTTCTGTCTGTTCATGGAGACTGTAATTGATGGGTTATGTAAAACAATGTACGGTTTCTTTCTGTTACCCAATTAAAAAGACACTCTCTGAGAGGCTGTTCGTTTCTAATTGTAACAAAAGTTTTAGACGATCCAGGCGAATGGTGTTGGTCTTGGTAATACTTTGCTGATTTGCCAATGGCCGCTGAAGCCTTTTTAGTGGAGGTAATAGAGGAAGCCTTTTACAGTTTATCACTAAATTAAGGTGCTTTAAAAGGAGCATCGCGCTATTATTCACTAATAGTTCATACATCTTTGGCCATGTTTGTACCTTGGTACATACATTCTAAAATGTAGAGAAAAATTCAAGGATTCCGAAAACGTATCATTTTGCTCTTATATTTAGATAAAACTAGATAATAAATTAATAAAGTTGTCAATTACTTATAACACATTTTTATCATGTGGTAACATTTGATGTTCAATTGCGTTTAGTCTAAGACTTCTCCAAAACCTGAGGTGTTTAAAAAATATTTTTTTGCTGTTAATTATTGCTAATGCATCTACTCGTCGTCCATTTTTATCAATACATAATTTAATGAGCGTAAAACAATGAAAAATAGAAAATAATAATATTAAAATCAGCAAATAATTGTCTCTCTGCAAGTTACAGAACGCTATAAATGTCATTTCGTTCCATAGAGTAACTTATTTCCGTTCGTTTCAGCGGTTCGGGGTGCTTCGTTGTTTTCGTTTGCGATTCGTATTTTTATTTATTAACTGTTTCTTTTGGAATTCCATTTTTCCTCGCGATTTGGTTCCTGTTGAACTTCTGATCCCGAAAACAGATTATATTCATAATCGTATCACAGATTATTTAACATAGACAGGGTCTAACATGGTGTATTTTTTCAAACTGAAATTATTATTTTTTGTCTTTTTCAAATAACTTACAAACAAATTAGGCCTGCTATATTATTCAGCGTTTCATAGAGTATTTTTTTCCATGAAGTGTACCTCGGTACATTAACTGGCCAGATTTTAGTGACCTCCTTTAATGTTGGTATTATTTTATTAACCGTATCGCGTATAGCGGTGAAAGCATACTACCACCCCCTCTCTTCCCTTGGGTGTCGTAAAAGGTGACTAACGGACTAAAGACTGCACATACATCCAACATTATAGAGCGGCGATGGGCACACCACCTGTCACGCTGAGCACATGTGCAGTCGCTATTTGGTGAAAAGCGGACTATGGTCGGTTTTGCGGTCCTCATTGCGTAGTCTCTGACTAACCCTTCGGGGATAATAGTCGTGATGTTATGTATGTATGTATATTATGTAAAAACCTATGCCCCATGATGGATTAGCCGTGGATTTTCCAAACATTTTCTTTTACACATGGTAATTCTAATTCGGTTACCCGTCCCCCATCCGGCCTCGAGAAAGTTGCTTAACTCTTACGATCGTCACAAAACGAATGCACAACGAATGCTCCAGCCGCTAGCTAGCAATAAACGTTGTCCAGAAAGCTTTTTGCTCATACGTTTACGACATTAGCCGCCTCTTGAATATTGATGTTTCGCATGTAGTGTCGTGACGTGACACAAATGGTAAATGCATTTCTCGGTACAACATCAAAATCTCCGATTGCCGTCGTGACAAGAAATATATTAGAAATGACAATGTATAGACGCCGACAGTTCGAACTACCACAAGATGTCAAATTTCTTCAATACATTTAGAACTCTATGGAGTCGTTGGTATAGCAGCTCACTGAAAGAATAACATAGCCGATGTAGTTGTCGTTACGACAACATTTGTTTCGAGGAACTGTCCAAAAAGCCCAACGCGCTGCACTACCTCCAACGTCATCAGGTAGGTACTTAATTTCTGCCAAATATGCGGCCGTTGCTGTCGCTTCCGTATTGGCCTTAGTCTGCGGGCACGAGATTAGCGACGGCCTTAGTCTGCGGGCACGAGATTAGCGACGGCCTTAGTCTGCGGGCACGAGATTAGCGACGGCCTTAGTCTGCGGACGTGATAGCGACGCGACGGCGATGCATAAGTACAACAACATGGACACATATGGTAACGCGCACGAAACGAGCGATGGCGGGGCGATGCGATCGCGCGATGCACGGGCGACTCGGGAGCGACGCGACGGCCGGCGGCGGCGCGGAAGCGACGAGAACAAATGAACACGATCAAATGTACCATCGAAGAACAGACCCGTCGAGAAAAAGATCCTTCGAGGTAAAGAGCCATCGGTGAAGTAAACCATCGAGGTAGAGACATCGAGGTAATGACTATCGAGGTAACGTCATTCGAACTAGAGTATCAGACCCGTTAGAAAGGTATGGCGATGAATGCGATGAATAGCACCATTCCTTTCTAACTGTCCTCAAGCAGAGATTTGAGTTTGGTGTTAGAATACGAGCCTTAGTAACAGTAAACGGGGTTTAAGATTCTGCCCAGAATGCGACTGGATTAGTTTACGTATATACAATGTGATAGGGGTGATACTTCTAACCCGTTAAGGCTAAGTACTACATCTAAATTCATCGACAAAAAAATAATATGGGGGGTCCTACCCCCTCCCCCTATAATTTTTTTACTTCATGCGATATCAAAGGTTCCATACGTCGGAGAAACATAAAAAAAATGGCAAACGGTAGCTAATGACACTGGCTAACTAATAAATTACTTTGTTTCGTATGTTTGAGATTATTTTGGTGAGAAAAAAAATCATTACTTAATTATTTTGTGATTTAAAATCACTTTTTTATAAGTCCATATTATTTTTTTTGTCGATGAATTTAGATGTAGCCTTAACAGGTTAGAAGTACCAACCCTATCACATTGTATATAAATAGATTCAGGAATTTTATTCCCAAAGACTGCGACAACAAAATTCACATTCTTACATACATATAATCACGACTATTATCCCCGAAGGGTTAGTCGGAGACTATAGGCATTGAACCGCAAAAGATGTCCACGTTTCACCACACATGTACCTACTCAGCGTGACAGACGGTGAGCACATCACCGCTCTATGCTGTTGGATGTATGTGCAGTATTTAGTACGTTAGTCGCCTTGTACGGTACGACACCCAAGGGAAGAGATGGATCAGTATTATTCTTTCAATGAGTCGCCGGTCGCCGTCTCTTGTCCGGATTTTGTGCGGCTCTTTAATTTATCCGGATTTTGGAATATGAGTAACAGAACTACTTACATATAAAGTAATACCAAATAAGTTTTTAATCTTTATTAACTTCTCATTTATGTTTATACGAAATATAAAAAGTGACTAATGTTTTCATTTTGTGACTAAAAACTCCGGACTTTTATCGAAATGTCAGGCTTTTTGTCAGGACTTTAACCGCCTCTGTGGTCTAGTGGCTAAGCCACCGATTTCAGACCCAGAGGTCCCGGGTTCGATTCCCAGCGGGGGGTACATCTTTGTGTACTCGGTTTGGTTGGTGGTAGGGCTGTTAAGTCCGCCTGGCTAGCTACCACCATCTTATCAAGTCTGTCGCCATAACAACGATTAAACGATGTTTATAGCATTGTTGTGTTCCGACAGTTTGAAATGAGATAGCCAGTTCCTCAGTTGTTGAGGATTCCGGAAGCGCGCTTCCACCTTCGGCTTTATCTTCACTTACCATCAGGTTAAATGAAGGCCAAGCGCTTACCCGTTGTAGAATAAAAAAAAAGACTTTTCTAATTCCTACAAATGGTAATAATACCCACACAGCTTAGTATTTGGTAGAATCACAGCCCACATACTATTGCATAACATGACACATTCTAAAGAACTCCACACTTCATAGATTGTTCACAGACTGTGGCGTCAACCAATAATTTGCTCGCATTGTTACATATGTGCTTAGCACGGATATCCGTATGTGTGATGAGTGGTGCGGTTCTGTCTGTTCATGGAGACTGTAATTGATGGGTTATGTAAAACAATGTACGGTTTCTTTCTGTTACCCAATTAAAAAGACACTCTCTGAGAGGCTGTTCGTTTCTAATTGTAACAAAAGTTTTAGACGATCCAGGCGAATGGTGTTGGTCTTGGTAATACTTTGCTGATTTGCCAATGGCCGCTGAAGCCTTTTTAGTGGAGGTAATAGAGGAAGCCTTTTACAGTTTATCACTAAATTAAGGTGCTTTAAAAGGAGCATCGCGCTATTATTCACTAATAGTTCATACATCTTTGGCCATGTTTGTACCTTGGTACATACATTCTAAAATGTAGAGAAAAATTCAAGGATTCCGAAAACGTATCATTTTGCTCTTATATTTAGATAAAACTAGATAATAAATTAATAAAGTTGTCAATTATTTTTATCATGTGGTAACATTTGATGTTCAATTGCGTTTAGTCTAAGACTTCTCCAAAACCTGAGGTGTTTAAAAAGTGTCCATGTCTACAGCTTCCTCATTCGATATAGAGAAATTCTAAGCATGCCATATTTTTGTGCATATTATGTGCAATCAAACGTTGCAGTCCTAATTTTTGTGCCACCACAACTTTGTTACTATGAGTTGTTTTATGTGTGTAAGCTGGAGACACGTGTCACCAGCTCGCACACGCCCGTTAAGACAAACCAGTGAGGTTAGGGTTTTGGACTATAGCTAGAAATTTTGTGCATAATTTGTGCACTAGGAACAAAAAAAACTAACCATCACACTCAAATACTGTTGAAACTACGATCATAAAACTGTGTGCGAGCTGGAGACACGGGTCTCCAGCTCGCACAGCTGTATCTTCGTAATTGTTCAAGCTACGGTTATGAGTTATACCTCAAAATTTTGTGCAGAATTTGTGCATAAGGCACAAAAATTTTCAAAACTTTAACTCAAAAGGTTTTTGAGCTACGAACCGATAAGTATGTGTAAGCTGGTGACACGTAACACGGGCTAACACATGGTGAATTATTGTAACTGTATAAGATAGCGCTTCGTTTTAAAGATCAAATAATACGTTATAATTTGCGCACACACGAGGCAAAATTTCAAATCTCTGGGCCTCTTACTTTATAAATTATAAGCCAAAAACTGTTTTCCCGCCAAAAAATTCAAAATAATGGCTCTGAAGCGGCTAAACGCGCGCCGACCGCGCCGTTGCCGTTCCGTGCGCTACACTATTGCAATCGAGTTTGAACTTGAGAGCTAGCTTAATTTAGTGTCATTTTAATTTGCGCTCTCGATCGTTTCGTTTCTATACCGAGAATTTTAGACTAGGAGACTGCTGATATAGGAAATTGGTTATTTAAAATAAAAGCAGTCTATTTTATTTATGAATGTTCATAAAATATCGCTATGCTTAGTTTTAATGATAAGTAGTGATAAAATTAGTCTGCCTGTATGTTTTTATTACCACGTTTTTATTAGGTAGCTTTCTCGTTTATTTGTTTATTTATTTGTCGACAAATGCAAACGATTTTATACTAGCTTCCCGATGAGCTAGACTTGCAACTTTGAACATAGGTCAGAACAGGATGACAATGCAATATTATGGTGTCATTGAGCTGATCTGATGATTCAGCCGGAAGAAGGCCACAGGATCTCTGTAAGAAAACCATGAAACCCCATTCAGGCTCATTTGATTAGTTTTGATGAGCACTCTGACGGGAGACGACTAGACGAGGTCCATGGTCTGATGATGAACCCGAAGGAAGGCCACAGGAACTCAGTATTGAAACCATGCAACCCCATCAAGTTTGGGCTCGTTTGATTCATCTTGACGAGTACTTTGTTGGGAAATAGTGTTTAGGGTTTGATGATGAAGCCGGAAAAAGCCCACAGGAACTCTATAATAAAACCATGCTACCCCAACGAGTTCGGGGTCGTTTGAATCGCCTTAACGAGTACTTTATCGAGAAATAGTGTTCAGGGTCTAATGATGGAGCCGGAAAAAGGACACAGGAACTTTATAATAATACCACACAACCCCATCGAGTTTGCGCTCGTTTGATTCTACTACTCCCATAGGAGATGAAGAATTTTTAGTTATGGCACGTTAGCGAAAAAACAGTTACTACGCTACGATAACTAAACCATCAACCATTCTGACAAGGGGTCGGTCAGCCATCAACACATAGAAGAATTGGTAACTTGCAAACTTTTTAACTTGTAAATAGAAAAAGTAAGAATTACTTACTACTGGTAAAATAAAAATTTGAAATAGCTTTATTAAAAATAATAAAAGTATCTTTTTTTTGTTATCTGTGGATTGGGTTTGAAATAGGTACATATAAAATTTTACATCTACCTACTTACTAGCATTTGAAAATAACTTTAGGTACTTACTCATAAGATAACAAAGGTACGCCTACTATTAAACCTAGGTGATCTACTGCGGATGGACAACATCTACATAAAGAAGCCATAACTGGAGGTTAGTATAGGTAAGCAGCAGAACGATTAGATAGAACACAATTAAATTAATTTTTATTATAGTTCTTTTTCTATAGAATTTACAATAATGACGAAAAAGGCCGGCGCACAGGAAAATGCGCGTAATAAAATGCCCGCTTGCAAAGTGTTAAACTATAGCTACATAAATTTAATATCGGTGATAACAGTATCGACCATATCTACGGACTATAAAAAATTCATGCAATATCGTGTTTTTTTTCCACTATATAGTTTCAGAACGCATCGAACGTTTATAATAATTTTATTTTATTAAACTTTTACAAGCACATTTGTTTGTTAAAAACTACAGATTAATGATAACTCAATAAATATCAGGGATACGGTACAATATTCTTGAATTCGATCACGTACAATATAGTGATCTCAACGCACACCGCATTCCTGACGCGATATAGTGTTTTCCAAAATAGGTATAGTTTCAGAACGCATCGATATCGGATTTGACGATATTGATGCAATAAATACGTTTCAGTAACCTTATACGATTTGTATCGCCTACTCCTAATTTTATCGGAAAAAATGGAAGTGGTGGTTGGGCTTTATTACATGTCGGCAAATAATTACTATTTATTGCATCTTTATTATTTTTATTAATTATTAATTCGTAATATTGTATTACTTTTAATACTTTATCGTTACTCCAATCCATAATTATCGAAACAGAATAATATCGATAGTCGTATTTGCAACACGTTCACACCTCTAGTTGTCTAGCAGTCAACTAAAGTGTGCGAAGGAAATGTGGCCGCACGAACATTATCGCGACAAAATCCTTGATGTGCGGCAATTTACCAACAGCGCGGCGCGTCAACGCCATGATACAACGCGCTAACGCGAAGTGTTTGGCCAGACGTGTCGCGAAAACGCAAATCTTCGCGCTAGCGCGATAATGTGGCCCTAGCATTACATTGGGATGCCCCAGCAGACTAATCGCAAAGTCATCGATCACCATAGAGTACATTTATTTTTTTTATTTATTTACATTTAACCATGGGAAGTAATACAATCTAATATTAAAATAAATTACTTTCAATGGTTAAAATTTATTCTGTGACGGTCGATAGCGATTAGTTTGCTGGAAAGCATCCGTTCTTTATCGAATTAGGCTCAAGTATTCAACCATTTTGTCGTTCTGCACTCCTCCATAATGTTTATCATTATGCCAAATCTAATTATTTAATTGTCTCAACAACAAAAAATAACTAAGACATTCGTGTGTGAGATATCTAAAATAAAAAGTAGGGTAGGTTATTAGGTACCTGCCTATAGTAAAACTAAATTAGTCGCGTCGCGCATCGCTGTAACAGACGGCTCCTAGTCTAAAAGTGGCAATAGTGTAGCGCACGGAACGGCAACGGCGCGCTTAGCCGCTTCCGAGCCATTATTTTGAATTTTTTGGCGGGAAAACAGTTTTTGGCTTATAATTTATAAAGTAAGAGGCCCAGAGATTTGAAATTTTGCCTCGTGTGTGCACAAATTATAACGTATTATTTGATCTTTAAAACGAAGCGCTATCTTATACAGTTACAATAATTCACCATGTGTTAGCCCGTGTTACGTGTCACCAGCTTACACATACTTATCGGTTCGTAGCTCAAAAACCTTTTGAGTTAAAGTTTTGAAAATTTTTGTGCCTTATGCACAAATTCTGCACAAAATTTTGAGGTATAATTCATAACCGTAGCTTGAACAATTACGAAGATACAGCTGTGCGAGCTGGAGACCCGTGTCTCCAGCTCGCACACAGTTTTATGATCGTAGTTTCAACAGTATTTGAGTGTGATGGTTAGTTTTTTTGTTCCTAGTGCACAAATTATGCACAAAATTTCTAGCTATAGTCCAAAACCCTAACCTCACTGGTTTGTCTTAACGGGCGTGTGCGAGCTGGTGACACGTGTCTCCAGCTTACACACATAAAACAACTCATAGTAACGAAGTTGTGGTGGCACAAAAATAAGGACTGAAACCGTTGTTTGCACATAATATGCACAAAAATATGGCATGCTTAGAATTTCTCTATGTCGAATGAGGAAGCTGTAGACATGGACACGTTTAAAAAATATTTTTTTGCTGTTAATTATTGCTAATGCATCTACTCGTCGTCTATTTTTATCAATACATAATTTAATGAGCGTAAAACAATGAAAAATAGAAAATAATAATATTAAAATCAGCAAATAATTGTCTCTCTGCAAGTTACAGAACGCTATAAATGTCATTTCGTTCCATAGAGTAACTTATTTCCGTTCGTTTCAGCGGTTCGGGGTGCTTCGTTGTTTTCGTTTGCGATTCGTATTTTTATTTATTAACTGTTTCTTTTGGAATTCCATTTTTCCTCGCGATTTGGTTCCTGTTGAACTTCTGATCCCGAAAACAGATTATATTCATAATCGTATCACAGATTATTTAACATAGACAGGGTCTAACATGGTGTATTTTTTCAAACTGAAATTATTATTTTTTGTCTTTTTCAAATAACTTACAAACAAATTAGGCCTGCTATATTATTCAGCGTTTCATAGAGTATTTTTTTCCATGAAGTGTACCTCGGTACATTAACTGGCCAGATTTTAGTGACCTCCTTTAATGTTGGTATTATTTTATTAACCGTATCGCGTATAGCGGTGAAAGCATACTACCACCCCCTCTCTTCCCTTGGGTGTCGTAAAAGGTGACTAACGGACTAAAGACTGCACATACATCCAACATTATAGAGCGGCGATGGGCACACCACCTGTCACGCTAAGCACATGAGCAGTCGCTATTTGGTGAAAAGCGGACTATGGTCGGTTTTGCGGTCCTCATTGCGTAGTCTCTGACTAACCCTTCGGGGATAATAGTCGTGATGTTATGTATGTATGTATATTATGTAAAAACCTATGCCCCATGATGGATTAGCCGTGGATTTTCCAAACATTTTCTTTTACACATGGTAATTCTAATTCGGTTACCCGTCCCCCATCCGGCCTCGAGAAAGTTGCTTAACTCTTACGATCGTCACAAAACGAATGCACAACGAATGCTCCAGCCGCTAGCTAGCAATAAACGTTGTCCAGAAAGCTTTTTGCTCATACGTTTACGACATTAGCCGCCTCTTGAATATTGATGTTTCGCATGTAGTGTCGTGACGTGACACAAATGGTAAATGCATTTCTCGGTACAACATCAAAATCTCCGATTGCCGTCGTGACAAGAAATATATTAGAAATGACAATGTATAGACGCCAACAGTTCGAACTACCACAAGATGTCAAATTTCTTCAATACATTTAGAACTCTATGGAGTCGTTGGTATAGCAGCTCACTGAAAGAATAACATACCCGATGTAGCTGTCGTTACGACAACATTTGGTTCGAGGAACTGTCCAAAAAGCCCAACGCGCTGCACTACCTCCAACGTCATCAGGTAGGTACTTAATTTCTGCCAAATATGAGGCCGTTGCTGTCGCTTCCGTATTGGCCTTAGTCTGCGGGCACGAGATTAGCGACGGCCTTAGTCTGCGGGCACGAGATTAGCGACGGCCTTAGTCTGCGGACGTGATAGCGACGCGACGGCGATGCATAAGTACAACAACATGGACACATATGGTAACGCGCACGAAACGAGCGATGGCGGGGCGATGCGATCGCGCGATGCACGGGCGACTCGGAAGCGACGCGACGGCCGGCGGCGGCGCGGAAGCGACGAGAACAAATGAACAAACTGGTTTGATTAGGTCGCTCGTTTTGTGTTTAAAAATATTAAAGTAACCTCCTACCTAACGGAAATTGAAATTGATAATAAAGAATTTAGGTATCCCGTGTATTTTGTCAAAACCTGCTTGCTCTATGGGACAGTAAAAATGTTCACCATAAAAACAAAAAGATTGTAAAATAAGTACTATTTTCTTTAAAATGTAATCAAATGTGAGTAAACTCATTCTGGTATAGTTGTAAAATTTTGTTGGATCGCACCTTAGCTCGTAAAAAGGGTAGAAAATTCGCCTTAATTTATTGGATGAACACCATCTCTAGGTAATAATAACTCCGTTCTCATTAATAGACTTGGCTCCAATTTTTCTCTTTGACGTAAAAACTTGAGTTATGATGAGGTGACATGTTGCTCACAACACTACCCCTAGAGCGACATGGAGCGACAAACGTGCCCACGCGAGATATCGCGCCTCATCGCCCCGCTCCGCCGTCACGCCGTCGTCGCGTCGCCGTCGCTCGGCCGTCGCCAATCTCGTGCCCGCAGACTAACAACCTTACAAGCCACTTAAGAAAATGCCAAACCTCACAATTGGACGCTGTTTGGTCCATGGCAACACAGAAATTATGTCCAATGGTCCCTCAATACTAAAAGGTTAAAAACCACTGGTCTAAAGACTGTTTACATCCAACAGCATGGAGCGGCGATGGGCTCTTCACTATCACGCTGAGCATGTGCACATATGTGCAGTTGTAGTATGGTGAAACGTGAATGATGGCAGTGGACTGCTGTCAAGTACAATTTCAGTATGCTTGTATAAAAGTGTGTTTATTTGTCCCTATTACCTGCAACACAAACTGTAGGGTTATTCTTGAAACAAAATTGCATTAATCAATTTCCAATCACAAATCTAAAATATTTCAATTGGCACTTTTGTAAGCGACAATAGCGCCATATTGGAATTAAATTGCGTGGCAATTGATTTAACAAGTTATTATCGAGATGGCGTTCCGGAATTATCTTTACTTATCCCAATATCGATACATATTAAACGCATTGGAATTGTATTAAGATTGAGTTTGCGTTTAAGAATTACCCTACTGTACTACACCGTCACCGATAATAAGGCACGATAACAGTATCAGGACATCACAAATGGCCATATGCCAATCAGCTTTTACGTTATCTCCCGAGATTGCGTGTGTACCGTTACAAAACCTTACCAAGTACTTAATCACCTTTGACACAAGCTCGCGTGAGCCTAACGCAATCAATATGGTATTATTAGTAAAGACGACACCGCACAGAAATATTTTGCGCACTGATATGAGATGCTATGAGCTGCAAACGCCTAGTCACTTCTAAGCACAGATTGTACTATAATGTATTCTGTGGCACAGAGAGGTTAGAAGTCGTAAGGAAGCGGGACGGGTCTTTAGTCGTTTCGCATCACACGCGATTCGGACCACGGGGCGAATAGCCCAAGTAGTGTTTCTGAATGGGGCGATTCGAACCGCAGTGGTTACGGTGGTGCGAAAAGCCCAAGGTTCTTTTGAAATGGGTTGGTTCGCATTAAAATTTAAGGAGTCCAATTATTTATTTGTATAATTAAAATAAAACATAGCGCTATTCGCACCGCGGTGCGAATCGCTTGTGGTGCGAAACGACTAAAGACCCGGCGGGACACTCGCCACGAATGGTAATGGTATGTGAACACTCCAAACTGTCCATTGCTTGTCCCTATCTACCGACCTCAATAGATAGGGTATCGCAACTGGAAATACGGGTCCGGTTGTGTTTTCAGAGGTACTACGTTGTTCCGGTTCTAGCCCCCCGCTGGTCGTGCCTTAACCAGGCGCCTCCGGCGGGATCCGGACATGGGTTGGACTCGTAGTGGCGTGTGGTTAGCTGTAGAGCTTGGGAATGTTCGTTTGTCCTGGTATTGTGTGCCAGGACTTCCAAACTCGTGCACAGCGAGCGGGGCCTAGAAGCGGTCTCTGAGGGGCCGGAAGCGAAAAGTCCTGCGGGGAACGTGAGTTTCCCTTCTATTTGGCAGCTTTGTCTGGTGGTTTTCATTGGACATTGGTGTTGACATCTCCGGTACTAGTCTGGAGAACTAGTAGAGGCGGCCTCCTAGATGCCGTAGCCTCCGGTCCAGCCAGCCGCGTAGGACGTGGGAACTGGCTAGGCGCCCGGATGGGTTCCGAGAAGTGA
The DNA here is from genome assembly GCA_963921215.1 of Scoparia ambigualis. NCBI lineage: Eukaryota > Metazoa > Arthropoda > Insecta > Lepidoptera > Crambidae > Scoparia > Scoparia ambigualis. The sequence continues at coordinate 9,208,383 of OY992526.1, forward strand.
GTGTGCTTACTACTCCGCTACCAAGGTGGACACTTGGGAGTCGACTTTAGAGTCGACGACCCTAGCAGTGGCAACTGCGAGTTGTGCCCTTCGTGCAACGAGAAGTGAGTGAGCTTGACAGCTCCGGTTACCTATCTGGACAATAGGCAGTGAACTACACGTGTTCACGGGGATACTCTCCTGAGACACTAGTCTTATGAGTACCGAATGAAGAGCGCGCTGCGGCGGGCACTAATTTGGCGTCAAGACCTAACGTTGGTGGTCACCTGCGCGAGTGTTCTACTGGCGCAGGGACGTCTGGCACTTCTTGCATAACCTAACGGTTGGTCTCGAGGTGCCAGTACAAATAAACTTAGTGAAATTAGGAGAGGGGATGTCCATTGCTTGATTTGGCTTCTGTCAGTAGTTCGCAAACCATCATCAGTGAGATTTTGCGAAATATAAATCTACATACAAACAAGCAATCACGACTATTATCCCCGAAGGGTAAGTCAGAGACTAGGCAATGAGGACCGCAAAAGCAGTCCTCTACCATAGTCCACTTTTCACCAAATAGCGACTGCACATGTGCACAGCGTGACAGGTGGTGAGCCCATCGCCGCTATATGTAGTTGGACATATGTGCAGTCTTTAGTCCATTAGTCGCCTTTTACGAAACCCAGAGGGGGTGGTAGTATTCTTTCACCGCTAACGCGACGCGGTTATAAATATAAATCTGTTCTGTGCTTCTAAGCGATTGCGATGCATTTTCAAACCCGCATGTCTTTAGTTATAATACCTCAATGAACGCAACCCACTCATACGTTATGCAGACGCAGTCGATAATTGTAACGTATTGACCTATTACGAACGCATGCATGAAAGCGCAGATAGGTACAAGCAGCAACGAAAGTGGTTAACACTTTTGTGCTTTGTCAAACCAAAATACGATTTTACGATTGACAACTTGCAAAGGTACAATTATTATGATTATGGTAGGTACTGAAGTAATCACCGTCTTTTACTTTTGATTGTGATCTTTCGATAACAACTGGAACCCAACGGCTTTACGCGCCTGTAAATGCATTTTAACGTAGGTTGATAATATTTAAAGACCGGTGTGGTGGCGACTTACTCAAAGAATAGGTACTATACTGACCCATTTATCTTCCCTTGTGTGTCGCAAAAGGCGACTAACGGACTAAATACTGCATATAAATATAACAGCAAAGAGCAGCAATGGGTTTACCTCCTGTCCCGCTGAGCAAATATGCAGTCGCAATTATTGAAAAGTGGACTATGGTAGAGGACTGCTTTTGCTGTCCTCATTGCCTAGCCTCTCTGACCCTTAGGGGATAATAGTCGTGACGACGTGAGCTTAAATATAAGAACGTAATTTGTAATATTCACCTGATTGTAGTGCGTCGCAGTGCGCTCTTTAGCTTTTCAGTTTTAGTGTGGGTATCGAAAGGAGACCAAGTGTTGTGGCATATACTAAAATGCTGCGACATTAGGCTGAGTAGACGCTATTACAGTGTCACTTAATATTGTTCATTGACTTTGTAATTTTAAGTTGTCTCTATTGGATGCTGTATAAATCTATTTCTATTCTTTTCTATTCTATTCCTTCTGAAACAAAGAAAAAGGATCTCATGTTGTCGAAAAGGATGGCAGTTACTTCTCCTAGGTCCCACTGGTGGGAGATGAGGTCGGGAAGGACTAGCTCCACGCGGATGGCTGGCAGGAGGTGGCGTAAGACAGACCTGGGTGGAGGCTCCTATTATCAGCTTATCTCTAGAAGCGATCTGTTCCAGTCAACCCTAGCTGTGGTGTGGAAAGAGTTAGTGAGTTAGTTGGTTAGTATTTGTTAACCACAGACGAAGGGTTATAGGGATAACACGTGCTTTAATGTTGAAGATACATGTTTGAAACATTGCCGTCGCTTTAATCTATTTGATGATGACTGTACAAAGTAGGTTTTATTGGTATTTCATCTCGATGTGTCATTCATCAAAGACAGCTCGTAAACAACCTACTTCCTAACAAAGGTTCTCTTTTTTGCGGATAACTGCACATTTTTTATTCTCAAAACTTTTTTTTTTACAGCTAATCCAGGTTACCATGTACAAGGCTGGGAGAAGTAGACTGTAGGTTGTGAGGGCTGGTATGCGGAGTAAAAACCACGATAAACTTCAAAATCACTTTTTATTATAAAAACCACGAAATACACGTTTGCTTTACAACGTCAGGAAGAGAAGAAGCAATGTTTAATGTATCTGCCATGACATTATATGTAGTTGAGACCTAAGGTCTTTAATGACAAGGTATTTTTAGTAATTCAATATTATCAAAGTATTGTTTTAGGTATATCTTGTAAAACTTCAACTGCATTTGAAGACCACTTATGAAGTTGAAATCCTTTTTCGTACAGAAGCTTAAAAAGTTACTCTTTGACCTCTATTAATGAATCCAGGCTGGGTGCTGTTCCTGTAACATCGACAACATAAGTTTCATTTTTTTTTTTAAATGCAGCCTTTGGAATTGCTTGCTATATTTTTGGCTAACTCTAGTAAGATGATTTATGCCCATCGAACAACTCTTTCTTCTATGCAGGTAAGAACTTGGCCTATATTTCAACAGATGGCCGGTAATAAAGCCCACATAGGAATCGATCACATTGCCCAGCAGTGCGACAAAATGTGCAGGTTATACTTTACTTTACTACCTTAAAACAAGTAGCTTTATAAGTAATAATTGATTATTTTTGCGTTAATATTGCCTAACCGTGTTGCATAGCGGTGAAAGAATACTACCCCCTATCTTCCCTTGGGCGTCGTAAATTGACGGACTAAAGACTGCACATACATCCAACAGCATAAAGCGGCGATGGGCTCACCGCCTGTCACGCTGAGCACATGTGCAGTCGCTGTTTGGTGAAACGTGGACTATGGTAGAGGACTGCTATTTCTGTCTTCATCTGACTAACCCTTCGGGGATAATAGTCATGATTATATGCGTATGCATTATTGTTTAAATATGTTTAAAGAAATGTTTCAGTTGCAATTGGCACATTACACAGCAGTGTACAACAAATAGACAGGGAGTGAGCGTTTATCACTTGTCTATTCCTTCACAGATGGGTATCGAAATCGAATAAATAAATAAATAAATAATTTTCCTACTACTAATATTTCCTACACTCACACCAATTATCTAGCCCAAGAGAAGCTTCGTTATGAAACTCGTTAAATGGTTACTAGACAACGGGTAAACATACTTATTATACATAGAAAACACCCAAACCCGAGATAATTTAGAAAAACAATAATTTCTAAATTGACCGACCGGGGATCGAACCCGGGACCTTAGAGATGGCGACACCATGAAAAACGGTATACAAACCACTCGACCAAGGAGAGAGAAATAGAATCAACACAGCCGCCCGGATTGCAGAAGACGTTGGGTTCGGTTTCCACATGAGGTAGTCAATTTTGTTTTCAACGTTTCACTTTATGTACCTATAAATAAATATATACTTGGATTATGGCAGGCGACTGCTTTTGCGGTCCTTACTGCCTGGTCTCTGACTAACCCTAACATAATGTACCTAACATATGTGGTGTAGTGGTGAAAGAATATATACCCCCTATCTTCCCTTCCCTTGAACTAAACCTCTGACTAAACCTTCAAGGATAATAGTCGTGATTCTATGTATTATGTATTGTATGTACCAGCGATATATACGTTACACTAGATAGGCCGTGCCGAACACTATGTTCCACTCATCTGCGGAGTCGACTCGGCACCTTGATTTAGTGTGGCTTTGACATTCGCGCGTGCGGAGCGGCGAAAATAGTTCTTTATTTCTTTCCAAAGTACCTAGACGTTTACTACAATTCTGTTGTCAAGTAAGTGAAATTAATTGTTATTCAAGTCATTATTATGTAGTTATATCGTATTACTAGAATAGAAAAGATATTTTTTCATTGTTATTGACCATCTATTTGGGACGCTATCTTGATACACACTACGTTGTCTTTGACCGATCTGGCGCTGTGGCGCTGCGATGTCTGTCTGTAACAAGGCAGCTAAAGCCTTTCTGACCTCTTTTCTGAATAACATTCGTTTATATCTAGTTTTAAATTTAAAATTCAAATATTATTACTTACATTCTCTGTCTAGCCTCTGTTTTATGTAAATTCAGATTTATCCGAGGAGCTAGAAAGAGCTCCTTCTATTTATTGTTATCCTACAAAGTAAAGTTATTGTTATTTGTAAATAGTACGTTATTTTAACTAGGCAGTTCCAGGCATACGTCCTGTTGATATTAATAATAACCTAAACCTACATAATATTATACCTAGTTCCAGTGTAAAGTGCATTAACACTTAAATTGTGCTTCACAACCAACCTTTCTATTACTTTAATATACTTCTAAACTCATCGAGCTTTTATCTTCATCTCCTCTCCTCATCGTGTCACTCCTCCGGCTCCTCCGCAACGTGACATTGATTAGACAACATAAATGTATAACGCTGCAGCGGTTGCAGCGAACTTTAGGGGTCTCATTCCAGAATTTGAACAAATGGATTGTATGAACGTTCTTGTCTATACTTCTAGGTCAATAGTATGTATGTACAGATGATGATGGATGATGATGACGATGATGTACAGATGCAAGTATGTAATATAAATATACTGCTTTAAGAAACTTTGTTTTGTACCATTCTCCGTTTAGTAACCGAAATACGTGGCGCCACCCGTCTCGGCGGCTTCTCAACTTTCGCGAACGTAGACATCACACGTATCGCGATTCAAAACACAATACAACTTAAACATTGCATCTTTAGCACACAACAGTTTTATAGCTGCGGGTGGCAACATAGTAATGTATATCAAACTAATTAGTTGTCTCTTTTAAATTTCTTGAAAACAGGTTTTAATTACACAGTCCGAATGCAGGAAGCAATGCGATGGTTGTGTTACGTCAATTCCGGATTATTTTCCCACACACAAAGTCTTGTAAACAAGTAACGAAAAGCTTTTTTGTATGTTGTTGCTTGAATGCATTTTTTTACATTATACATACATGTAGCTGTATGTAGATTTTCTAAAGCTCGTTCGTAAACTCACCTCTCGCTTCTACACTCACGTTATAATTCTTTAAATCTTCTTCTTCTAAGTGACCTTTTTTGTGACGTAAATTGATAACTCGAGTCTGTATCCGCAGTTAGGATACCCCCTTGAATTTTATGTGTCTGATTACGACAGCTAAGCTCATATAATAAGAACTAGCGGCCGCTCGCGGTTTCACCCGCGTGGTTCCCGTTCCCGTGAGAATATCGGGATAAAAAGTATTATATGTGTTAATCCAGGTTATAAACTATCTGTATGCCAAATTTAATCCAAATCCATTCAGTAGTTTTTACGTGAAAGTCAAAGTCAAAGTCAAATTATTTATTCAATGTAAACCAGGGACTGAATAACCCAAAAATTAAGGTACCTTTATATAGCGGTATGGCGTCATACCGAAAAATAGCGGTTACCGGAATATTCCGATATCCAAATTTATATCGGTACCGTAATTTTGAGTTTTTAAATAATAAAGGTTTATTACGGTATGAAAGAGACGGCTAACAACCGCTTCAAGCATAAGCAACTACTGGCTTTCTTATAAAGCTTTAGTTTGGATTGTTCTCGTTGTCAAAACACGTGCGCCGCGCATAGGTTTGAATTTTTTACTAAAAGACAGGATATACCCACAAAATATTCTTTTCGGCCAAAAACACAAACAAGGTTAATTTTGTCAACCTCTAAACTTCACTTACACTCTAAAAGTCCGTTAGTTATGTGTGTGAAAATATATAATAAATTACCTACTTCATTAAAAAATATACCCACATAAAAATAATTCTTTAAAAAACTGAAAGACCTACTTATTGCAAAATGCTACTACACGCTGGAAGATTACCTAAAAGATCGCCTATAAAAATATAATAATGTATAATAATAAAATAATTATTGATAAATAAATAAAATAATATGTAGATAATATTTTGTATATGTACATATGTGTGTATATATATATATATATATATATATATATATATATATATATATATATATAACAATACCTGTACCAGATTGGATGCAATTTTATTTCTATGTACAATAAGTCCTACTCTCGCCTTACGTAATTATATTTATTTAAGTGGAATCACAGAATAATATTGTAGAACAATGCAACTGCCGTGCACACGGACTTTTAAAAGTACGCTTGCCGGTAGGTATATTAACGCCAACTCAAGCTAGTGTCTGCTAATAAGCGGACGGACTTTTACTTAACCCTTAACCGATTCATTGCGTATCCCTCTTTTAATGACTTTTGTGCATGGCGGCTAACAAATATTCTGTGACGCCTCCGTGCGTCAGCCGCTACCCATTAAAGTGACGCGCTTGCGCGTCTTCAGCCATGAGTGAACATATTTTGCTTTTTGTTATGATTTTGGCTTGTTTACACGTGATTGCATTCAGTCGGAATCGGATGTCAAACGTAAAGGGTTTGCTAATTCGTTTAGTGTATTGTAAAGTGACTTATCTACGCGATTTTGCTGGAATGGCTGCTAAGTGATTTATTTGGATCAGTGGTTGTAAACCTTTTGTGTATTTTTAGTAGAAGTTTACAAAAGGGTGTGAAAGGATTACCTTTATTTAGGTTCTATACCGTAGTGTTGCGATGCAGCCACTATAACGAGTCAAAATATAAAAAATATAAAAATAAAAAATACGCATGAGTAGGTGTCGGAACTCTTGTTCTCATTGTTAATGAGCAATGTAGTCCAATGAAATGGAAAATGGGCCGGGTGGTTCAACTTCATATTGAATAATCGCTTGAATTTGCGAAAAATCGAACTTACTTATAAAATCAGTTTTCAATCTAGCCGTTTTTAATAGTAGATTGATACACAAGTTGCTAAAATGACATATTAAAACGAGGTATTTTAACTCCCGAGCTTAATTCGATGGCAAGAAAATAAAATAATCCAATACAATATTTAAAATAAATAATGTACAGCCACTCAGGGCTTGTTTATTCGGTTAATTTTCAAACCTAGTCAGCAGCCAGTTCATAGGAACCGTTTTATTAAGGTTTTTTTCTTTTAAACAAGGAGAAATCCTATTTTCGGATACACAGCGGGCCTGAAGAAGCCCGCTGGTTATGTGGCGACTCTCCCCCCAACGCCCGGTTCCCTGTCCAGGTCCGAAGGCCTCGACAGGGACTCGGGTGAAGAGAGGCCTTACCCACTAAAACTCCTTACACCATCCCATCACTTTTTTTTTTATGGGTTGGTTTGTAACTTAGGGCTTCATTAGAAGGCAAATATTTCCTTTTGTGTGTTAATTTGTGAGTATGGGTATTTCCCCGCATGGGATAAGCGTAGGCTATTAAAGGATGTTGGGTAATTTTGGGATAAAGGGTTTTGAGGATCAATTTGGATTAGGGTTCGTTTAAGGATATTGGGAATTATTTAGGGAAGTAAGGGAAAGCAGAAATTTAGAATCTATTATTTAATGCCAAAAATTTTGAGGTGGACTTTAGAGTCCTATATTTAAATTTAAGTGGACTTAAGGTCCACTTCTAGTCGATTGCGGGTCACAAATAGTTAGAAAGAAAGATTTTAGAGGTAGAAGGGAAAGAAGAAGTAAGGATAAGAATAAGGAAGGAATTTTTAGGGTTTTATGGGATTATTTTTGTTTATAAGCTTTATTTGCGTTAGTTTTTAGTCTTTATTTATTAAGTCTTAATTCCGTATTATTATTTTAATTTAGTTTTATTTTAATATTATTTATTGAAGAATGAATTTAATTTTTTTACGTTTTTTACAGAGTTTTGAGAGATTTATAATTTATTTATGTAATAGTTTTTATACAAAAAGGCTAGGCATTATACTTGCAAATTTTCTGCCAATTTATTTTAGGTTTGTTTATGTGTATTATTTGGTCAAAGTTTTTTATTTTAGACTAGGTAAAAAATTTATTAAAAGTTTTAGGTTTGTTTTAGAAATTTTTAGTGTTTTACTTTGGGCCTTTAAGTGTAGATTTTATTGTGTGTTATTATTTAGGAACAATCTGTGATAAATTTATTTAAAGGTGTTAAAGTTAATTTTATTTTTTTTTAAAGATTTTATTATGAATATTAGGGTTTTAATTTTTAGTGTAGATTATTTTAATGTTATTTTAGTTATTCAATTTAGGTAATTTTAGTTTATAATAAGTTTTGATTTCAAAATATGTTCAATTTCCATAGTCTGTTTGGTTCTGCAAGCGCAGAACCATGGATTTGATTCGGGGGCACTCTTTTCCATTCGTGGCAATATGGCTGGAGTCCACTTTAGTGCCCATGCGCAGGTTGTGTGCGGTACAGTTATAACATTTGGGTCTGTCTAGTTTGTTTGGGCACTCGGTGATCTGATGTCCTGGACTAGCACAGTGGGCACATGGTTTTTTCTCCGCCTTGCACTTGGACTTTGTGTGCCCGTATTGCAGGCACTGGTGGCACTGCACAAAGCGGCTGAAGTTCTCAACGTGGACCCTGCTATGGTCCACGTTGAGCCTCCCGAGAGCGAGGATGGTCTTACGCATCTCGGGAGTGACCTCCACAACCGCATTGTACAGTGCCGGGTTTCTGTTTGAAGTCAGAAAGCAGATGCGAGAGATGGCCACGTCATTTTGGGTCACAGCGACCTCCACCAATTCCTCGCGGGGGATGTCTTTCGAGACTCCCTTCAGGATTAGAAGTGGTGGTCGCTGCTTCGCCGGTTCGGCGACGAAGTTAGGGCTCTCGTGGTGACGGGCAATTGTCTCATCGCACTGCTCTCTGCGTTCAAACTCGACCCTTAGTTTTGAGTGCGTGATCGGCAGAATTTTGATGGGGGCATATTTGTGCCTCCGGAATGATATCTCTTTCTTCCACATGGACATCACTTCCGGAGGCTTGAGGGAGGCGTCAAATGGGCTGACAATAATTGCGGGGTAGGTTTCGGGAGTTGAGGGCAACCAATTGCTCCAAAAACCACCACCACTTATGCAAGCGTTACTGCTGGCATCCCATCACTTGTCGTCAGGGTGGTTCGGGACCACGGACAGCAGACTCCGAATTCCACCCTACGACGGCCCGCCAGTGGGGAGGACGCCCGGGATAGTTTGGGCGCCCTGCAGATTCCCATGAGTTTCATGCAATGCGGCTATGGGGTCTCCCACCCCACAGTCACGCAAGCCTCACTGCGGTGGAAGGAGGTGGGCAAAATGCCGCCTTCTCCTACCGACTCGCCTGCGTCGGATCGGGTCCGCATGGAGTTGCTCCTCGCGGACCCTCTCCGCGGCCTCCTTCTGTGAAACAACCGCTTCACTGATCAAGGCCATGGCCCTCCATGATCTGTCGCTGTCTAGCATGGCTTTTACCACGCTAGGCAGCGAGAGTGTCTCCCCCAACGACCGACATCAGACTGTGGCGCTGCGCAGCCCACGACCCGCACTCCTCAAGGGTGTGCGTTTCTGTGTCCTGCGCAGCTCCACAGTTGTGGCATTCTGACGTCGACTCCCCTCGGTGCAGGTAGTATCCAAAGCATCCATGCCCAGACAGCATCTGCTCCAAGTGGAAAGATAGAGTCCCATGTCGCCGCTGTAGTCATCTCCCCAATTCTGGTTGGATGGCTCGGCACAACCGGGAGCCGTAAGTCGATGACCGCAAATCATCGGCCCATTTGGCCAGCAGCTCTTGGTCAGCCAAATCTCGAGCCTGTTTAAGCTCTTCTTAAGTATGGTTTCTACCCTGTTCTTTAGCCTCTGCCCGCTGTCGGTACAGTTCCGCCAGCTTCACTACCTCCAACCCCCATGGCGGGATGCCAGCCAGCGCACAAGCTGCAGCATGAGACACTGTCCTGTACCCTCTGATGGCCCTCAACGCTATTATCCGCTGTGCGGCACAAAGATGTTGTTTGTTGGTAGCGTTGAGGGCAGACGCCCATATAGGGGCCCCATAAAGGGCCATCGAGCCCACTACTCTAGCATAAAGCCGGCGAGTCAAAGCGTTCGGCCCACCAACATTCGGCATGTTGCGTCCCAAAGCGGATGCCGCACTGACGAGAAGAGGGGAGAGTTTGCGAAAGTGCTCCTCGAAGCGCCAACGCCCGTCCAGAATGAGACCCAGATACTTCATCCGGACCCCAACCCGGATCCTATGCTCGTCTATATCTAGGTGGGTTCCAGGCGGCGGTCCTCGTCGAGGCCCATGGAAAAGAAGAGCCTCAGTTTTAACGATCCCTACCTCGAGCCCCAACATATGGATTCTGTCCACCACCAGAGATGTTATGACGGTGACCAGTCTCCCTGCCTCTGCGCAATTTCCGCCCCGGGCCGTGATCAGAGTATCATCTGCATAACAGATTACATCGGCCCGTGGGCCTACCCAAACATTAAAAAAAACCTGTTTCTAAAAAAACAATAAAGGTTTTGAATCAATTAAACGGTTTATAGAGGTTTTTTCTTCTTTTTTAAGTACCTAAACACACCGGGACAACGCGAGCGCGCGAGTGGCAAAGCGAATAGCGACCTTCCATACGTAGACATGAATTCTATTTGCCTGAAATACCGCTCTCCCAAAGTGAGCGCGCGAGTTTTAAATCGACTTGCGAGCTAATGTCTACACACGGAAGGTCGCCATTAGCCTAATCGCCTCGCCAGCAGTAGGTACATTTCGCAGCTTTGGATTAAACTGGTTTATTTAGGTTTTTGAAGCCCTCTCATTTACATTGGAAGCGGTTTTTGTAAAAACCTTATTCAATAACCGGGATTTTTTAAACCGGTTCGAAGCCCTATCGTCACTAATTCAATTTATAATTAGAAAATATTAATAAAGGAAAGATGGCGAGCCAGTTTAAACCTTTACATCGTTGTTCCATAATAAGTCTTAACGCGTCAAAAACGTATGCCGCATAATCGCGTTTATCGTCCGGCATAGAAAATCGCGTAGCGAATTATTTATTACATCAAGCAAATCCTCAATATAATGAAAGTTCTGCTAATTAGCACTCCCTAAAAAGTAATTCTACAAAGTTTCAGTGGAATTTTCTTTATGACGCTATGTGGCGTCATACGCCATACACAAAAGAAGTAAAATTAGGGAACAAAAAGTTTGCAACCACTGAAGTTTTTTAACTGGCGCTATCTCCTAAAACGTTCAATACAGGCATAATCTACGTGTCAAATGATATAAGTTCTGTTAATTAGAACTCTCTAAATAGTCATTCTATAGAATTTCAGAGGAATTATTTATGACGCCATTTGGCGTCAAACACCATACGTAAAAGATATCAATGAATCTCCATGGCGTCATACGCAATGAATCGGTATGCATGGCAAATGGCAACACGTAATGATGGACTTATTATACTAGTGCAGTAAGTTGGTTTTCACAGACGAGTAGACTAATGTAAGGCTTACTATTGACATGAGTTTGTAAATACCAATTTCCGCACTAGTGTAAAAAGATGTTTACACGCGCACATTTTTTACACATTTTTGCGCGCGACACGCAACAAAAACAGGTTTTTACTTGTCGCCTCGCAAGCAAAAGCAAGTCTCACCCCTCACCCTGCGCCCCGCAACTGTCAATGCAACGTTTTTCGGTACCGATATCGCATAAAGGTTAAATAACGGTAAAGCTTACCTTTATTTTATTAAGGTACACTTATTTTTTACCGGTAACGTAACCTTATACCGTTGTAAACATTTACAGGCACTTATTGACGTCAATACTAATAATAATAAAAACACAGTTAACTAACTTATAGTTAAGACTTGACAACTAATCTATCGAGCTATAGTCTGTGCCAGATAAATGCGCATCGCTACCCCCAGTACCACTGCACGCCAAAACAGAATCGCGTCGAACCGAAATATAAGCCGTGGTCATAGAATTGTGTAAACATACGCATCCTGGTACGAGAATAAATAGCGGGCAAGTGTCTCGCCCCTAGCGACACAAACGGCTAAAATTTATAGGTAATTTATCGTTTTTTTTGGATGAAAGGTGAAAAATGATAAATCATAATGAATTGTTAACTTAAGTTATTACTTAATGGAATAAAATTAAATATGACCTCCAATTATCGTACTGATATTGTGGTAAGTAATAGAAATTGGAGAGTTTTAGAAGTAAAATAAAGTAACGGCTGAAATGAGTTTTGGAAAACATTAGTACCTACCTAACCAATAAGGTTGACATTTTTAATCATTCAAATATATTTGTTTATAAAAACAAAAGAGTAACAAACATCCATCCATACTTACAAACTTTCGCGTTTAAAATATAGGATAGTATTAGTAGGATAGGTTGGTTTATCCGATGTGTGTCGGGATCGTAGCAAATAGAAGCTGTGGTCTGCCTACAACTCCAGTATGCAAGCAAAATATATGTATTTACGTATGTATGTAGGTTTTGTTTAGCGGACAGAGAACGTTATAAAATTTAATTGGTTTTTGACTTTATCTCAATCGTATAAAGTTACAAAATATGGGGGATTCCATTGCCTTATAAAGCGTTATATTCTCAAAACTGAACCATCCTGTTCAACTATTTCGTTTTTCCTTCAACATGAGATCTTTTTCCGTGATTTGCAAGTCACGTTAAAGGCTGTTATTCCCCGTTTTGTCGTGAATGACACTCATTAAAACTCACTAAAGCGCAATGGGCCAGCGTTGTGAGTCAGTTATCTACTCGACAGTTTCGTTAATTAGTCACTTTCGGCAACTATTCAGTTTCTGTAATTCGTCAATTTCATTAGAATCCTTAATTCGTCACTATCCCTAATTCGTCTGTTGGGTATCTGGTCAGTGTATCAAACTCGCCAGTTTATGCATTTGGACTAGATGTACAATCTTTAATGAAAATCATTGTTATAAAGTTGGCCCAAGTTGCCCTATGGGATGGCCTCTGCACAGCAGTAGGACTGACCTGCTGATGATCTGTTGAAACTGATTTTTTCCTAGATGTACGACCTAGTGCAAACGGCTGTTGCGACAACATCTAAAAGTTACATTAGTCCAAATCACATGAACGTTACGTAACGCCAATTTGTCATTGATATTATATTTATTATATCTAGAAAAGTGTCGGTTAATTGCGCACTTAAAATGTAAAAAGTAGGTTACACTATAAAGATATTAATAATCTTGTACATTAATTGCTTTTTATGAGCTCATGATGTCACTCACACACTTTTCCTTACATTACCGGATATAATAAATGTGGTAATAGTTATGGAATAGTTTTTGAGTGTCCTTCCCTTGAGTGTCGTAAAAGACGACTAACGGACTAAAGACTGTACATACATCCAACAGCATAGAACGGCAATGGACTCACCAACTGTCACGCTAAACACATGTGCAGCCGCTCTTTGGTGAAAAGTAGACTATGGTAGAGGACTGCTTTTGCTGTCCTCATTGCCTAGTCTCTAACTAACCCTTCGGGGATAATAGGCTTGATTATATGTATGTATGCGTGTATATCAGGATTTAGTTTTCCCTTTCCTCGTTTCATCTCGGGTTGCACTAAGATATTACATATCAAGTGACACACCCATTATATCCTCGAGCCTTATCGCACTACAAATAAAGTTGAGAATCGCTTGAACGCCTTGTAACCGGAGTGCCTTCATGAAAGTCGGAATATCACTTGCAAAGATTATAATATTTTCTAATAGCCATGCCGGGTTTAAGATATATCTAAGAAGGGAGACTTATAGTTTCACAGATCTTTTCCCGACTTCTCAAAAAAGGAATCATGTTATTTTTACGAGGTTTAAGTACTTGTATATACTCTACGTACTTGCTGTTACTAAGATTGTTATTTAACGAGGTTTATGTACTTGCTGTTGCCGATTTAGTTATTTAATTTTAACACACACCAAAACAAAAGTGACAATATGATACCGAAACTAATAATGTGCGTTTTACATGGGAACTGATATTACTTGTCAGCAAAGTTTATATTTGTCACGAAATATTTTCATTCTCAGATAAATAAAAAGTGTCACCAAATTATCAATTAAATCGTACTTCATTCCGTAATAAAAACTTCGTTCTCAAAATAATAGGTTTATTCCTTAAATAATATCTTCGTGCTCAGAATGGCAGATCTGTCGCCAAATAAATCGATTATCGTCCTCAGAATGCGATTTGTTGTAATTTTGTTACCATGGTAGATCTGTCGCCAAATAAATCGATTATCGTCCTCAGAATGCGACTTGTTTTTATTTGTAATTTTGACACCAGTACAGTAGTTACATTTTATTACGTTCAGTTGTTAAAATAATATTATTCGTTATCAATTTAATAGAAAAAATATGTAAATTTTATGAAAAACGAGGAAAGACGATAATTCTATTTTTTTGGAGCCCTATTATTTTTTTCAATTATCGTTTTTAATTTATTTGATTATTCATAGTTATTAGGACTAACGTATTATAAATTAATACAAAAATATTATCTGTGATTTATTCTAGAATAGTTTTCACATTGTTTGGCGACTACATTTTGCCGACAGATCGACTATTTTTCGGAAAAATCCTACAATTTAAGAAATGCAGAACCAATTAAATTGGCGATAGCTTAAATCATACCCTTATTACATAAATACTGTTAGACGAACATTCTCTTCTTTTATGGTTTTTTTTTTATTTTATTTTATAACATTGCATGCCTGATAAGGTAACTGTTGATCCCTATTTAAATAATATTTTTTAACTTGTTGTTTGTTACACAGTTTGACGCAATAAAGATATTTTGATTCTGATTCATTAGATCAATCGTTTAGCGCATCCCTAATGTCACCGTACCCCCGCACTAGTTGCCGAAGTTTGACAGTTGAGCTATCGCGCTTTTATGTAGTTGTTGTAAAATACTATAATACAATAATTATAATATATGGTTAATGTGAAAAATTGAGTTTATTCGTATTAATACATTCATACATATAAACGACTATTATCCCCGAAGGGTTAGCCAGAGACTAGGCAATGAGGACAGCAACAGCAGTCTTCTGCCATAGTCCACTTTTCAGTATGTGAGTCTTTAGAGAGGGGGTGGTAGTATTCTTTGACAGCTACGCGATGCGGATATTAATAATAGAAATCAATACAGAAATTAAGTAGCTTGCACTATAGTTATTGCTTTAGTTTCATCCGTTCACACATCAAGCTTCCATTCAACATTAGATTGGCTGGAATAGATCTCTTAGTCTTCTTCTTCTTCTTAGTCTGTACATTATTTTCTGTGTGTGATTTCAGGGCAATAAAATCAATTAGCGAAATGTTTGTACGCGCATCACTACAGAACGGCTGCACCTATTTGGCTAATAATTTTTTGTTGTGTTTGTAATTGTCAGGACGAGGTTTGTATGAAAGGATTTTTTTTACGGGATCTACGGGGTAGTCGTGGGCGGGCTGCTACATATAATAAAAAAGTGAAGGGAAATTGATGTTAACCCTTAGCCAGGCACAGCATGTTAAAAAAAAATCATCGGTTTTCGCCCTTATGTTCAGGGAATAAAGTTCAAAATATGATGGTCGCTATAAGATCACTGCCTGGCTAAGGGTTAAATAAAATAACAACGGTTTCATACAAAAGTGCAAATACTGTTCGACATATGTATGGAACTGGATGATTTTTACGTTACTACCATAAAAAAAACAGCGGCTTACACGACGACTAAGTATGGGTCACCAAAGTTTTGCATGCACATGTTTCGAGCGAAGCTCCTGGCTGTACAAAAGACATAAACGCGCTACGTTTGACTTTTTTTTAAGCAAATATTTAAATGAAACTATTTTTACGGATGAAATTGCTTTTACTAACTTCATTTAGATTTCATTTTTAGTTCTGTCACGCAATATATAATATAACACAATAATCTATCCTATCTATCAATAAATTAAATTTTGACATAATAAGATTGACTTTTTAAAAATATGAAAAGATCTTATTTATTAGTATTGTTTATAAAATGATGACATAAACTTTATTGTATCAAAGTTTTCTTTAAATACTTGAAAAAATCTACCTCAGGTGGGAATCGAACCTCCGTCCTCCGCAATCCGGGCGTTGACTACTCCGCCACCGAAGTATTGGTTAGACCTGACGAAATTTTTCAACGCTTTTGACTTTATGTTTGCATAGCAGCAGTGTCTTATCAAACCTCTCATAATAAAATTTAAATCCTTAGAGAGCTTTATAGTTTCGTAATAATGATAATTTGCGTTAATAACAATCAAATAAACTTGAAAATAACGAAACGTTAAAATATATCACTATGGACGTGGGTTCGATCCCCAACTGAAGTAGACTCTTTTTTAGCGTTTTGTTATGTTCGAGTTTATTTACGTTATTAACGCTCAAACTCGAAGATAACTCGAATTTTAAATTAAATAATTAAGTACTTACCTTATTTTGTTTTAATGTTTATATTTTTTTTTTCAATCTTTCTCTATCTTATACAACGTCAGTCGGAAAGGGGGTACTAAGCCGAAAGGAGGGTAAAGTACATGATAGTAAATAATTTTTGTCTAAGAACTGTTCCTCAAGAAATTATAATTTTAGATTAACAGCTGTTTTAAGATTTCAAACAAAATGACGCGGTGGTAGCCCTGCGGTCAGCTGTTTTCAGAGAGAGACAGATTTGACTTCATTGAGTTCGTTGCCGGGGTTAACAAAAAGACGTTACCCCCGCCCTTATTTACTGTTAAAGACATTTATTTTCTCAAAATAATTTACAAAATCTACTTATATAGAGAAAATACAAAACAGGAGTCAATTTAGGGTTGTACATTTTTTAAATTACATAACCAAAAGTTTATTTTGTATGGAAGTAAATATGACCGTTTTTCGCAAAGCTTATATTTGCAATATATTAGTCGATAGCACTTTTAGTTGTCCGCGGCTTAGTACCCCCTTTCTGACTGACGTTGTATAAATAAAATGCTATAATGCATGCTCGCGAATCACTTTAGAATTACTGTAACTATTTAACTAAAAATGTTTTTTTGTTGTGTTCGCAATTGTCAGCACCAGTATCGTGTAAAAGATTTAAAAAAAAATCATTTCGAAACCTTCACGGATTGGGCGTTTGACGAAGTCGCGGGCAGGCTAGTACTCGTACATAATAGATTTAAATCATCTAAAGTGATTATTCCCAAAAAGTACTTCGCACAATCATCATTCCACCTCTAATTAAGACAGCGCCTTAGAATGTAACCCAATATCTGTTGTTTTATAAATGTACATGGTGTTTGTTTTGTTGGTTGTCTTTAAATAAATAAATAAATTCGAATATGCGGTAAGCCGTATGATCGAATTTCCTTCATTCATACAAACATACATACACTCACGGTCACGACTATTACCCCTTTTTTTTTTAAAGGAGGTTAGTAAGAGACTAGGCAACGAGGACCGCAAAATCAATTCTCTGCTATCGTTTACGTTTCACCACGTAACAACAGCATATTATTATGATATGTGCTCAGCGTGACAGGTGGTGAGCCCATCGCCGCTTGTGTGTGCAGTCTTTGGTCCGTTAGTCGCCTTTTACGACACCCCAAGGAAGAGATGGATCAGTGAACTATCTATCACTTTAGGAAGTGCTTCTAAGCTAATCATGGTTGTCTGAAAAAAAAGCATTTGCACAATAATTACATTTAAGTATTACTTACAATTTTATTGAATTCACATACATATTATTTGGAATAAAAACAATACATAATTGTGCCCTCCAACTCACTTCGAACTTAAGGAGCCGTCACCACACAGCTTTAATATCATTCAGTACATCCCATAACCGTGTCGCGTAACGGTGAAATAATACTACCCCCCTCTTTTCCCTTAGGAGTCATAAAAGGTGACTAACGGACTAAAGACTGCATCTTCCAACAGCATAGAGCGGCGTTGGGCTTTTCACCTATCACGCTGAGTACATGTGCAGTCGCTATGTGGTGAAAAGTGGACTATGGCAGAGGACTGCTTTTGCGGTTCTCATTGCCTAGTCTCTGACTAACCCTAAGGGGATAATTGTCGTAATTATATATATACATACATACACATTCAAACTCAAAATTTCTTTATTCAATAAACTTAAAATAAGCATTTTGAATCGTCTAAATTTATTTGGATGGATCCAATTAGAGTATTTCATTCCGCTCAACTTAACGACACTCTTAACACTGATCAATGCCTTAATAGCTTACATTTTCCACCGTTCACAGCCCCATTAAAGCACATAAATAGCCACTATTATACAACGTATATTTAATTGAATACTTGTAACTATACCTAATGGAGCAAGCGTACAACCCTACCATTCACTTTACGTATCACTTCTCTATGTCTCAGTAGTAAACGAACTAGCGCAGTGATCGCTGCGCACATAGTGAGATAATATAAATAATATACAGCGCGGTTTTAAATAAAATTTTGATACACATAGACTGTGGCAAATTGTTTATATGCCATAAATATTATACATAATAGTACAGATTATAAATTGTTTCAAAAAATATTATTGTACAGTGTAAACAAAAACTTTATTATCACGGTTTTGTGTGTGGTTTGTTTTGTTGTTTTTTTTAAATTGGTGTTTGTGTCAGTTTGACGATTTGTCGAAATGTAAGTATTTTTTGTTGTTAATGCTCAAATATACTTACAGATTGTAAAATGTTGATTAAAAATTACTACTCACCTAAAAAAAAGAAGTTGCGTCGAAGAGTATTTTTCAATGTTACCGTGTTACCTTTCTATAAACTTTATTGACCATTTTTTATTATTAACAATTTGATAAATAAACTAAAAACTAGATTGAGGGGTCCTCCTGGACTGGCTATTTTATAAAGCTGTGGATACAGCCACAGGTATAGTCAAGATCCGTGTCGCGTGGCGGTGAAAGAATACTGCCACCCCCTCTCTTCCCTTGGGTGTCGTAAAAAGCAACTAAGGGACTAAAGACTGCACATACATCCAATAGCATAAAAAGGCGATGGGCTCATCACCTGTCACGCTGAGCACATCTGCAGTCGCTATTTGGTGTAAGGTGGACTATGGTAGAGGACTGCTTCTGCTATCCTCATTGCCAAGTCTCTGACTAACCCTTTGGGGATAATAGTCGTGATTATATATATGTGTAATCAAATCAAGATAAGATAGATATCTAGTTGGACTAAAATCAAATCTTTAAGACGGTTTACGCATTTCGGTTTCCCATACAAATTTTCAAGTCGAAATTTTTAAAGACAAATAAGCCAATTTTAATGAAACTTTGCATGCTATCGTAAAATAGAAGGATCTTAATACTTTGTTGATAACATTTTTAAAAAAAGTCTTATTTGGCTGAGTTATTGCGATTTAAAGTCCACTATCACTCAGTAAAATAAACGTTTTTTGGAAATGTTTTCAACGTTTTTAGATCTCTATATTGTTCCTCGGCATGCCGAGTTTCATCAAAATTGGCCTACTGGTTTTTAAAAATGTCGACTTGGAAATTTGTATGGGAAACCGAAATGCGTTAACCCTCTTGTCAGACTTTACATAAACCGGGTTTAATATGTAGGTACCCCCGTAGGAGGAACGCATCGGTGGCCGAGTGGTCGAGCGCTGTGCTCTATCCGGAGGTCCGGGTCCAACTCCCCGGTCGGGCAAAAAGGTGTTTTCGGATTATTCGAAGCATGTATACAGGATGCTTCTTGGGTGTCAAGGTGTCAAGCCGATGCGTGGGCGATAGGGGACTTCCATACCTATCCATTGAACCCCCATGTATGTTCAACGATTTTTGGTAGTTTTCGAGCTATTTTTTTTTCTTTTCTAAGTATTTTATTACGACATTAGTTTAATTTATTTTTTTGTAACTTGAATTGATATTAGGAAGATGATTACTTAGTTCAAGAAAAAAGTACTCAAAAATGTCTAAGTAAAAAAACGATACTTACTTTTAAAAAATAAAGTAATTCGTCATTAAATACTTCATCATCATCGTCATCATCATCATCAGCCTATAACGTCCCACTGCTGGGCACAGGCCTCCCACGTGGACAATAGCACGTGGGGATATTGGGCGGGCCATAACCCACCACGCTGGCCCATTGCGGGTTGGTGGGTTTTAACGACTGCCATCTTACGACAACAGCCGGGACCAACGGCTTAACGTGCCTTCCGGAGCACGGAGGAGCTCGAGATGTTTTTTTTAATTGTGGTCACCCCATCCAGCGACCCGGCATTGCGAAAGTTGCTTAGCAAGCAAGATCGCAAGCCGAACGTCCTAGCCGCTGCGCCATCGAGCTCCTATTAAATACTTAGAAAAGAGTAAAAATATAGCTCAAAAACTACCACAAATCACTTAACATACATGGGAATTCAAGAGATAGGTATGGTAGTTCCCTATCACTACACATCGGCTAGACATCTTACAAGAAACACCCTGTATATACCGGGTTTATGATCACCAACCCGCATTCGGAGACTTCTTGGCGGGAAAGTGAGGCGTCAGTTTTGTTTTATTTTTTATAATTTGTGTTTTGTCGAATATTGATGTGAAATAATGGTCGATTATTTACTGTTAAGTGATCTACACGTGCATAAAACAAAACAGTGCAACATCACTTTTCAATTTCTCTCAAGAAGCCCGTGTGAGACCTCAATAAAGTCCCACAGCTTTATTGAGTCTCGAGGGGTTTGGGGGAAAATCATTTACCATAAAACGTTCATTATCACTCATTATCATCTTAATGTAAAGAAATTAATACTTACTATTATATCTTACTTGACACTGGCTAAATGTGCTGATCGCACGAAGTCATTAATTAAGAGAAAAAAAACCCGCATCCGGCAAGCGAACATCACCCATCGATTGTAGCGATGACTTGATTTCAAAGGTGGAGGCCTTTGCCCAGCTGTGGGATACTATATAGGCTGTACTGTATTTGACTTTTACCTGAAGTGGGAATCAAACTCGGGACCCCTGGGTACAATACATATATCCCATACTATTGTCGTCAGCTGATCGGACAGTTTTGTATGGGAGGTCGAAATTTTTTTGTAATTTTTGCACATCGATTTCTTGGAGAAAGTCGTTCAATTTCATGGGTGGAACCCTTTATTGTTTTTGTATTAAGAAAAATTAAGGTTGTATACATAATTACGACTATTATCCCCGAAGGGTTTAGAGAAGGCAATGAGGACCGCAAAAGTCCTATACCATAGTCCACTTTTCACCAAAATAGCGACTGCACATGTGCTAGCGTGACAGGTGTGAACCCATCGCCGCTGTATGCTGTTGGATGTATGTGTAGTCTTTAGTAGGTACGTTAGTCGCCTTTTACGACACCCAAGGGAAAAGAGCGGGTGGAATACTCTGCCGCTACGCGACATATCGGCATGGGTATAAGATTTAAAAAAAGCCGTAATATGAAATCATTTTGAAAATGGTCGTCTATTACCATTTTAACAAACATTTTACATCTGACAAATAAAAAATCGCCGTCTATAGTGTACACTTGCAGTTAGTTTGTCGAACAGACTAACAAAGTCATAGACGAAAAATAATAAAATAATAAATTAGCAATAAAAAAAGAACGTCAGTAATCTAGATCGAAAAGTCAGACGTGAAAGTGATTTTAACGTTTAATTTATACGTTTTGTACGACCACTTCTGCGTAATTCATTATAAAAGCATTTTTCACCGTTGCGTTCGATACGTCTATGTAATTACAAGTTGCGTACTGTTATCAGCGGTTCCCGGTGACAAAAGAAATTAAATACATTCATCAAGTTGGGTGATTGAGTCAAATTATTAAACTCAATTTAATATTTATGAACAATTGGAAAGAATTATGTCATTTGATATCTTCTATAATATAGGTAAGTATTAGATTAATTACTATTTTGCAATTGCAATCAAAATGTCATAATTACATACATACATAAAATCACGACTATTATCCCCGAAGGGTTAGTCAGAGACTAGGCAATGAGAACCGCAAAAGCAGTCCCTACCATCAGAATAGTTCACTTTTCACCAAATAGCGCCGCTCTGTGCTGTTGGATGTATGTGCAGTCTTTAGTCCGTTAGTCTACCCCTTACTGCATAGCATTCCATATCGGGTATTAAAAATTTTCAAGATGTAATTTAAATTTGGTGCATGGTTTTTTCCTGTGGCAACATTAAATGAAAAGCCGGAAACTACATGCTATGCAGTAAGGGGTTAACGTCACCCAAGGGAAGAGAGGGGCTGGCAGTCTTTCACCGCTACGCGACAACACATAAAAATATTTTTTATATAAAAAATTGCTATTTTTATATTTATTTCCGTTCCCGTGAGAATGTCAGGATAAAAAGTATTCTATGTGCTAATCCAGGCTATAAACTATATGTGTGCCGAATTTCATCCAAATCCATTAAGTAGTTTTTACGTGAAAGAGTAACAAACATACACACTCATAAACTTTCGCCTTTATAATATTAGTGTGATTGATTAGTGTGATGATAAAAAAATAGTATCCCATTCGATTTTTGACAATAACAAACGCAACAAAAAGTTATTCGTTTAATCTTTCCTAATGGCCGATTTACACATCCATAAGTAAGTACCTAAGTAAAAGCTACGTGTGGACGGCAAGTAAGTCTGTCTACCTATCGCATTAAGTAAGCAAGGAAGTAGTAAGTTGAACTTACTTACTTAATTATGGATGTGTGAATTCGTCATACATGTGGTAATAGATTGTTTACATGTGGTGTAGATAAATGCGTAAAATGCTTTAATGAGGTATAGATTACTACCATTTTACATTATTATTCGACACACATCGTACTACAACAATAACAATTAGACGATTCAAAAATGCTTAAAAATATAAGTAATAAGTTTACTTGAATAGAGATAATGATTTGATTTAACAACATTTTCCCGCCAAGAACTCCCTAATTTCATTTTCTCTTTTTGCTTCAGATCGGTAAAATAATCTAGTTCATACAGCTTTATAATTAAACTTTTTTAAACAACACGCAATAAATGTAAACACAATTAAATGTTAATGAAATATAAATTGTCATTACGTTTCAAGCGGTAAAAGTCATCCATAAATCGAATAGCACAATTAAAGTACGCTGTAATTGCACTGTTAATGTATTAATACCTGTTAATTACACGTTTCGATGTAGGTAAACGGTTAATAAGGATGTTAGCAAAATCAACAATTAAGTCTATCAAATATTATAGGTGCAAAATTTCTTTACGTGTCTGTAATGATAATTTGGTAGTTTCACCCGTGCTTTTTTCGTAATAACACGTGATGTTAAATCACGACTATTATCCCCGAAGGGTTAGCCAGACACCAGACCTCATATAATGAGGACCTCATATAATCAGTCCACTAGCTGACTCCTTTTATGTTTCACCAAAAACTGCACATGGACTCAGCGTGACAGCTAGTGAGGCCATCGCCACTCTATGTTGATAAATAGATGTATGTGCAGTCTTTAGTCCGTTAGTCGCCGTTTACGACACCCAAGGGAAGAGAGGGGGTTGTAGTATTCTTTCACCGCTACACGACACGGTTATCTTTAAAGAGCTTATATGTATAAGAAACGTCATTCTTCATTATATGCTGTGGTAGCGTTAGACTAGAATAAATATTCGCCAAGTATCCGTAAATTATCTACCAATTTACAATTGACAAACGATAACGAATAGACATGGAGCGTTTGCTACTTGTCTAGGGGGATGAACAAAGACCGCTATATTTATTTATTTAACAGAGACACAAAACAGTATACAGCCAAAACAAGTTACAATAAATAATTAAGACTAAATAAGTACTAGACGGTAAACCAAACTGTGTCCTACTCGTAATCGTGGTATAAGCGGTAACTGCTAACATTGGCTTTGAAATGATTAATTTTAACAAAACAAAAAACAAAACTCTGCACATGATAACATTTACATTAAAATCAGCTATAAGTAAAGTATTCTCGCAAGAATTTACCAAACATTGTACCTACTATGGCTGTATATGGCATAATTAAATGTGTCGTACCTACCGTAGATACAGCTATTAAAGAAACTGACCAGTCGTATGTCTGACCAGGAAAGTGACTCAACGAAATCGAGAGTGGATGTGTGCTTACAGCATCTCTAGCGTATGTCTAGTGCGAGTATTATGTGTACAGACGACAACAAATAAAACCTAACCAAACTGTCCAACTTCTCCAATCGATATTATCCGTATCGCGTAGCGGTGAAAGAATACTACTACCCCCTATTTCTTCCCTTGGTCGTCGTAACTAACGGACTAACCAATCACTCGTGGCACTTTTCTCACAAAAAAATTGGCGCAACTGTCAACGTCAAATTTGACAGAATCGAGCATAGACTATGCGATATTTTGCTATCATGATGCATAAAATGTACCACAGAACCGAAATAATCAAACTTGGTCATACTAAAGTAGTCTGTAAGTCTATGAGAACACGGTACAAAGTCAAGTGTGTTTTTGTAGGTGCGGTCTCATGCGACCGCTTGGGGTTTGAGGGGTTAAAGACTGCACATACATCCAACAGCTTAGAGCGGCGATGGGCTCACCACCTGTGTCACCTGTCACGCTGAGCACATGTGCAGTCGCTATTTGGTGTAAAGTGGACTATGGTAGAGGACTGCTTTTGCTGTCCTCGTTGTTTAGTCTCTGACTAACTCTTCGAGGATAATAGTCGTATTTATAGGTATTCATATGTAAATGCCGGATTAGTGGGTGTGTACGGTATACGTGATGGGTGACCTACATTTTATTTGTTTAAGGTCATAATTTT
Organism: Scoparia ambigualis; assembly: GCA_963921215.1. Classification (NCBI taxonomy): domain Eukaryota; kingdom Metazoa; phylum Arthropoda; class Insecta; order Lepidoptera; family Crambidae; genus Scoparia; species Scoparia ambigualis. The sequence goes on from OY992526.1 coordinate 9,233,260, forward strand.
TTAACTGACTTCAAAAAAGAAGGAGATTCTCAATTCGTCGGGAACTTTTTTCATTACATTCAACTCGCGGCTCATCAGTTACGCAATAAAAGCTATATAATCAAGTTTTGTCATTCACCTCTTTTGGTGAATGGCCATTCATTCAAACCATTCTGGGTGGGTGACTAAACCAAGTACGCTCTTCTTTTGTTTTTGGCTGTATCCGTTAATTCCGTTATCTAGTTAACCATTGAAATGAGTTAGAAAAGAAGCGCAACTGGGCGCGATAATTTATAGGTGAGCGTGGGAGAGTCAAGCAAAAAGTTACTTATTAATACTCATCATTCTCGTAATGGACAAACCATCTTAGAGGAACAAAAAACTATGCTGAATTATTTGATAATTAAGAACTAAATCATGACAATGAAAGTGATGACGCTTATACAATAATAATAAATAATAATAATATAGGTTCTTTATAAAATACAAGAATATTTATACAGAAAAATCGAATTACACAGACATGAGTACAAAACTGGCTAACAAGCAATCTCTGAGTTTTTAATGCAGACATAACCTCATGTAGACATTTTTGCGGACTGACCCTAAAATTCCGTTAAACCCTTACTGCATAGCATGCCATATCGGGCATTAAGAATTTTCAAGATGTACCTAATTTAAATTTGGTGCATGACTTTTTCCTGTGGCAACATTAAATGAAAAGCCCGAAAATACATGCTATACAGTAAGGGATTGTATTAGTGCATTATTTTTCAAAGTAACACTGAACAAATAAATAAATTAATTCGTAGTTCAATGACCATAAAAGATATCTATAACACCGTCTAATTAAGATGACTAATTACCATTATCGCCGTCAAAGTAGCACGCGACATCGCCATCTTATTGTGTTATGATATAATACGTGACGGGTAATTTAACTTGGCATTAAGTCAGCATCAGTTAAGGTTGCTTTCCATTAGTCGGGCCGTTAGCTCGTAAGCCAACTGTTAGTGGCTTGATTTGTAGCTTATAGTCATGTAAAAAAACTCTTTTTCCACGCTCACACCAAATTATCTACTTAGCCTAAGTTAAGCATCTTTTGAAAGTAGTTTTATTTGTTAGATAACATATAAACATGCTTATTATATTTATGTAGAAAATAACCAAACGCGAAATCAATTTAGAAAAACGGTTATTTCTAATTGAAATGAAACACTTTTATACTGATTGACTCGCGTTTAATTTACTATTTACATAGGGTATTATAGGGTAAAGGGTTCGAAACGCCAGGATAATATTAAAAAAAACTATGTAAATAGAAATTTAAACGCGAGTTAATCCGTAAAAAAGTGTTTAATTTCAATGTGTAGTGCTCGCTTAAACCTCAGAAAGTTATTTCTAAATTGACCGGACCGGAAATTGAATCCAGAGATGGCACGACGCCAGAATCGGCGTGCTATCCACTCGACCACAGAGGTCGTCAGTCATTATATGTTTTATAATGTTATACTACTAAGTTATAATTTCGAGTTTGAATAAATAAAGTAATTTTTTAATGGTTACAAAAAAATATATCTACCTAAGCAAGTTTTCGTGGTTCCGTGCTTCGGAAGGCACGTAAAACTGTCACGGAACGGGGGAACGGAGGAGTGACACGATGAGGAGGAGTTGAAAGATATTAAATTCACGAAGAGTTCAGAAATATATTATTTAAAGAAATGGTTAGTTATTAGAAAGAAACCAAAGTACCAAATGATATTCAGAAATTAGATCTTGATAAATTTAAAATCAAAATCAAAGAAAAGCTTCATAAAAAAGCTTATTATAAAGTGTCAATTATACAGAAGACAAAACAGCTTGGGTCTGAAATGCTTCAAGTACCTACTCCAACAGCTATTTCTAATTGTCTATAATTAATTTATGTATTATACATATTTAATTAAACTATTTACATTCAAATTCATATTTTGTATTTTGTGACCTGATATAATATATATATTTTTTGTAAATGTCGTTGCTTCTGTGCGCTGCGGTTTCTTGCTTTGCCACAATTAAAAAATGATGTCCTGAATGGGTGGTAGGTTAAAAAATATTTGGACGTTTCAAAGTACTCATTAATTGAGTTTATTGAATAAATATTTTGACTTGACTTGAAAGAAAACATTTATTGACTGTCACAAAAAAAATAGAAAATAAAAATGTAAAAACAGAAAAGAACAAAAAAAAACTTAACATAGAATAACTAAATAAAACAAAAAAACACTACAGTGTGACGAGCCAATCAGGACCTCAGCATATGCCGCTACGGTGTGACAAAATCACATCGCCTCGGCACTGGTTTTCTGGCAGGGCCTGTACGAGGTGACGCTCCCAAAGCTAAATCAATAAATAAGAAAAAATGTCTAAATTATTATTAATGAACATGTCTTATTATTAGTAAGTAGTTATAAAAGGTTAATGCACTATGCTTGTGACTAGGTGTAGGTTTAGGTTATTATTATTATTATAGGACGTATGCCTGGAACTGCCTAGTTGTAATAATGCACTTCACTAATATTTCGGAAGGATAACAATAATTAGAAGGAGCTCTTTCTAGCTCCGCGGATGGACCTGAACTTTCTTTTTCAATAAAACAGAGGCTAGACAAAGAAGATAAGTAATATTTCAATGTTAAAATTAAAACTAGATACAAAAGAATGTTATTCGGAAAAGAGGTCAGAAAACTAACAAGGCTTTACCTGCCTCGTTACAAAGCCGTTGGTCCCGGTTGTTGAAGTAAGATGGCAGTCGTTAAAACCCACCGACCCGTATTGGGCCAGCGTGGTGGGTTATGGCCCAACATCTCCATTGTGGGTAGGCCTGTGCTCAGCAGTGGGGTGTTTAAAGACAAATGATGATGATATGCAAACATGCATGGTACTGATTTGCAACTTCGTTATATTCATAGCATAGGTATAGTGAAATGGTTATATCTGATTACTAATATCTAAAAATGTTAAACAATAAAATTTTCATTCATCTATACTAGTATTATAGAGGAAAGATTTGATGTACCAACTCCTTCCATTTGACCGCATTCAACGCAGAGCTGCTCGAATTGTCGACGACGTGGTTATTTCAGGACGGCTCGATCCACTGGCTCTTCGGAGAGACGTTGCGTCTCTCTATATATTGTACCGTATATATCATGGGGAGTGTTCTGAGGAATTGTTCGGCTTGATCCCTGCCGCTGATTTCCTTCACCGCACTACACGCAATCGACTGTCATTCCATCCACATCACCTTGATGGATGGCGGTCTACTACTGTGCGTTTTTCAAGAAATTTCTTGCCTCGAACTACAGTGTTGTGGAACCAGCTCACGGCGGCGGTATTTCCGGACCGTTATGACTTAGGGATCTTCAAGAAACGAGCCTATTCCTTCCTTAAAGGCCGGCAACGCGCCTGCGATTCCTCTGGTTTTGCGGGTGTCCATGGGCGGCGGTGATTACTGTCCATCAGGTGACCCGCTTGCTCGTTTGCTTCCTTCTGCTATAAAAAAAATAAAAAAAAATGTTGGGCTGGGCGGAGCTGGGATATTGTTTGTTTGTTTGGATTGAATAGGCTCCGAAACTACTAAACCGATTTGAAAAATTCTTTCACCGTTGGGAAGCTACACTTTCCGTGGGTGACATAGGCTAAAAAATATTTAAAAAAAATATTTATTTATTTAAGGACAACCAACAAAACAAACACCATGTACATTTTTAAAACAACAGATATTGGGTTACATTGTAAGGCGCTGTCTTAATTAGAGGTTGCCACGACATGCAAAAACTAAAATAAAATAATTAGGAAGCAAACTATGCACACACTATCATTCACTTGATCAAACTACTTAAGAACTCTTCTTCTCTTCTCTACTTAAGAAATTCGCCATGGGGTACGGGGTCCACGCAGAAGGAGTCGCGAGCGGTCCGCTAGTTTGAAATAAAATCTCGTTTTTTGTCGTTGTGAACCTTAAAGTCTGGCCAACGAAAGCTGAACCTCGTAGTTAATTGATTGGCAACACTTTGTCTCTATGTGTGTCTATCTGAGGTGTCATGTCGTATGTCAAATTGAAATTTTTCTGAGAAAATTGCAGCTGTGTAAGTGACCCGTGTTACCCAGTCATGATTTTTTTGAATTTGCCGCGTTTTTCCTGGTTCAGCTTTTGTTAGCCAGACTCTATCTAAATAATCAAATTAAAACTGTCTGCATCCTTGTTTTCAACGGTCAACGTCGTTATTCTTATTTATAGTTACGGAAATCATGTTTGTGACATTAAAAACCTTAAAAACAGTGTAAAATGTCACAAATATAGTCGTAAACATGTAATTAATGATTTGAAATACCACTGTTTACATAAGAATTAAAGTGGCAGTCAGAAGAGTTATAAATATTAAATAACAAAATATTGTAAAAAAAATTACGCAAAAACATGCGCGCACGCACGCAAGCACCGTCGGAAACCGCGCTTAATTTATTGGCAATTCGTCACGTCAACCGTAGCTTCCTAGGTACCGGTATTTGGTCTTATCGTAATATCGAACTTTTTGACATTGGTTATATACCGGTATCGTATTGGAAAATTCTGATATAAAGTAGTTTCCCTATTTATTACATTGTTTAAAAGTCTTTGTATAATAAAATATAGGCGGTATTTATTTATATTAGTGTCCATTCCCACGTTCTATAATTTTATTTAATTAAAAGAAAAATCCATTTCCTCGGCCTAGCGAGTTCTCTGGGAAAAATCTGAAGACCAGTGCTTTGCTCTTCGAGTAAAGGTATCACTGAGTGTTTGCCCTTTGCATCGCTGCGGCACACATGCTACCAAAACAATGTTATATAAAGGTTTTTTATTTGTACTTAAGTTAAAAACTACATGAGTGTTTTTTGATACAAATAAATGTTTTATCTATTCTATCTAATTCTAGCTACTTCATAATCTATTTTTATCTAGTACGGGTGAACACTTCGTATTAATCTCACCTGATGATAAATGACAATAAAGCCGAAGGTGACCGCGGTAGTCCAGCGTCGGGTGTCTGAGACATCCGACATGCTGACTGGGATACCTTTTTAGTGTTAAATATTTAATTAATGTAGTTATGAACGTAGGTACTTAATGTAATTATTTGTCACTAAATAAAAGTTTTATTTATTTTTATTAGTATTTTTAAAGTGGAAGCACGGTTCATCCTGTAACCTCAACCACAGAAGAACTGGGCTATCTTATCTCACAACTGTTATGGCGCCAGACTTTAGATAAGATGGTAGTAGCTAGCCAGGCGGGCTTAACAGGCCCTACCACCAACCAATCCAAGTGGGTACACAAAGATACCTCCCGGTAGGAATCGAACCCGGGACCTCTGGATCCACGACCGGTGGGTTTGCCACTAAACCACAAAGGTATAAGAGCTCAACTTTCGTAATACCCGACTCATTAGAAAATCAATTGTTAGCAACCTCTGGTAGTATTCGTGACAGATAAAGGGTTAAGGCTAGGGTTTGCACCTTTTTTTAGGACGAATAAAGTATTTTTTCATTTTTTTAGAACAAAAATAAAGTACAAAGCATAAAAAAGAGATTATTATTATTATTCTCTTTATTTAAAATTTATTTTAAGTTATTTTTTTACAATATTTTATTTAAAAGAAAAAAAACATATTTACAATATAAAATATTATAAAAACTTAACCTAGGTTGCCACCGGCAGCGGGGATAGACCCAATAGCTATCGGTGGTTAGGGCTGCAGAGTGAGGAACCTCCTGACAATACGTGCCGTGTCAAAGAGTACTGCTTCTGTGTCTGACCCTTGACCCAACCTTTTAGCGAGAGCCTCTCTAGATATTGATCATAAAAAAGAGATTATTATTATTAATATTATTCATTTACTTGTCCTTAAAAACGTATTTTTTGTTGGTCTTGGCGAAATTCAACAACGATTAGTGTTTTACGTAAATAGTTTTACGTACCTAAATAGAGTATTTTGGCGTACTTTATTGGTGTCGTAGATTACAAAGTACGCCTACATGAAAAAAAAGACAATACTCTATTTTAGAGTACGGGTGGCAACCCTAGTTAGGGCTCATAGTGAGCGACCACGTTAAGGATCTATATCTGTTATTAGTGTCAACACTCGACTCCAAAGTAATCCTGCCCCATGACATGTAATTCGATAGGAAAAGTCATTTCCTAGCTATATGTCTCGTCGCACAGCCGGTGTCAGGTGTAACGTTTTTCTCGAATGGACCGAGCCGTTTCTCTGCGTAACTAGATCTGCGGTACGCACCCACTACGATGGATGGAAGTAAAAGCTCTGGGCATAAGTCATAAGCGATAGACCGCGTTTGGATCTGAAATACATTCGTTTATATTATTACATACAAACATACACACATGACGCCCGCTACCCGGAGCGGTAGACAGAGACCACAGTAAGGCCGCTTGTACACATCCGTTTTTTTGACCGGACGACGGACCGACCGATCAACTGGTTATCTTATAGAGGTTACACGTGTGATAAAGTCGAGTAAGAAAAAAAACTTACACTTACTGGTCTACTATTTGTACAAAAAAAACAAAAAGAAATAGAAAAACGCAAATGGTCATTATGGGTGCGTCCTATATTATTGGAAAGGAAGAATATGGTGCATTTCATACTCTTTATGCGAAGTTGGAAGAAGATGAAGCATATACCTAAGCAAAGCAAGTGGCAAAAGTAGACTGTCTCTTTTTATAGCATACTCTTATGCCCCACAATGCAGGCTTATTTTCAACCAAAGTTATTGACAATGCCATGTCAATATCATCCATTCTAATTAGAAACGCAAGTAGGCGGCACTCAATTTACTGAAAACCGGTAATACTTCAGGTAGCGTCGACACGCGCCAATACACTGGCATAGATGACCGCTCTTCTTTTCTTATGCTGGATTTACACGGAGCCAATACTTGAGACAATCCAATATGCCAGTCCAATAGGCCAATGCTAATGCTATGCAAAAATGGCTTGAGGACAATCCAATGTAGTGGACTGTCTCTATTTACACGATGCCAATATTGGACTGGCTAAGTGGATTGTCTCAAGTATTGGCTTCGTGTAAATCCAGCATTACGCCCGTCGCCGCCGGACCGTTGTTGTCCGTTGCGTCGAGGGTAGGCGGCGTTGACCTATGTCAACCATACACCACCGCAAATCTGCCGAAAAAAACGGGCCGTTGTCCGGTAAAAAAACGGATGTATACAAGCGGCCTAAGAGGTGACAGTAAGGCCACTGGACCTGTTAACTGACCTAGGTCAAGTGTTTTAGTTTTTCATTTGCCCCTCCATCAAACTCCTGCCTTCCGGTTTAGATCCGAAACCCTCGATAGGGATTCAGAAGAATGAGTCCGTACGTTTGGACGATATCAAACTGTGGTCTGGACTTTGTCACCGCCAAGATGACTGGGATGAAGATGGAGGGGACCGCAAGAAAATCTTGCGAATTGACCTCCAAACTTCATTATAAAGATGGCGTCAGATGATTATAAAAGAAACCTTGAGCATGTAGCACTCAACTAATCCAAAGGCCTTATCCCTCATTGCAAGGGCAAAATTCGTAACATTATCATCAGCCTAGGCCTATGTCCACTGTTGGACATAGGCCTCTCCAAGAGCACGTCACTGAGCACGATCCGCGACTACTCTCATCCAGCTCTTGCCAGCTTGTCGCTCCATCTAGTCTGAGGGCGTCCGCTACGCTTGCTAAGGGTAGTTAAAATACGACCACCCCTTCTTAACCGTGTCGCACTAACGGACTATAAAGACTGCACATACTTCCAACAGCAAAGAGCGGCGATGGGCTCATCACCTGTCACGCTGAGCTCATGTGCAGTCGCTATTTGGTGAAAAGTGGACTATGGAAGAGGACTGCTTTTGCTGTCCCATTGCCTTCTGACTAACCCTTCGGGGATAATAGTCGTGATTATGTGTATGAATGTATGTAGTTGAAATAATCGCTACCGCTCCCACCTTATACCAGCCACTCGAAAGTAGCGACAGCACTGGCTACGAAGTTCACTGCTAATAGCGCATTGTTCGGACACCGGGCTTAACGCCTCCAATTAAACATAACACCGCCATAACACGTTACACAACAGTGAAAATAACTAAACAATCGCGTCTGGCTCCCATGTCATAACATTGTTTGGTGTCGGATGTATTAAAATGGCTTTTTTTTTCTTCTTGTCGGATAACAAACAGTGAATACAATAAACAATTTTATTATATAAAAAAACAAAAGGCTTAAAATAGTAGAAAATGGAAGAGGCCATAAGGCCACATAAACCTGGGAATAAGCTCAGTTTAGCTCAGCACAGCAGTGGGCACGGGTGAATACGGATAAAAAAACAATATTTACAACATACATCTTGCATGCAAGTTTTTTAAATATTACTTCACAGGTCATATTATTATTATGGTTTAAATTATGAAAGCTTCTTTGCCGCGCGGCAGCTGTTCTCTAGAGATATTTTTTTATACAACATATTTACACGTTTTTAGTTTTTAAGTTATTTCGTTTTAGTTTATAGTTTATCATGGTTTCTTGTTTTTCTTTCTGTTTTGTGTAAATAAATAAATAAATGGTACTTGTTTACATAAATTCTGAGGCATGATATATTCTCCGTGCTTCGGAAGGCACGTTAAGCCGTTGGTCCTGGTTGTTGTCGTAAGATGACAGTCGTTAAAACCCACCAACCCGCATTGGGCCAGCGTGGTGGGTTAAGGCCCAATATCCCCACGTGCTATTATCCAAGTGGGTGCCCAGCACTGGGACGTTTATAGGCTGTTGATGATGATGATAATTTTGCGTAACCTTTTTGGAATACCCTTCTTTTCCCATAAATCCTAATCCTATCCTAAGACCCTGTATTACTAAGCAATTATATTGCCTATACCAGCAGCGGCCCGCCCGCAACATCATCGTCCGCGTGAACAAAAGATGTTGACGTGACGAATTTCCACAAATTCACTTTCATACAAACCTACAATAATCACGACTATTATCCCCGAAGGGTTAGTCAGAGACTAGGCAATGAGGGCCACAAAAGCAGTCCTCTACCGTAAGTCCACTTTTCACCAAATAGCGAATGCACTGTGTTCAGAGTGACAGGCGGTGAGTCCATCGCCGCTCTATGCTGTTGGAAGTATGTGCAGTCTTTAGTCCGTTAGTCGCCTTTAACGACTAGGGAAGTGAGAGGGTGGTAGTATTCTTTCACCGCTATGCGACACGGTGACTTAAAACAAAATAATCAGCCAATTAAGTATAGGTACAGCTGTTCCGAAGTGATGCCCGGACAAACATTATTTCAGGCAATTTAAATTTAATTTAAAAAAAAATTTATTCCTCTCGTCTGTGGGATGGCTCAATTGAGCCACTATTTTCTAGCGCCTGTCTGTGGGCTGGCTCAATTGAGCCACGCCACAGACGGCGAAAATGGGTGTCATATTTCGGCTCTGTGTTCCTTTGTTTTTTATTTGTTAGTGACATGCCGTACATATTTGGAATCACCATGAACTAGGCTCCATGATTCAAAAGTTCCTTTGTCGCGTCCCGAGGGATAAAAATAAAATATCGTCGTTGGGAACGTAGGGTTGTTTTAGCGCGTATATTGAAATCGGAATAATCGATTTATTATCGAGTTGATAGTATTATGAGCTGATTTATGTTATAACATGTTTTTTGATGCTTATGTTATGCTTTATTTCAATAAAATACGGGTTTTCCTTATATTTTATTTTTATTTTAATATGAAAAAAAAAGATTTTTAAAAAAAAAATCATATCTTTATTCTTACAATATTTTAGGTATTGGGAATGGTTTTAATAGATTAAGGAACTAATGCAGAGTTACTAGTTATCATATTAAAGCTTAATTATGAATAGAACGGACGGTAGCAACGTTTTTAGCGGTAGGTAGCTAAAAAAACCCCTGTCTGTGGAGATGGCTCAATTGAGCCACACAGACTAGGGGCCGCGGCAATACCGGCTCTCCACAGACGAGAGTTAACTTTCCTACAGTCACACCAATTATCAAGCCCAAGAGAAGCTTCGAAGAAACTCGTTAAATGGTTACTAGACAACGGATAAACATACTTAAAATACTTAAATACATACTTATTATACATAGAAAACACCCAGACCCGAGAAAATTTAGAAAAACAATAATTTCTAAATTGACCCGACCGGGGATCGAACCCGGGACCTCAGAGATGGCGACACCATGAAAACCGGCGTACAAACCACTCGACCAGGGAGGTCGTCAATTGATTTATAAATAAACTCAAAGATAATGGAACGTTGAAAAAAATGTTTACGTCAGGCGGGAATCGAACGAACCGTCCTCCGCAATCAATAGATCTGTTATAAGCCAAGCTCTCAATCTATAGAGCTCACAAAAACACTCTTAGGATAACCTCTATTTTGTTGAAGAACCATCAGTTCTATTAGGTACCTAGATATTGTATAAAGTCTGTAACAGTGTCGCATAGCGGTGAAAGAATACTACCACCCCCACTATTCCCTTGGGTGTCGTAAAAGGCGACAACGGACTAAAGACTGCACATAAATTCCAACAGTACTAATAGAGCGGCGATGGGCTTAACACCTCTCACCCTGAGCATATGTGCAGTCACTATTTGGTAAAAAATTTAAAAGCAGTCCTCCACCATAATCCAGGTGGAGGACTGCTTTTGCTGTCCTCATTGCCTAGTCTCTGAATAACTCTTCGGGGATGATAGTCGTGATTATATGTATGTATACAGGGTGTAACAAAATCAATAAGCAAACGTTTAAGGGCGGTATCTATACATTATTCTGAATACGTCCTCCTTGGTCGAGTGGTTTGTACACCGGTTTTCATGGTGTCGCCATCTTTGAGGTCCCGGGTTCGATCCCCGGTCGGGTCAATTTAGAAATTATTGTTTTTCTAAATTGTCTCGGGTCTGGGTGTTTTCTATGTATAATAAGTATGTATTTAAGTATTTTAAGTATGTTTATCCGTTGTCTAGTAACCATTTAACGAGTTTCTTCGAAGCTTCTCTTGGGCTAGATAATTGGTGTGATTGTAGGAAAGATTTATTTATTTATTTTTAATACAATGACAAAAAATGGGCTCTAGTTTTATAGTGTATTTTAAAAGTTATGTTTTCTAACAAACTAAATCAATTAAAATAATGCACATCATGAAACATGCTGTATCTTTACTAACACGCACGCAAGCGTCAATAAAAAGATAGCTCAGTGTGCTCCGAGTGTAGTGTGCATGTTCCGTTATCTTTGTGTGCGTGTAGTACATACAGCTGTACGGGTTAGGAAAGGGTGTATTTTTTTGTTAATTATGATAATGTTTTGTTGATTATCTCAGTAACGAGCCTGCAGTTTTGGACCAAATTTGGTGAGCATGATCAGTGTGATATATAGATGCTCCCCTTAAACTTTCGCTTATTGATATTGTTAGACCCTAATGTATAAAGTCTGTTTTGACGCTTCGCCGCCGACCGCTCGATAGCCATTTTAAAACCGCAATCGGAACACATGCGCCCTGGCATTTTGAGAATCCCAATGGGTCGACGTGCTGCTGCGAGAGGAGGACCTCTGGAGACCCCACTAGATAAGATAAGATAAGATCTCTCTCTTTATTGTACTAATTAGTGCTATTTTAACCTTTGTTTTTGTATTTTTATGTAGCTCGGTTTTGGTTTGTTGTATTATTCTGTTTGTTTTTATAAAGTATTCATTTTTTGCATTTTATTTCTTAATAAATGCCGAGCACTCATTACTCTGAGTCTTGCTTAACATCATTAAAGAAGTGGATGTGACTGGAATTTAGCACTGTTTTTGGTGTCGGGTCAAATACTGAGGCACATCCGTTTGTTTTTCATTTGTTTTTATTTTCACGTTTTGCTAAGTTTCTATACTTAATCAATGTACCTACATATAATTTGTATCATGTATGCAAAACTCTTGTGCCTACCGATTGCGAAAAGCAATAAACGTTTTATTATTAAAATTTGTTTATTGTATTATTGTTTGTAACTTGATCACCCATCCAGTGGCCCGGCATTTCGAAAATTGCTTAACTGATCAGGTCTCACTCGCAACAGCTCTGTAGATACGAGCAATCTTGAACTTATCTACTACAAGTATGAGCACTGACATCTGACATCAGCTTGGAACATATATAAACCACAGTAACCACTTTCCATTACTCCCTTTGAATGAAATAGGGAGTAGGTAAGTACTTACATTTTACAAAGTAACAGTTGCGCGTCAAGTATTAGCAAAATTCGACGATCAAAACCAGAAATGTAATAGATAAAAGGCGACTTACGGACTTAAGACTGCACATATATTCAACAGCATAGAGCGGCGATAGGTTCACCACCTGTCACGCTGAGCATATGTGCAGTCTCTATTCGGTGAAAATTGGACTATGGTGGAGGACTGCTTTTGTGGTCCTCATTGCCTAGTCTCCGACTAACCCTTCGGGGATAATAGTCGTGTTTACTATGTAACTATGTATTTCCTGTGTGTCAATAAGTGTCTCTAACTCTCTCTCTCCCGCCCTCTCTCAATCTCTTTCTCACGATGGATGGGTGGAGGGGATAGGTCCGTCCCGATAATGCCTGTATGATGATGATTTTTTCATTTAAAACAATTTAGTACTTACAAAGTACAGTGGCTGACTTAATGCCTCAGGCATTCTCTCCCAGTCAACCATTATGGTGGTGCAGACACAAAAAATGTTAGGGTGCACAAAATAAATGAAATTATATTCATGTACGAGTACATAATTGTACGGTATTATACATATATACACAATGGATGCATGGTACATACCATTGCATATAAAATAAATAGTAAGTAAATATATAAATATCGCATAGTTATTACCCACGATGATGGCGATGATGATGACTTACGCTATTATAAAATTAGCAGCGAATAGCTATTTAGGTTTTGCTTTACATTCGGAACGTCCAATTCCTAAACCGCAGTTTTCTCTCCGCCGTTCGCGAGCTTTCGGGGGTAAATGTTATTACGAAATCGCTCTTTACCGACTTTTGATGTTCCAGTTGAATTTGTAGGTAATGTGTTCATTAATGCCCATAAACATACAGTTTTCATACAGACACTTGCGATAAGATTTTAAATAAAATTAAGTATTATAATATGTTACCTACTCACCGATATTAAGTATTATAATATGTTACCTACTCACCGATATTAAGTATTATAATATGTTACCTACTCACCGATATTAAGTATTATAATATGTTACCTACTCACCGATATTAAGTATTATAATATGTTACCTACTCACCGATATTAAGTATTATAATATGTTACCTACTCACCGATATTAAGTATTATAATATGTTACCTACTCACCGATATTAAGTATTATAATATGTTACCTACTCACCGATATTAAGTATTATAATATGTTACCTACTCACCGATATTATTTATTAACCGTGTCGCGTAGCGGTGAAAGAATACTACCTATCGCCCTTGGGTGTTGTGAAAGGTGACTAATAGCGATGTGTAACTCAGGAGTGACAAACGCAAAAGATATAGTATCCCAGGCAAGGAGTGATTAACTCCGTATATCCCTTTAACTCCAATTATATCTTTATATCCATGTAGCTAAGATGTATTTTGGTCAAAACTCATTGCGAAGAATAGAAAGATACAGAGATGTGTCTAGGTTGTAAGTAAAAAAGAGATAGAATATTTCGCCCGCGCATGCGTAGTGCGGGATATATAATTATATTATACGGTAGTTTTGTTAAGGTAAATAAATCTTTCACGCAATAAGGCACAATTTCGCTGGTAGGGAATTTGTACATTCGGTGTGTTTAAAGAATAACAAAAATACATTTTACACATACACCAGTTAACTTTCCACCAATAGTAAGTAATAATTAATTACCAGCTAAATAAATACTCGAACAAAGAGAGTAAGTACAGACGTAACAACTAGCATGAACAAAAAAAAAGAATTAAACAATTACAAATAAAATTAATAAACTCACTTAAATTGAGAAGCAGAGATGTGGAAAATATCTATGGTTGTTCTAATTCCCTTTCTTGTCGTACGCATATTCAACTAAGTTAATCTTTAACTCCCTAGCTCATTTCGTTCATATCTGAGCCAGGGAGTTAAAGAGTTAAAGATATAAAAGAGTGATATAAATCTTTGGATATAAAAAATGTAATCACTCTTTTCTTAACAGTGAGTTATTCTGCGCCTCGCTAGCTGACTAACGGACTAAAGACTGCACATACCTCCAACTGCATAGAGCAGCGGTGGACTCACCACCTGTCACGTTGAGCACATGTGCAGTCGTTATTTCGTGGGTAAGAATCTTAAAACATGTGCACGAATTTAGGGGGGTGGGGGTGGGGGGAGGGTGGGGAGGGGTTCCCCCCAGTATCATTCCCACTTACAGGATATACATAGTTATGGAGATATAAGCATTTGAATTCTCATTAAAACGAACCTTTAAAATGTGTAAAATAGGTAATTGCAGATGATTAGGAGAAGGGAGGAAAGGGATAGGAGAAGGGGGAGCCCCCCCACATCCAACAAGTGCTATAAATATTTTTGTATAGAACTAGATACCCCAAAACAAAAAAATATGTAAATTTAGCAGGAGGGAGGTTAAAAGAGGTGGGGAGAGAGTATGTAAAAAAAATGTCGCACGTAAAAAACGTCGTTTCTGACGCTTCGCCGGCCGCTGCCGCGGCACGCTCGCTTCGTTGCTCGGCTCGCGCGTTTTGGTCGAAATTCTAACCTAATTAACTCTTTACGGAGAACGTACGGGGACGGGGGGGGGGGGGGGGGAGCTGTGCCCCCCCCGGCCCCCCGCTTCGGTTCTGTCACTAATTATATGAAAAATAAAAGTACCTTTCCGGCAACCAAGTTCGACGCTGCGCTTCGCGATTGTTTTAAATTTCTAACCTATCACGTGACCAACAGGAGTAATTTCTGTTGTCTAATAAATAAAACACCAAGAATTACACTTTATAAACATGCTTTATTGCTGTTGACATTTCTTCGTATGGGTCTTTTTTATCTTTTTGTACATTTGCAATACAACTTTTGAGGCTTATATTTCAAAAACTAAAGGTTTCCTTAAAAAATTCAAAGCTGCATTAGAACCTCTAATTTTTATTAACAAAGTGGAATACTTGTTTTATACAAATTTGTGCATCATGTTTTAAGATCCAAGCCTCAAAATATTTGTATGTATAATCCGGTCTTTATACAATTGTATTATTATTTGATATTAACATAGGTTTCCCTTATTTCAGATACAGTCTGTTAACCAAGAGAGGAACAAAACGCCACCACCATTTCCCTAGCAGCAGAAAAACATGGTATTTATTATTCACAATAATAATATTACTTAATTTAATTCTATATTCTTAGTAGTAGCTTAGCCGATTCTCATCTCACTTTGCCGTGTCTGTATGGTGCTTGCAACGCGGCTTGAAGAGACACTTTGTGGGCTGCAGGGTGAGGGTGACTGATGCTACGTCTCTTACGCTGCACCGCCTTTTTTTTCTATTATGACTCGTCATAGTGACTGCATCCTGCCTGATGGTAAGCAGCCGATGCAGTCCAAAATAATGAGAGCGCTCCCCACCGTGGAATAAGCACGGTAACGAGCGCACCCATTCATGACGGCCTGCATAAATGCCGTTTCACGCCCCGCTTAAAAGACCCGGGACTGTAGGAGCTGGGAAACACATGCGCCGGCAAAGAATTCCAAAGCCAAATGGTCTTACAGAGGAACGACTTGCCAATTTTTTTGGTACGAGTACTGATAGTCTGTACAGTATGGTGGTGGTTCCTAAGACCAGCACGTGTAGTCCGGGAGAGGAAAGGAGAGGGCGGGATAAGATCAAAAAGTTCTTCAGAACACTATTCGTAGTAATTCCGGTAGAAGACACTGGACCTAGCATACGCAACACGACAAACTATCTCAGTTACAGTTGTCAAAACTCGAAAAAATTATGTTGCATGTAGACAAACATACCACAGACAAGCAAAAACTACTATCATGTCACAGACATATAATAAGAAGTATCATGTCTATTTTTGATAATCGTATATAGACATAACACGAGAAAACGGATCGAGAAAATTTTCTCGTGTTGCGCATGCTAGGCCTACTGGATTCCACTTCCTCTTAACATCAGATGGAGTGGAGTCATAAAAAAAAACCTAGGTAATTGTTTACAAAATTCTAAATGTCCTCTTATCGTAATCGGAGGGAACGTAAAGATCGACGTAAGAGGCGAGTTTACGAACGAGCTTTTGAGAATCGATTCGCCAGTAAGTACTCGTATGTCAAATACAAGCCAAGCTGTGTTTACACGTCTTTGGATCTCGATCTTGTTTTAGTCTACTGTAATCTTGTATTCTAATTTTGTTTTATTGTTACATGTTGTGTAACCCTCAGGCTGAGAACGTCAACTTCCTAAAATGACAAGTTCCGAAAACGACAACTTCCTAAAA
Source organism: Scoparia ambigualis (assembly GCA_963921215.1). Classification (NCBI taxonomy): domain Eukaryota; kingdom Metazoa; phylum Arthropoda; class Insecta; order Lepidoptera; family Crambidae; genus Scoparia; species Scoparia ambigualis. The sequence goes on from OY992526.1 coordinate 9,249,838, forward strand.
CGTCTACTTATTTCAAAATAGTCAATTTCCGAAAACGATAAATTCCGAAAATGTCAAATTTCGAAAATTTCAAATTCCGAAAATGTCAAAATCCGAAAATGACAAATTCCGAAAATGACAACTTGCTAAAAAGCTCAGTTGTGAAATGTATGCTAATAAAGTACAGTCTGTACTATCCCACTGCTGGGAAAAGGCCTCCCATCATTAAAATCGAGTCATCACTTATTGATGAGTATTTAATCACTTGAGAACGACTAAACAATTGGGTTATTCCCTTTGGCCCCCGAACTCCCAGTCACCCGTCTGATTGGCCCCCGATTTCTATAAATGTCAGTTTCTTTGTCCATTTTTTATATTATTTTCAACTTGTACCGTCGAGTCAAAAAGAGCTTCAATGTGTGAATATTGTTTTGGGTAGTAATTACAAAGTATTACAAAAATCGTTTAAGGCTTTTCCTGCTGATGGTACTTTTAAGCATTATTGACTTTTAATCGACATTATCAAGAAAACTAGAAATCGGGGGCCAAGCAGAGGGGTGACTGGGAGTTCGGGTGTAAATAACCCGAACGACTTGGATAAATGCATTAGAGTCTAATGCATTCATATTCGGGTCATGGATTGTCTAATGATTGAACAATCCATGACCCGAAGACATAGGATACTTTTACTAACCCGATAACAGTTTATCTTCAACACTGTATACAATATAGGATAAAATGTTTACTAGAAAAAAATCTACCAGTCTCAGGAAGCTCGAATGGGATTCAAACCCACGACCTTTGGATTGCCGGTCCACTGCTCTAACCGCTGAGCTACCGAGACCCCAGAAGACTCATTGAATTTTTCCTAGTAGTTTGATTTACGCTGCAAGCCAGCGGTATTACGTCATTGTGAAGTCTACCCTCACAGTCTAATTTCTTTCTTTCTAGTAAACATTTTATCCTATATGTATATAGCATTGTAAATGCAAAATTTCTATTAAAGATATTATAAGCAATTACATCTTTATCGATTGTTAAATACTTGCAATAGTAGGTATTTCTTTCGACTGTGAGGATAGTCTTCACAGTTCAACATCGTAGTGCAGTGATGGGCTCACCACCTGTCACGCTGAGCACATGTGCAGTCGCTATTTGGTGACAAGTGGACTGTGGTAGAGGACTGCTTTAACTGTCCTCCTGCCTAGTCTCTGACTAACCCTTCGGAGGTTATAGGTAGACTATTAGTTATTCTGTGGTTATAGTCGTGATTATATATATGTATGTAACTAAATACAGGTTAGCTCCTTGACTATCTCCATCTATGTAACACGAAGGCAGTCTCAAGATTAAGTCCAGACTTGTGGCGCCAATAATTCCAGTTGCATATTTTTAGACAATTTCCCAGCGTTATCAGTGGGAAAGCTTAGTGAAATTGAGGTCGCCAGCTTATATATCCAGGTATACAGAGCAACAGGCACCTAGACTGCTATGTTAATACAGGCTAATTGTCTTCGAGCATGGCTTATCAGAGATTAATATTGGCTTTAAAGCAATTAGTACGACGATGTTCAGAAAAGTTTTACATTAAGGCACCTTTCATTAGTTAAGGACTACTTTTCCGAGAATGCAACACAAAACACAGTTTTATCTAAGCAGAAATGTTGCTTCAGAAATAACTATATTATTCTAGGGAAAAGCCTACCATCCAGGCCAAATATGACAAAGTTTACTTAATTTTGTTTAGTTTTCAACACAAGTAATTAAACTTAAACAAGTAATTTTATCTAGTAAAGTTGAGTTGTTGTGTTCTTTTCAGGGGGTGTTAAGAGTACACGTAACATTAATCAAAAATTCAAAACATTTTTTGGACGATTAAAAGTGCTGACAGGTAAAGTTTATTGAATAAATATATTTTTGACTTTTGACACCGCTTTAAGAGGCGGTAGCCCCCCCTCCCCCCCCCCCTGTTTTGTGTAAATAAACTAAGGGAAGATAAACCAGTGGTCTTCGATGATCGTATAGCCAGTGGTAGATTAACCTATTGCCGTCGGGCCCTAAACAAGTCCTACCATTTACCATTCCTAATTAACTTGTAATTACGTTTGTTGCAGTGGGTGCGGCTGTGGATCGCGCTTGGCGTATCGACATGCGTCTGCGCACAGCAAACTAGCGCGGTAAGACACAATATAGGCACACTAATAATGGTTATGTTACCGTAATAATAGGTAATAATATTTATTTATTTATTTATTGGGCAGTCAACAAAAACATGTACCAACAGTCTAACAATAGGTATAGGGTGAATTCCAAACTTAATCTAAGTACAGTTTTTAATTTAAGACAGCCACGGCATGCGATGTGGACTAATAGTAACGAATTTAACTTAACTAAATATGAATACTTACAAAATTTAAAACTACTATGATTTATTTTATAATTACTTTAACATTATTTGAAGTTTAAAGGGGACTTACGTAACCATTTCTAATAACTTTTCGGAACCTGTGAGCACTGTCATTAAAAATATCTAACACTTCCAAATTATTTGGCCGAGAAAGAGTGTTATATTGTCTTTGGATCCTATTTAATGTAGAATGGCAACCCAGATTGCTCCTCACGGACTTAGGCACAAAAATATTGAATCTGCTAATACGAGGTAGTTTTTTGGGTGTATTCAGTTTGATTTTTTTAAGGAGATCGGGGCAATCAAGGCTTCCATTCATCAACTTATATAGACACATGACATCAAGGAGCAATCTTCTGTTTTTGAGGCTTTCAATATTGTAATGTTTAAGACGACCCTCATATGTTGCAAGAGTTTTAGCAAGGTGCGCTCGGAAGGAAAGATGCCAAAGAAATCTTTTCTGCACACTCTCCAATCGTTTAATGTGAACATCGTATACAGGTGACCAAATAACACTACAGTATTCAAGCAGAGACCTTACAAGACTGTTATAAATCGTTATAATAGTTAAGGGGTTTTTAAAATCTTTTGTGTTCCTTAAAACAAAACCTAGTGTCCTAAAGCTTTTGGTTAGGTAAAGCTTCCCACATTGTGGTTGAAGATTCCGGGTGAAGCGCGCTTCCATCTTCGGCCTTAACCTTACTTATCACCAAGTGATTCCCCGTAGTAAAAAAAAAATTATAAGTAAAAAACCTTTTTAACCACTTTTTTAGCAAAACAAACTTTTTTATTATAATTTATTTATTTAAATGCGCTAAAGAGAAAAAAATAAACTTTTACTTTAAAATTTTACTATCAACTTACTTATAACGTCATTACACAATTTATAAAATATGATAAAGGTTGCCGCGAGATTTAAGTTTACTCGTATTTCCTTAGATTGAAAAGGACATCGGCAAAATCCCATACTAGCTGGACCTGATATTCAATGACTATGGGCATTATTAATTTTGTGTTGATTAGATACCTAACATAATTAGAATCAGTGTCCTAACTCCATATTCAATATAAAACTTCACAAATACGAAGTATAATTTTTTTAAATTTTTAATTGATAAGGGTTAGAAAAACTATTTAACGATCTAAGAGATTAAATTCTTAACTTATGTCGACCTATCTGATAACTACGTAAATAGTGATAAGAGATAATAATATGTTATTAATGGTATTTGACATGAAACAAAGAGGATGCTTATAAATAAAACACTTATGAATGATACATAAAGATTTATTCAAAATCGTCTCTTTTAATTACACTACTTATCTAAAAAACCTGCTGGTGCTGCTATTATGTTATGTTGGTGCCTGGCCCACCCAAAGTACCACACCACGGTCATGACATGTGCGTGCACAGCATCCAATCGTTCGACGACTACCAAAGAACTGCAACAATATTCTGTTATCCCTTCCCTTCCAGACGCATAGTTTTCTATTAATATTATATACATAGTATTGTTTTCTTGAAATGTGTCTGGATTTTACTTTCCCTCTTATCAACGTATTATCTCCACTACATCTATATGGAAACGCACATGTACTCCATAGTAGGACCGAGCCTGTCTGATTTGGTACTTTCCCAAGGCGAATAATATTAAATCATTACTAGCCGGGGAAACGTTAATAAATTGTCGCCCAGTACCTACGTATCGGAGCAAACGCAAAGATCGACTGCAAAAAAAATTGATGCATTCGTTTTTAACAGTGACGTTCCTTTACACGCAAGTCAAAGAATCAAGCCCTTAACGCTTATTTGTTTTTTATTTCGTTTACTTATTGTATCATTTTCAACAATTTAATACTGTACTAAAAATACTTAAATATATTTTGTCTAAGTAATACTATACTTAATCTTTTTTTCGACGTGTGTAAGGTGGGAGAGTATTACATGCAAGCACGTGAAATTGCAGACCTACGCGTGAAATGGAACTTGACATCGTCGTCAAGATCTTATTGTCTATGGTCAAAACCGTTCAAAAGCTATGATTAAGTTTTTCCATTAATATTAATTATTTTTACGCATTACTTAATTTCTCTAGAACTAGAAGTTCTTGAGGTATATTATTTGTATTTTCAAAATTAACTAATTACAGCATATTTTTTAGAATATAATTGATTTGTGCCTATAGTCAGGTCCATTTTCGCCATTGTCCTTTTAATAGTTAAAATCAATCACATCAAATTATTTAATTTACTTCGAATATTTTATTTAAAAACAAAAGGAAGTAAATACATTGAAATAACTTAATAATAATAAAGAAAAACTTAATTACTTACATAAATAAATAAAATTTCACCTAAACTAAACTACGGTAAAAAAAGAAAAGAAAAAAAAGCCTATAAATAAAAGATGTCCTCCAACTGTGGGCTCATGGGTGCGGTACCAAGAATGCTGGCAACGTTACCTCTTTGGATTGCGAGGCTGATACGCTGGCAGAGGTAGCTGCCAGCCTTCTTGTCACCGGAGGCCTCAATAAGGCGACGACTTAACTCTTTAACGAGCTGCTTGGCCTCCTGCCCCCATGGACCCATTGTCTCCACTGCAAACGGAACAAATATGTAGTTGCGGCCTAGGTTCGCGTACTTGTTCCGTTTGCGACTTTCAGCACTTACCGCAGCAGCCCCGACATGAAGCGAGGTGGCGCGTACATGTGAGGGAGCCACGGTGTCTGCACAGGTCGCATCCCACACCAACGACCTGCCAAGCTTCCAATTTACTTGTTTATTTACACATTATAGTAGTTATATAGTAAATCTTGCGACAACCTTTTATATCATATTTTATAAATTGTGTAATGACGTTTTAAGTAAGTTGATAGTAAAATTTTAAAGTGAAAGTTTATTTTTCTCTTCTTAGCGCATTTAAATAAAAGCTTGTTTTTTAAAACGGTTTTTACTTATAAGTAACTTATTTTTTACTTTTTAGTTATGGACACGTTTTTCATCTGTTCATCTAGCATTGATTACCAATATTTACGAAGGTATACAAAATTTATTCACGTCCACCAAACCACCACCACTCACCACCCATTAAAAACAGTCCACCCATTAAGACGAATCAAACTCGACGCGGTTGTGTCGCTTAATTACTACGAGTTCCTATAGCCACCTTCCAGCTGCATCATCAGACCCTGGTTACCATCTAGTACTAAAGTACAAGACGAATCAAACGAGCCCATACTCGATGGGGTTATGTCGTTTAATTACTGCGTTCCTAGGACCACCTTCCAGCTCCATCATCAGATCATACCCTGGTAACCATCTAAAAACAAAGTACTCGTCAAGACGAATGATACGAACCGAAACTCAATGGGGGTTACGTCGTTTCATTACAGAGTTCCTATGACCATTTTCCAGCTCCATCATCAGACCCTGGTTACCATTGAAAGACAAACTACTCGTCAAGACGATTCAAACGAGCCCCATTCTCGATGAGATTGTGTTCTTTCATTGCGAAGCTTCTATGGCCACCTTCCAGCTTACATGTGTACCTATGCAAAACTATCAGCTCAATCGGTAACCGGGAAGTGGGGGAAATATTGATTGCTAAATTCCAGGAAATACATACTCGTACATGTGAAGTTAAATAAAAGCTTGTAAAAAATAAATAAGAACTGGCCGGCGTGGTCGTGTAGTCAGCAATCTCTGTTCAATTCCGAAGCTCAATTACCGGTCGTATCAATTTGGAAATTAATGTTATGTATAATTGTCTCGGGTCTGGGTAATTTCTACGTACCTACTTATCATAAGTTTTTATAATTACAAACACCGAAACTTCTACCCATCACAAAATGACCTCATTAAATTTTAAACTTTGTCACTGTGTGTACGTTTATCCGTAATCTGTAAACCATTAAAAACATAACAGTGTCGCTTAGCGGTGAAAGAATACTATACCACTCCCTCTTTTATTTATACAATGTGATAGGGCTGGTACTTCTAACCCGTTAAGGCTAAGTACTACATCTAAATTAATCAATTAAAAAAAATATGGGGGTCCAACCCCCTCCCCCTATAATTTATGACCATTTTTACTTTATACGATATCAAAGGTTTCATACGTCGGAGAAACATAAAAAAAAATGGCAAACGGTAGCTAATGACACTGGCTAACTAATAAATTACTTTGTTTCGTATGTTTGAGATTATTTTGGTGAGAAAAAAAAGTCATTACTTAATTATTTTGTGATTTAAAATCACTTTTTTTTAAGTCCATATTATTTTTTTGTCGATGAATATAGATGTAGTACTTAGCCTTAACAGGTTAGAAGTACTACCCCTATCACGTTGTATAGGTAGTTATTTATTTATATATGTAGATAGATTTCGACACGTTCACTACACATTAATTTCATGAAAGATTTACGAAACTGCTGGCGTTACTTTTACATTATGTATAATCCTGTCGCTTCATGCAATGATATATTTCAAAACATGAAACGTTGCTTGAACATTTAACCGCCTCTGTGGTCTAGACTAGTTACAATTCTCGGCAGAAAAAAATCAATCAATCATAATGAAAGAACCTTGCGTCTTTTACGTAACACTCATAAATCATAATCAAATAATATCTTTCGAAAGGTATTCGTACGTTCTTTTTCTTACGTTACATTACGTATTTCTATATTTATGGATATTGCAACAGATGCTAGCATGGCAGCATTGATGTTATGGCGACATATTTAGATGATGATGGTAGTTAGCCAGATGGACTTTTTTGTTGTTCACTACCGGCTAACACTTGGTCTACATCTCACGTGATGGTAAGTGACGATAAGGCCGAAGGTGGCAGCGCTTCACCCGGAATCCTCAACCACTGAGAGACCCCCCACACTGGCGTCTTTCGAGCGTCGGCGTCGAGCCGGCGCGGCGTCCACGCGCTGTCAGTACAGCGCTCGCGTGGCATCGACGCCGCGTGAGCGCTGCAACGACGCCGCGTGGACGCCGCCGGTATGACGCTGACGCTCGAAAGACGCCAGTGTGGGGGGTCTCTAAGGAACTGGCTATCTTATCTCTAAACTGAAAGAATACAACAATGCATATGACGCCAGACTTTGGATAGTAGCTAGCCAAGCAGACCTAGCAAGTCCTACCACCAACAAAACCAAGTATACAAAGATGTTATGAATCGAACCCGGGACCTCTGGGTCTCAGACTTAAATTAAAGCCTACCGTCAACCAAATCGAGTACAAGCATGTATGCTCTCTCTGCGGGAATCGAACCAGGGACAATTATATCTGAAATTTATGGTTTAACTACTAGACTACAGACACCACAGACTAGTCTATACACAAATAATATCAATGTTCGTATCTTTGTCCTATATGCGTTCCGAAACTAACTGAAATCAACAAACACGGATTGTGATGAAAAGAGAACCGGCCCTTAGAAAAAATGCTTAACTTGTATACAATACAATTTAGTCATAAAGTAAAGCTAATATTATTTGCTACCTAAACCAACTTTTGTCTTATTTTTATCGGATCGCGGATACGAGTTATTTAACTATTAATATTTTTTAATATGGAAACACTAACTCTTCAAAAAACAGACATTACTTTAAAAATGTCTAACGTGGCTGCATAAACCATAATTCTTTTGCTTTAAAAAAATGGAAATGTCAACAATTCCGTCACGTCATGTTTGATTTGACACATGATTTGACAGCTAGCGGCTGTCATTTGTCACCAACTGTCATTTGTTGACACATATTGCCAGATAGATAATGAATAACAGATAAAAAAAATTAAAAAGTATACAACTTAAGCTTAAAACGCCGGGTCTCCTTTGGTAGTTAATCGCCTTTTACAACACCCAAGGGAAGATAGGTATTGATAGTATTCTTCTAGTGAGCTGCTATACACACGCCTCTAACGATATGAAAGTACAAGTATATTAATCGACGCATAACATCCATATTCCATTGTCAGGGATAGGAAATGGCGCGTACCAGCGGCGGGCGTACCAGATTGTGAATTCACTTTCTCTCGTAGCAGAAGTATTGTTTCTCAGTTATGAATAATTGGCCGCTTATTGTCTCCGGTAAATTCTTATCTACTTGCAAATCCGCAAGAAATCGTGCCTCTCGTTGTGTTGAATTTCTCGAGATACTATAAACTACTAAACATACATAATCACGACTTTTATCTCCGGAGGGTTAGTCAGAGACTAGGCAATGAGGACAGCAAAAGCAGTATACTCTGCCATAGTCCACTTTTCACCAAATCGCTAGAAAGCTAACGGTCCTGATGGCATCCCAGCAATAGTTCTGAAAATGTGTGCAGCGGAGTTGTCCCCTGTGTTAACGCGTCTGTACCGTCTCTCGCTCTCTTCGGGTTGTGTGCCGGAATCTTGGAGAGAGGCTAATGTGCAACCGATCCCTAAAAAAGGAGATCGGTCAGATCCGACTAATTACCGCCCTATAGCCGTAACTTCAGTGTTGTGTAAGATCCTAGAACGAATATTGAACAAACAGCTTATTCGATACCTAGAAGATCACTCCCTAATAGACATGGGCGCCGAGTTATAAAAAACCAGCGGCGGCGCGCCTTAAAAATATGCTCGGCGGCGGCGTGAAGCCGGCGGCGTGGGATTTTTGAAGTCGTTTTTGGTTATGTAGTTAAAGGTAGAAATAAGAGTGATAAATAAAACCAACACTTCATAAAGATTTCAACAACGAAACATTATATCGTTGCCGTAGAGCGAAAAGTCACTTAGTAGGTAAAATTGATAATTTAGTTCCTCCTTGCGTCGTGTTCCTCAATGCTGAGGGTCGTGACCTCCCTTCTGCATCACTTTCTCTCTTAGGGTTTTCCTCCATCTGTTTCTGTCTCTGGCGGTGTGGAGGGCGTTATGAACTGAAGAGTTAAGAGTGGTGCGGATTTCGTCAGACCAATGTATTGGGCTGCGTCCTCGAGGCCGTTTCACGTCTACTTTGCCGGTCACGATAAACTTCTCGAGGTTGTCACCGTCTTTCCTTGCAATGTGACTGAAGTATTCGAGAATTCTGCGTAGACATCTGAGGATGACAGCAGTGACGAAATTTTGAGTTCTCGCAATATAGAGACGTTAGTCCGAAATGCTGTCCAAGGAATACGGAGCATCTTTTTTCAGCACCACATCTCAAAAGCGTCAATGCGTTTGCGGTCTGCAGCTTTTAGTGTCCAAGTCTCAGCGCCGTGTAAAAGATCGAGAAGACAAGAGTCCGTACCTGTCTGATTTTGGTTTTTACGGAAATGTTGCGATCCATCCAGATTTTTGCAAGCTGAGACATGGCGCTCTTAGCCATGCCAATTCTCCTGCGCACTTTCTTCTCGCACGAACCATCGTTACTGATGTTGGAACCCAGGTATATAAAGTCGTCCACTATTTCTAGGTCCAATGCGCCAATGAGTTCCAACTTCCCAAATCTATAATATGCGAAATCTGAACTGGCAGTCACTGAGGAGATCATTGGTCTCAAGGTATGCCAGCAGTCGAGAGTTCACTACACGTTCCATAATCTTGCAGAGTATGGACTTGACTGAACTCGTCTTACAGTAAGATGGATCGGCACGGGTATCTTTTTTTGGCACAGGCTGCACATTAGCCAGCTTCCACGACTGAGGGACTAGAGCAGTCTCAAGTGAGAGACAAAACAGGCGTGTTAGAACAGTAGACAAGTTAGGTGCACAGTTACGTAGGACAATGGCCGGGATTCTATCAGGACCACTAGCCTTATTCACGTTAGAGTACGGAAAGTTTTGAGTACCTCTTTGCTGCGGATGTGAGGTTCTCCCATGGAGAGGTTGGCTATAGGCAACTTAGGTGGAACCTTGCTAGCGACTTCCAGACGTGAGTTCTTTGCAAAAAGAGTGGCAAACAAGTTAACTTCTCAGCTGCAGTGTGAGCAAGTGAGCCGTCAGGCTTTATCAGCGGTGGAAATAAAGGTATTTCGAAATGTTTCGCACCCATTCGTATTACCTATAACCGGACCCCTTTAGGGGGTAGCTTCATGTCCGCGGCGGGGAGGTACTCAAAACTCTCCGTGGAAATAAAGGTATTTCCAAGTGGGTGCGAAGCTATGTAATGTTCTTTAACTGGAGCTTTCTCAGGGTCTGGGTAGCCGACGATTTGCGCGCTCGAGCATCAGCCCAGGCTAAGAAAGCTGACGGGGTTCCGGTTACAGTTACAGCAGTGTGCCATACTCCCTAACATTTCTAAGATACTATGCCAACGCGTTGGTGTGGACGTCTTAACGCTAGGCACGTTCGCGAAGTCCCCAAACAAAGGGCGTTCTTCTGATTCTTCTCCCTCTTGATCGGAAATAGGGTCGTCTTCGTCGTCATTGAGCACCTGAGCTGACGCCCCCGCGCGGCGTCCGCACGGACTACATTAGTAAAGAATAAACTGAGATTTGTTACAAGAGCCCAACACATTAGAACAGTCTAGTCGGCGCGAAATTTTGAACAGTCGGCGGCGGCGGCGGCGCGCCATATCTAAACGGCGGCGGCGAGCCACGGCGGCGCCCATGTCTACTCCCTAATTCACGATCGTCAATATGGGTTTCGGCCAAAACGGTCAACGGGTGATCTTCTAGCGTACGGCACACATCTCTGGGGTGAGGCTACTGACAAGCGTGGCGAGTCACTGGCAGTTAGCCTTGACATAGCCAAGGCTTTTGATCGGGTCTGGTACAAAGCTCTTCTCTCCAAGCTCCCGGCATACGGTTTGCCCGCTCAGCTCTGTACCTGGATTGCCAGCTTCCTGCATGAGCGTAGAATCCGTGTCCTTTCGGATGGATGCGCTTCGCGGTTCATGTCAGTGAACGCTGGTGTTCCTCAAGGCTCCGTTCTATCCCCCACGCTGTTCCTTCTGCATATCAATGACATCCTTCCTCTTGGAAACATTCATTGCTATGCAGATGATAGCACAGTGCATAGGGGATATAACGGGCACCCAACGGCTGGGCGGGTAGACACCGAAATGAAGCGAGTAAATCTTGTCATTGAGCTCGATCGGGTGTTGGACCTCATTTCTAAATGGGGCTCCGATAATCTAGTGGAGTTCAATGCCAAGAAAACACAGGTGTGCGCGTTCACAGCGAAAAAGTCGCCATTCCTTCCCCTTCCCTCTCTTCAGCGTACATCTCTAGGCCTGCAGAGCAGTATTAACATGCTCGGTATGGATATCCGCTGCGATCTGAACCAAAAGGACTACATCGAAACCGTGATTAAAAATGCCTCACGTAAACTCGGTGTCCTGAACAAGGTGCGGCGATTCTTCACGCCTGATCAGTTGTGTCTATTATACAAGACACAGGTGCGGTCTTGCGTGGAGTATTGCTCTCACCTTTGGGACGGCTCCGCAAAGTACCTTCTCGATGCCTTGGACAGATTGCAGCGCCGCGCTGTGCGCATTATCGGCAATGCAGAGGTCACTAAAACTCTCGAGCCTTTGCAATTGCGTAGAGATATTGCGTCACTCAGCGTCTTTTACCGTTTATACCATGGCGAGTGCTCTGAAGAACTCTTTGACCTCATCCCTCCTTCTCCCTTCCTCCATAGGAGTACGCGTGCTGCTCTCCGGAGTCACCAATTTACAGTCTCTAACATTCCATCACGCACAAAGAAATTTGGTGACTCGTTTCTTTGCCGCACTTCCAAAAGATGGAATAGTCTACCAGCACACGTATTCCCTCCTACCTATGACATAGGGTCCTTCAAACGAGGCGTGAAGAAGCACTTTGTGGGCCAGCAGAGTGAGGATGACTGATGCTACGTCTCTTACGCTGCACCAGTTGTCCTCGCGCCTGGACCTCATTTCCACTTAACATCAGGTGAAGTGGGGTAATTTGCCGGGCTTAGTATAAAAAAAAAAAAAAAATAGCTACTGCACATGTGCTCAGCGTGACAGGGGTGAACCCATCGCCGCGCCGGTTTAAGCTGTTGGATATATGGTATGTGCAGTCTTTAGTCCGTTAGTCGCCTTTTACGACACCCAAAGGAAGAGATAGGGGGTGGTAGTATTCCTTCACCGCTACGCGAGATGGTTAAACTACTATACACAACTGAAAAAGTAAAGTATAGCCCTATACTTTTTCACTGTCACACTAATTATCTAGCCCAAGTGTTTTAAGCGTCCTTTGAAACTCGTTTTTATTGCTTAGTATTTTTTATATTTTTTATTCGGCAACGGGTAAGCGCTTGGCCTTCATCTCACTTGATGTAAGTGACGATAAGGCCGAAGGTGGAAGCGCGCTTCACCCGGAATGCTCAACCACTGAGGAACTGGCTGTCTCATCGCAAACTGCCGGAACACAACAATGCTATAAACATCGTTGTTATGGCGACAGACTTAGATAACGGATAAACATACTTTTTACAAGCTTTTATTTAGTTTCACCTGTCCGTTTGTCATAAAATCTTGCAAATTAAAATTGATCAACTTCCCGGCTACCGATTGAGCTGAAATTTTGCATACATATGTAAATCACGTGACTATGCAATATTATGATGACATGGTGCTGATCTGATGATGAAGCTGGAAGGTGGCCATAGGAATTTCGTAATAAAACGACACAACCTCATCGAGTTTGGGCTCGTTTGACGAGTAGTTTATCTTTCAATGGTAACCAGGGTCTGATGATGGAGCTAGAAGGTGGTTATAGGAACTCTGTAACGAAACGATGCAACCCCATCGAGTTTCGACTCGTTTTATTCGTCTTGATGAGTACTTTGTTTTTAGATGGTTACCAGGGTCTGATCTGATAATGGAACTGGTAGGTGGTCATAGAAACTCTGTAAAGAAACGACGCACCCTCGGCTCGTTTGATGTGTCTTGACGAGTACTTTGGTGATAGATGGTAACCAGGGTCTGATGATGGAGCTGGAAGATGGCCATAGGAACTCAGTAATTAAAAGACATAACCCCATCGAGTATGGGCTCGTCTGTTTCGTCTCGACGAGTACTTTGGTGCTAGATGGTAATATTATGTAAAGTTATTAATATATTATATAATAATAAGTACTAAAAAGTTAAAAATAAAATTAAAAGAAAAATTTTTTTTTTTAAAACAAGATTTTATTGTTCTACCCAGATGTTACTGAATCTATTTTTTGTTTCTGATCTTGGTGATATTCGGATATGATAGTTAAAAACAACTCATAATAACTGGGAAAAATAGTTAAAAAAATACATGTTTCCGGAAAAGCTTGAAAAAGGTGGGCTTTTAAAAAGGGGTATTCCTCGAAGCGCACCCATTTTGAAGAGCACCAGACCAAGCGCACCTAACTATTCCTCCAAGCGTACCCGTTGGGTGCGCTTCAGAATAGGTAATTAAAATATTTTATTTTTATTCTTCGAAGCGCACCTGTAAAAAATAGAGAGGAGCTTAAAAGATTCGTAATATTGATGTCGATAAAAACTAGGACTATGTGCATAAGAATCATGACAGTCATATTGATCTAAAAGTACCAGGGAGACATAAATGAAAAGAGTTAGTTAGGCGCCTTAGCGATCTTACTCAGGAAAAAAGAAATAAACGAGTAGGACTAGGTGCTGCAACTTACTAAGTTAAAAATAAATTGAATCATGACAGTTATTTTGAACTAAAAGTACGGTAGTACTATTACTTATTCTGTGCTAAAAGTAGATAGATAGATAGATAGATAATACTTTTATTGTAACATAATAAGACAAACATTTACAATGCATTTACATACAAAAGAAAAAAAAAGAAAAGAAAAACAATGTTACAATTTGGCGGTCTTATCGCTTAAAGCGATTTCTGCCAGACAACCAGTCGGATGGAGAGAACTAATATACTCTAAGATCGGAGGTGCAAACATTGAAAACATACTTAGTTACACAATTTAAAGCAAAAAATAAGAATAATAACATTATAAAATAAATAAATAATCGGGTTTAATAAATATATATACACACACATATATTAAATATACCTACATAAATATATAATACATAATTAAACATACTTAAACATAATAGTCTCAGGTAGGAAGTAGCGGACAACGACAGCTATGGAGCAGGAAAGGGTTAACGGGAAAGGTAGAAATTTTTCACGAGCTCTCCGCACGTCTGATCGCCACTGGAAGCGATATTCCAGAGACGAACAGCTTCAACGGTGAAGGAACAATCGTAAAAGGTGGTGTTGTGAGAAGGAAATTTAAGGGTTAGATTTTCTGATGACCGTAACGAGCGCGAGGATGAACAATAAAGGAAACTGAAACGTTCCTTTAGATAGGTAGGATAGGTGGGATTAGTTAATGTGTTATATAGAAGGGAGAGAATGTGAGTATTCCGGCGAAGACGAATAGGAAGCCACTTGAGTTTAGAGCGGTACTCAGAAACATGATCATACTTGCGCAAGCCAAATATGAATCGAATACAAAGGTTTTGAAGGCGCTCAAGTTTATTTAGCTGGTCCTTCGTGAGATCAAGATACCAGGCGTCAGCAAAGTCTAAAACAGGAAGCAGCAGAGATTGTGCTAGCGCAATTTTAGTGGCAGTGGGTAAAAAGTTACGTAATCTTCTTAAAGTTGCCGATGACGCGTAAAGCTTGCGGCTGACAGCTTGCAGCTGTGGACCCCAACTCAAGCATCTGTCAATATCAATACCCAGACTTGTAACAGATTGGCTGAAGGGGATGGCCACTCCATCAAAGTCAACCTTAGGAAGGTTTTCCCAGTTGACTTTGGAGAGCAACCTAGAGCTGCCGACCACAATAGACTGTGTTTTCCCAGGATTGACCTTAAGTCCGTGGGCTCGACTCCATTCAACGATTCGTCCCAGGTCCACATTGGTAGTTTCAATAGCTTCAGCGAGATTACTCAGTGGTGCCTGGCAATATATCTGCAAATCGTCTGCATAGAGGTGGTAGGAGGATGAAAGGTTTTCAGAGATGGAAGTGATGTACATAGTAAAGAGAAGAGGAGATAAAACGCCACCCTGCGGGACACCAGCCGTCGCGTCACAAACAGTCAAAGTACCAGGGTGACATAAACGAAAAGAGGTAAATACCCTAAAAATAAACGTACGTTATTCGTTATCGATATTTTCTGTTAATTATTACATCTCTTTCCACATTTTATCTGCTGGTGCGCTTCGAGGAATAAAAATATAATATTTTAATTACCAATTCCGAAGCGCACCCAACGGGTGCGCTTGGAGGAATAGTTTAGGTGCGCTTGGTCTGGGTGCGCTTCGAGGAATACCCCTATAAAAATCCCGTCGTAATATGGGTTGTTGTTTACATGTATGTGGCGGTCTAATAATAATAGTAGATTGTTATACAAGAGGCTAAAATGACCCATTATACACGAGGTAGTTTTACTCCCGAGCTTTAGCGAGGGAGTAAATAGAAACCGAGTTTTAATGGGTTTTTAGCGCCGTGTGTTACACTATGTTTTTCACTACGAATGCGAGAAAATAAAACAATCCAATAAAATATTAATTGGTTTATTTTATTAAAAATTAACCCGTTAGTTGCTATAACGACACCCACGGGAAGAGAAGGGTTGGTAGTATTATTTTGATGAGCCCATCGCCGGTCTATGCTGTTTTATAGTAGGTATGCAGTCTTTCCATCTCTTTCCTTGGGTGTCCTAAAAGGCGACTAACGGACTAAAGACTGCACATACATCCTACAGCATAAAGCGGTGATGGGCTCATCAAAAAAATACTACCAACCCCTTTCTTCCCTTGGGTGTCGTAAAAGGCGACTAACGGACTATAGACTGCACATACATGCAACAGCATAGAGCGGCGATGGGCTCATCAAAATAATACTACCAACCCCTCTCTTCCCTTCGGTGTCGCAAAAGGCGACTAACAGACTAAAGACTGCACATACATCCAACAGCATAGAGCAACGATGGGCTCATAAAAATAATAATTTACCAACCCCTCACTTTTCATTGATGTCGTAAAAGGGGACTAACGGACTAAAGACTGCACATACATCCAACAGCATAGAGCGACGATGGGCTCATCAAAAAATAATACTATAAACCCCTCACTTCTCTTCGGTGTCGTAAAAGGCGACTAATGGACTAAAGACTGCACATACATCCAACAGCAAAGAGCGGAGATGGCCTCATCAAAATAATACTACCAACCCCTCTCAAGGGAATAGAGATTCCCTTGGGTGTCGTAAAAGCGACTAACGGGCTAAAAGCTCACCATTTAAGCACATGTGCAGACTGTGCAGTTGTTTCTTGCTGAAGCGTGGACTGTGTGGGCGTGGTCTGTGTTGTCCATAGATTCAGATAATTACTAATTTTACCATAAACTTTAATATGATAACTATCTCTAAAAAGTTGTTGATCTAAATAAACAGTAATAAGTCCAGTCTTTATTCATGATTATTCTACCTAAGACTAAATACTTTTTCGTTTTTGTAGGCTCATTGACATGTGACAGACAAAAATTAAAAAAAATATATTTTATCCCCTAGGGCTTGAAAAGCTATTTTAGCCTCGCTCTAGAACGCTACAATGACGTTATTTTTGTGCAAGAGGAGTGAAAAATAAATTGTTATAATATAATAATACACAGATAGCAGGTTATATGATATGATATCACAATAAAACAACAGTACTTGGTGAACATTACTGAGTTTTAGTGTGATATTCGAGAAAATTGTTCTTAGGATGTAATAGAATTTTGCAAAAAATTCTTTCTTTCTTTGATTTCTTGCAATGTCTTCGTGTCATGTTAGTAACGTCGTCCTGATACATAATAATATTTCTTCCTTCTACCGCTCTTGATCCTCTTCGCCACCTAAAACTTCATTATACTTTTCTTCTAACTATTTCAAAATATGTTAATTTTGTCGTTATAAAATTTACTTAAACTATGTTGAAAAATCATTGAAATGAATGTTACAACTTAAATAAAAAGTTTTTATAGGAAAAAATATTACTTACGCGGTAATTGGATGGGGTCTTTGAAAGCTTTGCGTGCAAACACAAGTCCTTAGTTCCCTACCCTTACTCGAAACCTGACTGCAGCGCGTGATACGCTTTATTTTAACTTGTTTTGGGAGGGTATCTAAAGTTCTAAATCGCTGGGACAGGTTTAAAACTGCCAAATTGGCATCTTTCTAAAAGCCGGGCTCCTAAAGATCCCACGCGTCGGGCCGAGGGTTAAACGTATCTGTGCCGAGTATCATTTACATCCTGACAGATCTGGATGAAATTATTTTAAACATTCAATTATGATAAGATTACTTTACTAAATCTTAATTTTTGATATTTTGTCGCATTAATTACGCTCACACATCGAGAGGAGTGCGATGGCGTAGCGACTAGCGCGTTCGGCTTGCGATCTTGTCCGCTAAGCAACTTTCGCAAAGCTGGGTCGCAGGATAGGTGACCAAATTAAACATCTTGAGCTCCTCCGTGATTCGGAAGGCACGTTAGGCCGTTGGTCTCGGTTGTTGTCGTAAGATGACAGTCGTTTAAACCCACCAACTCGCATTGGGCCAGGGTGGTGGGTTAAGGCCAAATATTCCCACGTGTTATTGTCCACGGGGGAGGCCGTGCCCAGCAGTGGGACGTTTATAGCCGATGATGATACTTTAAAATCCTATAATATTGAAAAAAATGACTAGATGTGTCAGGTAACCATCGAACCCACTTAGACGTTTCAAGTTAGCAGAATAAGAGCTCCAACTTAGTAAAAACGCCCTACACTAGAAAACACAAGAGAATGATAAAGTTAATCGAATATTCGATTTAGAGAGAGCCAAGGCTTCGGAATTCCAAAAGATCGACCGTCAAACAATTAATATTAATACTATTCACAAAAAGACTAAACGTTTTTCCTCGTTGAAGAAAGAGATTGTACAGTCGATAAATTCATTATTTATGGGGCAGTTTACGAAAGGTTTCGGTGGTACAGTCGACGGCATGTCATCCGTAACTCATTGGCTTCGACTAAGGATATTACATCGGTAGTTAGATAAGATAGGTAGATATATAAAATGTCTTCCTTATTATCTTTTTATACATACATACATACGCGAGCTAGAATCAAGAATCAATATCATTTATTCAGTTTAGGCTCTAATAAATGAATGGTTTCATTCTTATATTTTACGTAATTAGTGCCTACTACTTAGTAACCTTTACTTATTAGTTTGTATGTTTAGTTTAAATTCGTTCATAAGAATAATTTGTACATTATTATTTTTGGTTGGTAGTAGGGCTGTTAAGTCCGCCTGGCTAGCTACCACCATCTTTTCTAAGCTTGTCGCAATAACAACGATGTTTATAGCATTGTTGTGTTCCGGCAGTTTGAGATAAGATAGCCAATTCCTCAGTGGATGAGGATTCCGGGTTCGCTCGCTTCCACTGAAGGCCAAGCGCTTACCCGTTGCCAATAAAAAAAAATTATTATAATGTTGAAGTAGAAGTGGCACATAAATGAAGGTTATAAATTGGTCGAGTGGTTTGTACACCGGTTTTCATGGTGTCGCCATCTCTGAGGTCCCGGGTTCGATCCCCGGTCGGGTCAATTTAGAAATTATTGTTTTTCTAAATTGTCTCGGGTCTGGGTGTTTTCTATGTAAGTATAATAAGTATGTATTTAAGTGTTTTATGTATGTTTATCCGTTGTCTAGTACTTAACCATTTAACGAGTTTCATAACGAAGCTTCTCTTGGGCTAGATAATTGGTGTGAATGTAGAAAAGGTTTTTTATTTTTAACTTTGCAAACTTTGCATCTTAGTTGGGGTGCCTGTACTCTACAGTAATCTACGAAAGTGAGATGATCATGTTCTCCACCGTCTCGCTTGTAAAGGTGCCACGCATTATTCGCAGTCATTATCTAAGGTGTGACAAAACAGTGAAAAATACCATTTCTTGCCACGAATAGAAGTACGATACAACTCTGTTTAGATCTGATCTATCGACCCGTCCTATATTTCATTGTATATGACGAATATGACGATTCTTCCATCTATAGGTTTGGTTTCGGGGAACTGTCGGCTGAACAAATGTAGAACTAGTTGATACACCTGTGGGAAATGCAGTGGAACTAGAAGGTACAGCGTCACTATCGTCTGAAGTCAAATCCGTCGTGCGTATTCTTTTTGACAAACTTGACAAAGGTACATCGTCTCCTTCGTCGGAACTCAGATGAATCATTATATATAGATAGAATCATTGATAAAGTTATATCAACCCGAAAACAATTATTTTATAAATTCTTCATCTCTAGAATCCTCATCTGTGACGTCAGCATTAGCGTTCTCAAATTGTAATTTGAGTTGGCAAAAAATCATCATCCTCACATCACCCTAATTCATCAACTATTTCGTTGAATAGAGTGCTCTCAAAGGTCGGGTGCTAAAAAGAAAACAATCATATTATAAACCCCCATATCGCGACGGGGCGTTTGAAAGGCCATCAATTTGAAACGTGAAAAAGGAATGAGTTTTTGTTGCACCAAAACAAATTGATAACCTGATATTTTAGATAACATATCCAAAATTAAATATTAAAATGAATTAGCAACAACATCCACATATATAAATGATAAAAGCTTACCTTTGTCCAGACATCATGAAACAGATACTCCAAAGTCTTCAAAGACACAAAAACTTTAAATAAACAAGACAAGTGTCTAATTGTAAACGTAACCGCATCAAATCATACACGGATAGTAACCTGACAGTGCAAATATCTTTGAGAATTCATTTTAACAACTCGAAAATTTAGGGTATTTTGGTTAATAAAATAAATAATAAATAAATAAATAAATAAATATTTTTTTTTTAAATAAAAACTACATTGTTTGTGCAAAAGAAAAATAATTAAGGTATAATTATGCTGAATGTTCTTTAATGTTCCATCACAATCTAATATGCTTTTATTTATTAAAAAATCTGTATGTGATAAAAATGCAAAGATTTAATACTTACAAGGTGTAAAGTTTTACCTAGTGGTAATAATGATATTTTTCTTATTAGGTTTAAATTTTATATATAGAAAACGCCCAGACCCGAAATCAATTTAAAAAAAAACAGTTATTAAAATTTACCCTATCGAGAATTGAACCCAGATATAGCGACGCCAGAACCGGCATGCTAACCACTCGGCTACGGCAAGGTCGTCTAGATATATTCTGTCCCGCTGATGGACAAAGATAATTGAAATCAAGTCTTTCCTATAATAACATTGGTGGGTATCCGCTTAATAAATTGAATAAATAAATTATTTCACACGTCGTCAGCACAGTATAAATATAAGCTAAAGCATATTTATACTATGTCGTCGGCCTGTAGCTGTGCGGATTGATGCTCGGGTTGAACGCGAGAAAGCGTGGTTCAACACCCCATAGCTCCGTTAGACTACTGACGTGAACCCACTCCTGCACATTCATTTATATTAATAGGATGGGTTAACAGGACTATTAATGCACATTATTAAAATATGGGCTATTAAAATATGGGCTGGTGTGGGCAATGCAGCGAAAAATCCGAAACACATGGAAATTAGGGGATTAACCGCATAATTTAGATAATTTGGTAGTAGCTGACCAGGCCCTATATACCATCAATCAAACCAAGTACACAAAAGATTACCCCCGCTGGGAATCGAACCGCCGACCTCTGAGTCTAACACCGGTGGCCTAACCACTAAACCACAGAGGCAGTAATCGTCTTCCTTGTTCACCTTTTCTATATAACTTCACAGCAAGTTACATCATTATGTGCATTTACAAGAAATAACCTCTCCTACTTTATAGCATTACTTAACACCTAGACACTTCGATTCGCCATTATTATATTAAATAAATGTTCTAAGCTCGAGTGGGATGTAGGTAAATAACTTTCACTTGAAGTGGTTTCAAGTGTAGCTTTAAGCTCTGTTATGTAATTTAGGGCAGTTACGCAATAATGCAAGTAAAAGTTAAGGTAAACGTTTAACTTATAAACTGTAATAGCAGATTGCATCTGATAGTATTAGATTTATTGGTTGTTAAAAGTTTGGTACCTAAAGTGAATTACGTAAAGAAAGTACCTACGGTTCCGTGTGAAGTTGATATGGTTGTGACGAATAAATTACCTAAGGATAAAATGTTTACTAGAAAAGAGCAACCAGTCTCAGGAAAGCTCGAATGGGATTCGAACTTTCGAACCCATGACCTTGGGATTGCTAGTCCACTACTTAGCTTAGCTTAAAGCTTAGCGGTTAGAGCACTGGGTTCGAACCCCATTTGAGCTTTCCTGAGAATAATTGTTTTTTTTCTATTAAACATTTTATCCTATTGTATAGCACAGTTACGCAATAATGCAAGTAAAAGTTAAGGTAAACGTTTAACTTATAAACTGTAATAGCAGATTGCATCTGATAGTATTAGATTTATTGGTTGTTAAAAGTTTGGTACCTAAAGTGAATTACGTAAAGAAAGTACCTACGGTTCCGTGTGAAGTTGATATGGTTGTGACGAATAAATTACCTAAGGATAAAATGTTTACTAGAAAAGAGCAACCAGTCTCAGGAAAGCTCGAATGGGATTCGAACTTTCGAACCCATGACCTTGGGATTGCTAGTCCACTACTTAGCTTAGCGGTTAGAGCACTGGGTTCGAACCCCATTTGAGCTTTCCTGAGAATAATTGTTTTTTTCTATTAAACATTTTATCCTATTGTATAGCACTGTGAATGTAAAAATTTACCTAAGGTTAAGCCAAACACTAGATATCTTACACACTCCCATATTAAATCGTAGCGGAATAGTAGGTACCTTTGACATAAGAATGACCGCTATCTTACCATACTCGTATTAACGAGTTTCAATGGAATACTTATCTTGGTCTAGCTAGATAATTGGTGTGAGCGTAAATCAATTTTTTTTATGTGACTTGTGATCAAGGATTAACCAAGGAGTTTCTTGCGCCCGTTCTTCTCCACAGCTAAAAGACTTCCTGAATGGGTGGGGTGGGCGGGCGGGTGCCCATTCATCCAAATAAATTTAAACGATTCAAATTCAAATTCAATTAAGAAATTTTGAGTTTTGTTTTTTTAACCAAACTTTGAAGCACATGAGATGCTGAGGACCTTTAGAGTTGGTAGGGCGCCTTATTTTTTAATGTTAATTTTACATAGTAACCGGAGGTTTAGATTATTCCCAGATCTGGCAAAGTGTGTTCGGGTTCCAGATTTTTCGATGCTTTAATACATACATACCTACATATAATCACGACTATTATCCCCGTGCTTCGGAAGGCACGTTAAGCCGTTGGTGCCGGTTGTTGTCGTAAGATGACAGTCGTTAAACCCACCAACCCGGGCCAGCGTGGTGGGTTATCGCCCAATATCCCCACGTGCTATTGTTATCGTGGGAGGTCTGTGCCCAGCAGTGGTACGTTTTTAGGCTGATGATGATGATGATGATTATCCCCGAAGGTTTAGTCAGAGATTGCAATGAGGATCGCAAAAGCAGTCCTCTGCCATAGTCCACTTTTCACCAAATACCGACTGCACATGTGCTCAGCGTGACAGGTGGTGAGCCCATCGCCGCTCTAAGCTGTATTAGGTCCGTTCGTCGCCTTTTACGACACCCAAGGGAAGAGAGGGGGTGGTAGTATTCTTTCACCGCCACGCGACATTTTTACGATGCATAGACCGGTATTTAGATCGCTGATTGATTACCTACTGATCACCAACTCGGAGATGGCAAACGTGGTGATTGGCAATACCCATCAATTGTAGAAGACACTTGATTTCAATCATGGGAGACCTTTGAACAGCAGTAAGACAGTTTAAAGACTACTTTATACTTTTTAAAATACTTTTAGGGCTGTCTGTCCGTCCGTATGTCACAGCCACTTTTTTCCGAAACTATAAGAACTATACAGGGCCCTTATTCTGTAACGATTCCTTGTTTCAAAACCACGTTAATTCCTTAAAAAGTCACGATATCTTGACGACGACGATGCGTTTGACGTTTGTGCGCGGTAAGGTATAGGTGTGGAATCTATAGATTGCGATACAGAATCAGGGCCCTGTTGAAACTTGGTAAGTAGATGTATTCTGTGAACCGCATTAAGATTTTCACACAAAAATAGGAAAAAAAACAATAAATTTTGGGGGTTCCCCATACTAGAACTGAAACTCAAAAATTTTTTTTTCATCGAACCCATACGTTTGGTGTTTCTATGGATAGGTCTCCAAAAATGATATTGAGGTTTCTAATTTAATTTTTTTCTATACTGAATAGTTTGCGCGAGAGACACTTCCAAAGTGGTAAAATGGTTCCCCCCCCCCCCCCCCTCTGTAACTTCTAAAATAAGAGAAAGATAAAACAAAAAAAAATATGCTGTACATTACCATGCAAACTTCCACCGAAAATTGGTTTGAACGAGATGTAGTAAGCAGTTTTTTTTAATACGTCATAAATTTATTAATTTAAAAAAATTACACTTTTATTAAAACAAAGTTACAACGAACTACAAGAACTTTTATGTGATGTTACTTGCTGCTACGGAACCCTTCATGGGCGAGTCCGACTCGCATTTGACCACTTTTTCGAGAAAGAATATATTGTACGGGGTTAAAATAAGCATTTGTAATTTTTAAAATACTTTTTCGAAAACTGTCAAGTAGCCAATTGTAGCAGAGCCTTGATTTCAATGATGGAGAGGCCTTTGCCTAGCTGTGGGACAGTTTAAAGACTACACTTTTTTATAAAATATTTTTTAACCATTCGCGTAGCGGTGAAAGAATACTACCACCCCCTGTCTTCCCTTGGGTGTCGTAAAAGGCGACTAACGGACTAAAGACTACACATACATCCAACAGCGTAGAGCAGCGATGGGCTCACCACCTGCCACGCTGAGCACATGTTGCACTTCTTGGTGAAAAGTGGACTATGGAGAGGACTGCTTTTGCTGTACTTATTGGCTAACTGACTCTGACTAACCCTTCGGGGATAATAGTCTCGATTATTACGTCTGTACTTTTTGAACAGTAACAATCACTACTGTGCTTTCTTACTATCAGGCGGATCGCGGCTGTTACGCTTACGCTATTTATCAATCTTTATAAGTATTTTTTTTGTGATATACTGTACCTATGCCTGCCAAACTGTAAAGCCGATATTCCTACATAGGTATATCAATGTAGGTACATCTCCTTCGCACACACACTCACAACTACCTCGGATATAAAATTATTATCTGATAATTACAAACTTACTAATAAAACAAATTGCGCTTAGGAAAAACTTTACTTTCCTTCCAAGAACATCAAAGAATGATACGACAACCAAGAAAAAGTTTTACAATAATGTTGCCATGCAAAGACTTCTTTCAAAATTGAATAAAAAAAAGAGAATAAAAAAACAAAAACCATTTGACTCGTGAAGGATTTGAACCTCCGCCCTCCGATGATCAAGTAAAGGCTTATATCGGCGCTCTCACCTACTGAGCTAACGAGTCTTGTTTAGGAGTGACTAATTTTAGATATCGTTGGTAAACGATGACATCATAGACGACCTCGCGTCGAATTCAATGCCATGACGCATCAAGTGCATTGTTATCCTATTATCACAGTTTTAAAAGTCAATTGCAAATAAGACTCGTTAGCTCAGTAGGTGAGAGCGCCGATATAAGCCTTTACTTGATCATCGGAGGGCGGAGGTTCAAATCCTTCACGAGTCAGATTTTTTTTTTTGTAATCCATTTTTTTATTAAATCTTGAAAAGAAGTCTTTGGCAACATTACTATAATACTGTGCTATTTTTAAAGACACATTAGTTATCTTATCTACCTGTAACCTATTAAATTATAAATCAATTGCTGTTCGTTGTTAGTCTAGCGTACCTACACTCAAAAATGGCTTGTCCATTTTGATTGTTGTTTGTTTTGCTTTGTACCTTTTAATACAGGGGTGGTTTAGAGAGAAAAATAATAGGGAATCTCCTAAAGAAATGCTTAAAAATTATTTATTTTAGTTGTGTTGTGCAATATTATTAATTTGGTTGATTAAAAACTTTTTGCTTTTTCTCACTTCTTTTTCGCATCTGCATATTTTTTTTCCTATCAGTTGGTTTGTCATTCATTATCATTATGTTGTTGGTTTAGCACAATCTGTTCAGTTTTTTTTACATATAAGTAAATTTTGACTGTCCAACTTACATTTAACACGACTATTATCCCCGAAGGGTTAGTCAGGGATTAGGTAAAGAGGACCGCAAAAGCCTCTGCCATAGTCCACTTTTCACCAAATAGCGACTGCATATGTGCACAGCGTGGCAGGTGGTGAGCCCATCGCCGCTCTATGCTTATGGATGTATGTGCAGCCTTAGTCCGTTAGTCGCCTTTTACGACACGGAAGAGGGGGGGGTGGTAGTATTCTTTCACCGCTTCGCGACACGGTTAATAAATAAATAAATAAATGTAAGTATAAGTACTACTCCGCCTGAGGTTGTCGTCTTTTTTCAGTGTTTAAAAAAATTTTACTTAAGTACTACTCTGTCAAGAAAGTACCGGGAAAAGATCAATAATACACAAAATGTTAGTTATTCGTCCAAATTTATTTTATCGCCTTCAAATTATGCTCCTTCAGAAATGATACACTTACGCCAACGAATAATCCAATCAGTTCAGGTCTCGCCGCGAATTCTCCTTTATGTCTTCTACAGAATGAAAAACGGGTGCCATGAAGTGGTAATTTGAGTTTAGGAAAAAGAAAGAAGTCGGCTGGAGCCTTATCTGGTGAATAAGGTGGTTGCTCGATGGTATTTGTTGAGTTTTTGGTCAAAAATTCGTTCACAATAATGATGGCCTTGTGCAAAGGCGCATTATCGTGGTGCAAAATTTAAGAATTTACTTTCCACAAATTTGGCCTTTTTTGTTGAGGCTTTATTCTATGAAATACACCCGATGTAAACACTAGAGTAAAATCACAAAGTTACTTAATTTTGTGTCATTTTATCTTCTTTTCCAGGTTTTATTCTTAAAATAAGTGATTTGATATTATGAGTCATTTACCAAAATGAAGTTCATAGATAACTTGAGGAATTATAACCGATCGTTTTTTTTTATTACATCTATCAATTTTTTTTAATATAAAACGCGATTATTCGCGCTGCTTCGCTGTTATACCCGTCCCTTACCGTTGTACCGTCGAGAGAGCGAGAGAGAAGCGCTCGAAAAACCTCCCCTTAATCGACTGGGACCGCGAAATTGAACTCTAACACATTACGATGTAAGGCGGCCGGGCGGGTCAGTGCACTTGCACCTACACGTTCGCCCCTCTGGTCCGAGCGTTCGCCCGGTATCCACGAATTATTTTTATTGTGCCGGACAAAAATAAATAAATTAATTAAATAAAAAAAATTAAAATGATATCTATTAACGTTACGGAATGGTATAATAAATTATGCGTACTGATAAGAAATTATCCTGTATACTCGTCTACCTTTATTATCGCAGATAATTGCCCATACCATGTCATCTTTGCCGAATATTCCGCCCCGTGCCCCTGGATTGCACTATCCTATGATTGTGGCTGTACTAAGGGGCCTTCCTATACAAGACGATCGATGATAAGAAGTAATTCTTTTTAATTTTAGATTTATAGGTAAACTAGCGGACTGCTCGCGACTGCGTCCGCGTGGACCGCGTACCCCGTCACGAATTTTTGAAAATATTATATAGCCATGTGTCACCCGGAGATAGTGTAGCTTTCCAACGGTGAAATTTTTTAAATCGGTCTAGTAGTTTCGGAGCCTATTCAATCCAAACAAACAAACAGTCAAATCTTTCCTCTTTATAATATTAGTGTAGAAAAAATCCACGGCGCGCTGTAGTAATAGGTATAATGTTTGCTGATCGTTTGTTTTGAAAAAACTCGAGAATGACCGAACCGATTTAGCTAATTTTGATCTTGAAATATTCGTGATAATTCAGGGAAGATTTAAACGGTGAGAAAAAATATTAAAAAAAATCCTTTAAAAAAACTATAAACATTAAAAGACATCGTGCAATTTATGTGGTTGCTAAAAACTTTTTGCAGTTTTCTTACTTCTTCTTCGCGACATTTATCTTTATCCTGTCAGTTAAGTTGTCCCTCTGAGTTGTCAATGTGATTTGGGCAGGACAACGTCTGTCGGGTCTACTAATCAAAGTTCTACTATTATTATTCTATAAATAAATACCATAGCGGCTATTGCCACTCTCGATTGTAGCTATGACGTGAGAAATAGAGAGTGGTCACTACCTAGGCATAGGTACAGATGCGTATCCAGAGCTAACACCACAAAAAGCGGTCGCTCCCCCATACACTGGGGACCACTTTCGTAGTTGAGGCAACATAACTAGAGACGACATTGCGGAGCAATTTTTTGCGCACTGATTTGCTTTCTCAATGGTGTTGCTCACCTTGGCGTGGCCACCATCACCAACTGAAAATCTGATTTCATAGAAAATTTGTCGGAGTTTGTTATGAAATCTCAGAATTTGTCGGTCCACCGTTCAAAAGCTATCAAGGTGGCCCCGACAGGATGAGCGCACATCCTGGCATGGCCACCTTGTATCTCTGAAACTACGGGTCGTAGCGAAGATCTGATTACACCAATAATTTGTGGATAATTTGTCGGAATTTGTCGACAAACGCCAAAAATTGTCGGTGCTAGCGCTCATCCTGGCGGGGCCACCTTTAATTATCTATTAAGTCAGATTTCCAGTTGGTGATGGTGGCCACGCCAAGGTGAGCCACATGTCGCAATGTCCACAAATCGCTTGGATGTTTCCCATACATAGTTCTACCATGGTCCGGTTATTTTCATACTGCCCCTTCGTGACCCACCCAAGTAAAGCAGCGTAAAAACAAAGCTTCACATTTATAGGTTGTGAAAATAAAAAGTTATTGTTTAATTAATTGGCTAATTTTGGCGTGGGTCGATCGATAGTACTATTTTAAAACAAGGCGGGAATGTTGCAATTGAGACTAGGGGACTTATTGTATAACTTCAACATCTATCTCAATACCTTTGAAGCAAAAGTACATTGCTTCGCTAGTTCGAATATTTTAAACTTAGTTTTTCATAAGCAAACTAGCAAAGTTATGTAAGTACCTACTCGTACTTGAAATCAAATGTGTTGAAGTTAGACCACAGGTATTTCATTTTGATGATTTTGTACCGGGTTTCGTTGCGGCCTACCAAATCGCAAACGCTGGCTTGGATCACTCCACAATCACAATCACTGAAGCGTTTGCAAACCATGAGTCGCAAACACTTGCTTCGCGGTGCGTCTCTAGTTATAATACAGCATTGAGTTTCGTCAAGTTCTCCTCGCCAAACCACTTTTACTATTCTCGTTTGCGAATTTTACCACGTATAAGGCACTGGTGGATGCCGAACCTTCTTCCTGATGTTCGGAGTGTGTTGCTAATGGTAACTAGTTTTGTATTTGTTGGAATGTGAATGTGGAAGCTTATTGTAAAGGTATATGATTCCGAACTCCGCTGCACGCAGCAGTACTGCGGCAGCACTATTGGTCCCCCCCCATATATTCTCTATAAGTTTATATGAGATTACATTCCAAGCTACGCAGCAATATCGCGGTAGCAATGCAGCGGCAGCACAGCTCAGTGCCGCGGAGTTCGGAATCATACCTTTATCCTACTAATCATCACACTAATATTATAAAGGCGAAAGTTTGTGAGTGTGTATGTTTGTTACTTCTTCACGTAAAAACTACTAAATGGATTTGGATGAAATTTGGCATACAGATAGTTTATAATCTGGATAAACACATAGAATACTTTTTATCCCGATATTTCTACGGAAACGGGAATCACGTGGGTGAAACCGCGAGTGGCCGCTAGTTAATATTATAAACGCGAAAGTTTGTAAGTATGGATGGATGTTTGTTACTTTTTCACGTAAAAACTACTGAATGGATTTGGATGAAATTCGACATACAGATAGTTTATAACCTGCATTAACACATAGGATACTTTTTATCCCAATATTCCTACGGGAACGGGAACCACGCGGGTAAAACAGCGAGCGGCCGCTAGTAAGTACTTAATAATTAGTCACATTTGGAAAATGTCGAAAATAATGAGTGATGTCATGAGTTGAAAACGAACCTACATGCCTTTTGCGATAAGTTAAACAAAGGATATATTATTATTATAGGATTATATTTGTGCATGTCGCGTAGCGGTGAAAAATACTAAGGGAAGAGAGGGTCTCTTCTCTTGGGTGTCGTAAAAGCGACTAACGGACTAAAGACTGCACATAAATACTTCCAACAGCATAGAGCGGCGATGGGCTCACCACCTGCCACGCTGAGCATGTGCTCAGCACTGCACATGTGTCGCTATTTGGTGAAAAGTGGACTATGGCAGAGTAGGGACTGCTTTTGCGGTCCTCATTGCCTAATCTCTGACTAACCCTTCGGGGATAATAGTCGTGATTATATGCATGCATGCAACAATATAAAATTGCGCTTAAAGTTATTCGATTCTTCTCACGTTTTTAAAGACCAAAGTTTCGAACTATCACACACCAAATTTACAAAAAAATATTTCTTTTGGGCGGGCCTCCGCAATGAATGCTTTGAAGTGGTTATTCGCTTGATGTTTTCAAGGGGATAGTGGGCGAACTGGTTGTTATTTATTTCGACGTTAATTGAAAATTTGTCTTTTTTGGAATAAAATGTTTACTAGAAAAAAATCAACCAGTCTGAGGAAGCTCGAGTGGAATTCGAACCCACGACCTTTAAATTGCCGGTCCACTGCTCTAACCGCTGAGCTACCGAGACCCCAGAAGACTCGTTGATCTTTTCCTAGTAGTTTGATTTACGCTGCAAGCCAGCGGTATTACGTCACTGTGAAGTCTACTCTCACAGTCGAAATAAATACCATTGCAAGTATTTAACAATCGATAAAGACGTAATTGCTTATAAATATCTTTATTATTGAAATTTTGCATTCACAATGCTATACAGTTAAAGGATAAAATGTTTACTAGAAAAAAAATTATTTTATGTTGTAAGCTGCTTGTTATCCTAAATAAATAAATAAAAAAACAAACATGATTTATTCGAATTTGGCCCTTGTTTATGCATTCTGGCCAGTAAGGCATTATTGTAATCGGTTTAAAGTAGCAAAATCGAGGTCCTGTTTCAAAGTTACTAAGGTTACTGAGGCGTAACAATTACCTTCCAAAATATACAAAGTATAGGGAATAAGTTACCTCTAGTTGAGCAATTTTTGTCAAGTTCTAATATTGATCTAATTTCACTTTCTGAACTGAGTCGCAATAAAGATTTTTGTACTAACATAGCACTACCTGGATATAAAATAGCATCCTTATTATGTAGAGAACAACATAGATTAGGTGGGGTATGTATAATAGTTAAGGAAAATTTAGAATACATTGTAAGAGAAGATATTGTTAAGTTTTCAAAAGAGTTTATCATAGAATTAAGCGCTATAGAATTACCACAATTAAATACAATTATTATAGGTTTATATAGAGCAGAACGCCATATAGATATATTTTATGAACAAACTACTAAAGTACTAAATAAATGAAATAGAAACGACAAAAACAAATATGTAATCATTGGTGGTGATTTTAACATAGATATATTAAATACTAAAAATAGAAGACAGCAAAACTTTATTGGTTTTATGAGATCATCAAACTTTAAACAAATTATTAAAGAACCAACCCGTGTAACTGAGAAAACCGCAACATGTATAGATTTGATTTTTACTAATTATAAACCCTTTGTAAAACAAATCAGTAAATGTAAAACTTCACTTAGAAAATCTACCTATATTTAATAAAAAACCGTGGATAGCTAAAAAAAGAATCTATACCAACTCAAAAATGCAGTGTATTAATAATTCATTAAAGGATATCGATTGGAGTCAGGTTTTCAATGAAACAAAAAATATCAATGAAAATTATACAACATTTCACTTAATAATACAAAAACTTTTAAATAAATTCATACCAAAAGAAAATATAAGATTAAAAAATAAACCAAAAAAAGGATGGCTAACAAAAAGTTTTCAAAAATCGTGTGAACATAAAAGAATATTAAGAACTTTACTAAACGAAACAAATAGCAATGTAATAAGAAAGTACTACCAACAGTACAGTAAAATACTAAAAAAAAGTGTGGGAATCTCGAAAAAAATGGAATATACAAGACAGATAAAAAAGTCTGATAATAAATACAAAACAATGTGGAAAATTATAAATGACAAAACTGGGAAAACTAGTAATAGGTTGTACAAGAATATAAAATTAAAAATAAATGAAAAAAATGTTGATTGTCCTAAAACTATTTGTGAAATATTTAATGAGACATTTCCAAACACCGATAACATTAAAGACGCAAATTTAATATCTGACGTCCACCGTGTTATAAACTCACCAATATGCTCACTGTATCTAGGCCCCGTTGATCAAAAAGAAGTAAAAAAGATTATTATATCTATAAAACATAAACATAGCACAGGTGTAGACGAAATCCCACCAACATTGATAAAACAATGCGCCGATGAATTATCTAAACCATTATCATTTCTAATAAACCAAAGTTTTGAACAAGGCGCTTTTCCGGACTTATTAATAATAGCGATAATAAAACCAATACACAAAAAAGATGACACCACCTCACCAAATAATTATAGACCGATAGCATTACTACCCAGCTTTTCTAAAGTTTTCGAAAAAGCCATGTGTAACCGACTATATGTATTTTTAGAAAAAAATAATATCCTAGACGAACATCAAAACGGTTTTAGGAAAACTAAATCAACAACACTAGCTGTTTATCAATATATCCAAAGAGCACTTAAACATATAAATGAAAAAAAATATAGTTTGGGCTTGTTACTGGACATGACAAAAGCGTATGAAAGTATAGACTACAACATATTGTTGTATAAATTGTATGGATCGGGCATACGTGGCCCTGGCTACTCCTGGTTCAAATCCTACTTACAAAACAGGAAATAAAAAGTACAGATAGAAAGCTATGATAACAAAAATAACAGAATTCAATCAGTAGTATCCAGCGAAAAAATATTAACACATTCAATACCGCAGGGGATTGTCCTTGGCTGTGTACTTTTTCTTATTTACATAAACGATCTACCTAACATAGTTAAAAATGATGTAACCTTGCCGATTTTGTTTGCGGATGATATATCGATTTTGATAGAGTGCGAAAATACAACCAGAGCCAATACATTACTTAAAGAAACTATCGAAAATGTCTCGACATGGCTGCAGCACCACAACCTTAAAATAAATTACTCAAAAACCAAAATGATACAGTTCAGACCTTACAACAAAGCTCCTTTAGATATTGACATTAATTTTGAAAATAAAAAAATAGAATCCGTAGGCATATTTAATCTTCTAGGTATAATAATAGACTCTCACCTAAACTGGAAAAACCATATACAGCACATTAAATCTAAATTATCGAAATTTACTTACGCGCTCTTTGAATTAGTACACAGCACGAACAAAGAAGCCGCACTATTAGCCTATTACGCGTACGCCTATTCCCAACTAAAATACGGAATAATGTTGTGGGGGAACAGCACAAACATAAACGATCTCTTCATAATGCAAAAAAAATGTGTGAGAATAATAGCCCAAATTGAAAATACCCAATCTTGTAAACCTTACTTCAAAAAATTTAATTTACTTACCCTACCGTGTATATACATATACAATATATGTATGTTTACATTTAAAAATATTCAGAGCTTCACTAAGGTAAAAGATACGCATAAAATTAATACTAGGCATAGAAACAGATTGTACCTACCACCATCTAGAATTAAAATGCTAAATACCAGCCCTTACTACATGTCAGTCAAAATTTTTAATAAATTACCAGAGTATATTAAAAACGAACAAAACATAAAAATTTTCTCAAAAACTTTAAAGTCTCATTTAACCGCTGAATGCTACTATTCCTTGAATGAATATCTACATTCGTAATTAGCTGAATAGTAAATTAATTATATATTTTTTAGTAGCTTGTGAAATTTATAAGTGTACCTATACCTCATATGATTGTACGTCAGGTCGACTATGTGCTCCAATATTGCTTAATAATGTATTGTCTCATTTTTATATAAAATTTAATAACTAAGTTTATAAGCTGTCCTCGAATTTGCAATACCCAAACGGTAACTAAGTTTTAAGCACTTCTTTTTTATTGTCACCATCTTGTACACTTAGTTTGCAATAAACTTTTGATTGATTGATTGATTGCGTTATAGTAATTAAATAACACGTTAAAAACTAAAAACTCAAACTTTGTTTTAAAATGAAACACTTTTTATGGATTAACTCGCGTTTAATTTTACTACATTCACAGTTTTGAGTTTCCTGACGTTTCAAACCCTTTGCAGGGTGTAACTTCTGACTATGAGACGACCAACACCTCAGTCTCCCTGTGACCACGGACCCTGCAAAAGGTTCGAAACGTCAGGAAACTAAAAACTATGTAATGTAGTAAAATTAAACGCGAGTTAATCCGTAAAAAGTTTTTCATTTCAATGTGTAGTGCTCGCTCAAACTCGTTGCGAACAATTACCATCAATCAATTATTGTTTTCCTGCATACAAAACACCTTCTCATTACTCAAACACACAAATTACCAACTGCTATCGTCAATTACCAACAGCTCAATGACAGAGCACTGTTATTTCGTTCTACAAATCAAATGGACCGCTTACGTACTTACGTATCACCTGACTGTTAGCTATTGATTGCTGAGATAATAATTACAAATGATTTTAACTTTCTAGCATGTTAAATCACTGCTCTTGTTATAAATCATTCGTGTGTACCTATTATATTGCATGTATAGCCATAAATTTGTTAACTCTTATAATTGCATTGTTGATCTCACGAAATAGATAAATTTTCTGTTCTGTAGTTGAAACAAATAATATATATTATTTTATTGAATCTATGTTGTAATAATATTTTTTGTAAAAAAGCTCTGTTTCTTGCCAGCTCTTATTAGTTGGACCCTCTCCCAAAATCCGAAATGGTGTTAGATTCAGTAGTTTAAAATTAACAAAAAATATTGTTAACTATAATTTTATTCATAGTTAGCTAAAAGGAGGTTAGGCGGTTTAGGCGTTGGATTAAAAACATCTCGAGCTCCATCGTGTTTCGGAAGGCACGTTAAGCCGTTGGTCCCGGTTGTTGTCGTAAGATAGCAGTCGTTAGTACCCACCAATCCGCATTGGGCCAGCGTGGTGCGTTAAGAGGAAACACTACGTCAACGTGGCAAGCAAAATTCTCATACAAAACACAGAAAAACGACGTTTCGTAGTCCCCTGTTTCCTCCTTCAGAACTGGACCAATTTTATTACTACTTCAGCATCGGTTAAAGGAAGAGATTTCCAATGTCTGTATGTTTGATTTTTTAGCATTAAGTCATTTATTAATAACCATGAGACTTTAAAATTTAGCGAAATCACTCCGTTTTAAGGCGTCTTCAGAAACAATACTTGGCTGGTTTAAAATAAATCAAACATACAGACATAGAAAATCTCTTTCTTTAACCGATGCTGAAAAAGTAATAAAAATTGGTCCAGGTCTGAAGGAGGAAACAGGGGACAACGAAACGTCTTTTTTCTGTGTTTTGTATGAGAATTTTGCATGCCACTTCGACGTAGTGTTTCCTCTTAAGGCGCGATCTCCCCACGTGCAGTTGTGCATGTGGGAATTCTGTGCCCAAGAGTGGGACATTTACAAGTCGCGGTCTCAACTTTTGATATCAGTAGGTACAACTGGCGGTGGGCCAGCGTGGTGGGTGAAGGAAGGCCCAATCTCCTCATTTACTGTTTTTTTTTTAATAATAGATGAGCTACATTCTTATCCGTACGATTAAGAGGGTTTACGCTATTCAGTTTCCCATACAAACTTCCAAGTCGAAATTTTAATGAAACTTTGCACGCTAGAGTAAAATACAGGGATCTAAATAGTTTGTACTGAGTTATTGCGATTTTAAACTTTCTATAGTGTACTTTAAATCGCAATAATTCAGCTAAATAAATGTTTTTTTATAAATGTTTTCAACAAACTATTTAGATTCCTGTATTTCACTTTAGCATGCAAAGTTTCATTAAAATTGGCTTATTGATTTTTAAAAATTACGACTTGGAAGTTTGTGTGGGAAACGTCAATGCGTAAACCCTCATAAGAAGAGGCCGACGATGGAGTGAGTTTTCCCAGAAGCAGCCTATTCACGCGGGCTTTAAAGATGTTTTCCATATATGGGAAGGCCAGCGCCCAATAGTTAGACTTTTATAGGCTGAGGATAATGACTGATAATCATAACCGTGTCTCGTAGCGATGAAAGAATACTACCACCCCCTTTCTTCCCTTGGGTGTCGTAAAATGCGACTAACGGACTTAAAGACTGCACATACATCCAATATAGGGCGGCGATGGGCTCACAACCTGTCACGCTGACCACATGTGCAGTCGCTATTTGGCGAAAAGTGGACTATGGCAGAGGACTGCTTTGCGGTCCTCCTTGCCTGGTCTCTGTCTAACTCTTCGGGGATAATAGTCGTGATTACATAATCACGACTGTTATCCCTGTTAAAATGTCTCGGTGTATACACACGTATACACCAAGACATTTTAGTGGTTGTTTGCCCGCGGCAGAACGATTTACCTTTTAGTAGTACCTACTATCGAATCATGCGAGTTATTTTTTGAAAATAAAAATATTTTTGTTCCCAAGTAATCAAAAAAATAATCATAAACTAGAAAGCGTGAGAATATTACTTAGTGCGGGAGCTTCTTTTACTTTAAACATTGATATCGTGCGGCAGGCAGTCCCTAAATACGTCACATTTCGTTTATGAAACTATCATTTCTCACGCTTTGAGATGCTGATGATTATTTTTTTGGTTACTTAGTTAAGGATAAAATGTTTATTACTAGAAAAAAAAACAACCAGCCTCAGGATAGCTCGAACGGGATTCGAACCCGTGACCTTTGGATTGCCGGTCCGGGTTCGAATACCGTTCGAGCTTTCCTGAGGCTGGTTGTATTTTTTCTAGTAATAAACATTTTATCCTATATCTATATAGCATTGTAAATACAAAATTTCAAAAATAAAGATACTTAGTTAAGAACAAAAATATTTTTATTTTCAAAAAATAACTTGCATCATTCGATAGTACTACTAAAGGTAAATCGTTCTGCCGCGGGAAAAAAACCACTAAAATGTCTCGGTGTGTATACATATAAGGTGACTGCTAGAAACCGCAAGAAACTTCAAGGGCTGGTCAGGTCAAGTGTTTTAAAAATATCAAAAAAGAAATTCGTGCTTTTTAAATTTTTAGTTAAATAATTCATTTTATGAAATTTAATTAGATAGTCTTCGAGTATCTATATACATAATTAGTTTTAAAGCAATAACATAAGAAAAACAAAATGAAAACAATTCAAAATAACTGTTTTATATAGATAGTCTACATCAACTCTGCTACCTTTTTACTTAAAACTAACGTTTAATTATAAGAAATATAAACTAACTTACGTACTATGAAGACGGTGTGCCACACCCTTGAGATACGTCGCTCAGCCCGGTGCCGTCCGCCGCGCCGGCTGTCTTCGGGCTGCTGTGGTGGTGGTGGTAGCTCGCCTCCCCGGCGACTGCTCTGGCTGCTGTGGTGGGTGGAAGGCCCTAAGCGTCCCGTCGCCTACCCCTCAGTACTGATAAACCCAAGACAGATACACACCACCGTTGCACAATGCCACTTAGCACGGTTCACGCCACGTGTACGCGTCAACCAACAAATCACTGATTTTAGCTAAACTTATGTTCTACACTGTTGCTGTTTATTAATCCCTACGGTCCGCCGAGTTTAACTGACTATGTGCCCTACACATCAAATTACACCAAAACTTTTCTACGCGACCCCGCGGTCAAGGTTCCTAACCTAATTCCAATGTTCCAACGTGAGTGTGTCACACTGACATTGACAGCCGTCTGTCAAATATAAATTAAAACGACAAAAAAAGTTGCCAGCCGTAAGTGGCCATTTGTTCCGAACAATAACGATTATTTACAACGCGCTGGCAACGGCCGGCCGGCTGTTGACCCGTCCGCGTCAGCTGGGCGATAAGTACCTAACACGAATTCCTTTTTTGTCATTTTTATCATGTTTAAAACACTTGACCTGACCAGCCCTTGAAGTTTCTTGCGTTTTCTAGCAGTCACCTTATATAATGACTATGCACATTTTTCTTATCATTATCATTACATATTATAAAATCGCAATTTTCGTGTGTCCGTGGCTCCGTTTTCTCCTTCTAAACCACGCTTTTTATTTTACGCGTTTGTCGTTGAAAAAGTTATTTAAAGGTATTTTGTTAAAGGTATTTTTTGATCTTTTTTTTCTTTTTTTATACAAAAGAAGGCGGCAAACGAGCAGGCGGGTCACCTGATGGAGAGTAATCACCGCCGCCCATGGACACCCCAAAATCAGAGGAATCGCAGAAGCGTTGCCGGCCTTTTAGGAAGGAATAGGAATTGTGAGGGGGAAGATAGGGAGG
Organism: Scoparia ambigualis; assembly: GCA_963921215.1. Taxonomy (NCBI): domain Eukaryota; kingdom Metazoa; phylum Arthropoda; class Insecta; order Lepidoptera; family Crambidae; genus Scoparia; species Scoparia ambigualis. The sequence goes on from OY992526.1 coordinate 9,287,883, forward strand.
GGCCTCCGGAACCCTCACTGGTTGAACGAAAGACAACAGCACCAAGTGGCATTGTTTCACGCCGAATATTCGTGAGAAGGTTGGTATTACGCCGGGCGAGCCGGCCCAATGCGTGCTGCAACGCAGCTTGGCTCTACCACTCAGTCAGTGTCACTCATTTAGCACCACCCAGGGGTCACGTGTAGGGTCTCAAGGGTAAACCTACGGACGCGAATAACTTTAACCCCCAAATGTTTTTTAAAGTATATTATTTATAGATATTCTGTACAAAATGGTTGAAACATGACGGTGTTTATAAATTAGAATGGAGAAAGGCGCATTTTACCAGAAAAAAATACAATGAATTCTCTCCATGATCCAGTAATGATTCCGTAACAAATCCCATTAAAACACGTTTCAAAGCCATTATAGGAAAAGTGACATTTGTATCAAAACCCACTAAAACACCAGTCTGTCACTATCAATACAATATTATTCCACTAAAATAGAGTTGGTGAAAAATTGCCTGTAAGGGGGTTTTGAAAGAAGACTCCTCATTTTGAAATTTATATTTTTTCATAATTTACTTTGAAATGCTTGCCAAGTCATAAAATGTTTGTTCACAGAAGTTCCGGCAAGGGGACTCGTCCTACGAGTGGGGGTGGCAGCAGCCGCAGGGCGGGGCCGAGGGCCATTACTATGTGAAGCTACCCCAGGTGGGTATAGTATAACAACCGATATCAACAAAGACTGCACATACTTCCAACAGCATAGAGCGGCGATGGCCTCACCACCTGTCACGCTGAGCACATGTGCAGTCGCTATTTGGTGAAAAGTGGACTATGGTAGAGGACTGCTTTTGTTGTCCTCATTGCCTAGTCTCTGACCAACCCTGTGACGCTCGCTGGTATAATAAAACGCCACATATATATATTTATATATATTTTTTTATTACCTTTGCTCCCCGCTTTTTTGCAGGACTTTTGGTTCTGCTTGTATTTTGTCTTCTTATTTTGAGGGGGGGTTCATAATCTTGAGCTTTGAGAGCTCGACTCCAATTTCTTATCTATCTTATGTTTTTGCTTTTTTTACCTTTTTTTTGTATTTTTTTCTTTCCACATAATTTATCTTTCCACATATATATTTAACGATATTATGAACTGTATTTCTAGGTTTACAAAAGATAACAACAAAGGTTGGCCTTGCCACGGTGTCTGACGTACAACTGGTTTTGGGCAACTTAGAGCCTACAATCGCTTGGCAACAACCCCATACTTATGTGTGATTCATACAAACCCTTCGGGGATAATAGTCGTGATTATAATTTATGTAGATATACGTATGTATGTGTTAAAGGCTAAATGATTATCATCATCATCATATGCCGTAACGCGTCCACTGTTGGTCAAAGGCGTCCCCCAAGGATCTCCACCACGTCCGGTCTTGTACTCGCATCCAGCGGCTACCCACGACCTTCCCGATTCGACGATCCAAAGCGTTTAAGAGTAAAATTGTATAGTAATATTATTTTGTAAAATCGTTCCAAGTGTTCCAAAAGTGTATGCAAATTAATATATTTCTTCAAAACCTCTGACCTCCATACTTTGATTCCCAGGAGAGAATGTTTGTTTATATATTTTTTTTAATGTTTCGGAGATTTATGTATTGAAATTGGTAAATGTGGTTTTATTTATTATTTTAAAATGAAAATCAATGAAGCTCTTGTGAATGACTTTTGGAGAACAATAGATTCGGAGCGCATGGGACTAAGCCATCGTCGGTCCACCTCCACCTTTTTGGAAGGCTACCTACACTGCGTTTACTATGCGGTCGCCACTATGACTCAAGCCGTTCTGCCTGAAAGCAAAATCTACACTAATATTTTAAAGCTGAAGAGTTTGTTTGCTTGAACGCGCTAATCTCAGGAACTACTGGTCAGATTTATAAAATTCTTTCAGTGTTAGATAGCCCATTTATCGTGGAAGGTTATAGGCTATAATTTGTTTAGGTTCATGTACGGGTACAAGTAGTAACACGTGCAAAGCCGGGGCGGGTCGCTAGTACTAAATAAATATACGAAACGTGGTCTTCCAGGAGCCATGTGGTATAGCAGGTCACCAAACGAATACTACCAACCCCTATCTTCCCTTGGGTGTCGAATAAGGCGACTAACAGACAAAAGACTGCACATACATCCAACAGCATAGAGTAGCGATGGGCTCACTACTTATCACGCTGAGCACATGTGCAGTTGTAATTTTGTGTGTCGTGGACTGTGGCAGAGGACTATATAGCCCTAGGACGGAGTAAAATCATATGAGGGGGTAGTAAAAGGCAGGCACGAACAATCATCGGAGCCTTGACCGTGCACTATACATTGACCTAGAAGATATAGAGAAGAACGTTCATACAAACCATTTGTTCAAATTCTGGAATGGGAGACCTAAAGTTCGCTGCAGCCGCTGCAACGCTTAAACATATAAGTCGTGTAATCAACAGACAGACATCGCAGCGCCGCAGCGCCAGATCGGTCAAAGACAACGTAGTGTGTATCAAGATGGCGTCCCAAATAGATTGTCAATAACAATAATTGAAAAAATGTCTTTTCTCTACATAATAATGACTTGAATAACAATTAATTTCACTTATTTTCGCCGCTCCGCACGCGCCTAAGCCGTGTGAATTTCGAAGCCACGCTAAAGCAAGGTGCCGAGTCGATTCCGCAGATGAGTGGAACATGGTGCGTGTTCGGAACGGCCTATCTAGTGTAACGTCTGGCGCTATGCCACAACAAAAATACTCCATAGAATGCACCTAACAACAGACAGATTGTGCAGGGCATGTGGAGAGAAAACGGAGTCCATGCAACACTTAATGTGTGACTGTGACTCCCTTGCTAGGAAAATAATGAGTCTCCTGGGATTTGCCTACCTAAAACCAGAAGATTTTAGGCTCTTCGCCCTCAGAGACATTGCCAAGCTTATGGCAGTCATATTCTCTGAGGAAACAGAGTGAATAGGATGGGGTTGCACAAAGGATCCCAATAATGGGTCGACGAGCTGCTGTGAGAGGGAATTAAATAAATAATAATAAATAAACTTTCCTACACTCACACCAATTGTCTAGCCCAAGAGGAGCTTCGTTATTAAACTCATTAAATGGTTACTAGACAACGGATAAACATACTTAAAATACATACTTAATAAACATAGAAAACACCCAGACCCGAGACAATTTAGAATAACAATAGTTTCTAAATTGACCCGACCGGGGACCTTATGAGATGGCGACACCATGAAAACCGGTGTACAAACCACTCGACTAAGGAGGTCGTCAAAGGAGGAGGGAGACCTAAGGCAGTGGACTAAGCAATAGCTAATGCTTAGTCAGAGACTATAGTCTCCGACTAACACTTTAGGGATTTAGTATAGGATCAAATGTTCACTTGAAAAAAACAACCAGTCTCAGGAAAACTCGAATGGGAATCGAACCCATGACCTTTGGATTGCCGGTCCACTGCTCTTTTTTTTCTAGTAAACAATATCTATACAACGTCAGTCAGAAAGGGGGTACTAAGCCGAAAGGAGGGTAAAGTATACAATAAATAACTTTTGTTTAAGAACTATTCCTAAAAAAATTGTAATTTTAGATTAACAGCTGTTTTAAAAGAAATGACGCTGTGGTAGCCCTGGCGGTCAGCTGTTTTGAGATTGAGAGAAAGACAGATTTGTGTTCATTGCTGGGGTTAACAAGTGGCGTTAGCCCCGCCCCTATTCAGTGTTGTACATTTTTTAAATATGAATATGCATAAAATATGAATGTTTTTCGCAAAGTTTATATTTGCAATATAACAGTTGATAGTAGCACTTTCAGTTGTCCGCGGCTTAGTACCCCCTTTCCGACTTAACGTTGTATAGCATTGTGAATGCAAAATTTCAATAATAAAGATATCTATGTTTGTACTTAGGTATGTATGATTTATGTTCCAGTCGGAGCAGCGCGTGAACTACGCGGCGGACGGCAGCGGGTATCATGCGCTGGCGGTAGACACCGGCGATGGACCCTCGCGCACCACCAGCTCACTCGGGCAACTTCATAGGCAACAGGTAATAATCCATGACCTTTATGAGTTACCTTTTGACCGCTAGATACAGCATAGACGCGTCGCCGCCCCGTTGTACGACAAGCATTCAATTCGGAGTAAAAACTTACAAAAGGAATAACGATTCCAAAATACACATCGATAACTATTATTATGAAACATAATGTAAACCATACGTGTTGTACATCAATAAATGTAAACGTAATCAATAATCTCCTAAAACGATCAATCAGGCATAATCTACGTGTCAAATAATGTAAGTTCTGTTAATTAGAACTCTCTAAATCGTAATTCTACAGAATTTCAGAGGAATTATTTATGACGCCATAAGGCGTCAAACGCCATACGTAAAAGATATCAATGACGCTCCATGGCGTCATACGCAATGAGTCGGTTAAAGGAGTCTCGTCGTTGGAGTGGTGAAGCGCTTAGCCCCATATACGGATGTCCCGAATTCAATTCCAGGTCGGGTAAAATGTGTTCCATATTTTACGATGCATAGCCCGGGTTTGTGTCCACCACACCGTTTCTGGCAAGCGTGGTGAGTCGCTAATTCACTACGAGCCTTTAATACGAGAGCCTGTTACTTAATATTTTTTTGTAAGTTCCATATCAACCATTATTCCGATTACGACGAAACTTTGGTTAGTTATTTTGCGCACGCCCGTATGGGTTTTTGTTTTTTTTTGAAAATTTCTTTATTTCATAAAGTAAACAATACTTACACTGTATAAACGAGTGGCAAACGCCATTTCGCATTTGTTGGACATGTGCATTTTGTCCCGCTCCGGGATGACATTTTTAGGCACTCATGTGCATTTGTCCCGCTCCGGGACGATGACGTAGTGTGTCGGTTTTGGCTGAATATATGTAAACAAAACAGGTTCTGCACTCTTATAACTCACACGAACGTTAGATCATAAAACAGAGACAGACTATGGGTTAACAGAAAATGGCAACGTGAGACAGTTGCTTATAAAATTGTCTCGCTCTCGACGCGCTCGACTCTCGTTGTTTACGTCCGGCTGGTGTGTAAAGTTGTATTGTAAAAAAATATATGGGCATGTATCTTTTTGTTACTTTAAGTTTTAGAGTAACTTATTAGCTTTGTATTTAATAGTAAGGTGTTAGCTAAAAATACTGTAATTTTATAATTATAAGAGTTTTTCTACCGAAAATCTGTGCTGATTTGATAATATTTTTTTTTAATGTTATTTTCTTAAAAAAATTATTTTCGTTACAAAAATGCAACCTTGTGGCATAGGTTTCATATAAAAAATCAGTAAAATTACAGTTTTTTGAAATCTAAAGGCAATTAAATAATGCGCATAACCCACTATTTTCAAAATGGCGTCCTACTTATAATATTTAACCAAAATGTCCCGGAGCGGGACATCTGCCACTCGAAGGGAATGGGATAACAGTTTTATTTAGCAATAACATGCGAATCATTTGTGGCTGTTTCGCTCAAGAAAGTCTGGAAGTCGGTAGAAAAATTTTCTTGCAATCCCATGAAGTAGCTTTTAACTGACGAAAACCAAGTCCAGTCCACTGTTGGATGTCGTCCAATCATTTACGTCTCGGATGTCCCAGACCTTACTTACCAGGAACATTCTTTCTGTGAACCCTTATTGTGAAACCTTAAAAACAAATTTTAATTTAGTTATTTCTATTTCAGACATCAGTGGCATCCTATCAAGCTATCCCAGATGCAAACAGAACGTCACAAGAGCACACCAACATCGCTACGAACCAACCGCTCGAGATATTTCTCCTGCAGCAGCAATACGGCCCTGTAGAGCAGGGCGACCTCTTCCAAGTACAACCGACGGCCATACCTGGCAACCTAATCCAATATAACCAACCACCATACTTATATGTTACGAACAACGCTGTAACACCTCTGTATAGTGTCCAACAGCAACCAGCAAATTCTTATCAAAACGCCAACTACAGATCGAATGAAAACTCTGAACGCTCAAGACCTCTTCCAAGAGAGGATGCTAAAGAGCAAGACCATGAAGTGCTTAACACATCGGTTGTCAAAGTCTTTAAAGACCACAATTGTTCACACGATGTGGGCACTTCGGGTTCAGAAGCGAAAGAGAGCGTCAACGGTGCGTATAAACCTGGTAAACTATCAGCTGAAGTTCCGGATTATGAATTGCATGAAATAAATGGAAATTTCGGGTCAAGAGACACCACTTCTAGAGCGCTAACGTACAGAGGTGCGGTGCATTTTAGAGTAGAATCACCCCGCGAGAACGCACGAAGTGAAAGATATTATTACACCACTTTAGCTACTCCAACAAATAATAATGACGAATACAATAAAGACGATGGCATATCTAAATTAGTAGCATCAACTCAAGACCTTATATCGAATGAAGACTTACTGAAAATCAACCATGCCGCAGAAAAACAAGTTCACATTCACACAGACGATTTAATCAAGCCGCGCCCTAAATTCAGCCTTAGGAGCGAACAGACTAGATATAATAATTACAATACTCCAAGAAGTAAGATAACAGTAAAAGCAAAGATAGGAAAAATTGTTGATAGCAACATCCAACACGTTGAAAACCATCAACAAAGAGAGCAACCGGTACATACCAGCTCCAACGAATACAGATTTGTAACACCCATTGTAGTCGCAGATCAAAGCGCTAATTACAAAGAGCAAATTATAAACAACATAGTGTCGACGATGGTTCCGTATATTGAAGATGGATATGAAATTGTAAGCGTAAGAAATACATTGGAAGAGAATAAAGATGATGATGAAGATAGACAGGATAACAGTGGCGATGAGGTAAGCGTTACTCCAAGACCGATTAGTCAAAAATATTTGGCGCCGATCACTGTTGCGTTGAGACTTTTGAATGCTAACGACACCGAGACCCTAAACTCTGTAGAAGATCATGAGACGTCAGACAGTGAACCTATACCAGAAAGAATTTTAAGACCTAAGAACGAGAGAACTATAGTAGAAATTCAAGAGTCCATTCCTATTTCTATAACGCATATAAATGATGTTGAGGTGCATGAATATCTAGACGAAGGCAGAAGTAATGACAAGGGACCTTTGGACATAGCAAAATCCTTGTACAATAAATACGTAGCAGCTTTGGAATCTTCGAAAAAAATTCAGAAAAACATGAATGAATTACTGTATAAATACGGATCTATGAACAGCTACAAAAACAACGAACACGACTACGAAACTGACGATGAAAAAAATGACAATAACGAAAATAACGACGAAGATAATAATAATGCTGAAGAAAATAATACTGCTGAAGAGAATTTAGACTCGAGTGAAAATAAACAATCCCAAGTTCAAGTGAAACCAAATGACGATTCTACTAATGAAAGAAGCGAACTATTCAACTATTACAGCGATTATGACAATCAGAAACTAATTCAACCAATTATAATAGAAAAGCAAGTGCCCATAACAAAATTTGTAGATAGATTTATTGAGAAGCAGGTCCCTTATCCTGAGCCGTATGAGGTAGTTAAAACAGTGTCCGTTGATAGGCCAGTACCATATCCTGTACCTTACGAAAAGGTGGTAGAAAAACCAGTAGAAGTGACTAGATACGTGAATAAACCGTACCCGGTTGAGATACACCATCCTTACCCGGTAGGAGTACCTTATCCGGTAGAACAAAAAGTGTTTGTGGATCGTCCAGTTCATGTGCCCTACCCGGTCGAAAAAATTGTCGAAAAGCAAGTGATACAAACAGTGCCCGTGCCGACCCCAGTGGCAGTACCGGTTGAGCAGAAAATATTATACCCGGTTCCTATAGAAACTCCTGTAGCTGTCCCGGTTGAAGTAGAAAAACAAGTGCCGGTAGACAGAATTGTACACAAAGAAGTGCCTGTACCGTATCCCGTTGAAACCAGAGTACCATACCCCGTACCGTATGAAACCAGAGTTCCTGTACCCTACCCAGTGGAGAAGAGGGTTCCGTACCCAGTAGCAGTCGAAAAGATAGTCGAAAAACCAGTTACAATCACAAGGGTTGTCGAAAAACCGGTGCACATTCAAGTGCCTGTACCACACCCGGTTCCGGTGGCCGTTCATGTCCGGGAACCTTATCCGGTTGATAGAATCGTGGAAAAGAAAGTTCCGTACCCTGTGCACGTCGACAGAATTGTAGAACGTAAAGTACCTTTCAAAGTGCCTTACCCAGTGCAGACTGTAGTCGAGAAAATAGTTGAAAAACCGGTCGTGGTAACAAAATACGTGGACAAACCGTATCCTGTAGAGAAAAGGGTGCCTTATCCCGTCGAGAAAATAGTGGAGAAAAGGGTTCCATATCCTGTCCAAGTACCTTATGAAGTCAAAGTGCCTTATCCTGTTAACAGAATCGTGGAAAAGCCAGTTCATATCCCATTTAGAGTGCCATACCCCGCCGAGAAATTCGTCGATAAGCCATACGCTGTGTATACTTACGGATACGGTCACAACGCACAACAACAGCAACCATCCCAAAACGTGCCACAATACACAAAATACGGGTCGGAGCGACAGCAACAGATCACCAACCAGAATCAAGTGCAGAAAATGATCCAGCATTCCCAACAGCAGTTACAGTATTTGAAGGACAGACAGAAGCAGACACAACAGCCGATACAGACCACACATTGGGGAAACCAGTATGCTTCGTCGTACCAATACGTGAACGCCAGCCAACCCAACGACTTGAATAGAAGTCTTGGAGATTATATAAGCTATATGACAAATACACAATCAAACAGTTACTACGGACCACCTCCTTTACAGAACTATGACAATTGGTGGGACAATAACAAAGATTATGTGGTCGAAATGAAAGTACGACGTACGGATAGGACCCCGAAAGTGTCCAAACTAAGGATAGAGTATGGAGGCTTTAAGCCACCTCTAATACCGAGCACTGAAGTAGATTTAGATGGAATGCCAGTTCAAAAGAATGAGGAGCAATCGTGAAATGTTAGAGAAATTTAATAGTGTCACTGTACATCATTGTGGCTCTCATTGCGTCTTTCACACTACTAAAAACGCAACTTAGCAATGATAGGATTTAGACCCTATTAAGATCCTGATTAGACTGTGATTGGTCATTTGAAAAAAAGGAATAAAAAATTAATGCAGCTCTAAAAGTTATGAATAGGTAGTTCATTTCAAAGTTGCGTTTCCGATGTTGTGATAAACAGAATGGGGCACATAAACATAACATCATGTTGATATGAATTTAGAAATAAATATTATTGTTTTATTCTGATTACCATCAATGGATTTTAAAACTAAAACGACAACTATACATGGACTTCTTTATTTCGTTTTTTTATTTATCGTGTCATAACATAGTCTTTTTTAAAACTATCACAGGCAAGAATATTACAGTAATTATTAATGGGATTGTCTCCATGTTTTTTTTGTTTGAGTATCCGATATTTCGGCAGAGTTGCTATTAGGCCTTGATCACAGACGTATTGAATAAAACTAATACTTAACGATAACGAAAAAACTTGAAAATGTTAATAATTTACTGTTTTTTAAGCATCTTGTCATTTATAATTAGTTCTTAGCGAGATTGTTCCAATATAGCACGTATGAAAATACAGTTGCTAAGTCACTGAGGTTAGGTACGAGTATCTTTTGTCAGTATTTGATTGATAAATTGTTATTTAATGTTACGAAATTGTGATGATTGATAATGCCTTGTAGACTTATTCTAGTAAGTGTAGGTGTAAGTCTATTATTGTTAACTACAGGGTGAAAAAAACCCCTACATCTGATTGTAAATATTGATATTGTAAGATATTTTACTTGTAACCTAGTTGTCATAATTTGCAGGAGGGCGTCCAAATTATGTAATTGAACGTTTTATCAGCCTGTCAAATAGATTTATCAATAATTTAGACTGGTAATAACCAACACTCGAACATAAATTTAACTTATTCTAGTTAGTTTCGTACCTTATACAATACAAATAGTAAATAGTTATGTTGATGTTAATAATAAAAGGTGAAATAAAAATATGACTTTTATTTTCACGTTTCTCTTTGTGCTATCGATACTATAGACAGAATCGATTAAAATATCGATAGAAACCGGTAATATCGATATTTCTGCATCACTAGTGACAAGCACTCGATGTATCTATTGCTATGCGCCTCACGTAAGGCGCTGCGCAAACGTACGCAGCAAACGCGCACAGCAAATCCAGTTTTTAAATGACAACAGAAACAACAGACGGCAACAGAAAGAGTCTACGTTTGCGCAGCGCCTTAGTCATTCCCTGTCCTTAGTATATCCCAACATAAAGGAAGTTCAACTTAATATAGTGCTGAAGGATAAACGGCATTAGCAGGGGCGTTGCCGTGAATGAAGCCCTAGGCTTACTTTGTTCATTTTGCGTGTAGTGTCCTACATTTTGCGTTTTGCACATTCTGAGTATTGTACATTTTGCGATTTGTACGTTTTGCGTGTAGTGTACATTTTGCGTTTTGTACATTATGCTCCGAAGGGTCCATGAGGTTGTACATACATATTACATTATGTATAATCACGACTATTATCCCCGAAAGGTTAGTTAGAGACTATGCAAAAAGGACCGCAAAAGAAGTCCTCTACAATAGTCCATGTTTTACCAAAAATAGCAACTGCAATTGTGCTCAGCGTGACAGGTGGGGAACTCATCGCCGCTCTATACTGTTGGATGTATGTGCAGTCTTTAGTCCGTTAGTTGCCTTTTACGACACCCAAGGGAAGAGATGGGGTGGTAATATTCTTTTAATGAGCAGCTTCGCGACACGGCTCTAAACTAAAATAGGTTTCATCCTACTAATATTATAAACGCGAAAGTTTGTCAGTATGGATGGATATTTGATACTCTTTCACGTAAAAACTACTGAATGGATTTGAATGAAAATCGGCATACAGATAGTTTATAACCTGGATTAACACATAGGATACTTTTTATTCCGATATTCCCACGGAAACGGGAACCAAGCGGGTGAAACCGCGAGCGGCAGCTAGTATAAAATAAAAACCACAGCTGGAATTAAAAATAAAATTTATTTCCACTTGAATATCTCACAAAAGGGCGTAGGTACCACGCGCCGAGCCCGAACGAAGCCGGGCGCCGACTCTACACTAAGTTATATCGTAAAACAAAGCTCATATATATATAAATATATTACTACAGTATGTAAACAGTATTATGTACCCCGGAGCCGCGCCGCCATCTTAGTTAGAATGCAACTTCCTCCTATTCACGCTTTTTTACAGATCGTCTAAATCAAATCTACCACAAAGGTTGCCATATTTCAATTAACATACTATTTAGGTAGCTATTCATTTGATTTACATTCATTTTTAAATAAAATGCTATCAACTTTATTTATTTCAATATAGGTACCATTTTATTTAATTTTTATTAAAACGTTTTCTCATTTAATATGTTACAATGAATTAATCAAAATTTTTTTTAGTTAGTCTCAATAATTATCTGCTTTTTAAACTTTAGAAATATCACTGGTACAAAAGCAGTTTTTAATTTTAATATACAAGACAACTATTTAATACAAATAATGACATTGAAAAAGTTCATTAGGATTATTATACACCTCAATAGTTAAATTCTGTTTGCACTTTATTGCCAACTCAGCGTGCGTGGATAACTCCCTTAAGGCATTCACGGACATTTACATATCACAAAGGGCATCTAACATCAGCAACTTACTTGATACTTTATAAATGTTCACGAACAAATCTCTAAAGCTATAAATATGAAAATAATAAAATTATTAACTCTAAGTACATACAAATTGAGAATTTACTTTCTAACTTCATCAATAAAATATCAGTAAAAAGACATTTTTCAATACGACTAACATTCAAATACAGTGGGGACTGCGAAATTAATTCATAATAATATAAAAACACTTTATCAATAGAAATTTACAAATATCCCCATCGTTTAATACTATTGCTATAATAACATTTCTTAGAAAAGTCGAGCTAGTGAAGTAAAGTTTTGATTTATCGACATCGATAAATTATGAAATTCAGTCAAACAACAATTTGTTTAAGAGGGATAACTACTTACGGCGTCCCATACAACCTATAAAACGTTAAATAGTGGTACTTATTTAAGTCGAATTAATTGAGCCGAACTAACGTTTTTTTAAAGATATTGTTGACCATAGTCTCTAAATATCTATATTTTCCTTTTACATTGAACGACAAATTAGATTTAGCTACTGATTTTTAATTAGTACTATGGGATGCCATAAGGCGTAAACCTTCTTAGCGGAGGCGTGCACAGTGATATCGTAGCGGCGGCGGCGGCACGACTGATGAACTAACCAGATGTCAGGTTTGTGATTCCATGTAAAAGTATAACACTACACTTAATTGTATTATAGAAAAGAGACGCGATCGCCGCACAGCTTACACATACAGACATACAAACTATTTATTTCATTATATTTATCACCTAGTAAGTATGCGAAACATCACACACGATAGAAAAATGAAAGCGTCACACCAAATCACAAGAGTGAGAGAGAAAACTAAAAAACTGTTAATCACCAAACCGTAGGCTGACAATGCGATCATGATCCGAACGAAACGAGACATACAATTTGACACGATGAATGATGAACGTTATTGCTATAACTACAAAGTTCATAATACTCTCATCACGAATACAGTACACGCCTAATTTCCTCCAGCTGTGTAAGTACACTATCTGATGCATCTCTAGATCGTGTAAAGTTAAGGGAACAATACTTTGACATCTTCTAATTCAGCCTTAAAATTAGAAAGAGCAAACGGCAGCGGGCGATCGCGCTACCATCCGACCATTTTATGTTGACACGCGTCGCCCTAGTACATCCTACGGGCGTCCGTACCAACATAAACTGGTAGCATTACTAACTTAGTGACATAATTATATCGATATATTATGAACATTTATATCGCTATTCGACGACAGCCATAAGTTTTTTGTATATTTATATTTGTCATTATTATTGGAAAAAAATATATATAATTAATTATCTAACGCTACATTGTATCTCTTGAGCGCAAACTCACTTTGTACATTATTACAATATGATTAAAAATACGTACTGTATGCGGTAGGTAAGCATAGCACGACGGGCCGGCGGGCGGCAAACGATCGCAATGTCTTTCACAAAGAAACAATTTCACAATAAAAACAGCGCCTTCAAAATAATTATTATAAATTAAAAACGATAAAAAAAACTGTCGTGCAAACGGCGCGTGTCGTCCGCCGGCCAACTTATCTACAGAAAAAAAGGAGAATACAAAATTCATGATTCCGAGTAAAATTATATTACAAATGACGTATATATCAAGAGCGGGTTCACATTACAAAACTTTAAATAATTCAACTTTAGTTCACAACTTCTGACTTCTGTCCTGAGTTCACGATCATAGTCACCCGAGGGGATCGCACCTCTCAACTCGAATACCGTTTCAATTGGCACAATGTAACCTTATTCCATCAGTGTCCAACACTATTCTATCGATACTACAAATAAAACTCTTTTAAGTCACTGTTTCATAGTTTCATTTATTGTTTTAGTGGAAACCACCGTCGACGTTTGTCGACAAACGTTTGGTCATAACTTTATTATTGAACAATCGAATGACCATTCGATCGAAACCACATCAATCCCGTTTACATGTAAGTTGTAACAGAGTTAACACTTTTTTTTTATTACTATCAATCAATATGTACTCCCGATCATAATCGATCGATCATTCGATAGCCAAATTTTGAAATTCGATAGATTCTCGTAAACATCACGGTTGGTCGATTAAAAAAATTCATTCATTCAAATATAAATAATTTAGTTTAAAAAAGAAGGTCACGATCGCAACACTGTAAAGTTATGCGAGTCGGCCTTAAAAAACTAAAATAAAAGTGTGCCACCGTTTTCCCTCCCATACAATACGATGATTTACAAAGTCCAAAATCCCAAATCAACCAACCGCTTCAACGAAGTCATCATACTTAAATAGTAAAAGTCGTAAGAAACATTTCGCTACACACTCGTTTTATTAGAAGTCGAACAGCTCCGGTGGGGGGATGGGATCAGTGGGCAAGCAGTCGCAGGGGGAGATGAGCGGGCAAGGGGGGGAAGGGGGAGATTGCGCGCGGGGCTGCCTCCTCAGCGTGTGAACGCTGTAAGAATAAGACTGGTGTTGCATTTTCGGTCTCAAAGTCCGAGAGCGTTGATCGTCTATATCCGCGCTTTCAGTCCTCAGCGATAACGAAGATCTAGGTTGGGGGGTGGGTAAGAATTGTGTCCTAGGAGAGGGGGGCGGGCGTAGATAATCGCTGCGTGCTAAAGACAACTCAGTGGGCGTGTACGCCGCCAAAAAGTGTGCCAACGCACCTGAATTGGTCCTCAGGCCTCCGTTGGCGAAGAAGACCATTTCCTCAGCGGATAGGCGGAGTGAGTCCGTTCTCGGCGGCGGCGGTGGAGGCGGGGGGGGCGTCTCCCGCTCGTCGCTCGAGGAGGGGGGCTCGGGGGGCTCGAGGCGGGGCGCGGGGGGGGCGCGGGGGGGCGACGCGCGGCGGCGGCGGCGGCGGCGCGGGGCGCTCCCGGGCAGTCACAGCTTGAGCTCGTTCGCGATCTTGGACGCAATGTTCTTGAAGCCGATGCTGGTGCCTGTTGGGCGAAGAGTTAGATAGAATTTTTTTTTGTTACTATCCAACAGGACTGGAGATTTATACGTTATATTACTCTTTCATTCCAGTTCTCGCTTTTATGCCTCACGTACTTCCATTCCTCATAGTTACACTTTCATTCATCATATCTTTTATAGTTAGCGGTTGGGATTCCGCGTATGCCACTCTAACCAGAGTTAGTCAGTTACATTTGTAATCTTCTGTTTTATAAATAACTTTTTCTTAAAGGTGCGCTACGGCGATAAGAAAAAAAAATACGTCGCTGTGGAATATCCCGATTTGACAGAGAAGAGTTTGGAAAGCTAGCGGTCGACCTTCATGAGTGAATAGGCACAAAAAGAAAAAAGAAGACGAAGCTTCTTGAAGCGCACCCTGTTGAGCGAGGCGCGGCAGCTTGCAAAACCTTGTCCTTTTATAAATACGGTTGTGACCGATCAAACCACGGAGTTTTTTTTTTCATAAATTTGACCTGTACGAGCCATCCATCGTACAGTTATGTAAAAATATCATCGCTAGCAGTGTGTAATAATATCTGCGTAGTAATATCAAGTAGTGTAGCGGCACCTTTACATGTCAACGTCGCCGCGAGTTAGTTCTGTTAATTTAGCATTGTTATAATCAATTTATCATATTAAATCAGAGTGCGAACAGCACTCAATCGGAGCGGTTTGATTTTATCATCCCCGAAACCCTCTCAGCACATCAACCCCAAAATACGGGTTACACGCATAATGACAAGTGTACACAATTTTACCTAAACGCATAATGACACACACGCACAATGACTCACACGCATAATGACACACGCGCAATATGACACACGCATAAAGACAAACACACATAATTATAAACACGCACCACGACACATTTCAATGGGTTTGAAAATGGGTATGATGCACCTATGTCCAGCAGTGGACTGACACGGGCTGATTATGATGATGATGGACGGCTTGGTGCGGTTAACACATCTCTATCAATTGTAGCGATGACTTCATTTCAAGATGGAGGCCTTTGCCCTGAAGTGGGACAGTATACAAATGTACTTAAGTATTTTTTTGTGGTGACTCGCCTGCTCGTTTGCCTATTTTTCACATTTGAAATAAAAACATTTTTACATATACAGCGTGTTCGTTAAAAGTAGGGACATATTAAGGGAGGACATTAGGTATTCGATTCCCGTTCTTATTCATAAAAAAAATCTAAATTTTTTGCATAATTAAATAAACTATTAAATAATGTTAGCGTATTAAGCTAAGCGCGGGAAAAGATCAATTAAAATCGAGTATGAAGGAAAAACGGGTCACACCAAACACGACAGCTACCTATTCAATGCCATACGCGTAAATGAGTCGAAAGCGCTAGGGTGCCCAAACATTACGGGAAATTTCATAAAATTTGAATATCGGTTTTCTGTATTATTTTATATGCTTCGTGTAGTATCTTTTTATTTGTTTATGTTTACCCAGGCAGAAACTACCACAGGATCAAATATGTCCCTCGTTTTAACTAACACGCTGTATAATAAAAAGTAACAACACTGCCCAGAGATCCTCTTGTGTACCAGCGAGTGTGGCCTGCTTCTGCGGTCCTCGTCGCCTAGTTTATAATAAAGGGCTATAAACTCACCAGATATCCTCTTGAATCGCATCCCATTCAACGAGAGGCGCAGCTTGCACACCTCAATCTCCCATTGTACCAGCAAGTGTGGACAGCTTCTGCGGTCCTCGTTTCTTAGTTTATAATAAAGGGCCATAATCTCACCAGATATCCTCTTGAATCGCACCCCGTTCAGGGAGAGGCGCGGCAGCTTGCACACCTCAATCTCCCATTGTACCAGCAAGTGTGGACAGCTTCTGCGGTCCTCGTTTCTTTGTTTATAATAAAGGGCCATAATCTCACCAGATATCCTCTTGAATCGCACCCCGTTCAGGGAGAGGCGCGGCAGCTTGCACACCTCAATCTCCCATTGTACCAGCGAGTGTGGACTGCTTCTGCGGTCCTCGTTTCTTAGTTTATAATAAGGGGCCATAATCTCACCAGATATCCTCTTGAATCGCACCCCGTTCAGGGAGAGGCGCGGCAGCTTGCACACCTCAATCTCCCATTGTACCAGCGAGTGTGGACTGCTTCTGCGGTCCTCGTTTCTTAGTTTATAATAAGGGGCCATAATCTCACCAGATATCCTCTTGAACCGCACCCCGTTCAGGGAGAGGCGCGGCAGCTTGCACACCTCAATCTCCCATTGCACCAACGAGTCCGCGTTGGGATCACCATGCACGCACAGTAGGAGGAAACGCTCGCGTTGCTCGTAATCGCAGTTGTTCGCGTCTAGCACCTGCAACACGATGTAAGTCACGTGTTCATTAGGCAACAATTGACGGGCAACATGTTGAGCAGAACAATCGGTATTATCCACATTAGGGGCCAATTTTTCAATCCTCAGATAAAACTTATCCATCTGATAAACTATTACACGATCAACCTAAAATGTCACTTGCAAAAAGGAAAAGACGTCATTTGGCAATATTTTTCAAAATGGTTGTGTAACACTCTATACCGAAATATTGGCTAAATTTAAAATCATGTGTTTCAATCAATTTAAAGAATATTTTGATCAGAGAAGTAAAGAAAAACGTATTTGGTATAAGACCATCCAATGTCAGCCGCTTCGAACGCCATGGTTTGTAGAAACAAAGTTAAGTAGATTTTATGTAGTTCTTGCTCACAGATTACGATCCGGACATTTTCCTTCTAGGAAATTTGCACACTTGATGAGAAAGGTCGATTCACCAAATTGTGAAGTTTGTAATAAGATAGACGATGTCCAACATTTGTTATCAGAGTGTGAGAAAAACAGGAGTGCAAGGGAGTCATTGGTGCAAAACCATAACCTAAACATGTGCCAAGTAGGTGTATTTTTGTAAATATTAGCGCAACCTAACTCTGATATGGCAAGGTCGGTGTATGATATGGTTTTGGCATCAATGAATCTTAATTAAGTTTAGACTTTAAGTTTCTTAAAATTATTTTAGATTAGGATATAATGAGGCTGACATGCTTTTGTAAAGCAAAAGCCTCTAAAAAAAACATAGATAAAAAAAAACACTTTAACAAACGAATAAGTTTTATCTAACAATTGAAAAATCGGCCCTAAGGGGGGTTAGGCGGTCAGCGAAAATTCCGGGGCCTCGCGGATGTTGTGCGGTGCGGGGTGCGGTAATTCGTAAGAGCCATTCACATTTTTATCAAAAAGTAAATAAAAATGTTTACGAATTTGCCCTACCCTTTTGACATTCCGGTTAGCCTTAAACCACACCACTAATCACCAGGGTAATCACGTGATTAATATACGGCCCTGTAGAAGTCCATCAAGACCGCAATATATTTTTTTACGTTTAAAAAACCGAGTATAACGGTTAACAAAAAAACAAAACTTATAAACGTAACGCACCTTCCGTATCTCAGCCATGATCTCGTTGGGGTCCCTCGATGAGGTGGTTTTCATGCTCCACGTGAAGCGCAGCACCCGTGGCTTCACTTGCTCCTCGTTGCCTTGCCTGTCACACGCACACGTTAGCACACTCACTTACAAAGCTTATCTTACATACATACCGAGAGTCTAGAAGAATAACGTCATATCTGCGATACAACTACCATGAAGATATGACGTTTTTCTTCAGAACCGTCAATACATACATCACGACTATTATCCTCGAAGGGTTACTCACGAGACCAGCCGGCCTAGCAAGCGCAACACGAGAACTCTTCTCGTCCCGTTTTCTCGTGTTTTATTCATTTATCTCTAATGTCTATCGACACTAAAGACACATGGATGCGCTTAGAACTCTACATAATATGTCAAAAATAGACTTAATAGTAGTTTTTGCATAAACTGTGGTATTTTTGTCTACAAACCTTAAGAGGGTTTACGCATTTCGGTTTTCCAGCTGAGTTATTGTTATTTAAAGTCCACTATAGAAAGTTTAAAATCGCAATAACTCAGTTAAATAAACGTTTCCTGTGTGTCGATCCCTGTGTTTTACTTTAGCATGCAAAGTTTCATCAAAATTGGCTTATTGGTTTATAAAAATGTAGACTTGGAAGTTGGTATGGAAAACCGAAATACGTAAACCCTCATAACATGACACCTTAAAATTATTTGTCGTCTCTCGTCCACGACATATCTCGTGTTGCGCATGCTAGGCTTACAGGCAATGAGGATCGCAAAAGTAGTCTACTGCCACAGTCAATCATAAACACACATGTGCTCAGCGTGACAGGTGTCATCACCTATTTCTCATGGGCTCATGCCCATCGCCGTTCTATGCTGTTAAATGTATCGACAGTTCCGAAGAATAACGTCATATCTGCAAGAGAGTTGTATCGCAGATATGACGTTATTCTTCGGGACCATCGGTATATGCAGTCTTAGTCTCCTTTTACGACACCCAAGAGAAGAGATGGGGCGGTAGTTTTCCATTAATGAGTCGCTACCAGCACGGCACAAATCTTATCTTATCTTATCTTAGTGGGGCTTGTAGAGGTCTCCCACTCGCAGTAGCACGTCGACCCATTGGGATCTTTTGTGCAACCCCGTCCTATCACTCTGCCTCCTCCAGTGAAATCCGCTATTTTCATTGTTTACTAATGGTGCGGCGTACAATGATGCTGGTTTATACGGATAGAGAACATTTAAACAAACAAAAAATAATACCCTAAAGTGTCTCGTTGGCGTGATAAAATACATAATAATTCGTCTTTTATATTTGACATTGATCTCATATGGCTATCTTTATCATTACATCCAAACATCATATAAAACGTGACACATTAGTCTATCATCGAAAAAGTTTTGTATGTTTGATTGTCTTCTATCCACTATAATTTTGCTATAGAAAGGGACATTGTACATTTGTGGCATAGCCATCCCGCCGCCACTTTCATGTTTTATCAGTATTGTACCATGAAACTAGTTTAGAATAGTATTATAGTGTCATCAATAGTAGTACCTTATATAATAAACTAAAAACGGCAGCAGGATGAGTATGCCACAAATCCTACTCTTAATAAAATATAGAGCAACTTAAAATTTAATTTTTTCATAACTAAGTTATAAACTTTGCTCTTTAAAGTCGATAATTCAGTTGCTTTAAATTTTGAGTTCGGTCTATATGTTATTTTACTATCAATGCGAAATGTGCTATCCGCTTCGTATAACAAAATTGCATAATCGTTTGTAACCAAGGCGCTCTGCTTCAATGCCATACAAATTCGCATTTTCACTAACAAGATTAAATGGCGAATTAAATTCTAAAATATCACTAAGTTCAATTAACCCTAATGTATAAACCACTAGACTTACCCTTACTCGTACGTGTAGCCAACTTTTAAAGTAGCAGAAAGTTTTAGTACTCTATCACAATAATTACAATTTCGTTGCTATGGTCGAAATTGTCACGTAGTTGACAAGAAATTACTGTGACAAAGTGCTTAAATGTTCAGTTACTTTTGGTGTTGACTGATACATAGTACGAATTCAAACTCATAAATCCTATAAAGTGTGGTGTTAACTAATCCGATCTTTTACTTGGTCAAGATATTCTTAAACTTCGATTATGACTAAAAATTCACAAACTAAATAAATATTTTATATTAGATTTTAATTTTAATTTAAACAAACGATAATATTAACAGACTATGTTTTGCATTGTATATTTTTATTGAAAAGAATAGAATAAATCTTAGCTGCACATAAATTATATTCTAAAAGCTTCTACTTATTTCAACAATTGGTGTAAAAATAGTGCTTTAAGTGGTTGTAAAATAAATACTAAAATGCAGAGTTTACATAAACTTATTTGTAATTTTTATTGTAATGTCGTATACTTGTGGTTTCTAAAGAGTATCTAATCAAATTAAAGGTATCATTCGAAGAGTTCTTATTTAAAGCCATTTGAATTTCAACTCTTTTCACTTCGCATACAACTCATTTTACCTGCACTCTGCCGTATATAAGTAGTCTAAAACAACCTACACATTATACACAATTTAACAATGCATTAAATGAAGATAAAACTCATAACCAGTTTTCCACACGCCAACATATTACATAAACACTGTTCGTAAAACAATAAAAACAATTCTAAGTTGTACTGTCAGCAACAAAAGTGGTTGAACGTAGTACTAAAGTACTCCATCACATTTTAAATACTTTCGTCACATTTTAGAGACAACTTTTTTCAACCGTCTATGAGTACAAAGTCCAAAGATTTTTGTTGGCCCAAGTCGATGGTCGCAAAAAATAACGTCATATCTCCAAGATAGTTTTAAAGCAAATATGACGTTATTCTTCGAGACGGTTCGAAGTGTTGGGCAGACAGTATCAACTGTGGGTATAATGAACGGGAATAATTACCCAAGCATTGCTTGTGGGCTAGCTCCTACAGCATGCTTCGGGGTCGAACCGTCCAATGGCCTAAAAACAGAAAAACATAAAAACTAACACTAAATACTAGGCTGCGACCTTTGCTGGTACAGAGTACACGTGAAGGAAAAGGTAAGGGATTTTGTAACAAGTAGTGTGTTTGGGTTGTACACATTCTATATTGCCAATCATTGTTCATATTTAAATATAAATTAAGAGGAAGTATAATTTTTATTTGTTAATATTTAGATATTAACCAATTTTTTTTAAGTAGTAGAACTAGATCTCTACTATAGACGATGTTTGGAAAAGGGTATGACATCATGAAAGTAGATTCAATAACACATCACTATAATAATATTATAGTGATGTGTTATTTAATCTACTTTATGTAACTTATATACTGTAGGAGCAACTATGAGACCGCGAAAAAAACAGCTTTTCATTGAGGTGAAATTGTATTGCGCTGATTATATTTAGATATTTCTTTATTAGGAATGACATAATATATTAATTATTGATATGTTGTTTCTACCCTTTTCGTGATGTTATTCCCTTTTCCTAAGCATCTTTAACAACAAAACACCACATAAGGGAAAGACAAAAAATAGTATCCAATAATTTTCAATCATAAAAACAGTAAAAGACTTACAACAAATGTCAATACAAAAAGTAAAGTGCAAAAAATTTTGAAACTTGTTACAAAAATCCGACAAATAGTCATGTGCAAGTTGCGACATACTTATCGAAAAGCACAAGGGAGGAAGCAAGCACACAAAAAGTAAATAACGATTCGCCAAATCGCAAACGAGCCGTGTCATGCTTTGTGACATTCAGAAGCCGTAGAACTTACCTTAGCATGCTAGAATTAAAGCTAAATGTTGTCGTCACGCCAATAGTCATTCCAAGAAAAATGATTTATTAAAGATCGTATAAACTTCAATTTTGTATATGACAAACATTCTCTCAGTTCTATTTTCTCGCAAACATTTAAAATTGTATTCTTTTTTTTCCAAATAATTTAGACAGGCAAATTTTAAAATCAAAAATAAATAAAAACCTAAAATATTTTTAATTGATGTTTGTGAAAAAATATCTTCATTTACTTTACGTTTGTTCAAATTGCAGGCGACGCCGACACGTTGAGATATGAAATTGCGTTCACAATTCGACGATATGATGATCCAAAATCGGGGTCAAAATGCATCACACTATTAGTCAAAATAATAAACCCTTGCAGAAATGTCTCAAAAAAGAGAAAAAATGTTTATAAAAAGGTGTAAATTTTGTTATTCACGAATGACGAGTAGTCCAACCGATTTTTGGTTTTAAAAATTAATCTTTAGAAATATTTAAAACAAAAAAAACAATTTTTTTTATAATGTTACTAATCAATAGTCAATAATTTATTATAAATTAGCGGCCCGCCCGCGACTTCGTCTGCGTGAACAACCTATATCCCGAGTCGAATTACCAAAAAAAAAATTTCACGCAAACTTAGTACTGACAATTACGAACAAACACAACAAAAAATAATTACCCAAAATAGGTGCAGCCGTTCTGTAATGATGCGCGTATAAACATTTCGGCAATTGGTTTTTTAATATAGATAATGCATTACAATAAGAAAATTGAATTCGTCATATTTTACACTTAATGAGATCGGAAAGTGACAAAATAAGCTAGGTCATAATTCAATATTCATCTATGATTAAATCAGAACGAGACAGGGTAAGAATTTTTGTACACGGGTAGCATAATATTTAAACCAAATATAGAAGAACCATTTTTGATATTAAATAAGAATGGCATAGGACGCATAATATATGTTATACATGCATCTGATATTTATTATATCATTAACTAGCATCCATATTTTCACCTTTCAATAAATAATAAAATTGTACATATTATGAAGTAGCAAATTTAAAAAAAAAACTCAAGTGTTAGAATGAAATCGGTTGGACTACAATGACATAATAATGAAACACAGTTTAAGTATTTCCAAAGAACGATACGTTTATAAAGACAAATATCAAATATGAAAGTAATGTACTTCATAAATAAACAGTTAATTTATTAAAAGACAAATAAAGTATTAATAATCCAAATTATTAATAATCAAGTCACATGAACAAATTATTTTTGTTAAAGCCAAATCATACAAACCATAACTCATAGCAAATTAAAGAGTACTAGTAACGACAATTACTAAATAACAAAAAAATATTAATGATACTAAAATTTTACAATTTAGAAAACCATAAAATATATATAAATAAATACAGTGACAAAACAACAAAAAAACGCATCGTTCTCACTCATCAAAAAATAAAAAAAATTTCAAAAAATCCAAAAAAATCAATAAACATTAAAAAACGGTGATTCATTTCCACATGACCGCGGCATACCTCCGCTCGATGTCCAGAGAGGAAAATATTCGCGGCTTCTGGCGACCGGTCGACTCGCCCAGCACGGACAAACTGTGACAACACTCACCGTTACTACTCACAGTGTGGTGAGCACGAATTCTATATTTACCATTCGATCACGTTAATAAAAGCGATAATTTGTATGACAAAGGGAATCCCCTCTAGCGGTGGGATAGACATCCCGCCGCCCATTTTTATATGTTACAAGTTATATACTAACAAATATTGAATAAGTGATGTAAAATAATTACTAAATGATGACAAGTCAAACGGATGACATGCAAAACTGTACGTTGCTTGTTCGTACACTATGAAACGTGTACATTCTAATAGAAAATACTTAACCAAATTTTTCCTCTTCTATTACGTGATTGAATGGTGAATGAAACTCGTCACAGGCACTCTAGCCTCGGCCACAAGCTCGAGCTCACAATGAACAAGAATCTCTGATCCATTGCGCGTTATTCTGCTTTAAGCACCATTGTTTGGTCGGTAGTTAACTCAACCAAATAGTTCAAAACAATAACAATATGTATACATACAATACATCATACTCGTATTCCTCAGGGGTAGGTACAGACCACAGATAATTCATTTGTTACGATTCTGATGCTTTATATTAACTTATAGTAAAATTGTGCCAAAGTGGGCTTTTGATCAATCATTAAGCTAATCAAAAATCGTTAGCTACACCATAGGTAAATAGTTACCAATCCAAAAGTTCGATAGGAAGTTTCTCGCGTGTTCTTTTCGGAACAACACGTATTGAGACTCCATTTTTATTTCATTCTACCGTACAAACGCAAAAATCCTAAGCGGAATACTTGACATTGGCGAAATCTATAAAGGAAACGCCACAAAACAAAGAAGAAGAAACGTTAGATGCTGTTTATTTTATAACCTTTTGCTTAGCTAACAATTAATTTAAAAACCCGTTAGTAGTGTAATATTGGGCATTCTAGATCACTTTTCACTCCATTGATCTCACTGACGTTCGATCAATGTCGTTAAAAAGTGATCTAGAATGTCCCAATATTACTTTTGAAAATCACTGCCATTCGCTCGTATATATGTTTAAGCGCTATGCTTCAAAGTCATTTTATTGAAACTCCCGAAACACTGTGGTCAATAAGAAAACAGCTGCTATGAGATTTGTTAAACAAAAACAGTCATTAAAATTAAAATGCATTTGCCCACCATCATCAAATGAGTTAAAACGTCATGGCAACTTATTGCCGAACAGTATCCGTTGTATTGTTTGCGGCCCTTCGAATTGTGGAAAGACAAACTTAGTAATTAGTTTATTACTACATACAGATGGTCCACGGTTCCGCAACCTTTATGTTTATTCAAAATCTTTGTATCAACCTAAATACATATTTTTAGAAAAAGTATTAAATATGGTTGCAGGTACATCGTATCATAAATATAATGACAACACCGAAGTTTTGAGTCCACATGATGCTTTGTCTGACTCGATTATTATATTTGATGATGTTGCTTGTGAAAACCAAAACCACATCCGAGATTATTTTGCTATGGGACGTCATAAAAATATCGATTGTTTTTATATTAATCAAACTTATACAAAAGTACCAAAACAACTTATTAGGGACAATTCTAACCTAATTATATTATTTAAGCAGGACGATGTAAATTTGAAACACGTATATGATGAACACGTAGGGTCGGACATGACTTGGTCACAATTTCGAGAAATGTGCTCAACTGTTTGGAAGAAACCATTCAATTATCTTGTAATAAATAAGGATTGTGAACGAAACAAAGGATGTTATAGGAAGACATTTGATACGTTTATAGAATTAGATTAATGTACAAAAGCAGTTGTAATTATGCCATAAAATCACTTTCATTTGTGACTTAAAGCTGAAAGGAAACCTATTTATTGAAATGGAAAGAGATTTAAAAGAACAAATTGTAAAATCAGCATCAGCTGTTAAAAGGAAGGTAGACTTAATAAAGGATGCTAAAAATTCTAACAATGTTACCCTGGAAACAATATTTAAACCTATTGTTGACCCTCTTAACATTTTAGCGAATAGAAATGATGAAAAGAACTTACAGGAAGTAAAGCTTTATGATCCCATATCAAAAAAAAACAGGAAAAATGAAAGCGAGAAGTCGTATTCTTCTTGTGAAGAATATATTGATTCTAATAGTGTAGATGAAGAGGAATATCAAGACACACCACAAAAATCAGACAAAATCCTAACTACGTCACCTTTTAAGAACCATGATGTAAGTAAAGGTTCTTTTAAGTCCCTCCAATCATCACCAAACATTATAAATCAAGATGAGTCTTCCTCGTGGTCTACGTCATCTGAAGTATTTAATGCCATACCTTTTGGAATTAGAAATGAGCGAGGGAAACTTGAGCTTGGAAACACTCGCGTTCATGATGACGGTAGAATTCTTAAAGTTGGAAACATTACTTTTGAAAAGACTCTTGGCTTAAAAGAACTATTATATAAAAAGGTACCAAATCTAGATGTTATTACAGATGACGACCTTGAAAACTACAAGCTACTACTTATCAATACTAATGCACACAGACGTAACTTTGATCCTGCCAAACCAATAAACAGCAATAAAGGGTTTAAATACATGAGTATTATAAAACCATTATTTAAATTCTCTAAACAACCTACTAGTACTGAGAGTCCTCCACAGGGAAAAGGTATCAATCTTTTAAAAAAAGTTAAAACAAATACAGATTTAGTTTATTGGGATGATCCAAATGAATTAATAGAACGATTGAAATTACTGCTTGCGTCAAAAGCTGCTGGTAACACGGGTTTGGATAATGAAATCGTTGCAATAATTGAAGAACTGCGCGAAGCGGGCATCATAAATATGGAATATAAACAAATAGCACGGGGAAAATTAAGCAGTATACTCGCAGTAAGCAAAGCTTCGAGATTATAATGAATATAGATAAATTCGGTCATCACATTCATAAACGTTTGAGGTTATCTGAATACATCGATACCATAAACGATACGTTAAAAAAGTGCGAAACGGGCGAATACGACTTAAAATCATCAAAACTTAAAGGTTTATCATCTCCAGACAAGGACGATGAAGCTGTAAATAAGGCATATTTGGATAAAACTGTACAAGATCTAAGGAATGAAATAAATAAAGTTAATAGTCGTGTAAAAATTTACATCCAGAACTTAGAATCAGCTACTTCCAATCGCTTGTCTACTATGTTTTACTCAAAAACAGAAATAGACCGTATGATTCAAGCAAAGTCAAACAAAAATGAGTAAAAGAGATATAGTAGAAGAAATTCACAGAGCGGCGAGAAGAAATTTTCCTCGCCGATGTACAATTATAAAAGGAGTAGATGATTCATGGCAAGCTGACCTTATGGATTTTCAAAAGTATTCACAATTTAATAAAGGATATAAATATGTTTTAGTAGTTATTGACACTTTATCGAAATACGTTTGGACAAATCCTTTGAAGAGTAAAGATAAAATTAATGTCACCAACGCAATGGAAAATATATTATTGAATTCGTCTCGGAAACCAAAAAATTTGCAAACAGATTTAGGTAAAGAGTTTTATAATGAAAACTTTAAAGAGTTGATGAAAAAATATGACATTAACCATTATTCCACTTATTCTGTGAAAAAAGCAGCAATTGTTGAAAGAGTAATTAGAACGCTAAAAGGTCACCTTTATAAGCTATTTAGCTTATGCGGTCAATACCAGTGGATAAATAAAAATTTGAAAAACGTGGTACAAAGCTATAATAACACTGTTCATCGTATAACAAAATTTAAACCTATTGATGTTGACAAAAGAAATCAGACAACTGTAAAGTACAACATCATCAAATCACAAAATAATAACATAACGAAAAAAAATAAGTACCGTGTTGGTGATCATGTTCGGATTAGTAAATACAAAGGTGAATTCTACAAAGGTTATACTCCCAACTGGTCAACAGAAATCTTCAACGTTGTGAAAGTTAACCATACAAATCCTGTCACATACCACTTAGAAGACAAACATAAGCAAAGCATTTTAGGATCTTTTTACGGATACGAACTGCAAAGAACCCAATTTCCCGATATATATCTTATTGAAAAAGTTTTAAAGAAAAAAGGAAACAAACTCTTTGTCAAATGGTTGGGTCTCAGTGATGGTGAAAACAGTTGGGTTGACAGAAAATTATTAATGACTTAATATAAATATCGCCTGATTATGTTGTACAGTCACTTTACGAACATCAATGAAGGAAGGAAGCGGCATTGTCAACAATTTAATAGATAACATTCCGTTCGAGTTACACTTACCTGGATATCAGTTTTGTGGTCCAGGAACAAAACTTAAAAAACGCTTACTAAGAGGTGAACGAGGAATAAATAAATTGGATGAAGCTTGCTTGTATCACGATATTGCTTACAATAATAAAGATTGGAACGTTAGACAAAACGCCGATTTAGAACTTTTAAATATGGCAAAGAAAAGATTGAAATCGAAAGATGCTGGGAAAGGAGAAAAGATTGCATCATGGATAGTAAAAAATGCAATGAAAGCAAAACTTAAAGCCGGAGCAGGAGTGCGGTCATTCATGAAAGGTGTTAAAAAAATTCAAAAGCAAATGAAAAAAATAAAATGTAATGATAACCGCACGGCTATAAAATATGCGCATGCAGCTGCAAAAAAAGTGTTTTCTAATATAAAAGGAATACGCTTCCCACGCTGCATTCCTGTTCCGAAAACTGGTGGGTTGTTACCCCTCATACCAATCTTTGCTGGTTTATCAGCTCTTGGTTCACTCGCTGGGGGTGCTGCAGGTATAACAAAGGCTGTTAACGATTACAAGGTCGCTCAAAAAAATCTTCAAGAATCAGAACGACATAACAAGATGATGGAAGCTGTTGCACTTGGAAAAGGGTTGTATTTGAAGTCTCACAAAAAAGGAGCGGGCTTGTACTTGCAACCTCCAAAAAACTAATTAAACGGTTACCCAAACGAGCACTTACTAATTTAGATATATTAAAGCACTCAGTTGATATTCCATATTTTCGTGGCGTTTTTATGAGAGATACGTTACCCTCAAAACCAAGAAAAATTGAGTGTGCTATTCTTAATTTAGATAGTTCTTCAAATCCTGGAACTCATTGGGTAGCCTATGTAAAAGAAAATAATTACTGTGAATATTTTAACAGTTTTGGTAACTTAAAACCTCCATTAGAATTAATAAAATATTTGAAAGATAGGCACATAAATTATAATTACAAACAGTATCAATCTTTCGGTACTGTAAACTGTGGTCATCTTTGTTTATTATTTTTAAGAAAGTATTGGAAAAATCATTTATATAGGTTACAATTAAAATAACTTGACAGTATAAAAATGTCTTTCACTGTATCCATAACTGGGCAAGGAGCCTCATTAATAACTAACTATTCACCAACTTTAGAATTACGTGGGCAATATGAGTGCGGACTTATATACTTTTCTACTTTTAATTCTATTCCTAATATAGACGAAAGGAACAATAAGTTTTATTACGGTATCAATGAGTTCATCGAAATTCCTGAAGGATCATATGAACTTCAAGATATTTGCGAATTTTTAAAAAGCAACATTAAGAACACTGCATTAAAATTGACTTGTAATAATAATACTCTCAAAACCAAAATATTTTGTTCAGAAGATGTTCATTTCGAGAAAAATAATTCCATTGGTAGAATTTTAGGTTTTGCTAACGACACAATTAAGGCAAATATAAGTTGTGAGTCTCAGTACCCAGTCAGTATTTTAGCAACAACCATCGTACGCATCGAATGTGACGTAGTTAGCGGATCATTCGTGAATGGGAAAGCAAGCCATATTATTTATGAGTTTGTGCCTAATGTACCACCCGGTTATAGAATTATTGAAATTCCTAAAAACTTAATCTATTTTCCAGTCAATCAAAGTTCAATTAGTGCAATTAATATTAGGTTGTTAGACGCTGATAATAGACAGATTAATTTACGTGGAGAAGACGTACAACTTTATTTACATTTTAGAAAAAAATGATTAATTTTAATAAAAACCCTACCTCATCAGGTGTTCAAGTCAGTTCCAAAAGAGCAATAAGTAAAAGAACACCGTTTGACTTAAAAAAGAAGGTTACTAAAAATAATAAAGAATTTCTAAAGCTAGTAGGCTTGTTAAAATGAACATATTAAATATATCTCAGCCAACGTCATACGATAACAGTATCGAGAGTTTTGAATATCATTCGTATAAGCCGTATGTAACAAGTTTCAACAATAATGATGAAATAAGAATACCAATCAATCAGCAAGATTTGTATGTGTTGCCGTCACGCAGCACTTTGTATATTGAAGGTAAAGCTGATGTATATAACAGTACCACTAAAGAAAAGGTAACAAGTGTGCATTTTGTAAACAATCCTGCGTTATTTCTATTCCAAGATATTCGATATGAGTTAAATGGAATAGAAATAGATAAAATAAAAAATGCAGGTATCACAACGACAATGAAGTCTTATTTGTCTTTGAATGAAAATGAATCCAAAAGTGCAAAAGTTTGGGGTTGGTCTCCTGCAGGAATAACCAATGTTACAAACGGAGTTTTCTCTGTCTCCATACCATTAAATAAAATATTAGGATTTGCAGAAGATTATGAAAAAGTTTTAATTAACTGTAAACATGAGTTAGTACTGTTGAGGAGCAACACAAATGTCAATGCAATAAAATTGAGTAAAGAGCAAATAGTGGAAAATATAACAATAAATAAAATCGTTTGGCGTGTTCCACATATTAAAGTGTCAGATCGAGAGAGAATTAATTTATTAAAGCATTTAGAAAAAGATCGAGCCATTACACTAGCGTTTCGTAACTGGGACTTGTATGAATATCCGTTACTACCCAAGACACGTAAGCATACTTGGGCTATTAAAACTTCATCGCAAACAGAGAAACCTCGATTTGTTATTATTGCCTTACAAACAAACCGAAAACATAATGCTCAAATGTCAATGGCTGAGTTCGACCATTGCAATGTTCGTGACGTAAGAGTGTTTTTAAATTCATCATATTACCCCTACGAAGGACTTAACATAAATTTCTCTGACAACAAGTTTTTATTAATATACGAACAGTATGCAAGGTTTCAGCAGTATTATCACGGACGTCGATCAGAACCGTTGTCGAGTTTAAAAGAGTTTAAAGATATTGCTCCTTTATTCGTTGTTGACTGTTCTCGCCAACAAGAAATGCTGAAGGGATCAATCGACGTAAGAGTAGAAATCGAAACAGATCAAGAGATACCTGATCAGACCGCTGCATACTGCCTTATACTGAACGATTGCATATTTGAATATAAACCACTGAGTAACATTGTGAAAAAGCTATCATGAATAACGATACTATTATAGTGGATGTGCAAGGATTTAAGGATTTGAAAAATAATTTTATTGTAAAAGAGTTATCAATAGCAACTAAAAACCATACGCAGACGTTCTTAATTAAGCCACCATATGCTTTTAAAAACCTAACAGATGAAGAAAAGAAGCAAATCCGGTGGTTAGAAAGGAATCGCGGGCTCAAATGGAGTCAGGGATTCATTGATTACCGTGAATTTAGACGAATAATAGTTCCGTATTTAAGCAGTAAGAAGGTATTAGTAAAGGGATTGGAAAAAGGAATATGGGTTCGCGAGCTATGTCAAGATTGTGAAATAATGGAGTTGGAAGAAATAGGTTGTCCTAACTTTTTAAAATTATATAGTGATTACCATGTAGATGTAAATAAATTTAATTGTGAGTACCATAAAAAAATGTGTGCTTTAAAAAATGTTCTGTGTCTAAAAAAGTGGTACACTTTAAATGTTAATTGAGTTATTAATGTAATAAAGTATTTTCCTCAATAAATCAAATGTGTATAAATATCTTTTTGTTTAATTACTAAAAGTAAAAAGGGTGAATGAAACGATCTTAGTATTCAATTCAATAATATTTATTTTAGAATTTCTTAAAAACTATAACTATATCCACAAACTTTTTTTGATATATTGCTAATGATAGCCTCTGTTTGATCCATTATGGGGTCAATATGCTCTGTTACCACATACTGCGCAGATAATAATGGATCAGTATGATTTGTTTCGAAGTCCACCACTTCAATCTTAATTAATCGACGACCTTGAATCGGCGTACTTTTCATCACGTAAGAATGAGAATGCTTCAGATAACTTCTTCTTTTTCGAAGTCTCTTCTTGGTGATATTATTCACCACCTTGTTATACAGCGGGGAATCGCCTCGCCGTTCATCTGCTCTCCAATTCGGATACTCCTCTGTAAATCCCTCGAGCATATCTTGAGCGTTCTGTTCAAAAGTGGGAGATGACGGTTGTACGAACTCCTTGTTGATGCTGAGCGACACCAGGTTCTCTTGAGTATTCTAAAACATAAAATAAAATAGTTTATTACATACATAAAACCACGACTATTATCCCCGAAGGGTTAGTCAGCGACTACGCAAGGAGGACAGCAAAAGCAGTCCTTTACCATAGCCCACTTTTCACCAAATAACGACACAATTACAACACAAATAAAATTAATTTATAATCATACAAAATTATTTAAACTTACCATGTTGATATTATCTAGCTGGACTACTGACGCCTTCACTTTAATAATTGAAATTGAAACTAATTTGAAACCCATTTATATTAATGTACATGATGACACAGCAAGACAATATAGGTAGTAAAACATGTAATTAATGGACATTTCAGCAAAATAAAAAGAAAGAATTGATATTATTAAAGAATGATTAACTTGCCAATAACGTGACCTGATTTGTATTAATTAGGTTTCATATTACCTTATAATCAGAAGAGTACAACCTACTCTGAATTTGACTTGTTCAAACTTGTTTGCGTTAGAATTTTCTTACTTATTTACCGTCAATGTTTTATTATACAAAGATATATAATAAATTAAATAAAAATGCAAGTTAGTCAGTTACTTTTATATTTTATTAGGTATATTAATACAGCTGGGTAGAGTAAATTTTACATTACATTTCATAATCTAAGTTAGATTTCCTATTCAAACAATAAATGAATCTGAGCAAAAGCAACAACTTACATATTTTTTAACAATTTTTATAAATCAAAATATTCATTATATGTACCTACTTAAGTATATTGAAAAACTGGTTACAATAGTTTATAAAAAGTTAATATTATTTTAAATTCAACCAATGAATCTTAGTAATGGTAATAAATAATAATACATTTTTTTATTTCTCAAGCCTTAAGTATAATATAACTCTAATATAATATATCTAAATCATAGTCATATATCTAAATAATAGAATTTAAAAACACAGTGAAAAAAATAATTGCTAAAATATATAATCCCAGTGGCCCCAAGACATAGTAGATATTTTATTTTTTAATATTACGCGTTTGTCATCATTACCTGACAAAGCTATCTTGTTCTGTTCTTGGGTAAATATTTCATGCTTTAAGGATTTAAAAATTATGTTTTTCTTTCTTAAAAAAGTATTTTTGTTTAATACGTTATTGTAATCTTCGAAATGTACGTTTTTCAAAACCTGTTTCTGTATACCTTTAGCCCTTTTTAACTCCTCTTGTACTGTTTTTATACAGTATAATTTTGATCGTAAACCAACAAATTCAGAAATTAAATTTCCACCTAGTTCATCTTTGAAAAGACCTGGTACTTTTTTGTTAAGACCAGGTATACCGTAACAGTTATTTAATGGATAATTACTAGTATCAAAATATCTAAGGAAATTCAACTTTAAATCTGTATAAAAATCTTTGCTTTCTATTGAATAAAGAAAACTGTCAGTATCCGTATAACAAAGCTTTAATTTTTCCCGATAAAAAGGTTTCATAATAGAGTAATGAAAATCAAACATATGACTTTTGGATATTTCTAATACAGAAAAGCCAATATATATGGGTTTGTCTAAAGTAATTGTCTCGGGTTTCATTTGAACAGCTATAAAATTTTCTGTAAAAATAGTAGCACTATGGAAATTTGGTCGAGCTATTAGTTGCTCAGCACCGAAACTTTTCTTTGTTATATTCTTTTCATCATTCCACTTATTAACCAACTTCACGCTGACCCTTTTCTCGGTGTCTTCTAGTGTTTTACCAAATATACTATTATTTAAAAGTTTGAAGAAATCTTGTTCAAATATAGATTTGGCCTTTTTTCGTAACTCAGTGTTCATATCAATGTACTGTTTTAAGTATGGACTCTGATTGAATTGAATTACTCTATGTATTTTTTTTAGCAATAAACCATGTTTTAGACATGTTTTCAGATGGGAAAAATGAATGACATAAAAAAACTTATCGTATAAGTTTGGTATCAATTTCGAAGTTTTAGATCCTGGAGGAGCAAATTTTTGAGCACAGAATGGAAAATCGTTATGATAATTATGCAAATGGAAAGGGTATTCTAAGTCTACTTCGAGTATATAGCCAATGTCCCCGTCAATGGGTATATTATGAAAATCAATTTTTGAAATTTCTAGTTCACTTAATAACTTAAAATTTGAATGAGGTAAATAAGCGCACATAGCATAACCATAAAGATTATTACAATCAATATAAACAAGGAAGTTATCACTTTTTGCGGGGTCATAAGTTTGTAAGTACTTGTTATTGGCTTTCGAATATCTTGTAGAACATAAACATATACCACCGCGTATGCCTTTTTGTATCATTCTTATTATTTCCAAATCATTTATTAATTCTAATTTAACATCTGTTTTTAATAGCATAGCGTCAAAACTTAGACTAGGTGCTGTTAAGTAAAAAGAAGGATCCAGTTTATAATTCGTCTTACACGTTTTTCGAAAACTTTCGAAGACGTCCGCTAGTAAGAGTACATCTGACTTAAGATATAAATCAGTGTATTCTCCAAGGCTCCGTAATTCAAAGGTTTGCCATACTCTTTTTGCGTGTTCATAATCTACTATTGATACGTTGCAATTGTGCAATTTACTAAAAAAGCATTTATAAGGAGGTATTTCTTCTTCATCATAAGAACTCCAAGTAGTGACGTATTCGTAAGGATAAACCCCTTTACGTCTAAGTAAATTAAAATGTTCCTGAGAAGGAAAAAAAAAAGATAGATGTTTAAAATCAATTGTATTTAAATTTGCAACTAGCTTCTCTAGGCTTGTGCCTAAAAATTTAAAAGAATCGACAAAACGAACAGGTATGATAGCTTCGTTACTAATTTGAAAAAATTTGGTAAACGATATGTAATTTTCTTTATTTTTTGCAATCACTTGTATCCTACCTGATAATTCTCCTAACTGTCGTATGAAAAGATGACTGTCGTAACCAGCTAAATTATGAAAAAATATGGGAACGAACTTAGGCAAACAATATTTTATATTACAATAAGAATGAGCTGCACCACGATATCGGCCAGTAAGATGACAGTGATCTTTTACTTTGTCGTCAAATAATATTTTGTTACAAAGATAACAGTTTTTAGCTTGAGCAAAATTGGTTCTATCTTTATCTGTTAAGAACATAGGGATCGATGAATGCAAAATATTATAAATTACAGTTATATCAGATAGAAGGTTATCAAAAAATTTATTCACACAGTCAGGTCCTCGATAAGACACATATTTATTAAGGGAGCTGTCGTAGGAGCATACAACGTAGTAAGCAAATGCAGCTGGTACATGCTTTTGCGTAATCGTTGTGCAACTTGTTTCAGAATTTGGTTCAACTGGCTCTAACAAAGATTCAAAGTCTGCGTATAAAACGAAAGGCATGTCTTGCATGCGTTCATAATGTTCAAATTGTATTCGAGTTCCTTGATTAGGTAAAATTGTTGCTACACCACTGCAAACGTGGGCTTCGAGTTTAAGATTGTTATCAAAAAATATCATACAATCCTCACATAAAAATATTTTGGAATGATGTTTAGTTAACTGCTTGCGAAGTAATTTAGCTAAATCTTTAATTAGACAGTAATGCGTACGTTTTCCATTTTCGAGAAAAAGCATGTTGACGTGATGTCTTTTACGTAATTCGCATTTGTACAGAGGTCCAACAACCTTACTGCTATTTTTAAGGCCATAAACATTAATACTTATGTTGGGATTATTCTTTTCAAAAATTCTTATATCTGTGAACCCTACTGGAAATGTCATATTTTTAACTTTAAGTACACTTTCAAAATGCGGATATGCGGTGGTTCGATTTGCGTTATTTTTTGCAGGAAAAAGTGATGCCATGACACACCATAAAAAGCAGTAATCATCCGAATTTTTAATGTTGATACATGCACGTTTGTTTTTTATAGCGTTAGGTAAATCTAAGTAACCTGAGGCTCTCAACGGGTTATATTTGTTTATATTTACTTCTAGATACAAGCTTCGTAAGTAAGCCCAACCACTATCTCTTTCCTCAAATTCTTCAACTTTTTTACAAATTTTATGGCTAATGTTTGTATACATAGCATCAAAATTATAACTTTTATGTAAGATAATGTTTTCAGTAGCAAAAGATTTCGTTGAAATCGAGTCATCCTTATGCAGAAAAAATTCAGAAAACAATTCGAAATTTACTTTAAGGTTTGTATAAGCCTCAATTCGGGCTGAGAGTAAAAGTTTCACGCGGAGGCGCAATTGCGATAAAAAATCTGCAGGAGCAAACACATGCATACGTTCTTCAACGTCCTCGCATTGAACACGGTACGACGCTATGCGACCGCGAAGAGCGCTATGCACTTGTTCGATACCCTCGCTCTCAATTACAGAACTATTATTTTTGTGTAAAATACTTTTTAAATGAGCAGAGAAAGCATTATTTTTAACGGATAAGTTGCAAGTTGAACAGAATATAGTCTTAACCATTATGATTTTGTTTTCACTGTGTTAAAAAATTACAAGAGGTTAAAGTAGTTTTTAAGTAAAATGTATAAAACCTAACACACATATAATATATAAGTAAAACCAGTTAAGTCAAAATTTACCGAAGAGAGTGTAACTAGTTAATATGTAGTACCTAGCTGACTGTGACTATTTTTTCTTTTTATCACTAAAGAATATCCCCTCTTCAGTAAATTTTGATTTGGCTAATTTTATGAATTTTTTTATAGTCAACAATTCAGGAGACTCAGCTTCGCCTTGTAGTCGAACCCAAATTATTGCCTTTTCACACCTTTCAAGACCGGTGAGGCTACGCACCTCCTCAGCGTCGTAGAGACGCAGCTCCGCCACGTTCACCGTCGAGCTTCGCAGTCCGACGCGTTACCCCGCCTGGTACTCGTCGCGTTAGTACACTGTCGAAGGTCTGGTCTGTCTTGCGTGGAGGCGGCGAAACTTCGTTATCTGACTCTGAATCATTTAACCAGTCTAAAGCGGAGCTAGACCCTTCTTGTTTTTTCACAATCGTTGTTGAAGTCTTAGGCACCGACGACGAGTACAGGCATTTCTTCTTAGAGCTAGAAAGATAAGAAATGTAATTAAAAACTAATTATTAATATTGACGATATACGAAATAACATAAAATATATTAACAGGTTTTAAAAGTAATCAACGCAAATTACCTTATGCTTTCGTTGTCCGAGTCAAATGAATTGGCTAACACACAGCTTTTCTTGGCAGAGCGTTTAACTTGCTTGCTTTCAGACCTAAAATAACAATAAATATTAGTGACATTAACATTTAACATATGACAGTAAATACTAGTACGATTAAATAATAACATTTGCTGGTCTAGGTCACTGCTCCTCTACAGACCTTCTTTAATAACTTCTTTACACATAGAGAGAGATCCGTGCTTCGGAAGGCATGTTAAGCCGTTGGTCCCGGATGTTGTCGTAAGATGACAGTCGTTAAAACCCACCGACCCGCATTGGACCAGCGTGGTGGGTTATGGCTTAATATCCCCGTGCTATTATTCACGTGGGAGGTCTCTGCCCAGCAGTGGGACGTTTATAGGCTGATGATGATGATGATGATGACATAGAGAGAACGGACCATAGCCCACCACGCACACCCACAGCGGTTTGGCGGTGCTAACGGTTGCAGATGCAGAAGGGATCAACCGTTGACATACCTTACAAAACATATACGAAGTCGAGCAAACACAACATTGCTAATAGAAAAATAAAAATATTTAAAACTTACGAACATTGTTTCGGTGTATATCTTCTGGATGATTCTCGTAGCGATGTCAGAGTACCGAAGCACTAAATATTAATAACTTAGGCGTAGCTTAGGCGTACTAGTGGTCGATCTGACTTAGGAAGCACTGATACGACAACTACCATTTTTCGGGTATTTATTGGAGAAAAGTGTTTAACAGCAATTTTACTAAGCAGGAGTGATCAACTTTTTTTTTTTTTTTTTTTGCTTGTATACAATTAAACTATTAGTGCTAGTTTTTACTTTCAAGAATAACACCGTATGTAAAAAATGTTAATTCCAAATTTTTTTTTTTATTATTATTGCTTTTATTACAAACCAAATAGGTACATATTGGGCTTATTATAAACACATACATTATCTAAGTAAAGCAAGCTTAATCGGTAGCGTAACCTTCTGTACTACAAACCGTTACCTATACGATGTACACATAAATGCTTGCATTCATCAAACCATTAGCCTGAGCCTTTTTCGCGTTATAGTCAAGTACCTACCTAACCACTACATTAGCTGTTATATTTTAACGAGTGTACGTTTAAGCAAAAGTAATTAAATAAGTATTACAATGTTATAAATAAATATGTGTTTTTAGTAGCAAGAAAGGAAGTAATTACAAAATTGAAGCAATGTTTGTAACCTCTGTTTTTTTAAATTTTAAGCAAAATATTTATTTTATCGATTAGTGCGAAAACTTGCAGCGAAAGTATTTTACATTTCCTGTGTAATTGCTAACCTTTCGATAAAGCGCTGACGACGATTGTCCGGATGTGCAACATTAGGACTGTTTTCACTAAGCATGAAATTTACTATTACATTTCATCTCATGATCGTCTTAACGAGAGTTTCATAACCACCACAATCACAGATCGAGTTCACCACTAGGTACCTCATCGAGTTCCTCACACTCTAACCCTGTCATTAATAAACGTTGATTAAAGTTACACTTAGGATTAAATTGACGCTGTCTCTATCTGTCTTCTTTAACAAAAACGAGACAGCGTCACTTTAAACCGAGGTGTAACATTTGGCCATTTTTATTAATGAGACGGTAAAAGTTAAACATTTTGATGTACGTACTAAATTAAACAAATGTCTCGGTATGTTACAAGTTAGCCGCTCGGATATCGAGAGACGCGGGTTCGATTACCGTGAGGCAGTCTATTTTTATAACTTCGGTGTTTATGTACTCATATTATTCCCACAATAATTAAATCTAACCATATTTAGTGGGTACGTATTCAAATCGACATTTGCTTTATAAGTTAAACCATAATTTGAAAGGTACTGTTATGAAAATCCTATCTGATCACTTGTTGCTAAACGTGACTTCAGCATGACGTAATTAATTGTTACTTGTTGCTCTGTCTATCCCACTTGTGGGAATACGCCGTGATGTTTGTGTTTGTATGTATTATGAAAATGTATGTTTAATGCGTTTGTCAATTAAAACAGTATAGACTTAGCTTTATCTTTCTAATTGTGTTTATGTTAAAGGTTATTCCCATTCTCCCACAACAAAATGGCCCAAAGTCCTCCCCAGAAAAAATACAAATATATTAATTTTCATGCTCCTCCGTGATAAAAAATGGTCATCATCATCATCATCATCCAAAAGACGTTCACTGCTGGACAAAGACCTCCCCCAAGGATCCCCACCACGTCCGGTCCTGCGCCGCACGCATCCAGCTGCTACCTGCAATCTTCACCAGATCGTCGGACCACCTTGTTGGAGGCCTGCCCACACTGCGTCTTCCGGTGCGCGGTTGCCACTCCGATCTGCCCCAACGGCCGTCGGTTCTTCGAGCGATATGCCCTGCCCACTGCCACTTATGTTTAGCAATTCTTCGGGCTATATCGGCTGCCTTAGTTCGTCTACGGATCTCCTCATTTCTGATTCGATAATATCTTTTATAATATTTGGTCTTTGGAGGAGTATAGGAATTGATGTATGGATTTCTTATATTTTCCAAACAAATTTTTGATGGCGCTTGGGAATAACCCGTATTAAAATTGTTTTCGTTAGCATTGAAACGGGAAGTTTCAAAGTCGAACTCGTAGTTAATGTATGTGTGTGTGTTTGTGTGTGTGTGTAGTGATTGCATACGTTGTTGTTTGCGGGATTGATATAAATAAGGTAACTAACAATTCCCTGCACAGTTGTCTGCATTGACTTAGATCAAAAAATACAAGTGTTTTTTTTATGAGAACCTTGAAAATGTGTTGAGTAGATCAGAGTCGACAATGACAATTGGCAACTGATTCTAATCAAAATACACAAGTGTTTTCCTTGGATCGAGGTTGAGGTGTTTCGGCATAAAACCTTTTCTTCCAATTGTTGAAAACCTTGAAAATGTGTAGAGTAGATCGGAGTCACCGTATACTGAAATGAAGTTTGGTTTAAAAACACAAGTGTTTTCCTATGGGTCGAGGTTCAACTTTAGCAAATGTTATTCATAGTTCAACTTATTCGGGGATCCAGTCCTGGGAGACCAGGAAGCCCCATCCAGCTTAAGTTGTGCTGTAATTCCATATTGTTAAAAACCTTCGCATTCATTAGACGAAATCCTTGAAAATGTGTTAAGTAGATCGAAGTCGTTGTATACAGAAATTAAACTATTACATACTGGATTCTGATCAAAATACACAAGTGTTTTCCTATGGGTCGAGGTACTACTTTGATAAATGTTATTCATAGCACTAACTTATTCGGGGATCCAGTCCTGGGAGACCAGGAAGCCCCATCCAGTTTAAGTTGTGCTGTTATTCCATATTGTCAAAAACCTTCGCATTCAGTAGACGAAATCCTTGAAAATGTGTTTAGTAGATCGAAGTCGTTGTATACAGAAATTGAAATATGAATTCGATTAAAATACACAAGTGTTTTCTTATGGGTCAGGAATAAAATTTGACAAATGCAACTATATGATACACCTTGGAGCGTGGTGGCAAATAAAAACCGTATATGACGGATACTTAAGTTTAATAATGTGATCTCAATGATGAATCGAAACTATATTACAAAATGGCATTATAAACAATATAGAATAAATTGACCAAGCGCCTTCGGAAAGACTGAGGAGCGTAGCTGTTAATGGTATATTGCTATTTTAATCGTGTAGGCGCTTACGTCTAAACAACACTTATTCCGTACTGAGAGTTCACTAAGTCACATTCATTTATAGTTGTGCTGTAATTCCATATTGTCAAAAGCTCCTGCATCCTATGAACGAAAGACCTTGAAAATGTGTAAAGTAGATCGCAGTCGTTGTATGGGATTCTAGATCACGAGAAGTCGATTAGACATTCTAAAACACGAGAAGTCGATTGGACATTCTAGATAACTTTTTGACGTTGACTGAGCGAGTGGCAGTGATTTTCAAAAGTAATATTAGTCTAGATCACGAGAAGTCGATTAGACATTCTAAAACACGAGAAGTCGATTGGACATTCTAAATCACTTTTTGACGTTGACTGAGCGAGTGGCAGTGATTTTCAAAAGTAATATTGGGACATTCTAGATCACTTTTAACGACATTGATCGAACGTCAGTGAGATCAATGGAGTCCAATCGACTTCTCGTGTTTTAGAATGTCTAATCGACTTCTCGTGATCTAGACTAATATTACTTTTGAAAATCACTGCCACTCGCTCAGTCAACGTCAAAAAGTTATCTAGAATGTCCAATCGACTTCTCGTGTTTTAGAATGTCTAATCGACTTCTCGTGATCTAGAATCCCATACAACGACTGCGATCTACTTTACACATTTTCAAGGTCTTTCGTTCATAGGATGCAGGAGCTTTTGACAATATGGAATTACAGCACAACTATAAATGAATGTGACTTAGTGAACTCTCAGTACGGAATAAGTGTTGTTTAGACGTAAGCGCCTACACGATTAAAATAGCAATATACCATTAACAGCTACGCTCCTCAGTCTTTCCGAAGGCGCTTGGTCAATTTATTCTATATTGTTTATAATGCCATTTTGTAATATAGTTTCGATTCATCATTGAGATCACATTATTAAACTTAAGTATCCGTCATATACGGTTTTTATTTGCCACCACGCTCCAAGGTGTATCATATAGTTGCATTTGTCAAATTTTATTCCTGACCCATAAGAAAACACTTGTGTATTTTAATCGAATTCATATTTCAATTTCTGTATACAACGACTTCGATCTACTAAACACATTTTCAAGGATTTCGTCTACTGAATGCGAAGGTTTTTGACAATATGGAATAACAGCACAACTTAAACTGGATGGGGCTTCCTGGTCTCCCAGGACTAGATCCCCGAATAAGTTAGTGCTATGAATAACATTTATCAAAGTAGTACCTCGACCCATAGGAAAACACTTGTGTATTTTGATCAGAATCCAGTATGTAATAGTTTAATTTCTGTATACAACGACTTCGATCTACTTAACACATTTTCAAGGATTTCGTCTAATGAATGCGAAGGTTTTTAACAATATGGAATTACAGCACAACTTAAGCTGGATGGGGCTTCCTGGTCTCCCAGGACTGGATCCCCGAATAAGTTGAACTATGAATAACATTTGCTAAAGTTGAACCTCGACCCATAGGAAAACACTTGTGTTTTTAAACCAAACTTCATTTCAGTATACGGTGACTCCGATCTACTCTACACATTTTCAAGGTTTTCAACAATTGGAAGAAAAGGTTTTATGCCGAAACACCTCAACCTCGATCCAAGGAAAACACTTGTGTATTTTGATTAGAATCAGTTGCCAATTGTCATTGTCGACTCTGATCTACTCAACACATTTTCAAGGTTCTCATAAAAAAAACACTTGTATTTTTTGATCTAAGTCAATGCAGACAACTGTGCAGGGAATTGTTAGTTACCTTATTTATATCAATCCCGCAAACAACAACGTATGCAATCACTACACACACACACAAACACACACACATACATTAACTACGAGTTCGACTTTGAAACTTCCCGTTTCAATGCTAACGAAAACAATTTTAATACGGGTTATTCCCAAGCGCCATCAAAAATTTGTTTGGAAAATATAAGAAATCCATACATCAATTCCTATACTCCTCCAAAGACCAAATATTATAAAAGATATTATCGAATCAGAAATGAGGAGATCCGTAGACGAACTAAGGCAGCCGATATAGCCCGAAGAATTGCTAAACATAAGTGGCAGTGGGCAGGGCATATCGCTCGAAGAACCGACGGCCGTTGGGGCAGATCGGAGTGGCAACCGCGCACCGGAAGACGCAGTGTGGGCAGGCCTCCAACAAGGTGGTCCGACGATCTGGTGAAGATTGCAGGTAGCAGCTGGATGCGTGCGGCGCAGGAACGGACGTGGTGGGGATCCTTGGGGGAGGTCTTTGTCCAGCAGTGAACGTCTTTTGGATGATGATGATGATGATGACCATTTTTTATCACGGAGGAGCATGAAAATTAATATATTTGTATTTTTTCTGGGGAGGACTTTGGGCCATTTTGTTGTGGGAGAATGGGAATAACCTTTAACATAAACACAATTAGAAAGATAAAGCTAAGTCTATACTGTTTTAATTGACAAACGCATTAAACATACATTTTCATAATACATACAAACACAAACATCACGGCGTATTCCCACAAGTGGGATAGACAGAGCAACAAGTAACAATTAATTACGTCATGCTGAAGTCACGTTTAGCAACAAGTGATCAGATAGGATTTTCATAACAGTACCTTTCAAATTATGGTTTAACTTATAAAGCAAATGTCGATTTGAATACGTACCCACTAAATATGGTTAGATTTAATTATTGTGGGAATAATATGAGTACATAAACACCGAAGTTATAAAAATAGACTGCCTCACGGTAATCGAACCCGCGTCTCTCGATATCCGAGCGGCTAACTTGTAACATACCGAGACATTTGTTTAATTTAGTACGTACATCAAAATGTTTAACTTTTACCGTCTCATTAATAAAAATGGCCAAATGTTACACCTCGGTTTAAAGTGACGCTGTCTCGTTTTTGTTAAAGAAGACAGATAGAGACAGCGTCAATTTAATCCTAAGTGTAACTTTAATCAACGTTTATTAATGACAGGGTTAGAGTGTGAGGAACTCGATGAGGTACCTAGTGGTGAACTCGATCTGTGATTGTGGTGGTTATGAAACTCTCGTTAAGACGATCATGAGATGAAATGTAATAGTAAATTTCATGCTTAGTGAAAACAGTCCTAATGTTGCACATCCGGACAATCGTCGTCAGCGCTTTATCGAAAGGTTAGCAATTACACAGGAAATGTAAAATACTTTCGCTGCAAGTTTTCGCACTAATCGATAAAATAAATATTTTGCTTAAAATTTAAAAAAACAGAGGTTACAAACATTGCTTCAATTTTGTAATTACTTCCTTTCTTGCTACTAAAAACACATATTTATTTATAACATTGTAATACTTATTTAATTACTTTTGCTTAAACGTACACTCGTTAAAATATAACAGCTAATGTAGTGGTTAGGTAGGTACTTGACTATAACGCGAAAAAGGCTCAGGCTAATGGTTTGATGAATGCAAGCATTTATGTGTACATCGTATAGGTAACGGTTTGTAGTACAGAAGGTTACGCTACCGATTAAGCTTGCTTTACTTAGATAATGTATGTGTTTATAATAAGCCCAATATGTACCTATTTGGTTTGTAATAAAAGCAATAATAATAAAAAAAAAATTTGGAATTAACAGTTTTTACATACGGTGTTATTCTTGAAAGTAAAAACTAGCACTAATAGTTTAATTGTATACAAGCAAAAAAAAAAAAAAAAGTTGATCACTCCTGCTTAGTAAAATTGCTGTTAAACACTTTTCTCCAATAAATACCCGAAAAATGGTAGTTGTCGTATCAGTGCTTCCTAAGTCAGATCGACCACTAGTACGCCTAAGCTACGCCTAAGTTATTAATATTTAGTGCTTCGGTACTCTGACATCGCTACGAGAATC
Organism: Scoparia ambigualis; assembly: GCA_963921215.1. Classification (NCBI taxonomy): domain Eukaryota; kingdom Metazoa; phylum Arthropoda; class Insecta; order Lepidoptera; family Crambidae; genus Scoparia; species Scoparia ambigualis. The sequence goes on from OY992526.1 coordinate 9,332,755, forward strand.
ATCCAGAAGATATACACCGAAACAATGTTCGTAAGTTTTAAATATTTTTATTTTTCTATTAGCAATGTTGTGTTTGCTCGACTTCGTATATGTTTTGTAAGGTATGTCAACGGTTGATCCCTTCTGCATCTGCAACCGTTAGCACCGCCAAACCGCTGTGGGTGTGCGTGGTGGGCTATGGTCCGTTCTCTCTATGTCATCATCATCATCATCATCAGCCTATAAACGTCCCACTGCTGGGCAGAGACCTCCCACGTGAATAATAGCACGGGGATATTAAGCCATAACCCACCACGCTGGTCCAATGCGGGTCGGTGGGTTTTAACGACTGTCATCTTACGACAACATCCGGGACCAACGGCTTAACATGCCTTCCGAAGCACGGATCTCTCTCTATGTGTAAAGAAGTTATTAAAGAAGGTCTGTAGAGGAGCAGTGACCTAGACCAGCAAATGTTATTATTTAATCGTACTAGTATTTACTGTCATATGTTAAATGTTAATGTCACTAATATTTATTGTTATTTTAGGTCTGAAAGCAAGCAAGTTAAACGCTCTGCCAAGAAAAGCTGTGTGTTAGCCAATTCATTTGACTCGGACAACGAAAGCATAAGGTAATTTGCGTTGATTACTTTTAAAACCTGTTAATATATTTTATGTTATTTCGTATATCGTCAATATTAATAATTAGTTTTTAATTACATTTCTTATCTTTCTAGCTCTAAGAAGAAATGCCTGTACTCGTCGTCGGTGCCTAAGACTTCAACAACGATTGTGAAAAAACAAGAAGGGTCTAGCTCCGCTTTAGACTGGTTAAATGATTCAGAGTCAGATAACGAAGTTTCGCCGCCTCCACGCAAGACAGACCAGACCTTCGACAGTGTACTAACGCGACGAGTACCAGGCGGGGTAACGCGTCGGACTGCGAAGCTCGACGGTGAACTGGTGGCGGAGCTGCGTCTCTACGACGCTGAGGAGGTGCGTAGCCTCACCGGTCTTGAAAGGTGTGAAAAGGCAATAATTTGGGTTCGACTACAAGGCGAAGCTGAGTCTCCTGAATTGTTGACTATAAAAAAATTCATAAAATTAGCCAAATCAAAATTTACTGAAGAGGGGATATTCTTTAGTGATAAAAAGAAAAAATAGTCACAGTCAGCTAGGTACTACATATTAACTAGTTACACTCTCTTCGGTAAATTTTGACTTAACTGGTTTTACTTATATATTATATGTGTGTTAGGTTTTATACATTTTACTTAAAAACTACTTTAACCTCTTGTAATTTTTTAACACAGTGAAAACAAAATCATAATGGTTAAGACTATATTCTGTTCAACTTGCAACTTATCCGTTAAAAATAATGCTTTCTCTGCTCATTTAAAAAGTATTTTACACAAAAATAATAGTTCTGTAATTGAGAGCGAGGGTATCGAACAAGTGCATAGCGCTCTTCGCGGTCGCATAGCGTCGTACCGTGTTCAATGCGAGGACGTTGAAGAACGTATGCATGTGTTTGCTCCTGCAGATTTTTTATCGCAATTGCGCCTCCGCGTGAAACTTTTACTCTCAGCCCGAATTGAGGCTTATACAAACCTTAAAGTAAATTTCGAATTGTTTTCTGAATTTTTTCTGCATAAGGATGACTCGATTTCAACGAAATCTTTTGCTACTGAAAACATTATCTTACATAAAAGTTATAATTTTGATGCTATGTATACAAACATTAGCCATAAAATTTGTAAAAAAGTTGAAGAATTTGAGGAAAGAGATAGTGGTTGGGCTTACTTACGAAGCTTGTATCTAGAAGTAAATATAAACAAATATAACCCGTTGAGAGCCTCAGGTTACTTAGATTTACCTAACGCTATAAAAAACAAACGTGCATGTATCAACATTAAAAATTCGGATGATTACTGCTTTTTATGGTGTGTCATGGCATCACTTTTTCCTGCAAAAAATAACGCAAATCGAACCACCGCATATCCGCATTTTGAAAGTGTACTTAAAGTTAAAAATATGACATTTCCAGTAGGGTTCACAGATATAAGAATTTTTGAAAAGAATAATCCCAACATAAGTATTAATGTTTATGGCCTTAAAAATAGCAGTAAGGTTGTTGGACCTCTGTACAAATGCGAATTACGTAAAAGACATCACGTCAACATGCTTTTTCTCGAAAATGGAAAACGTACGCATTACTGTCTAATTAAAGATTTAGCTAAATTACTTCGCAAGCAGTTAACTAAACATCATTCCAAAATATTTTTATGTGAGGATTGTATGATATTTTTTGATAACAATCTTAAACTCGAAGCCCACGTTTGCAGTGGTGTAGCAACAATTTTACCTAATCAAGGAACTCGAATACAATTTGAACATTATGAACGCATGCAAGACATGCCTTTCGTTTTATACGCAGACTTTGAATCTTTGTTAGAGCCAGTTGAACCAAATTCTGAAACAAGTTGCACAACGATTACGCAAAAGCATGTACCAGCTGCATTTGCTTACTACGTTGTATGCTCCTACGACAGCTCCCTTAATAAATATGTGTCTTATCGAGGACCTGACTGTGTGAATAAATTTTTTGATAACCTTCTATCTGATATAACTGTAATTTATAATATTTTGCATTCATCGATCCCTATGTTCTTAACAGATAAAGATAGAACCAATTTTGCTCAAGCTAAAAACTGTTATCTTTGTAACAAAATATTATTTGACGACAAAGTAAAAGATCACTGTCATCTTACTGGACGATATCGTGGTGCAGCTCATTCTTATTGTAATATAAAATATTGTTTGCCTAAGTTCGTTCCCATATTTTTTCATAATTTAGCTGGTTACGACAGTCATCTTTTCATACGACAGTTAGGAGAATTATCAGGTAGGATACAAGTGATTGCAAAAAATAAAGAAAATTACATATCGTTTACCAAATTTTTTCAAATTAGTAACGAAGCTATCATACCTGTTCGTTTTGTCGATTCTTTTAAATTTTTAGGCACAAGCCTAGAGAAGCTAGTTGCAAATTTAAATACAATTGATTTTAAACATCTATCTTTTTTTTTTCCTTCTCAGGAACATTTTAATTTACTTAGACGTAAAGGGGTTTATCCTTACGAATACGTCACTACTTGGAGTTCTTATGATGAAGAAGAAATACCTCCTTATAAATGCTTTTTTAGTAAATTGCACAATTGCAACGTATCAATAGTAGATTATGAACACGCAAAAAGAGTATGGCAAACCTTTGAATTACGGAGCCTTGGAGAATACACTGATTTATATCTTAAGTCAGATGTACTCTTACTAGCGGACGTCTTCGAAAGTTTTCGAAAAACGTGTAAGACGAATTATAAACTGGATCCTTCTTTTTACTTAACAGCACCTAGTCTAAGTTTTGACGCTATGCTATTAAAAACAGATGTTAAATTAGAATTAATAAATGATTTGGAAATAATAAGAATGATACAAAAAGGCATACGCGGTGGTATATGTTTATGTTCTACAAGATATTCGAAAGCCAATAACAAGTACTTACAAACTTATGACCCCGCAAAAAGTGATAACTTCCTTGTTTATATTGATTGTAATAATCTTTATGGTTATGCTATGTGCGCTTATTTACCTCATTCAAATTTTAAGTTATTAAGTGAACTAGAAATTTCAAAAATTGATTTTCATAATATACCCATTGACGGGGACATTGGCTATATACTCGAAGTAGACTTAGAATACCCTTTCCATTTGCATAATTATCATAACGATTTTCCATTCTGTGCTCAAAAATTTGCTCCTCCAGGATCTAAAACTTCGAAATTGATACCAAACTTATACGATAAGTTTTTTTATGTCATTCATTTTTCCCATCTGAAAACATGTCTAAAACATGGTTTATTGCTAAAAAAAATACATAGAGTAATTCAATTCAATCAGAGTCCATACTTAAAACAGTACATTGATATGAACACTGAGTTACGAAAAAAGGCCAAATCTATATTTGAACAAGATTTCTTCAAACTTTTAAATAATAGTATATTTGGTAAAACACTAGAAGACACCGAGAAAAGGGTCAGCGTGAAGTTGGTTAATAAGTGGAATGATGAAAAGAATATAACAAAGAAAAGTTTCGGTGCTGAGCAACTAATAGCTCGACCAAATTTCCATAGTGCTACTATTTTTACAGAAAATTTTATAGCTGTTCAAATGAAACCCGAGACAATTACTTTAGACAAACCCATATATATTGGCTTTTCTGTATTAGAAATATCCAAAAGTCATATGTTTGATTTTCATTACTCTATTATGAAACCTTTTTATCGGGAAAAATTAAAGCTTTGTTATACGGATACTGACAGTTTTCTTTATTCAATAGAAAGCAAAGATTTTTATACAGATTTAAAGTTGAATTTCCTTAGATATTTTGATACTAGTAATTATCCATTAAATAACTGTTACGGTATACCTGGTCTTAACAAAAAAGTACCAGGTCTTTTCAAAGATGAACTAGGTGGAAATTTAATTTCTGAATTTGTTGGTTTACGATCAAAATTATACTGTATAAAAACAGTACAAGAGGAGTTAAAAAGGGCTAAAGGTATACAGAAACAGGTTTTGAAAAACGTACATTTCGAAGATTACAATAACGTATTAAACAAAAATACTTTTTTAAGAAAGAAAAACATAATTTTTAAATCCTTAAAGCATGAAATATTTACCCAAGAACAGAACAAGATAGCTTTGTCAGGTAATGATGACAAACGCGTAATATTAAAAAATAAAATATCTACTATGTCTTGGGGCCACTGGGATTATATATTTTAGCAATTATTTTTTTCACTGTGTTTTTAAATTCTATTATTTAGATATATGACTATGATTTAGATATATTATATTAGAGTTATATTATACTTAAGGCTTGAGAAATAAAAAAATGTATTATTATTTATTACCATTACTAAGATTCATTGGTTGAATTTAAAATAATATTAACTTTTTATAAACTATTGTAACCAGTTTTTCAATATACTTAAGTAGGTACATATAATGAATATTTTGATTTATAAAAATTGTTAAAAAATATGTAAGTTGTTGCTTTTGCTCAGATTCATTTATTGTTTGAATAGGAAATCTAACTTAGATTATGAAATGTAATGTAAAATTTACTCTACCCAGCTGTATTAATATACCTAATAAAATATAAAAGTAACTGACTAACTTGCATTTTTATTTAATTTATTATATATCTTTGTATAATAAAACATTGACGGTAAATAAGTAAGAAAATTCTAACGCAAACAAGTTTGAACAAGTCAAATTCAGAGTAGGTTGTACTCTTCTGATTATAAGGTAATATGAAACCTAATTAATACAAATCAGGTCACGTTATTGGCAAGTTAATCATTCTTTAATAATATCAATTCTTTCTTTTTATTTTGCTGAAATGTCCATTAATTACATGTTTTACTACCTATATTGTCTTGCTGTGTCATCATGTACATTAATATAAATGGGTTTCAAATTAGTTTCAATTTCAATTATTAAAGTGAAGGCGTCAGTAGTCCAGCTAGATAATATCAACATGGTAAGTTTAAATAATTTTGTATGATTATAAATTAATTTTATTTGTGTTGTAATTGTGTCGTTATTTGGTGAAAAGTGGGCTATGGTAAAGGACTGCTTTTGCTGTCCTCCTTGCGTAGTCGCTGACTAACCCTTCGGGGATAATAGTCGTGGTTTTATGTATGTAATAAACTATTTTATTTTATGTTTTAGAATACTCAAGAGAACCTGGTGTCGCTCAGCATCAACAAGGAGTTCGTACAACCGTCATCTCCCACTTTTGAACAGAACGCTCAAGATATGCTCGAGGGATTTACAGAGGAGTATCCGAATTGGAGAGCAGATGAACGGCGAGGCGATTCCCCGCTGTATAACAAGGTGGTGAATAATATCACCAAGAAGAGACTTCGAAAAAGAAGAAGTTATCTGAAGCATTCTCATTCTTACGTGATGAAAAGTACGCCGATTCAAGGTCGTCGATTAATTAAGATTGAAGTGGTGGACTTCGAAACAAATCATACTGATCCATTATTATCTGCGCAGTATGTGGTAACAGAGCATATTGACCCCATAATGGATCAAACAGAGGCTATCATTAGCAATATATCAAAAAAAGTTTGTGGATATAGTTATAGTTTTTAAGAAATTCTAAAATAAATATTATTGAATTGAATACTAAGATCGTTTCATTCACCCTTTTTACTTTTAGTAATTAAACAAAAAGATATTTATACACATTTGATTTATTGAGGAAAATACTTTATTACATTAATAACTCAATTAACATTTAAAGTGTACCACTTTTTTAGACACAGAACATTTTTTAAAGCACACATTTTTTTATGGTACTCACAATTAAATTTATTTACATCTACATGGTAATCACTATATAATTTTAAAAAGTTAGGACAACCTATTTCTTCCAACTCCATTATTTCACAATCTTGACATAGCTCGCGAACCCATATTCCTTTTTCCAATCCCTTTACTAATACCTTCTTACTGCTTAAATACGGAACTATTATTCGTCTAAATTCACGGTAATCAATGAATCCCTGACTCCATTTGAGCCCGCGATTCCTTTCTAACCACCGGATTTGCTTCTTTTCTTCATCTGTTAGGTTTTTAAAAGCATATGGTGGCTTAATTAAGAACGTCTGCGTATGGTTTTTAGTTGCTATTGATAACTCTTTTACAATAAAATTATTTTTCAAATCCTTAAATCCTTGCACATCCACTATAATAGTATCGTTATTCATGATAGCTTTTTCACAATGTTACTCAGTGGTTTATATTCAAATATGCAATCGTTCAGTATAAGGCAGTATGCAGCGGTCTGATCAGGTATCTCTTGATCTGTTTCGATTTCTACTCTTACGTCGATTGATCCCTTCAGCATTTCTTGTTGGCGAGAACAGTCAACAACGAATAAAGGAGCAATATCTTTAAACTCTTTTAAACTCGACAACGGTTCTGATCGACGTCCGTGATAATACTGCTGAAACCTTGCATACTGTTCGTATATTAATAAAAACTTGTTGTCAGAGAAATTTATGTTAAGTCCTTCGTAGGGGTAATATGATGAATTTAAAAACACTCTTACGTCACGAACATTGCAATGGTCGAACTCAGCCATTGACATTTGAGCATTATGTTTTCGGTTTGTTTGTAAGGCAATAATAACAAATCGAGGTTTCTCTGTTTGCGATGAAGTTTTAATAGCCCAAGTATGCTTACGTGTCTTGGGTAGTAACGGATATTCATACAAGTCCCAGTTACGAAACGCTAGTGTAATGGCTCGATCTTTTTCTAAATGCTTTAATAAATTAATTCTCTCTCGATCTGACACTTTAATATGTGGAACACGCCAAACGATTTTATTTATTGTTATATTTTCCACTATTTGCTCTTTACTCAATTTTATTGCATTGACATTTGTGTTGCTCCTCAACAGTACTAACTCATGTTTACAGTTAATTAAAACTTTTTCATAATCTTCTGCAAATCCTAATATTTTATTTAATGGTATGGAGACAGAGAAAACTCCGTTTGTAACATTGGTTATTCCTGCAGGAGACCAACCCCAAACTTTTGCACTTTTGGATTCATTTTCATTCAAAGACAAATAAGACTTCATTGTCGTTGTGATACCTGCATTTTTTATTTTATCTATTTCTATTCCATTTAACTCATATCGAATATCTTGGAATAGAAATAACGCAGGATTGTTTACAAAATGCACACTTGTTACCTTTTCTTTAGTGGTACTGTTATATACATCAGCTTTACCTTCAATATACAAAGTGCTGCGTGACGGCAACACATACAAATCTTGCTGATTGATTGGTATTCTTATTTCATCATTATTGTTGAAACTTGTTACATACGGCTTATACGAATGATATTCAAAACTCTCGATACTGTTATCGTATGACGTTGGCTGAGATATATTTAATATGTTCATTTTAACAAGCCTACTAGCTTTAGAAATTCTTTATTATTTTTAGTAACCTTCTTTTTTAAGTCAAACGGTGTTCTTTTACTTATTGCTCTTTTGGAACTGACTTGAACACCTGATGAGGTAGGGTTTTTATTAAAATTAATCATTTTTTTCTAAAATGTAAATAAAGTTGTACGTCTTCTCCACGTAAATTAATCTGTCTATTATCAGCGTCTAACAACCTAATATTAATTGCACTAATTGAACTTTGATTGACTGGAAAATAGATTAAGTTTTTAGGAATTTCAATAATTCTATAACCGGGTGGTACATTAGGCACAAACTCATAAATAATATGGCTTGCTTTCCCATTCACGAATGATCCGCTAACTACGTCACATTCGATGCGTACGATGGTTGTTGCTAAAATACTGACTGGGTACTGAGACTCACAACTTATATTTGCCTTAATTGTGTCGTTAGCAAAACCTAAAATTCTACCAATGGAATTATTTTTCTCGAAATGAACATCTTCTGAACAAAATATTTTGGTTTTGAGAGTATTATTATTACAAGTCAATTTTAATGCAGTGTTCTTAATGTTGCTTTTTAAAAATTCGCAAATATCTTGAAGTTCATATGATCCTTCAGGAATTTCGATGAACTCATTGATACCGTAATAAAACTTATTGTTCCTTTCGTCTATATTAGGAATAGAATTAAAAGTAGAAAAGTATATAAGTCCGCACTCATATTGCCCACGTAATTCTAAAGTTGGTGAATAGTTAGTTATTAATGAGGCTCCTTGCCCAGTTATGGATACAGTGAAAGACATTTTTATACTGTCAAGTTATTTTAATTGTAACCTATATAAATGATTTTTCCAATACTTTCTTAAAAATAATAAACAAAGATGACCACAGTTTACAGTACCGAAAGATTGATACTGTTTGTAATTATAATTTATGTGCCTATCTTTCAAATATTTTATTAATTCTAATGGAGGTTTTAAGTTACCAAAACTGTTAAAATATTCACAGTAATTATTTTCTTTTACATAGGCTACCCAATGAGTTCCAGGATTTGAAGAACTATCTAAATTAAGAATAGCACACTCAATTTTTCTTGGTTTTGAGGGTAACGTATCTCTCATAAAAACGCCACGAAAATATGGAATATCAACTGAGTGCTTTAATATATCTAAATTAGTAAGTGCTCGTTTGGGTAACCGTTTAATTAGTTTTTTGGAGGTTGCAAGTACAAGCCCGCTCCTTTTTTGTGAGACTTCAAATACAACCCTTTTCCAAGTGCAACAGCTTCCATCATCTTGTTATGTCGTTCTGATTCTTGAAGATTTTTTTGAGCGACCTTGTAATCGTTAACAGCCTTTGTTATACCTGCAGCACCCCCAGCGAGTGAACCAAGAGCTGATAAACCAGCAAAGATTGGTATGAGGGGTAACAACCCACCAGTTTTCGGAACAGGAATGCAGCGTGGGAAGCGTATTCCTTTTATATTAGAAAACACTTTTTTTGCAGCTGCATGCGCATATTTTATAGCCGTGCGGTTATCATTACATTTTATTTTTTTCATTTGCTTTTGAATTTTTTTAACACCTTTCATGAATGACCGCACTCCTGCTCCGGCTTTAAGTTTTGCTTTCATTGCATTTTTTACTATCCATGATGCAATCTTTTCTCCTTTCCCAGCATCTTTCGATTTCAATCTTTTCTTTGCCATATTTAAAAGTTCTAAATCGGCGTTTTGTCTAACGTTCCAATCTTTATTATTGTAAGCAATATCGTGATACAAGCAAGCTTCATCCAATTTATTTATTCCTCGTTCACCTCTTAGTAAGCGTTTTTTAAGTTTTGTTCCTGGACCACAAAACTGATATCCAGGTAAGTGTAACTCGAACGGAATGTTATCTATTAAATTGTTGACAATGCCGCTTCCTTCCTTCATTGATGTTCGTAAAGTGACTGTACAACATAATCAGGCGATATTTATATTAAGTCATTAATAATTTTCTGTCAACCCAACTGTTTTCACCATCACTGAGACCCAACCATTTGACAAAGAGTTTGTTTCCTTTTTTCTTTAAAACTTTTTCAATAAGATATATATCGGGAAATTGGGTTCTTTGCAGTTCGTATCCGTAAAAAGATCCTAAAATGCTTTGCTTATGTTTGTCTTCTAAGTGGTATGTGACAGGATTTGTATGGTTAACTTTCACAACGTTGAAGATTTCTGTTGACCAGTTGGGAGTATAACCTTTGTAGAATTCACCTTTGTATTTACTAATCCGAACATGATCACCAACACGGTACTTATTTTTTTTCGTTATGTTATTATTTTGTGATTTGATGATGTTGTACTTTACAGTTGTCTGATTTCTTTTGTCAACATCAATAGGTTTAAATTTTGTTATACGATGAACAGTGTTATTATAGCTTTGTACCACGTTTTTCAAATTTTTATTTATCCACTGGTATTGACCGCATAAGCTAAATAGCTTATAAAGGTGACCTTTTAGCGTTCTAATTACTCTTTCAACAATTGCTGCTTTTTTCACAGAATAAGTGGAATAATGGTTAATGTCATATTTTTTCATCAACTCTTTAAAGTTTTCATTATAAAACTCTTTACCTAAATCTGTTTGCAAATTTTTTGGTTTCCGAGACGAATTCAATAATATATTTTCCATTGCGTTGGTGACATTAATTTTATCTTTACTCTTCAAAGGATTTGTCCAAACGTATTTCGATAAAGTGTCAATAACTACTAAAACATATTTATATCCTTTATTAAATTGTGAATACTTTTGAAAATCCATAAGGTCAGCTTGCCATGAATTATCTACTCCTTTTATAATTGTACATCGGCGAGGAAAATTTCTTCTCGCCGCTCTGTGAATTTCTTCTACTATATCTCTTTTACTCATTTTTGTTTGACTTTGCTTGAATCATACGGTCTATTTCTGTTTTTGAGTAAAACATAGTAGACAAGCGATTGGAAGTAGCTGATTCTAAGTTCTGGATGTAAATTTTTACACGACTATTAACTTTATTTATTTCATTCCTTAGATCTTGTACAGTTTTATCCAAATATGCCTTATTTACAGCTTCATCGTCCTTGTCTGGAGATGATAAACCTTTAAGTTTTGATGATTTTAAGTCGTATTCGCCCGTTTCGCACTTTTTTAACGTATCGTTTATGGTATCGATGTATTCAGATAACCTCAAACGTTTATGAATGTGATGACCGAATTTATCTATATTCATTATAATCTCGAAGCTTTGCTTACTGCGAGTATACTGCTTAATTTTCCCCGTGCTATTTGTTTATATTCCATATTTATGATGCCCGCTTCGCGCAGTTCTTCAATTATTGCAACGATTTCATTATCCAAACCCGTGTTACCAGCAGCTTTTGACGCAAGCAGTAATTTCAATCGTTCTATTAATTCATTTGGATCATCCCAATAAACTAAATCTGTATTTGTTTTAACTTTTTTTAAAAGATTGATACCTTTTCCCTGTGGAGGACTCTCAGTACTAGTAGGTTGTTTAGAGAATTTAAATAATGGTTTTATAATACTCATGTATTTAAACCCTTTATTGCTGTTTATTGGTTTGGCAGGATCAAAGTTACGTCTGTGTGCATTAGTATTGATAAGTAGTAGCTTGTAGTTTTCAAGGTCGTCATCTGTAATAACATCTAGATTTGGTACCTTTTTATATAATAGTTCTTTTAAGCCAAGAGTCTTTTCAAAAGTAATGTTTCCAACTTTAAGAATTCTACCGTCATCATGAACGCGAGTGTTTCCAAGCTCAAGTTTCCCTCGCTCATTTCTAATTCCAAAAGGTATGGCATTAAATACTTCAGATGACGTAGACCACGAGGAAGACTCATCTTGATTTATAATGTTTGGTGATGATTGGAGGGACTTAAAAGAACCTTTACTTACATCATGGTTCTTAAAAGGTGACGTAGTTAGGATTTTGTCTGATTTTTGTGGTGTGTCTTGATATTCCTCTTCATCTACACTATTAGAATCAATATATTCTTCACAAGAAGAATACGACTTCTCGCTTTAATTTTTCCTGTTTTTTTTTGATATGGGATCATAAAGCTTTACTTCCTGTAAGTTCTTTTCATCATTTCTATTCGCTAAAATGTTAAGAGGGTCAACAATAGGTTTAAATATTGTTTCCAGGGTAACATTGTTAGAATTTTTAGCATCCTTTATTAAGTCTACCTTCCTTTTAACAGCTGATGCTGATTTTACAATTTGTTCTTTTAAATCTCTTTCCATTTCAATAAATAGGTTTCCTTTCAGCTTTAAGTCACAAATGAAAGTGATTTTATGGCATAATTACAACTGCTTTTGTACATTAATCTAATTCTATAAACGTATCAAATGTCTTCCTATAACATCCTTTGTTTCGTTCACAATCCTTATTTATTACAAGATAATTGAATGGTTTCTTCCAAACAGTTGAGCACATTTCTCGAAATTGTGACCAAGTCATGTCCGACCCTACGTGTTCATCATATACGTGTTTCAAATTTACATCGTCCTGCTTAAATAATATAATTAGGTTAGAATTGTCCCTAATAAGTTGTTTTGGTACTTTTGTATAAGTTTGATTAATATAAAAACAATCGATATTTTTATGACGTCCCATAGCAAAATAATCTCGGATGTGGTTTTGGTTTTCACAAGCAACATCATCAAATATAATAATCGAGTCAGACAAAGCATCATGTGGACTCAAAACTTCGGTGTTGTCATTATATTTATGATACGATGTACCTGCAACCATATTTAATACTTTTTCTAAAAATATGTATTTAGGTTGATACAAAGATTTTGAATAAACATAAAGGTTGCGGAACCGTGGACCATCTGTATGTAGTAATAAACTAATTACTAAGTTTGTCTTTCCACAATTCGAAGGGCCGCAAACAATACAACGGATACTGTTCGGCAATAAGTTGCCATGACGTTTTAACTCATTTGATGATGGTGGGCAAATGCATTTTAATTTTAATGACTGTTTTTGTTTAACAAATCTCATAGCAGCTGTTTTCTTATTGACCACAGTGTTTCGGGAGTTTCAATAAAATGACTTTGAAGCATAGCGCTTAAACATATATACGAGCGAATGGCAGTGATTTTCAAAAGTAATATTGGGACATTCTAGATCACTTTTTAACGACATTGATCGAACGTCAGTGAGATCAATGGAGTGAAAAGTGATCTAGAATGCCCAATATTACACTACTCACGCCCCTCCATATTTTGTTCCGAATGTGTGTGTGCATATGCGTCATATTGTGTACAATAAAGCAAAGTAAACAGTAAAGTAAAGTACTAACTGCTGAAAAGATGCAACCATTATATTATATACATATATACCAAAAAGACGGTTATTGTTATGGATAACGCATCTCATAACAATGCTTTAGGGAAGAAAACACCTACTTCAAATAGCAAAAAAAAAAGAAACGCATAAATGGCTAAAAATAAAAACATACCAGGACGAATCCATGAAAAAGATCGATCTTTACGAGATGTCATTATAAGGAACAAATAGGACAAAAGAGCGTTTGCTATTGGTTCGATGGAAAACGGTACGAGTGCTTTTTTACATAATTTTAAATAAAAAAAACTAAACCGTCTATTTATTTAACTTTACTATAAATAACAACAATACTACAAAAAAATATATAAAAAGCAACCATGCCATTATATGTGA